>CAWUFW010007403.1:0-600000 GCA_963921515.1 Calotriton arnoldi
ATCTGACTATATGGTTGCCCCCACTTTTTTTATGGTGTTTTGCTGGTTTATGACTTAGTTGGACTGGGACCCTGCTATTCAGGGCCCCAGTCTATCTGCTCTCTCTAAATGACATGGAGTGCACTCTAGGTGCACTAGTGATTGGATACTGTGGTGCCTTATGAGTCCCTAGTATATGGTACCTTAGGTGCCAAGGGCATAGGTACTTCACAGGCCTACCAGGGGCTGCAGCATGTGTTATGCCACCCCTGGGAAGCAGTCTAAATCTGACACCACAGGCCTGCTACTGCAGCCTGGGTGAGGTGGTGCTAGCACCCCTCACTGAGATATAGGTTTCCTATATCTCTCCTGCACACACATATAAACCTATCAGTCACCCCTAAGGCAGGCCCTATCAATCCTGAGGGCAGGGTGCTTGGCTTCTATGTGAGGGGGTGCCTCTGCCTGAGCAGGGCCCCTCTGCAGCTCTCAGAGTCTATTCTCTGGTGCTGTTTGTGGATGCGGTTAAACCATATACTATTTAAGTGCATTATATCCTCGCGGTAAATGCTAACTTTGGAATGGCTGCATCAAAACATGTCGTGTTTGGTGTCAAACATCTTGGAATACTACCCCCCGCCAATCTTGGCGGCGGGGGTAGCATTCCACCCTTCTAGAGGGATAAGACATGTACCTGCTGTGGAAACGCGGTAGAATCCTAAAGAGCCCTGGCATCACAAAATGGATGCCACCAGTCACAGACACTGGGCTGCCCTCCTGCTGATGACCGAAACTCACAGTGGAGGAAGCCCAACAATAGGCATCCTGTCACAGGGAGGTGTAACCACCTCCCAGACAGGGTTTAGTGTATTGGGGCTGGGTGGGTGCACTCTTAGAGTGCTTTGAAGTCCTGCACTGGGGGAGCAGAAGGCTCCTCTGTGCATATGCCAGTTCAAACCAGCTCAGGGGCTACCTGCCCCTGCTCTGGCGCGAAACTGGACAAAGGGAAGTGGGTGTAGCCACCCCCTCCCTTGACCCTCCCATAGGTGGGGTCATAGAGCTAGTCCATCCCCTCTTTTTAGTATAAGAGGGGGAACCTTGCCATTGCAAAGCAGATAACCCCTGGACGACGCTCTACAGAAGAATCCTGGCCCTTCGACGTTCCACTACCTTTGGAAGACAGAAGAATCTCCCTTGGAGTCAAGGAGTGACTCCCCTGCTTGGCAGGCACCAAAAACGACAACGACGGTCGCAAACTACGCCGCTCCCGCCGGAGTCCGAAGTCCCTGCAGCCCAAGAAGTGGATTTCCTGACCTCTCCCAGGCCATCGTGAGTCCCCAGCGAAGCTGAGGCAAGTGGACCCCACGAGTAACGAGGAACCGCGACCCCTGGGTACCGTGCACTATTGTCGAGTGCAACCCCTTCACAACGTTCTACGAACTTGTGCTTTGGACCACGTGTGGTCCCGACCTCCAACAGGAATCCCTCCGAAGATCAGAGGCCTACACCGTCCCGAATGACCGTGGGCCCCTGTTGAGTGATTCCGCCCGAGGTGTCTTCGCGATCCCTTGCCCGCTGGCTTGTGGGTCCCCAGAAGACTTCTTAAAGAAACCAAAGGGCTCCCCTGGTTGCTCCAGGCCTGCCCTGACTTACCCTCGCTGGGTGAGTCCCACAGACCTTGCTGGTCTGCGCCATCGACTTTTCTTCATCTCCCCGAGACTTGCGGCTGCCAAGGCTTGTTGGCTCCGATCGAGTTGCCGACACCGCAGTCAGCTGCAGACGTCGAGGGACACACCGAATCCAGCTCCTGGTCGTCGTCGACGCCTCCTGGACCACGTGGCTGAAGAGTCAAGGCACCCGCAACCGACCTGAAGCGACCGACGACGGTGGGCATCCATCTTCCTTGCCCCGGGTCACTGCCAAGTGACTTTGAACACTGTCCCCTCTGCTTTCAGGTCATCCTTCTTCAGAATCCAGGCTTGGATTCCACCGGACACTTCTTCAGCTCCCGCAAGCAGCAAGTCTTCTTTGTTCGCCATTGAAAACGACGCCGCGACCCGACACCAAAGGACACCTGTGCACCCGGCTTCCCTGGGTGAGGTAACTCCAGCACTACGGTGCTCCTGTGGGTGTGGGCCCTAGAACTACTTACCCTGTAAGTGACTTGCTTGTAGGTTCTCCCGAAGTATCCTAAAACTCTTTATTTCCAACCGCGACTTGCCCCATTGAAGTTAACGGCGATTCGCGCCTGTGTATCCACACTGCACGCGTCCCCCGTGGGTCCTTTACTTACCTGCCTTGGGTGGTTTCGTGAGGCCCCAGCACTTCTGAAGGCCCTAGGCCTTGTCTCCTTGCAAGTCGTTGTTTCTAAGTCTCTTACTTAGTATATGGTCTGGTACGCCCCTAGGGCCCCAGCCATATTTTGTGCTTAACTTATTGTGAAACGTTGATTTGTGCATATGTTTGTCTTCTAATCTCATAAAGAGATTAGTAGAGAGTTATTTAGAAATAAATACATATATATTTGATATATATACCTGTGTGGTGTCTTTTCATTTGGTGATTCAAGAGATTATATGGTAAAATAAGCTGCTTTACATTCCTCCGAGACTTAGCCTGAAGGCTGCTCTCCACAGCTACCACTAGGATAGCTTTCTTTAAAAGGTTGTCTTAAACCTATCTACCATAAGAGTCGATTTGCCCTGGTGCAAGGTGTCCACTTTAATTAGTGAACAGCATATACCAGGCCAACTTCTCACATTGGTGGGCAGCGTGTGGGATTCCAGCTTGCCATTGTTTTACCAGAAAATCTCTATTTGAATTACTAACTGAAAACCATTATAGGTACTCAAGGTACATATAAAGTCAAGCTTAGTATCAATAAGTTCTACTGAACTTAGAGCTGTGTGCCAAGGGATAGCACACCCTTTCCACAGCTCAAGCTAGGATCAGTAGGCCACAAACTAGTGTAGGTAGTACAACACTGCACAACACTAGAATGTCCTTAAAGGGTGGACCCAGTGGATCCACTCAGCCTCAGTACAAGGACATGGCTTTCTCTGACTTGAGAGCCATGTGTGTTGACAGACACCTGAGGATAGGACAGAGTCCCTCAACACTCCACCTGATAGATCTGCTGACAGCAGATGACCTTAGATTGGCTCTAGGAGCTAAAGGGTTTGAATCAGTGGGTGGGTCAGTCATAGTATCTGGGTCAGATGATGAAAATCAGAATGACCAAGACTCTGTGATTGAAGGGCCAGGCTCCAAGGGGCCTGAAAAGGACAGAGGAATTCTCCATAAGAGAACTGACAGAGAGGAGGAGAGGCACAGATCCCCTTCCAGGGAATCTGACCACTCTTATCACTCTGGCAGAGAATTTGTCCAGCAGAGGAACTCATACTTTCCCTTAAGAGAGACCTCCTCTGAGAGAAGGTGCAAACTGCTCCAGTATGAGGAAGCCAGAGTGGCCCTCAGAACCAAGCAGTTGGCACTGGATAGGGAAGCCCTGGAGATCCAGAGAGCTTCTAGAAAAGAGGGGTTAGAACCCCCTGGTGGCAGCAACAGTGTCCCTAGAGGCAGAGAATATATTCCTGACCATAGGAACCTGAGCAAGGTTGTTCCTCCCTACCAGAGTGGGGATGATATCCACAAGTGGATAACTGCTATGGAGAGGGCCTGTAGAGTACAGCAGGTCCCCCAAAAGCAGTGGGCAGCAATCTTGTGGCTCTCCTTTTCAGATAAAGGAAGAGACAAGCTCCTCACTGTTAGAGAGGAGGATGCTGATGATTATGAGGTCCTGAAGAGTGCACTGATAGATGGGTTTGGCTTAACCACTGAGCAGTACAGGTTGAAGTTCAGAGATACCCAGAAGGCACAGACTCAGGACTGGACAGACTTTGTAGATTGTGCATCCAAGGCTCTGGAGGGTTGGCTGGTTGGCAGTAGGGTTACTGATTTCAAAGGATTTTATAATCTAATGATGAGAGAACAGATCCTTAATAATTGTCAAAACCAGCTTTTACACCAGTACCTGGTGGACTCTGATCTGACCTCTCCCCAAGAATTGGGAAAGAAGGCAGACAAATGGGTCAGAACCAGAGTAAGGCCTAAGAATCAGGGTGGTGACCACAAGAAAGATTCTACCAAGTCCCAAGAGAAAGGTGGGGATAAATCCAAGGATAAGTCCACTACAGGGCCCCAAAATTCCTCTTCTGGGGGTGGGTCCCAAACTCCTTCCTCTCCTGAAAAGAAACCCTATTGCCATGTCTGTAAAAAGCCTGGGCACTGGAAATCTGATCCCAGTTGTCCCAGGAATGGCAATAAAGAAAATGTTCCTCCAACAACTACTACCACCCCTCCTGGTACTACCAGTAGTAATCCTCCAGTTGGGAGTAGTGCACCCAAAAAGTTAGGTGCTTTTGCAAGAGGAACAGAGGTGGGCCCTAGTTTAGACAGGACCCCTCAACAGACTCCTCAGATTCTGATGGTGGTGTAGGATATGCCACCTTTACCATGGGTCCCATAGCATTGGGCAGGTACAGACTGGAGCCAATAATTAATGGTCAGAAAGCTGTGGCATTTAGGGACACAGGGGCTAGTGTCACCATGGTGGCAGGGAAACTAGTCCCCCTCACCAGCTTTTACCTGAGTTTAAATACCAGGTGACCAACATTGATGGTGTCAGAACAGATCACCCCATGGCCATAGTAAATCTCAGCTGGGAGGGGGTCACAGGCCCAAAGAGAGTGGCAGTGTCCCAAACCTTACCTGTAGATTGCCTGATGGGCAATGATCTGGAAATTTCAGCCTGGGCTGAAATTGAACACCAAACCCATCTGAAGATGTTGGGTGTCCCTGTAAAGGTTAGGGGGGCTGTGATGGCCACAGCCCCAGCCCAAGATTATGGAGAGATGGAGCCTGGAAGAATGGCCCACTCTCCCCCAAAAGAGAGCACAAGGGTTGAAGAAAAGTCTTCTTCCCCCAGACAGTAGGTAAGGGTCAGCCTCCTCAGGGAACTGACCCTACCCCTAGTGAAGGAACTGCCCCAGAGGTAGTCAGGCCTGGCCTGGCCACACCCCTGATGGCAGAGGACCCTTCCAAGGTGGTACCCAGTCTGGAGCAGGTAAACTGCCCCTCTCTACCCTGCCTCAGTCAGCCCAGGGCTGCAGAGGTCAGGGAGGTCAGTGGACCCCCCAGGGCCCCCTGTCCAGAGGAACCCCCCCATCAGCAGATAAGGGGCACCCAGGCTAGTAGCCCTAGCCAGGTAGAAATTCCTCAACCCACTGAGGGATCCCCCATACCTTTATGTAGGGACCTCCCCCAGAAGGACTCTGTTAGGCAAGGGCAAACCTGGGACCAAAAGGTTCCAAACATGCCATGTCCCTCCAGTGTTCCACCCAAAGGGACCCAACCCCCGGCTGTAGGCAGTCAAAGGTTGACCCTTAGAGCAGAGTACCACTCAGTCATGGAAAGACAGGCATACATGGTGACCAGTGAGCTGAGAAAGCTGAGGCCGACATTCCTAGGGCCACACTTCCCTACTCAGACACCTCACCAGCCTGGTACTTTACCAAAGCACACCACAGGTAGTGATTCCCCATGGTGGAGACCCTCTCATACCCTTAGGGTGAGGGATTGCTTAGTGGACCATAAGACAGGGGGCAACCATGCTAGTGCAGGTGCTTCCTTATATGGCCACTTAGTCAATAAAGGCTCAACTGGCCAAGGTTAGCCTTATCTCCTTTCGTTTGGGGGGGTTATGTAGGAAGGTGGAATCTGACTATATGGTTGCCCCCACTTTTTTTATGGTGTTTTGCTGGTTTATGACTTAGTTGGACTGGGACCCTGCTATTCAGGGCCCCAGTCTATCTGCTCTCTCTAAATGACATGGAGTGCACTCTAGGTGCACTAGTGATTGGATACTGTGGTGCCTTATGAGTCCCTAGTATATGGTACCTTAGGTGCCAAGGGCATAGGTACTTCACAGGCCTACCAGGGGCTGCAGCATGTGTTATGCCACCCCTGGGAAGCAGTCTAAATCTGACACCACAGGCCTGCTACTGCAGCCTGGGTGAGGTGGTGCTAGCACCCCTCACTGAGATATAGGTTTCCTATATCTCTCCTGCACACACATATAAACCTATCAGTCACCCCTAAGGCAGGCCCTATCAATCCTGAGGGCAGG
The DNA here is from genome assembly GCA_963921515.1 of Calotriton arnoldi. NCBI lineage: Eukaryota > Metazoa > Chordata > Amphibia > Caudata > Salamandridae > Calotriton > Calotriton arnoldi. The sequence continues at coordinate 6,167 of CAWUFW010007403.1, forward strand.
GTGCTTGGCTTCTATGTGAGGGGGTGCCTCTGCCTGAGCAGGGCCCCTCTGCAGCTCTCAGAGTCTATTCTCTGGTGCTGTTTGTGGATGCGGTTAAACCATATACTATTTAAGTGCATTATATCCTCGCGGTAAATGCTAACTTTGGAATGGCTGCATCAAAACATGTCGTGTTTGGTGTCAAACATCTTGGAATACTACCCCCCGCCAATCTTGGCGGCGGGGGTAGCATTCCACCCTTCTAGAGGGATAAGACATGTACCTGCTGTGGAAACGCGGTAGAATCCTAAAGAGCCCTGGCATCACAAAATGGATGCCACCAGTCACAGACACTGGGCTGCCCTCCTGCTGATGACCGAAACTCACAGTGGAGGAAGCCCAACAATAGGCATCCTGTCACAGGGAGGTGTAACCACCTCCCAGACAGGGTTTAGTGTATTGGGGCTGGGTGGGTGCACTCTTAGAGTGCTTTGAAGTCCTGCACTGGGGGAGCAGAAGGCTCCTCTGTGCATATGCCAGTTCAAACCAGCTCAGGGGCTACCTGCCCCTGCTCTGGCGCGAAACTGGACAAAGGGAAGTGGGTGTAGCCACCCCCTCCCTTGACCCTCCCATAGGTGGGGTCATAGAGCTAGTCCATCCCCTCTTTTTAGTATAAGAGGGGGAACCTTGCCATTGCAAAGCAGATAACCCCTGGACGACGCTCTACAGAAGAATCCTGGCCCTTCGACGTTCCACTACCTTTGGAAGACAGAAGAATCTCCCTTGGAGTCAAGGAGTGACTCCCCTGCTTGGCAGGCACCAAAAACGACAACGACGGTCGCAAACTACGCCGCTCCCGCCGGAGTCCGAAGTCCCTGCAGCCCAAGAAGTGGATTTCCTGACCTCTCCCAGGCCATCGTGAGTCCCCAGCGAAGCTGAGGCAAGTGGACCCCACGAGTAACGAGGAACCGCGACCCCTGGGTACCGTGCACTATTGTCGAGTGCAACCCCTTCACAACGTTCTACGAACTTGTGCTTTGGACCACGTGTGGTCCCGACCTCCAACAGGAATCCCTCCGAAGATCAGAGGCCTACACCGTCCCGAATGACCGTGGGCCCCTGTTGAGTGATTCCGCCCGAGGTGTCTTCGCGATCCCTTGCCCGCTGGCTTGTGGGTCCCCAGAAGACTTCTTAAAGAAACCAAAGGGCTCCCCTGGTTGCTCCAGGCCTGCCCTGACTTACCCTCGCTGGGTGAGTCCCACAGACCTTGCTGGTCTGCGCCATCGACTTTTCTTCATCTCCCCGAGACTTGCGGCTGCCAAGGCTTGTTGGCTCCGATCGAGTTGCCGACACCGCAGTCAGCTGCAGACGTCGAGGGACACACCGAATCCAGCTCCTGGTCGTCGTCGACGCCTCCTGGACCACGTGGCTGAAGAGTCAAGGCACCCGCAACCGACCTGAAGCGACCGACGACGGTGGGCATCCATCTTCCTTGCCCCGGGTCACTGCCAAGTGACTTTGAACACTGTCCCCTCTGCTTTCAGGTCATCCTTCTTCAGAATCCAGGCTTGGATTCCACCGGACACTTCTTCAGCTCCCGCAAGCAGCAAGTCTTCTTTGTTCGCCATTGAAAACGACGCCGCGACCCGACACCAAAGGACACCTGTGCACCCGGCTTCCCTGGGTGAGGTAACTCCAGCACTACGGTGCTCCTGTGGGTGTGGGCCCTAGAACTACTTACCCTGTAAGTGACTTGCTTGTAGGTTCTCCCGAAGTATCCTAAAACTCTTTATTTCCAACCGCGACTTGCCCCATTGAAGTTAACGGCGATTCGCGCCTGTGTATCCACACTGCACGCGTCCCCCGTGGGTCCTTTACTTACCTGCCTTGGGTGGTTTCGTGAGGCCCCAGCACTTCTGAAGGCCCTAGGCCTTGTCTCCTTGCAAGTCGTTGTTTCTAAGTCTCTTACTTAGTATATGGTCTGGTACGCCCCTAGGGCCCCAGCCATATTTTGTGCTTAACTTATTGTGAAACGTTGATTTGTGCATATGTTTGTCTTCTAATCTCATAAAGAGATTAGTAGAGAGTTATTTAGAAATAAATACATATATATTTGATATATATACCTGTGTGGTGTCTTTTCATTTGGTGATTCAAGAGATTATATGGTAAAATAAGCTGCTTTACATTCCTCCGAGACTTAGCCTGAAGGCTGCTCTCCACAGCTACCACTAGGATAGCTTTCTTTAAAAGGTTGTCTTAAACCTATCTACCATAAGAGTCGATTTGCCCTGGTGCAAGGTGTCCACTTTAATTAGTGAACAGCATATACCAGGCCAACTTCTCACATTGGTGGGCAGCGTGTGGGATTCCAGCTTGCCATTGTTTTACCAGAAAATCTCTATTTGAATTACTAACTGAAAACCATTATAGGTACTCAAGGTACATATAAAGTCAAGCTTAGTATCAATAAGTTCTACTGAACTTAGAGCTGTGTGCCAAGGGATAGCACACCCTTTCCACAGCTCAAGCTAGGATCAGTAGGCCACAAACTAGTGTAGGTAGTACAACACTGCACAACACTAGAATGTCCTTAAAGGGTGGACCCAGTGGATCCACTCAGCCTCAGTACAAGGACATGGCTTTCTCTGACTTGAGAGCCATGTGTGTTGACAGACACCTGAGGATAGGACAGAGTCCCTCAACACTCCACCTGATAGATCTGCTGACAGCAGATGACCTTAGATTGGCTCTAGGAGCTAAAGGGTTTGAATCAGTGGGTGGGTCAGTCATAGTATCTGGGTCAGATGATGAAAATCAGAATGACCAAGACTCTGTGAATTGAAGGGCCAGGCTCCAAGGGGCCTGAAAAGGACAGAGGAATTCTCCATAAGAGAACTGACAGAGAGGAGGAGAGGCACAGATCCCCTTCCAGGGAATCTGACCACTCTTATCACTCTGGCAGAGAATTTGTCCAGCAGAGGAACTCATACTTTCCCTTAAGAGAGACCTCCTCTGAGAGAAGGTGCAAACTGCTCCAGTATGAGGAAGCCAGAGTGGCCCTCAGAACCAAGCAGTTGGCACTGGATAGGGAAGCCCTGGAGATCCAGAGAGCTTCTAGAAAAGAGGGGTTAGAACCCCCTGGTGGCAGCAACAGTGTCCCTAGAGGCAGAGAATATATTCCTGACCATAGGAACCTGAGCAAGGTTGTTCCTCCCTACCAGAGTGGGGATGATATCCACAAGTGGATAACTGCTATGGAGAGGGCCTGTAGAGTACAGCAGGTCCCCCAAAAGCAGTGGGCAGCAATCTTGTGGCTCTCCTTTTCAGATAAAGGAAGAGACAAGCTCCTCACTGTTAGAGAGGAGGATGCTGATGATTATGAGGTCCTGAAGAGTGCACTGATAGATGGGTTTGGCTTAACCACTGAGCAGTACAGGTTGAAGTTCAGAGATACCCAGAAGGCACAGACTCAGGACTGGACAGACTTTGTAGATTGTGCATCCAAGGCTCTGGAGGGTTGGCTGGTTGGCAGTAGGGTTACTGATTTCAAAGGATTTTATAATCTAATGATGAGAGAACAGATCCTTAATAATTGTCAAAACCAGCTTTTACACCAGTACCTGGTGGACTCTGATCTGACCTCTCCCCAAGAATTGGGAAAGAAGGCAGACAAATGGGTCAGAACCAGAGTAAGGCCTAAGAATCAGGGTGGTGACCACAAGAAAGATTCTACCAAGTCCCAAGAGAAAGGTGGGGATAAATCCAAGGATAAGTCCACTACAGGGCCCCAAAATTCCTCTTCTGGGGGTGGGTCCCAAACTCCTTCCTCTCCTGAAAAGAAACCCTATTGCCATGTCTGTAAAAAGCCTGGGCACTGGAAATCTGATCCCAGTTGTCCCAGGAATGGCAATAAAGAAAATGTTCCTCCAACAACTACTACCACCCCTCCTGGTACTACCAGTAGTAATCCTCCAGTTGGGAGTAGTGCACCCAAAAGTTAGGTGCTTTTGCAAGAGGAACAGAGGTGGGCCCTAGTTTAGACAGGACCCCCTCAACAGACTCCTCAGATTCTGATGGTGGTGTAGGATATGCCACCTTTACCATGGGTCCCATAGCATTGGGCAGGTACAGACTGGAGCCAATAATTAATGGTCAGAAAGCTGTGGCATTTAGGGACACAGGGGCTAGTGTCACCATGGTGGCAGGGAAACTAGTCCCCCCTCACCAGCTTTTACCTGAGTTTAAATACCAGGTGACCAACATTGATGGTGTCAGAACAGATCACCCCATGGCCATAGTAAATCTCAGCTGGGAGGGGGTCACAGGCCCAAAGAGAGTGGCAGTGTCCCAAACCTTACCTGTAGATTGCCTGATGGGCAATGATCTGGAAATTTCAGCCTGGGCTGAAATTGAACACCAAACCCATCTGAAGATGTTGGGTGTCCCTGTAAAGGTTAGGGGGGCTGTGATGGCCACAGCCCCAGCCCAAGATTATGGAGAGATGGAGCCTGGAAGAATGGCCCACTCTCCCCCAAAAGAGAGCACAAGGGTTGAAGAAAAGTCTTCTTCCCCCAGACAGTAGGTAAGGGTCAGCCTCCTCAGGGAACTGACCCTACCCCTAGTGAAGGAACTGCCCCAGAGGTAGTCAGGCCTGGCCTGGCCACACCCCTGATGGCAGAGGACCCTTCCAAGGTGGTACCCAGTCTGGAGCAGGTAAACTGCCCCTCTCTACCCTGCCTCAGTCAGCCCAGGGCTGCAGAGGTCAGGGAGGTCAGTGGACCCCCAGGGCCCCCTGTCCAGAGGAACCCCCCATCAGCAGATAAGGGGCACCCAGGCTAGTAGCCCTAGCCAGGTAGAAATTCCTCAACCCACTGAGGGATCCCCCATACCTTTATGTAGGGACCTCCCCCAGAAGGACTCTGTTAGGCAAGGGCAAACCTGGGACCAAAAGGTTCCAAACATGCCATGTCCCTCCAGTGTTCCACCCAAAGGGACCCAACCCCCGGCTGTAGGCAGTCAAAGGTTGACCCTTAGAGCAGAGTACCACTCAGTCATGGAAAGACAGGCATACATGGTGACCAGTGAGCTGAGAAAGCTGAGGCCGACATTCCTAGGGCCACACTTCCCTACTCAGACACCTCACCAGCCTGGTACTTTACCAAAGCACACCACAGGTAGTGATTCCCCATGGTGGAGACCCTCTCATACCCTTAGGGTGAGGGATTGCTTAGTGGACCATAAGACAGGGGGCAACCATGCTAGTGCAGGTGCTTCCTTATATGGCCACTTAGTCAATAAAGGCTCAACTGGCCAAGGTTAGCCTTATCTCCTTTCGTTTGGGGGGGTTATGTAGGAAGGTGGAATCTGACTATATGGTTGCCCCCACTTTTTTATGGTGTTTTGCTGGTTTATGACTTAGTTGGACTGGGACCCTGCTATTCAGGGCCCCAGTCTATCTGCTCTCTCTAAATGACATGGAGTGCACTCTAGGTGCACTAGTGATTGGATACTGTGGTGCCTTATGAGTCCCTAGTATATGGTACCTTAGGTGCCAAGGGCATAGGTACTTCACAGGCCTACCAGGGGCTGCAGCATGTGTTATGCCACCCCTGGGAAGCAGTCTAAATCTGACACCACAGGCCTGCTACTGCAGCCTGGGTGAGGTGGTGCTAGCACCCCTCACTGAGATATAGGTTTCCTATATCTCTCCTGCACACACATATAAACCTATCAGTCACCCCTAAGGCAGGCCCTATCAATCCTGAGGGCAGGGTGCTTGGCTTCTATGTGAGGGGGTGCCTCTGCCTGAGCAGGGCCCCTCTGCAGCTCTCAGAGTCTATTCTCTGGTGCTGTTTGTGGATGCGGTTAAACCATATACTATTTAAGTGCATTATATCCTCGCGGTAAATGCTAACTTTGGAATGGCTGCATCAAAACATGTCGTGTTTGGTGTCAAACATCTTGGAATACTACCCCCCCGCCAATCTTGGCGGCGGGGGTAGCATTCCACCCTTCTAGAGGGATAAGACATGTACCTGCTGTGGAAACGCGGTAGAATCCTAAAGAGCCCTGGCATCACAAAATGGATGCCACCAGTCACAGACACTGGGCTGCCCTCCTGCTGATGACCGAAACTCACAGTGGAGGAAGCCCAACAATAGGCATCCTGTCACAGGGAGGTGTAACCACCTCCCAGACAGGGTTTAGTGTATTGGGGCTGGGTGGGTGCACTCTTAGAGTGCTTTGAAGTCCTGCACTGGGGGAGCAGAAGGCTCCTCTGTGCATATGCCAGTTCAAACCAGCTCAGGGGCTACCTGCCCCTGCTCTGGCGCGAAACTGGACAAAGGGAAGTGGGTGTAGCCACCCCCTCCCTTGACCCTCCCATAGGTGGGGTCATAGAGCTAGTCCATCCCCTCTTTTTAGTATAAGAGGGGGAACCTTGCCATTGCAAAGCAGATAACCCCTGGACGACGCTCTACAGAAGAATCCTGGCCCTTCGACGTTCCACTACCTTTGGAAGACAGAAGAATCTCCCTTGGAGTCAAGGAGTGACTCCCCTGCTTGGCAGGCACCAAAAACGACAACGACGGTCGCAAACTACGCCGCTCCCGCCGGAGTCCGAAGTCCCTGCAGCCCAAGAAGTGGATTTCCTGACCTCTCCCAGGCCATCGTGAGTCCCCAGCGAAGCTGAGGCAAGTGGACCCCACGAGTAACGAGGAACCGCGACCCCTGGGTACCGTGCACTATTGTCGAGTGCAACCCCTTCACAACGTTCTACGAACTTGTGCTTTGGACCACGTGTGGTCCCGACCTCCAGCAGGAATCCCTCCGAAGATCAGAGGCCTACACCGTCCCGAATGACCGTGGGCCCCTGTTGAGTGATTCCGCCCGAGGTGTCTTCGCGATCCCTTGCCCGCTGGCTTGTGGGTCCCCAGAAGACTTCTTAAAGAAACCAAAGGGCTCCCCTGGTTGCTCCAGGCCTGCCCTGACTTACCCTCGCTGGGTGAGTCCCACAGACCTTGCTGGTCTGCGCCATCGACTTTTCTTCATCTCCCCGAGACTTGCGGCTGCCAAGGCTTGTTGGCTCCGATCGAGTTGCCGACACCGCAGTCAGCTGCAGACGTCGAGGGACACACCGAATCCAGCTCCTGGTCGTCGTCGACGCCTCCTGGACCACGTGGCTGAAGAGTCAAGGCACCCGCAACCGACCTGAAGCGACCGACGACGGTGGGCATCCATCTTCCTTGCCCCGGGTCACTGCCAAGTGACTTTGAACACTGTCCCCTCTGCTTTCAGGTCATCCTTCTTCAGAATCCAGGCTTGGATTCCACCGGACACTTCTTCAGCTCCCGCAAGCAGCAAGTCTTCTTTGTTCGCCATTGAAAACGACGCCGCGACCCGACACCAAAGGACACCTGTGCACCCGGCTTCCCTGGGTGAGGTAACTCCAGCACTACGGTGCTCCTGTGGGTGTGGGCCCTAGAACTACTTACCCTGTAAGTGACTTGCTTGTAGGTTCTCCCGAAGTATCCTAAAACTCTTTATTTCCAACCGCGACTTGCCCCATTGAAGTTAACGGCGATTCGCGCCTGTGTATCCACACTGCACGCGTCCCCCGTGGGTCCTTTACTTACCTGCCTTGGGTGGTTTCGTGAGGCCCCAGCACTTCTGAAGGCCCTAGGCCTTGTCTCCTTGCAAGTCGTTGTTTCTAAGTCTCTTACTTAGTATATGGTCTGGTACGCCCCTAGGGCCCCAGCCATATTTTGTGCTTAACTTATTGTGAAACGTTGATTTGTGCATATGTTTGTCTTCTAATCTCATAAAGAGATTAGTAGAGAGTTATTTAGAAATAAATACATATATATTTGATATATATACCTGTGTGGTGTCTTTTCATTTGGTGATTCAAGAGATTATATGGTAAAATAAGCTGCTTTACATTCCTCCGAGACTTAGCCTGAAGGCTGCTCTCCACAGCTACCACTAGGATAGCTTTCTTTAAAAGGTTGTCTTAAACCTATCTACCATAAGAGTCGATTTGCCCTGGTGCAAGGTGTCCACTTTAATTAGTGAACAGCATATACCAGGCCAACTTCTCACAGTATGCAATTACAAAACGTTGGCATCAATTACATTAATTTTTAAAAGCTAACACATAAGAGTTGGACTTCCTAAACCCGGTTACATGTGGTTACATTAGAGTACCCTTACACCACTAGTACCAACCACACTCCTTGGTGTTCTAAGTACAGTATGATGTATTGTCTGTTTCAAGTTGCTTCACATTTCAATACATTTCAGTACTGTGCACAGCTTCTGTTTACTGGTTGTCATTTGCATTTTAATACTGGCATTCATTGTCCAGTTTTACACAGAACACATTTGCACATACTGCATTTGCTTTGATCTTGCGTTTCTATTTCACCTCCTAAAATGGGTTAGTTTGAAACAACGTAGTTTTACTTGATACAAGAGATACTTGCAAATTTGAATGTTGTTGCTTATTTCATGGTCCAAGGGACACGTGGTGGAACTGTGTGATGTCAGCCATCTGATTCGACATCAGGTGCATGGCTGTCCTGCACTGATCCACAGATGTCTCATGTTCTTTTGTTGGTATGATTGCACTGTGACAAGCATGGTAACTTAAAATACTTATTTCCTTCTGAGTGACCCAGAATAATGGCTAAGAGGGGCCCATAACAATGCAGAAGTTAAATACATTTCATTCTGGGGCAGCCAGTGGAAAGATTTTTGTGACTGTGGGGAGGGGGGCGGGGCGGTGGAGGTCCTTGACATTGTTTACCCCCTGCCTTGACAACAGGGTCACACTTCAGGATTTTGATACCAAGCCTGGACCTGGGAGACACCTAGTACTTCCTTGTCTCTCAATGATTATGTCATTTAGCACAAGAATGTTTCTTTTAGTTTTCGTCTGAACAGCGCACATACACTGTCAGCAAAATATATTGTTCATACAAAAAAGTTTCAAAACAGACTTAGAGCCAACACATTGCTTACCAATACATACTACGTGCATGGCACTGTACGGGCTCCCCTCCCCAACGCCACCGCCCTCCTCCCCACTATCTATGGCTGCTTTTCCCTCCCTCGCAGCTCCCACGTGTTGTTCCCCCACACCCTCCTCCTGCTGTCCGTTGCTGCTCCCTCCCTCCTGCCACACAGACTGGTGTTGCTCCCCCCCACCTGCTGTCCGTTGTTTCTGTTGCCGTCCTCCTACTACCCGCCTCAGCATTCTTTTAGACACGAGCTGCTGTTCAACATCACTTAAAGGAAAAAAAAGTGCTATGATGCGGTCAACGCTGGCCACGTCACATCGCTTTTTGTCTTTACTTTAAGCCACGTTGGACAGTAGCCCATGATGCTGTGCAATATGTCTAAAGAAACATTGACAAAGCCACTATATCTCAAATAGGTGAAACCCATTGGCATTGCCAATGCTTGTTTATGAATCACTTTGTTAAAGGGTAATCTTCACTTTAGAAGTGTTATCACTGAAAGCCATTGGGTTTGAGTGTAAGACTAGCTTTGGCTAAAACAAAACACAATTAAAGAGTGAATGAATGAAATTTTATTGATCGTTAAAACCTTATAAATAGATAGAATTATCACGAACGCATTAAAAGTATTTATGCAAATCACTGACGTGTTTTGAGGTCATTTTAATTTAGAAAGTCATGATGAGCTAGTCATTGAAGAGAGAACCTTGTGAAGGCAGCATTTTTGATGGATGTTTCTGTTGTTATTTTTGAATTGCTTAGGATAAACATCAATACACTTTTCCATTGTGGCTTTCAGACAGCCTATATTCTTGTATAAAATGCAGCATATAGCAATATCTTTAAAATATCTCCTGATTACATTTGCATATTTGGGTCATAACATGAAAGAATGGGACCACCGTGCAAAATACGCAGAGGGGCAGAGACTTTTTGAGGCATGGGCAAAGTGGGCACTGGTCCAGGGCCCCAGACTTTCAGGGGCCCCTGATAGAGCCGGCTCAGTTCTACAGACAGCCCTGTCCTGATGGCCTTGAATGATTCTTAAACATAGATTGGTTTAAATACCGTTTCCCTTTAATATATTTAAAATACGCGTAATGTGTGGAAGTTCATTACAAACATTTTGCAGAGAAATGATGTTTCTGTTTTTCACTACAATGCGTCATCCGTAAAAAGTTTCTTTTAGGTTAAAACAGGACCTCACATGTGAGAAATGGGAGAAGGTCACAGAGATTACTTGCAATGACATTAGTGAGCTGCTGCTGTGTTTCAATATTGAAAACACTTGTCACTATCCCTGAATATTAGATGGAAACGTCTAGAATTTGGACCAGTGTGCCTGTCCACTGTCAGTGACCTGGCCAAAGAGGGCATGAAAGAACTGTAATTGGATTATGAATGGAAAGCTGTTCAGAACAGGGGACCCCAAAATACGTTTGCCCCAGGGCCCCCAAAGTCCATGCATTTGGGGCCCTTTAATACTGCTCCGTTGCACTGCTAATGTCGTTGTGAATCACTGCCAGCATTTGGAGCACTCTATTTACACAACAGTGTTTTTTCACCTCTTCTTTAGAATGGGGATCGACTGTGTCATTAGTTAATGTGCTGCAGTGATGTTTATTACACTCCAGTACTTGTCATGTCAGCAGCCAATCAAAATCAATTTGAAAGAGGGCACTTAGCTCTGTTTTACATTAAATAGTCGGAGTCTTTCACGCTTATAGTATGTGCCTCAGATTAACCCTCTTGAAGTCTGCCACAAGCCTAGTTGCTGCAACAGCTTTGCATTGAGCCTGGAGTCTTCCCACAAGGACTTCCTGGTAGGTTGTGCTTCCACTTTTTATGGGACTAGATATCGATTGAGAATCGTTAAAGTTTTGATCCCCACTTGGGCTGCATCGAGTGTGATTTTCATAGCAGTCCAAGGTTCTAGCAACTAGTGATAGCAAAATGATCGTTCATTTGGAGGACATTGTCAATAGTCAACTCCTTCTTTTGAGCGGTTAGTGTAGAAACACCCCGATTGAATGGGGTGAAAATTTGAGAGTGCAAATCGATCAGATGCATAAAAGTACAAGATGAGGATTTTTTCTCTGTTGGTGGATACCAGGCAAACCTGTTGTTGCCCATCTTGGTAAAGTTCTGAGTGCCTGAAACACAGAGGTACCTCCATCCATCCATGGAGTCAGTGAGTGTGTGCTTTCTTCAAAAGTGTTCCAGCACCATAAATTCACACTTCCAGGTACATAGACTCAATTAGTAAAGGTTTTAGCACATCTGCCTTCAACTTAACTGTGCCCAAAAATAAAATAATAGTAAAGTCGCCTTTCTAATTAACAGAATTAGCAAGCATTGGTTGCAAAGCCAATAGGTCACACCTTTAGGACCTATTGGCTTTCCAATGTTGTTTGCCAATCCTGTGCAGCATCAGCAAAAAGCAAAATATTCTTTGACAATGCTGCACAGCATCAGCAAAAAAAAAGAAAAAAAAACACAATAATGTAGCCGATGTTGCTGGTCGTGTCATTCTGTAGGCACATGCGTGTGTCACCACGCATGCATCTATCTACAAAATGAAAAACTCTATTTTTCTTTTTTTGTTTGTTGACAATCTAAGATGTCAGATGCAACTTTAATTGGCTAATAAAAAAAAGAAACACTAAGTGAAGTGCACAAAAGTGCTTTTGGTGTAAAGAAGTGCCTGGGAGAAAGAAGAAGATGCCAGAATCTACTGAAGAAAGTGCACCAAAATAAAACTGAAATGCAGACAAGAGGTGGATGAGGGTAGCAATGGAGGAGCTGGTGGGGGAAGCTATGAGTGGGTTGAAATAATGAAGTAAAAAATAGAGCCGGGTGGGAAAGGAAGGACTATGCAGCAGATGAGGGAGAGGGCAAGAGGGAGCACAGGGAGGGTGTGGGGAGAAGCAGATGACAGAGAGAGCAGAGCATTAGGGAGGGAACAATACTGAGGCTGGGGGTCGGGTGAGAAACATGAGAGAGCAGCACATGAGGGAGCAGTGAGTGTAGAGGGAGGGCAGCAGCACCCAAGGGAGAGCCTGGAAAACACATGCACTTATGGAGTGCTGAAAGAAAAAGAAAAAAGTAGTTCCTCAAACATGAGCAGTGGATGGATGCAAACATTGAACCAAAAGGATGGTAAGGAGGATATGCTCCAGGACTGAGACAAATAGAAGAAGGGGAAAGAAGCTATAGATATGATATGAGAGTGACAATAAAGCCAACCAATGGTAAGCAAGGTGTGAGCTTTAAGGCCAATGTATGTTTTTTGTAAGTCTACAGTAGGTCTATCGCAACCTGACAGCTCTCACTGAGACCTAAAAAGGCTTTACTCAGATGCAAATTCGGCAAGTATAGTGTGACTTCGGCTTTCACAATTGCAGGGGTAACAACAGTTGTGCAAGTGTTCATCGGATGGGTCAACTGAATAATTTGTATGTTTGTGAATATTCACCAAAATTTGCGGTTAGCAATAAATTAATTCACATTTATTCTTTCAAGGACAGGAGTTAGTGTGTTGGGAAAGGAGAACGAACACATCCAAAATAGGCAGAAATGACTGGGAAGAGGGTTCGCAATTGAGAAACATAGTTTCACATTTCAGAAATGCACTTTTATTCATTTATGTTACATTTCTGCCTGCAGTGCTGTGAACTTGATTACAACTTTGCATGCAGTGGCAGCTGGCACGGATCGGGGGTGGCGTTGGGTGAAGAAAAAAATAATACACTTACCTCTTCACTCCCGTGTCTCTCCTCCACTTCTCTTTGCAATGCATCCCGGAACGGAAGCAGGAAGCACACAAGCTCCCATAAGCCAATCACGTTGCTGCTGTCAGCAGCATGACATCAGTGTCGTGATTGATCTGAGCACCGTGGTTCGACGCTCAGACAGGGATTGGGAGCCTCTGCATGTTCTCCACCCAGGCTATTCAATACAGCCAGGTGGAGAACATGCTAAGTGCGCATGACTGTTTGGCCGGCCCAACCTTCATGCGCACTTAGAAAGTTCCCCAACTACTCCACCCCCTGCTCTGTGAGCAGGCCAGTCCCACCCCATCTCGCAAAACTGCCTCAGCAGGGAAAAATAAAATATTAACATTGTGTTATTATCATTTTATTTTCCCTTTTTTGCACTGCTAAAAAACAGTGGGGCAATGCTCCTGAACCTTAGCGGAGGAGCCGCCGCTGTCTGCATGCAGGAATACTAAAACATTTGAATACCACATGAACTTTGTGACTGTCAAAGCATTCCAAGATTACTCCTTGGAAAATTGCTCCTTATAGAGGATTAGTACAACAGGAACACAGTTTCGTCTTTCTCAGTACTAAATGGCCTCTCCAAGATCTCTGTGAACAGTGCACTATTCTCAATTTCAGTCCTTTTGGAAGTTAAAAGGCCATTAAATATCAGCTTATACCTACAAGGCAGCTATTTGTGCTCTTGCGCTACTTTAATTAGATGGCTTTGAATTAAAGTTGGCCTGGTCCCTGTTCTTTCTCCTTGACATTGTTATGATAGAATTCAGTGTGCTCACGTCAGCTTTTCCATGCGTGAGTCACCACCTGCAAAGAACACCGAGAGAAACCCCATCCCTTCTCTGCATGAGGTAGGGAAAATAAATGCAGGCACTTACTCTTTCACTGTACCACACACTTTAGGAGCTTTAGAATTATTATCATTATAGTTCCAAGAAGAAGCGCTCCTTCCTGTCCTGTAAACAGGGTCCCATTCATTGCTACATTAGGGTGCAACCAACTCTCTGAGTGTATGCACAAAAAACAACAAGCTTTGGCAAAGTCAATCATCTGGAATTGGCTGCCAGCCTTTTAGCTTTGTCAATGCTTGTTTTGCCATGGTTGTTATAGAAACAATTATTGTGGGAGCTTCTGGGCTTTGCCAATATTTAAAAAAATTGTAAAAAAACAAAAACTATTTTTTGGGTCACAAAAAACAGACATTGTCATAGTAGTACCTGGTACTAAAGGGAACTACTTTGTGTGTAGATGTGAAAGGGCAGAATGCCATCACCTATAGTGAAGTTAGCCAATGGCTGAAGTGGGCTGCCCCCATCGACCTATGAAGTATGCTGTAGAAGCCTGAAGAATAATGTGAATGACACAACAACAGAGCAAAGGATGAAGGGAGCTGACTGAAAGGTCCTATAAATAATGGTTATTATTTATATAATTTTACTCAAACTAAACTATCGTTTCTAACACAAATCCTAAGAAAACAAGAGAGAGAACTACATTTCTGAAACCTAACTCATGTGCTTTGATTCAACAGGCGACCAAATCAACCAGGAACAAACATTTAATTATGTGAGGCACATAGCATACTGGAACCGATTAGGGTTTTATATTTTATCCATTAGCGGTTGTCCCTTAAGCACTCTTCTTCTGCTCAAATCCGACCTTCCTTACATCACATGGTATTTGTGTTGCTTCTCATATGAGGTGTAGTAATCCAGTATTCAGAAGATTGGTTGTTATTCTCTTGAACTTTCTCAGAAAAAACATTTACAAATTGGCAAATCAAATTATCTGTTTGATAAAAGCCTGTTTTTAAACAGTACCTCCTCCAAAATACCCCTGCCGTTGCACAAGATGTTATTGTAGTCAAACTAGGTCACAATTATCTTGTTGAAATTCAACTCTATGGGGATTAAGCAATTTTGCCTGCAAGTGGCACGTAGCTCTCTTCAGTAGGCATTTTCACCCACTCATATCTGCCCTATGAATGGCAAAAAGAACGAGCCTGCATTTACGCACACGCCACTCCTGACCATGGTTGCCGGCACGTGACAGGATCATTGCCTCCTATACACTTCGTGAGGACTACTAGTTCACGCAGACATCCGATCAGTGTGCATGGCTGACCCTTCTGAATCTATTGCGATTTCATCGCCTGTCCCATCCTGGACCGAGGCCTCTCACCCCCCCCCATGTGCCTGTTTATACATGCTATTTGCTCTCGACACTTGATGGACGCCCCTCTGGGCTGTTCTTTCCCCCATCTCACATATGTCTTGACTGCTCATATCTTCCGTGCAGTCTCATGAGCTTGTTTGTTATGTTATGACGTTTTTGATCGGTATAACTGTGTCTATTATTGCCATTTTCATCATGGGCACATTTGTGTCGCTGGTTCTATTAGTCAACAAGTGGCTTTCGAATGGTCCGCATGTTGCGGCAATTCTCTGTCTGCTGCAATGTCTGTAGCGGCTGTTTCACTTTATGCATAAAACACATTAAATAAAATGAATGGCAAAAAGAACCATAAACTAGGTCAAAGGATGCTACGATGTGTAAAAGAACACAAAACACACTCATACAATACAAACACCTTCTTTGTAAAAAATTACACAATGAAGTCAAGTGGCAAAGTCAGGGTTATAGCTCGTCTCTTTAGGATCCACTGAAACATTGAAATGCAAAAGCAGAAAGATTCCTTCTCGATGTGATGGATATTTGATTAATGTGTCCATAATTTGGATAAAAAGACAGTGTGCATCCGTTTTCTTTTCTATGTTGCACCAAGAGAGCAATGTATCCAAAAGAATCTCAGATTTCTACTTGACCGTGCCGTTTTGCACCTATTTTTGTGACATACTGCAGTTTCCTAAAACCACTTATATAATAAATGATTATTTCACCATTGAGATGTATTTATGTGCTTCCCTGTATCTGATGTCAACTCTAATACAGGATCAGTTGTGAAGCAGTATGTACTGTACAAAAGTGCAAGTTACATGTAATTATAAATTATTTATGTAAAAGTATTTCACATTTTACTGACATCCACATGCAAAACTGCAATTGGAAAAAAATTATTTTTGAAAACTATAAATAAATTATAATTATTTTTTGAAGTTGTGTTCTTGAGCTAAGATAAGTTATACTTTTTATATGAAACAATTAAATTACGGCGACATTATGTTTCAAGCAAATTAATGCATTCTTCCTTGCATGTACGCTTTTCACAGATACGTAATGGCAAGGTGCACTACACATCAGATGCTGGAGTAGCAGGAAAAGTGGAGAGGAACATCCCTGAGGTGTATGCCGCAGATGGACAGTGGCATTCCCTGCTGATGGAAAAGAATGGATCTTCTACAATCTTGTCTGTGGACCGGATTCATAGGAAAGAAGTGCACCACGTCACTCAAGACTTTGGTGGATTGAATGTCCTTACTGTCTCTCTTGGAGGAGTTCCACCAGACCAGGCTCCGCAAGGTGCACACGCAGGTAACGTGCAAGCATGAAACATGGTTTTTCTAATGCCTACAAAAATAACGGAACATGAACCACTATGGCAAAATCAGGAAATGTGTTTGATGTTATTCATAAAACTTCAATAAATACATTATAATTTTTTTAAAAAAAATCAGGAAATGGAATTGTGTGCATTTTGTGGCATTTTTAGGTTTCGCCTGCACAGCGCTTGCACTGTGCTTGCAAAGTCTTTTATATTTAAAAAAAACAAATCTTAAAAGGGGCTTAGAACCCGCCCAATACTTACCTGAACTTACCACTGGTTCATTCCAATGTCGCTCTAATTTACTTGCTTCTCTAAGTGATGGCATTGGCCAGCATGTCATCTGCTTTAGCTTCCTGCTCTGCTTTTGCTGTCCATGCGATAGAGCTTGGACCAAGTACACCTTCTGGTCACTGGCCACTGTCTACTGGCTACTCAGTCTGTAGGTACTTTTTTTCCCATTACAAATGAACACTCCATACAAGTGCATCCACATGCATTACACATGCATGCCTGGGCCAGCGCTTTACATATCTAGCCCATTCAATGCCACAGGCCGCCTAGATCGGCCTGCTGATGGAACTGAAAGTGCTTCAGCCAATCTAATCAGTCTGAGGCTCCATCCTTCAATGGGGGAGAGGTTTTGCATGCAGCGTGCGCCTCTCCCGTAATCATCAGATTCTCCCATACTTCAATACCTTTCCCTCATTCCTCCACCAAGCTCCCACATCTAATTGGAGTTTTTGAGGAGATACAGGAGTTACTTTTAAATCCATCCAGTTGATTTGCAGTGAAAGTCTGCATACTCTAAGCCGAGCTGGTTGTTGGGAAGGGCGGTGACATAAAGGCGGGTAAAGAATCATGTAATGGTAGTGGCAGACATTGAAGAATAGGCAGACAAGGTGTGTCTGTTTTCACATGGGCATGTATATGAATGTATAAAACTTTAGAAATATTTGTTTGTTATTGGCCTATGCATGTTGTTGTACAACATGACTTCACTGGGCGCTTACCCTTCAACTCGTGCTATGCAGGGAGCGCTGCATACACTATGGAGTTGCAGAAAGGTAGCACTCACCTGTGAGGCTATCTTGGGGTTTACCAAAATCTTCGACGGCTGCTGATTCCAGCCCGAAGCACAGTAGTAGCGAGTCTTGTGGCCTGATACTGCAGAGCTGGGGACGGAGAGGAAGTGTTTTTGGTGTCTTGGCCCTTGGGCATTGGTACTTGCTTTATTTGTCTGCAAGCAATACAACCTTTTATTTTTTACATATATCACAACCTTGGTGTTTCCTTTTGCTGGTCTGGACCAAACAACAAGTTCCGTTGAACATAAATTGAAAATATCAATTGGAGCATCGTGCCTGTCCGTACCTTGACCAGCTCTCATTCCCTCTTTTTGCACACTCACGCACAATAATGCTTTCAAAAGTGCTTTCAAACAGTCATTGGTGTGCGAGCTCCGTTCCGTTACTCATTTCTGCCCAGAGACAGTAAATCATGTGTCTCGCCGTCTGGCCTGACCAGATGATGAACCTAGACCAGGCCTCACACTGTTCAGCAAAAAATGTTGGAAACCAAGGTAGGCTATGTACACTCTAAAATAATTGCCAAGATTAGCGGAAAAAATAATAACAGGGCATTTTACAAATGAGATGCAAGCAATCCATTTGTCAAATTTCTGTCCACCAGTATTGGAATTCTGATGGCAGTGTGAGTAATTTGCAAATTAGTTGATTGTATTTCATTTGCAAATGCATGCAATTTCGCTTGCCGTCACTGGATGCCAGTCAGAATTACCCTCTCAGTGCGCTTCTGTGTTTTCACTTTGAGGAAATTTGGTTTACTCTGGTAAAAAAAGATTATTGGTCTTTTCAAAAAACGATGCCGTTCACCTGATTGTTTGGATGGCAGCTCCTCCACAAAATATCACAAATGTCTAGACGCTCGCAGAGGATGACAAGATCCATTCCGAGGCATTTTATGTTTAAATTGCAATAAATGCTTTTCAACGTGTTCGCACTCTGCTGACTACTGCAAACGGATTGCTTGGTTTCCTTCAGGGCTGCATGGACACACTGGAAACAATGAGTTGCGGGGAGTGACAGACACACCCTGACTTCAGATAAGCCAAGGTGGTTCAGTACAGTCATTACCTTCAGCTGGCAGGCGGTGAAATAAAGTTTGTGTCCTGGAGGGGTCTGTGGGCAGTATCTGGGTCACTGAATGTGTCTTTAGTGTGTTAGGATAGTGCATGGTTCATGCCTTTGGATGAAGGGTGTTGTGTGTGTGTTTAGGGGGTGCTTAAGGCATGTTTATGGGCTTGGCATATTTGTCAAACTATATTTATGGCATTTGAAGGACAGATATTGGTTTCTGTAATAATGTGCAGCTGATGGGTGTATCTGGAAGGAATTGTGTGCCTTCCTGTGTTGCGTTTTGTTGTTGACTTTGGGAGAGTGTCTAGCAGCACAGTTGGGATCTACAGGTACATCTCTTGTGAGGGTTTATGACTGTTTTATAAGGTAATTTGGTGGTATTGAGGGGCGTTCTGACTATGCTTAGGCCATTATGGGGTTGTCTGCGATGTTGAGGCTATGTGAGAGACAATTTGAGGGCACTTTGGGTCAGTTGTGAGGGTACCTGGGGTGGGTTGTGATGGTGCGTGTAAGCGAATGAGTGTCTGAGATGGGTTTTGATCATATCAGAGTTTCCTTTTCACACTGGGTGCTTGATTTGCACACATTCAAGATTCCTGCATGCACTGGGTGTGAGAATGCATACAGGCATGACTGGCACAAACTAGAATTGTGTTTGTGAGTTAAGAGTTAATACATCACTAGCCTTGTGCATACTTTGTGTCTATAAGACATGTGCACACTGGGTGTGTGTCTGTAAGTGTGTACTGGGTGAGAGTGCACACTGAATATCTGCTCAAGTGTGAACAGAGCCAAAAGATAAATGAAACCTATTGGCTTTGCCAATGTTTGTTATATCCCTCTATTGCAGTGTTCACATATGTCGTTTGTGGGTAATTGTGGTCATGCAATATGATGGTAAAAGTGGAACTTACGGCTGTATACCCGATCTGTACTTCAATTTCTGTAAGAAAGAATTGGTTGTTCTCTGTTCAACATGCTGACTACATCATCACTGTTAAGAAACTGGGTTGTTAGTTGACTGGGGTGTAAGCCCTGGTCAAGCAGCAAACACAATCCTAGTCAGGGTGCGGCACAAGCAAACCCCATATTAACCTGTGCTCACCCCAGTGGTAGCTTGGCGAAGAGAAGACAGGCTTAACTTAGAGGCAATGTGTAACGTACTTGTGCACCACTTCATACAGTAAAACAGTGAAAACACACCACAAAAAGAGTCAACAACAGATTTAGAAAGATAGAGTAATTTTTAATAAATAAAACAAGACCAAACAACAAAAATCCAATTACTCGATCCAGAGATATTGAATTTTAAAGTTTATATTGAATATAGCACCAAAAAGCAAAATGCGCCAAATGGGGATATCTGGTCGTCCCAAACCTGGACAATATCACAAGCTCAGGCTGACCGAGATAGAGTGTGGGCCGGCTACAGGGGCCCAGTTTTGCCCGTTGAACAGAGTACCTTAACTCCTGGTTGGGGAGTGTTGCATAGATCTGGGTCGAAGATGAAACACGCAGCTGAACCGAATAATCAGTTCTGAGATGTGGAGGCTGCAGTGTGAGGTCCTGATGCATCGTCGCAGAGTGTCCCGTCAACAGGACTTGCTATGAGAAGTCCGGCATCGGGGATGCGGTCAGCAGCTGGTGATGCGTCAGTTCCAAGGAGCTGTGATGCTGCAAGGTGGAGTCAGGCATCGTCATCAAGGCTGCCATTGATGAGAGGTGCAAGGTCCTGTCTGTGGATGTGTCATGCCACCTGGGTGATGCGTCAGTTCCAAGTACTGTGGTGGGCGATGCAAATCTTTGCAACGGGTCCAGTACACACAGGAGCATCAATGCATTGATTCTGCTCAAGGATGAGCCGCTCAAATGTGGAAATGTGTCGGTTCTGCTCGGGAATGCGTCGCGCTTAGCCGAGAAGATGTGTCAATTCCACTGGCAAGCACCTTAGGCCCACTTCCAAGGGTCCATGACTGGGGTGGTTGGAAACCAGTTATGTCCCTGAGGCTTCAGATCAGGAGGCCAGTCAACTAGCCCTTGGAGTCACACTGGGTTCTGGGCTCAAGAGATGCAGGTACAGTCTTCTCACCCAGGCAAGAGAGCAGCAGGCAATAGGTCATCACAGCAAATCAGGAGTCTCGTTAGAGTTCAGTCCAGCAGAGTGAGAGTCCTTCAGCAGCACCTTAGCCCTTCTTCCTGGCAGAGTATCCACAGGTCCAGGAGTGTACTGAAGTGGCGGTGTCTGAGGTCCTTCTTTTGTACCCAGTTGTGCCTTTAAAGTGGGGAGAAGTTTCTACTGGTATGCCTTTCAAGTGCACAGATGCCCTGCCTTCCCTACTGTGGCTCCAGACTAACTACAGGGGTATGCAGCCCTTTGTCTGGAGACAGGACACAGCCTATTCAGGTGTAAGTGAGGCTAGGTCCAGCTCCTCCCATCCGTCAGGCCAGTAATGGCCCACTCAGTCACACCTAAACTCCCATTGTGTGTGGCTGTCTAGGAGGAATGCACAAAGTCCAACTGCCAACTACACCCAGTCATGTGCAGGCACAAAATGGTTAAGGCAAAAAAAATGCCAACTTTCTAAAAGTGACATTTTCAGACTTTTAAATGCAATTTCACTATAAGTTAGGATTTTAAATTGTGATTCCAGAGACACCAAACTTAAAGGGGTTATCTCTTTAGAAATGATACTTATAAATTGTAATAAGGCAACACCAATGTTATCCTATTACAGAGATAGGCCTTGCAGTAGTGAAAAACGAATTTTAGATTTGTTCACTACCAGGACTTGTAAAACATAAAAGTACATGTCCTTCTTTTTAAATACATTGCACTCTGCCCTGTGGGCTGTCCAGGGCCTACCCTAAAGGTGACCTATATGTATTAAAAAGGAAGGATTGGGCCTGGCAAAAGGTTTATTTTGTAAGGTCGAAAATGGCATTTTAAACTGCACAAACAGGCTCTGCAGTTGCATACTTGAGACATTTTTAAAGGGCTATTTAAGTGGGTGGCACAATTGGTGCTGCAGGCCCACCAATAGCATTTAATTTACAGGCCCTGGGCGCTTGTAGTGCTCTGGAATAGGGACTGATAATTAATTTAAATTTGCCAATTGCGTATGAGCTAAAATTACCATGTTTAGAGGAAAGAGCACATGAACTTTACCACTGGTTAGCAGTGTAAAGTGCCAGAGTCGTAAGACCAGCAAAAACGAGGTCAGAACAAATGGAGGAGAAAGGGAAAAAGTTTGGGGGAAGACCACCCTATGGCTGACAGATTTAACATCACTGTTATTGGTGACTTAGACTGTGCTCAACCAGGCCCTGTGACTCAGCTTTTTTTTTTTTGTTTAAATCTCTTTTATTACATTTTCATATGACAAAAGCCATTAATATGACAGATAACGAGCATGGTATGATATAGGACGGCTCAGGGTAACAAAACATTGCCAATGGTAAGATCAATCTTACAGTGTCCGTTATAGTGGGCGTTTTTACCAGAGCGACTGTCCGGATGCGCTGCAAGAGATTCAGTTTAAATAACATCCAACTGCAGCAAAAACAACAGCTACATTTTTAGAGATATTTCAATAACATGAAACAGGCAGTTTACTTCTTACAATCAACCTCTAGCGCAAACCCTTAATCTCTGTATTTGTTATACTTAGTAAGGTCGTTGTTCCCCATGTATGCACCTATAGTGTGGTAGTGTATCTCTCAGGGCCAAAAGATCTTGTCGCCTAAAGACGCGGTATGTGTTCGGCAGGGCACCCCTTCTAGATAGGATGTCCCTCAATGTGGCTTCACCTAGGCTCTACATTCGAAGGTATTAGTTGCGGTGTCCGCGACCAGTAAGCTGAAACGGTCATTGTTCTGTCTATGTCTGGAGAATCAACTAAGAAGAAGGGATAGTCAAAATGAGATTAGAAAAACGAGAAAGGATAGAAAAGAGGAGATGAAAGGATAGTCTGGGGAGGTATCTCCGTGCATCAGTTCTTCGGAAGGGAAGGGGCCTAGGGCTCTCCCGTGGCATGGTTGTGGGCTTATTTGAGGGGACTGCATCCCTGTTCTCCCTACTGTGTGTCTTCCTCATAGGGTTCCCCTCGTGGAAGTATGGGGTCCGCAAAGAGTTGGAGGGCTCTCAACCTGGGGGGCACCGATCGTGTATGCTCCAACCGAGAGAGATGCGAGACCAGTGGCTGCCATATGCTGTCGAATTTAGCATCCGTACCTGCCAGCCTATGAGAGAGGAGCTCCATCGCCATCACATGCCAAAGGCGAGTAAGCCAGATCAAGGACGAGGGGGAGCACGTTTTCTTCCAATGTATGGCAATGACCTGCTTAGCGGCAGTGAACATGTGGAATATCAGGTGCCAGTCCGTGTGTTTCATTGCTCGAAGAGCCGTCGGTCGGAGTCCCAGTATAACCACCCTCGGGTCATTTGGCAAGGGGAATCCCACTACCTCTCCAACGTGGCCCATCACCTCTCTCCAAAAGGTGAGAATGAGCGGACAAGTCCACCATATATGAAGAAAAGAACCCTGGGCCGCCTGGCATCGCCAGCATAGAGGGCGAAGCCCGGGTACATCTTCTGGAGTCTAAGAGGAGTATAGTACCAGCGAGTCATGACTTTATAGACCGATTCCTGTTGTGTTATACTTTTAAAGATACGAGGGATATCGCGCCATAACTGTTCCCATTGGTCCGAGTCTATGTCTCCTTCGGTGTCCGTCTGCCACTGGCGCTGATAGGTGTGTGGGGGCACCGAATGTGAGTGTTGAAGCACTTTATAGGTCCGGGAAATCAGCCCCGGGAACCATCAAAAGCACGGACCAGCGTTTCAAAAGGCGTTAGGCGCCTCGTGGCTCCCTCCATGTACGAGGGGGCCCGGATCCAGTGCCGGATCTGAAAGTACTCCATGTTCGTGGTTTTGGAAGGTTGAAGTCCCGTCTGCACTGGTCAAAAGATTTAAAGATACCGTTCTCAAAAAGTTGTTCTATGACCCGGCACTCCCCAGCCGACCAAGCCGAAAACGACTTTAGGGGTAGGGCCGGCGGGAAATCCGGGTTGAGCGCTATTGATGTGTTGGGAGAGGGGAATGTAGTGAGCCCACGGGGTACTGCGATCCTGTCCCAGATCTCCAAGACCGTCTTGGTTGGAGTAGCTATGTATGCACTTCGATGTCTGGCCCCCCGTCTAATCCAGGCCAGGTCCCACAGTGGGCGACACGCCACTGCCCTGTCCATATGGAACCAGTGTTTTTCGCTTTCGCGAACCGACCATTCCGATATGTATCGCAAGTGTAAGGCCCAGTAGTATGCGAGCAGATCGGGACAAGCCAGTCCACCCCTGTCTCGAGGTAGCAACAGGACCCGTGTGGAGAAACGCGGCCTGCCTCCTCCCCAGATGAACGCCGTGAGATCCCGTTGGAGGTTCTGGATATCTCTCTGGGGGATCGGCGTGGGGAGAGTCTGGAAAAGGTATAGTACCTTTGGCAAAATCGCCATTTTAACTGCATTTAAGCGGCCCAGCCACGAAATTGGGAGTGATTTCCAGCGTCGGAGCTCAGCCCGGACAGCCGTCCTGCATGCCGGCCAATTAGCTCCAGTCCAGGTATCTAGGGTAGCAGTAACGTTAATCCCCAGGTATCGTATGGAATGTGTAGCCTATCGAAACGGGTTAACTGAACCTAAGTTATCCAGCTGTAGCTGGGGGAGAGTGAGATTAAGTGCCTGCGATTTGGAAAGATTAATTTTAAGACCCGATATCAGTTCGAATTGAGAAAGAATGTCCAGTAGTGCGGGTATTGAGCTTGCTGGTTCCGTTAATGTCAGGAGAAGATCATCTGCAAAGAGGCCAATTTTATGTTCTACTCCTCCTATGTGTATTCCCCGAATTTCTGTCGACTGCCTGATAGCGATCGCCAGGGGCTCCACCACAAGAGCGAACAGTAAGGGTGAGAGCGGACACCCCTGACGCGTACCCCTGCTGATGGGGAAGGACGGAGTGAGAAGACCATTTACTCGGATCCGTGCCGAGGGCGCCGCATACGGCGCCATGATGCGCGCAGTCATAGTCGGTCCGAGTCCCACGCGGTGTAGGACCGCCCGCAGAAAGGACCAGTCAACCCGGTCAAAAGCCTTTTCGGCGTCCAGGGAGAGCAGAAAGGCCGGTGTATTATAATGCTGTGTCTTTTGCACCAGGTGGGCTACTCGGCGAATATTATCCGCTCCCTGTCTCTCCCTCACAAACCCCACCTGATCGGGTTCTATCAGGCCCGGGAGGTGAGGGCCTATCCTTTGGGCGAGGATTTTGGTATATAATTTGACATCTACGTTCAATAAGGAGATAGGCCGAAAAGAGGCGCATGCCGTGGGGTCCTTCCCAGGTTTAGGGATAAGGATTATCTCCGCCTCTGTCATAGTCGGCGTCACCGACCCCGCCTCCGCAAATGAGTTAAATAGGCGCAATAGATGGGCCTGAAGTTCGGGGAGGAAGAGGCGATAAAACGCCAGTGTTAGGCCATCAGGCTCTGGGGACTTCCCCACTGGCATACCTTTTAAGGCCTTTAGGAGTTCCGCCGCTAGGATAGGTTCCTCTAATTGCTCTTTAAAGAAGGGGGTCAGTGGCGTCCAGGCGCAAGCAGCTAAAAAGGGATCCACCTGGTCTCTCCTAGTCTCCCCCTGACCATATAGTTTGGAGAAAAAGGCGTGAAACTCCTGTTGTTTAGCTTTTTCGGAGGTAGCCCAGCCCCCCCCACTTTGGACTATTTTTGCGATATGACCCTTAGATATCTGATTCCTGAGACGACGCGCCAGCATGGATCCCACCCTGTTGCCCCCTCCATAGAACTTCTGCTTAAGAGTCAAGAGAGACCGCTCTGCTTTGTTCACCCAGAGAGCCTTAAGCTGACCCCGAAGGGAGGCAAGTCTCTTGCTTGTGACGATATTAGGCGCGTTCCGATTTTGTTGTTCCATGGTTTTAAGATCACGGGTGAGATTGTCTTCCACCAGGCGAGACTCCCGCCTGCGGGCTATAGAGATGGAAGTGATAACTCCCCTGATCGTGGCCTTGAAGGCATCCCACAGCATAGGTATTGTGGTCTCCGGGAGGTCATTGGCCTCAAAGTATGATTGTATAGCTTGTCTGAGCTCGGCCACATCCACCTGATCGCGGAGCACCTGCGGAGGGAGTCGCCAGCGCGGGGCGGAATTCGAAGGTCGGCCCAAGGCGGACAAGGTTATCTCTAAGTGAGCGTGGTCCGAAATAGAGATATCTGAAATCCCTACTGTTTCTAGGGAGCGAATGAGTGCGTGGGATAGAAAAAGGTAATCTATACGGGAGTGCGAGCGATGCACATGGGAGTAAAAAGTATAGTCCTGTGTGTCCGGTTCCTTATAGCGCCAAGCGTCCACCAGGCCCAAAGCTTCCAGATCTCGTTTGAGAGCGGCAGACATAGCCCCTACTCCCTGATAAGAGGGGGAGGTGCGGTCCTGACTCAGCTTTTTAAAAGCGAACTGATATTTCTATTTCACTGGTTTATTTCAGATAGACTCAGGCAGAGGGCTGGTTTTAATTTTTTTCTATGTATTAACTCTTTAACTCTAATGGAAGCAACAAACACATTTTTTTTTCTCTTTTAAAAAAAATGTTTTTATTGAATTTTAAAAGAATAAGCACATACATAAAAAGAAAATAAAACAGATCGCATTTTCAGGTGTCACACGTGTTTGCTTACATAGGAGGGCGGAAATGCGCAGTTTAATGAGGATTGGGCTGGCCTGCTACAATAAATCAACATACTAGACAACATTGGACATATATGACCACGAAACCAAACTACACAGACTGGGAGTCAGAACAACATTTCACAGTACTAGGACATCATAGTCATTATCAGCGAGATAAGTATTACTCTCATTAGGTCCATCCGCACATCCCTCTTCCTGGTCTACCCATCTCTTGTCCCAAACAGTCAGTTGTTACTCTTGATTTACATCACTATCACGTTGCATTGCTTGATATTGTACAAACAAACCCCAAAAACTTTTCGGCCGACTGCAGGGGGACATCAGTTCATTATAGACCTCCGATTGAGTATTACAATACAACATATCTTTTTCCCATTCTGCAATCGTCGGGATGGGCCCCGCATCCAGCGCATCGCCAGCCTACGTTTCGCCAGAAGCAGACCCATAGTAACCAATTTACGAACATTCTTTCGTAGAGGCTTTGTGTAACCTAATAGCGCCATCAGGGGGTCAGGTGAAAGAGACAGCCCCACTATATCCGTTAATGCTTGAAAGATGCCGCTCCAAAAAGCCTCCACAGGGGGACACTGCCAAGCAAGGTGAAAAAACCCAGCTCCCAGCATATCACATCTCTCACAGCAATCAGTGTCCCGCAATCCGTACCTGTGCAGTCGTTGCGGTGTGTAATGTACCCTGTGTAAGAATTTAAAATGGGCCAACCGATGTCGGCCATTTAGTGAAACTTTGCGCGTGGACTCACAGCAGTAGTACCAGATGGCATCTGTGATTGGGACCCCAAGATCCGACTGCCATGCCAGTCGGGCCTTCTCGTATGAAGTAGTCTTTGTAAGTTGTGCCGAAGCATACAGGCGAGAGACCAACTTAACTGGTGATGTGGAGCGCAGTAGCAGCGACAGGGCCGGGATCTCTAATGGTTCCAAGAGCTCGTCACCCAGAACTAAGCGCAGCGCATGCCGAGCTCTAAAAAAATAAAATTGCGTCAATGCCGAGGGCCCCGTAACTCCAGTGACCACCCCCTCCCACGAGCGCACCTCCCCATCAGCGAACAGGTCACCCATCTTATGAACATTGAGACTGTTCAGCGAGCGAATAGCACCCCGCTCGGAGCTGAGAGTAAACCACTGACCCCACTCCACCCTTAGATGCGGCGAGTATAGCTGCGCTCCATCATGCATACGAAGCAGTACGTGCCAGATATGGACTACGGAGTTGACCGAATCTAGGACTCCGCAGCGCCGGAGGGGAGGCTTAGTTAACATCCGTGGCAAGGGGTCCGGGGCGGCAGCCACCTTTTCAATCTGGAGGTGTGGCAGGTCCGTCGGGCCATGTACCCAGCTATATGTATGCGCGGCTTGCACCACCCTATAATAGAGTTCCAAATCCGGTGCGCTCAGGCCCCCGCAGCGTAGGGCAAAGTAAGTATGTCAAACGCTATGCGCGGAGACTTGCCCGCCCAAGCCAGCTTATTCATCAGTATACGCAGCTCTCTGAACAAATGCCGAGGCATGACCATGGGTATATTGGCGAAGAGGAAGAGAAAGCGGGGGAGCACCACCATCTTCATCAGAGAGACCCTCCCCACCAGGGAAAGCGGGAGTCTAATCCATCTGTCTATGTCATCGCCTAATCTGGCAATGGCTCTGCCATAGTTCGCCTTGATGACTTGATCTGCATCTGTGTGAACTAGAATACCCAAATAACGGACCGGTTCAGATGTCCACTATAGAGGGAAGTTGAGAGGAATCGTCGCAGTGGATGGAGTCAGCGGGAAAACTATGGATTTGTCCCAATTAATCAGAAGGCCCGAAAGTCCGCCAAAGCGCAGCACCTCGCGTATTATTGGGGCAAGGTGAACACCTGGGTCGCGGATATACAAAAGCATATCATCGGCGTAGGCCGAGACAATTAAATTATAATTGGGGAATCGGAGGCCTCTGTGTCCGTGATATTCCCGCAGTGCCCTTAGAAGGGGTTCGGCAGCCACTGCATACAACAAGGGGGACAAGGGACAACCTTGTCGAGTGCCCCGCGATATATGAACTGGGGAGGAGACCGTGTCTCCTGTGCGTTTGCGCGCCTATGGCGAGTTATATAGCACCATTACTAGTTGTAAAAATACCTCTCCCACTCCCATGTGGCGCAACACGGCGAGCATAAACTTCCATTCAATGGAATCGAAGGCCTTTTCCACGTCTAAAAAGACCGCGGCCGCCTTCACCTCCGGCCGGACATGTTGAAGGGCACCAAACACCGTTCTGAGATTAGAGGACAGCGTACGCCCCGGAATGAACCCGGCCTGCTCCGGGCCGATCAAAGAGGGCAAGAGCGGAGAGAGACGGTTAGCCAATATTTTCGCAAATAATTTTGTATCCACATTGAGCAACGATAGGGGACGATAAGAGGAGCATTTCTGGGGATCTTGATCAGGTTTCAACAACGTAATAATCAAAGCCTCACGCATAGAGGGCGGCATGACCCCAGCAGCACCCATTTCCTGAAACAGGGAGCTCAGGTGTGGAACCAATATGTCACTAAAAGTTTTATAAAAGGACACTTTCAGTCCATCCATCCCCGGAGCACTCCCCTCCCGCATAGAACTCAGTGCCAATCGTATCTCCTGGGCCTCGAGGGGGCGCATCAGAAACTCCCGGTGCTAGTTCGTCAACCACGGGAGCTTGATATATTCGAGATAATTCAATATATCATCATCGCTAGGGTCAACTTTGGAGCTATATAGCTCTTGATAGTATCTACGGAACCGATCATTGATTTCCGCCTGCTCCGTCAGGAGAGTACCCTCCTCGTCCGTCAACTCTGCGATAACACCAGACTTCGTTCTGCAACGGGCCAATGCCGCCAGCACCGAACCCGGTCTGTCTGCCTCCCCATATATTCTAGCCGTGGCGTATTTACCCATATATTTGACCTCGCTATTGGCCTCCTTATGATACTCGTCAAGTGTGGACTTCAACAATTCTCTAGACTGCGGGTTATCAGTAGCTGCCACTTCCGTCTCTAAGTGAGCTATTAGGGATTCCAACAAAGCCAGCCTATCTCTGATGGAACGTAATACTCCGGCGTGTTCACTAATAGCTACCCCCCTTATAACAACCATAAATGTCTCCCAGACCGTGGCGAAGGAATCCACAGAGCCCACGCTGTGGGCAAAAAATTCTGTGATTACATCCGTGAGATCAGACTTAAATACCACATCTAGTAAAGCATATGGGGGAAAACGCCACAGGAAAGGGGGAGGACCCCGCGAGGGAACAGTGAGCACTAGTAATATGGGCGAGTGGTCCGAAAAAGTCCGAGCCAAGACAGCACAATCCTGAATACTAGATAGCAATGTCTGAGCCAGTAATCAATGCGAGTGTGAATATCTTGAGGTGCTGAGTAATGTGTGAACCCACCCCTGCCTCCAGATCTAGCTCTCCAAACATCCACCATGTGTAACTGCAAGGCTATATCCGCAATGACCCTGGCGGAAGCAGATGGAGGCCTAGGAGGGCCCTTTGAGCGGTCAAGCTCTGGATCCAAGACACAATTAAAGTCACCACCCCAAAACATCGGTAGCGTTGCACGGTCCTTTAGGATTGCAAATATGGACTTATAAAATTGTGGGTCATCATAATTCGGGCCATATGAGTTGACAATGAGAAAATTCTGTCCTTTACCATAACATCGGGATATGACATATCTACCAGCCTGGTCGGTCATGCAGCGCTCAAGTTGGAGGCCTGATTTAGGTTTGACCCATGTCAGCACGCCCCTAGAGTGTGAGGTAAATTCCGTGGCATGTGAAAGACCCGCTGACCCAGTACCAGGGAGCAGCGTGCTACCAGGGTGCAGGTGTGTCTCCTGGAGCAGCGCTATGTCTACCTCCCTCCGCTTCAAGAACGCCAGGATCTTACGCACCTTTCGGTGATCATTGAGGCCCCTGACATTCCATGTCATGAGGCTCAACTTCTTAATAGTACCTCGTCTCGTGTCGTGCTGTGACATGTATAGAAGTCGTGCAATCGGTGTAGCCACCCTGTGAAGCCCCGTGTAAGGCCCCCCACATCATGATAACAAGCAAGCATGTGATCATAAAAAACATAAAACAACAAAACCCCCCTAGTCCCACCCCTCACGCACGCCTCGCCATCCCCAACACAGCTAAGGCGACCAGTATCTCTCCCTGTCATCAATGAAACAAAAGTGGGTTTAGCAAAACTACCCACACAAACACACCAATAAACCCCCAGAAGCACTAGGAAAAACAGCGTGTAACGCATTGGGGCGGATGTTACCCAGCAGTACCACAGTGTACCACCACTCCGCCAAACCGCCTAGTAACAATAGTACCACTTCAACAACCGAAGTGGAGCAGCTAGTAGCAACATAAACAATTCCGGAATCAAAGAGCATTTCCCCACCAGAGCGCCAAGTACCCCACCACAGTCCAGACAGCCCGTCCAGCATAAAGAGTACCCCCCTCGACTAGCACATGTGGAGGACAAATCACTAATAGAACAGCCCGGAGCAACAGCAATCCCCCCAACAAGTATATCGCGATATCAACATAGCACAAGCGCAAGCAAAGCTAACTAAACAGGAGTAACCCAGCCAGGAGCAACCTCTCCACCCGCCCGTCAATCATTGTCATCCAGACTGCCAGTAGCACCATCAGCGGAAGAACTGTCCTGCTGGCCCTTCCCACCCCTGCCAGCCTTTTGCCAGCTGTTAAGTGCAGTCTGAAGAGATTTCGGGTCGGAGAAAATCTTGGCTTTCCCATCCAGCATCACTCGAAGTCGCGCCGGGTAAAGCATAGCATATTCAATGCTTTGGTCCCGGAGTTTACGTTTCAGGGGTGCGAATTGCCTTCTAGCCTCCTGAACCTTCAGGGTAAAGTCTGGGAATAGGGAAATCGTCGATCCATCATACTGCAAGTGTCCCAGCTCTCTCGCCCTCCGCAGCGCCGCATCCCTGTCACGGTAGTTCAAGAGTTTGGCAATTATAGGCTGCGGGGTGCGCCGGGCGGAGGCCAAGGACCCAACGATCAGTGCGCCCTCTCCACGACAAACATAGGGGAGAAAATGTTAGCACCCAGCAATATCGTGAGGAGCTTTTCGACAAAAGTCTCCATGTTGCCTGTCGCAGTAGACTCCGCCAGGCCCGTGATTCTTAGGTTACTGCGCCGCGACCTGGCCTCCAAGTCCTCGGCCTTGTCCTGCAAGGCCACTAGGGCTTTCTCCACACATTTCTGGGCGCTGCAGGAGTCAGCCTGGGCCTCCTCAGTCTCCGTGATGCGCCGCTCGGCCATATCCAAGCACTCTGAGTGTTTGTCAACCCGCTCAGACATTCTATCCATTCTATAGGCTAACGTGTCAATTTTAGCGTCTATCGCCGTCAGGCCCTGTTGCATAGACGCTATTATCTGCTTAATGTCACCTATAGGATCTTCCGGGGGATTGTCAGACTCTGACATCATGGGCTCCGCTGTGTCTTCACACCGTCGGGATTTTCGTTGTTCGAAATTGAGCTTGGGTTGCGATTTGTCTGGCTTGCCCATCTCCGCACTCACCGCCCCCCGGCTGTGGGTCGAGCTAGCGTAGAATACAGGCCACAATCCTGCCCGGCCCAGCCCGTGGGCACGACACTCAGGGCGTCCCAAATCAGGTCCGGATCGCGCTAAGCAGAGGGTCCGCGTAGCCACCAATATCGTCACTGGTCCACCAGCAGCATCCAGCGCTCAGCGCGTAGGGCCCACCACCCCTCACCACCGGCCAGGAGGGGTCACCACTTCAAATATGGAGGACCGAGCAGGCCACAGGAGAGGGCCCACGCCAAAGTGGCAGTAAGGCGACTGCCTAATTAACAGACAGAGCGGGTGAGCCCACGACTTGCAGGAACAGAGCACCCCGGGGTATGCCCCACCAGGGCCGAGCGTCAGCGCGCCAGGATGACCGGCAGCACCTCACCTCTCAGTCGCGCTTTGTCCCCAGCTGCCCGGGCAGCCCACGTCGCCCAGGCACAAGGGGGGGTCGCCGGCCCCTCCCCCGCAGGCAGTAGCTCAGGCGCGCTCCCCTGCAGCAGGCCTCAGGGTATTCAAAAGCCGGGAGCCCCGCTCTCGGCAGCCGACGCTCGTCCTCAGCACCGAGGCCAGACCGCCGGAGACGCTAATCACCAAGGCCACGTCACCAGGCCGCACTCCAGCGAAGGGCGCCACACGGCAGATCTCAGCAGCCGCCGGGTCAATCCCCGCAGCCGACACAGTGCTCGGGTGGCCAGACCGCGGGCAACACTCGCCGCGCACTCCAGCCGGGAAACTCGATCAATAAAGCTGCTAATGATGCCGGATTGTAACGGCGGTCGGCGGAGCACTATCACAGAGCGGCCATCTTTAGGACAGGCAAGCTCCGCTCCCCCAGCAACAAACACATTTGCCATGCCCCTTTGGCTTTTTTGTTATACCCAAGGTGATATTTGTAAAACATGTCCTAATACTTACTCCAGTATTTTTGACATTGCAATTTACCTTGAAAATACACATTTAATGTTAAACCCTAAGTGGTATGCCTGACTGAAGCCCTAAGATAATTTAGCAGTACTTCAACTATGTAGTAAATTATCCAGAGTTGTAAAGAGGGTTGCTCTTAAAAGATGTTTCCATTATTTACATTTCCTTGCTATTTCGTTTCTCAGGAGTTGTCTGAATATGTTGATTCAAAGGCTTCATTCAGTTAGACTCGTGCAAGCCTCACAAACATTGATATTATAAGTGTAATTATTTAATGGGAGATGTGCCGCCTTTAACCCGTTTCAGAATTTGATTTTACCTGCGTTTACAAACTCATCGTGGATCACAGTTGTAGTTGAGCAATTCCTTTTATAGACCTTCAAACTTAAGACAAACCTTCACAAGTTAACTTGTGACAATTCTTCTCATCAAATGTTCTAAAGTGAAGAATAGAACAAGTTTTCCTTGAGAGGACATCCCTATCCTGACACGTTAGGAACAGCATGAAAGTTTCCAAGTTAAGGGCAATGAGCTTGACTCTGAACCTACTTTCTTATTAGATTCTGCATCTCGTTTTCTAGACTTGTTTGGATTGTAGTTCTTAGGTATATTAGTATAAAATGTATAGGTAAACAACCATTAGAATGTTACTGCACACCTGTTAGTTTTCCAACCTCTGTGTGGTTCCCCAGGCACTCTCAACCAAGGACAGCACACTTTGAGTAACCTATAGATGCTTTAGTCTCAACATGTTTCAGCCTCCCTTTCACAGGATGTAGCTCCCTTCCACAAGATGTACTGGCCAAATGATCAAAAGTGCATAATGTTGCACACTCACAAAAAGCCTATTGATAATGAATTGCATAAAAGGGTTCAATTTACCTATGAATTTTTAACAAACTCAAAGAATATATTTTCCCTGCCTTATGCGTCCCCAGCCATCTGTCTAATCTCATAGTGCCCTACGAATTTTGTAACATAAGTAATTGTTGTCCAAGATAGTTCAAGTAGGAACTCATGTAATTTAAACTTTGTATAGTTTTTGATTTAGTGAGCACGCATTGTGTCTGCATTCAGCCATTATTTAAAAATGAACAGAATTACTTAAAGTACTGAAATCATTCTTGTTTTTTTTTCAGGTTTTGATGGATGCATTGGCTATGTGAAGTACAACAGAGAAAATCTTCCTTTCAGTGGAAAGCACAGCCTGGTTACAATTTCGAAAACGGACCCCTCCATTAAGATTGGGTGCAGAGGGCCCAATATTTGTGTCAGTAATCCATGCTGGGGAGACCTCATGTGCATCAACCAGTGGCATACGTATAAATGTGTCCCACCAGGAGAATGTGCCTCGAGTCCCTGCCTGAATGGTGGTAATTGTGAACCCGGTGTGCACTCTGGATTTTCATGTAGTTGTCCCGCGTCCTTCACTGGGAAAAGATGTGAAATTGTGATAGCCTGCCTTGGAATTGTGTGTCAACAGGGTAACATGTGCAAGGCCACAAACAGCGGAGGCCATGTCTGCATCCCAGACCCACACACCGAGGAACTAGCTTTACCCATCTGGGCTGTGCCGACCATTGTTGGCAGTTGTGCTACTCTCCTGGCATTGTTAGTTCTTAGTCTGGTCCTCTGCAACCAGTGTAAAGGGAAGAGAAAATCAACTGTGACAAAAGAAGAGAAAAAGCCCAAAGAAAAAAAGAAAAAAGGGAGCGAGAATGACGCGTTTGATGATCCTGACAACATTCCACCATACGGAGATGATATGACAATCAGAAAACAGCCTGAAGGGAACCCCAAGCCAGACATAATTGAAAGAGAAAACCCCTACTTAATCTATGATGAGACTGACCTACAACACAATTCCGAAGTAGTGCCAAGTGCACCTCTTGCAGCTCCAGAACCAGAGATAGAGCACTATGACATTGAAAATGCAAGTAGCATTGCCCCTTCTGACGCAGACATTATACAGCACTACAAGCAATTCCGCAGCCACACACCTAAATTCTCAATTCAGAGACACAGTCCTCTTGGTTTTGCTCGGCAGTCCCCCATGCCACTTGGTGCAAGCAGCTTAACGTATCAACCTCCATACAGCCAGGGGATAAGGACATCTTCCTTCACCCATTCGACATGCCCACCTCCCAATCCTCTGTCTCGCCAAAGCCCTGCACCATTCTCGAAGACCTCTACGTTCTACAGAAACAGTCCAGCAAGAGAATTGCATCTGTCAAGAAGGGAAGGCAGCCCTTTGGATATGCATAGTGATGCCTGCCAGCCTGGTATATTTAACTATGCCACACGGCTTGGCAGGAGAAGCAAAAGCCCTCAAACAATGGCGGGCAATACCTCTAGGCCAGGCAGTCGCCTGAAGCAGCCAATAGGGCAAATTCCTTTGGAGACAGGACCTCCTGTGGGACTTTCCATTGAAGAAGTTGAGCGACTTAATACCCCTCGTCCTCGAAATCCAAGCATCTGTAGTGCTGACCATGGCAGATCGTCATCAGAAGAGGACTGCAGGAGGCCCCTGTCAAGAATAAGAAATCCAGCTGATGGTATTCCAGCTCCGGAGTCATCATCCGATAGTGACTCCCATGAGTCGTTCACTTGTTCAGAGATGGAATATGATAGGGATAAACCTGTCGTCTACACATCAAGGATGCCCAAGCTATCTCAAGTTAATGAATCTGATGCAGATGATGAAGACAATTATGGTGCTCGGATGAAGCACCGAAGGTACCACAGCCGCAGAGGTGATGGCGGTCCTGCAGGCTCAAACACAGCAGCAGCTACTCTTGTTGCTGAGAACACATTGCCCTTGAAACTTGGCCATCAAGCTGGCAATTTCAACTGGGACAATCTACTGAACTGGGACCCGGGTTTTGGGCATTATGTAGATGTTTTTAAAGAGTTGGCCTCTCTCCCGGAAAAAGCAGCAGCAAATGAAGAAAGCAAATGTGGGACAAGTAAGCCAGCTTCAAGAGATGGAGAGGCAGAACAATATGTATAGACATTATGCAATGGCATTGTGGAATCGCAAAGCCATGGAACAGTCAAGCCATTGTATGGTTGTATGTAATTAATGAAGGTCCGCATCTTAACAACAGGCCAGTCTGAACTGTTGGTTGGGAGAGACAATTTCAAATAATTTGCCATTATGCTGCTGGAACTGACATAATTCTTTAATTTAATTATGGTTGTACAAACGTATCGTTCCTGCATGTGGTGCATTTATGACCCAGACATTCATCATGCAGCTTCAAAATGGTTTCCGGAAAGCAACTAGATGGTTTGTAATTGTTTTTGTATCCATGTTTCCTCACAAAAAGAATTTCAAAAGGGTTCCAGAAAAGGATTATGGTATATTTTTGATATAATATTTTCCATAACAAATGCATTTAACAGCATTTTTTGTAATTCGCGTACGAACGACCCTGTGGCCCGAAGGACTGCAGTATTCCAGTTTCTGAAGCATTCCTCTCCTAGAGCTGCAAAGCTATTTGCTTGTGTGTTTTTTCTTCTCTGTGTTTTTTAAGCTTGACTGTGAGCTGTTAATGGTACTGAGACACACTTCAAGCATTAGGTGCCAGAAGCAGCTCAAGCGGATCAGCACTTTAGGATGTGTCTGACAATATTTGTGAAAGCTTCTGAGTTGCTCTGAAATACTATGTCTTCCTGCCTCTGTTCTTCCGGTATGTACGACCTGATTGGCAAGTGTGAGTAAATGGCCGCCGGAAAGACTTTGATGTACTGTAGCATTCGGCCCATTTCCTTCTCAGAAACCTTTAATGGATTATTTATTGTGCAAGCAGCTCCCAACTCTGGCATTTTGAGTGCTGAAGCTCCTGGTCGAAAGTTGTTTACAGACCGAGTCGTTATGTTTCCTAAATGCCCCAAAAATGCAAAACTTTCAGACAGTAAAAATTCCTGGTAGTCAACATTTGTCAAGACGCTCTGAAATTTTATACTATGTAAAAATGTTCAAAATGTTTTTTTTTTTACCTATGCCCTGTTTTTGATATTATTTTCCTACGCTGAAGTTTCTCACCTTCAAGGTAAGGTGAATAAAATGGTTGTGTTTTTACGTGTTACTTGTGTAACATCCATATTTTTCACATTTTGATACAACTGTAACATACTCGTATGCTTTGTACTTGTAAATGCCAATAATAGAATTAAAGTATTTATTTAAAATATGTGCTGTGTTCTTCCAAATGTACTTTTTATCAGTGTGCTAACTTTTGTGCCCAAACGGATTCTCTAACATCAGGAAGTAAAATGCATACTTGCTGTTTTAGTGGTTTTCAAGAAGTCAGGTACATACCACCAATACCACTGGTCAGCCACGGCCCGTGCAGGTAGGAGCGGTGGGGCCAGGTGGGGGGGGATTTCGATGGACGACGACGAGGGAAAATTATTTATTTAATTTTCCCTCGTTATCACCCCTCGAAATCCACTCCACGCCCCACTGCCCCACCGCTCTTACCTGCACGGGCTGCGGCTGCCACTGGTGCTGTTGAGATCTTTTACTATCTGTCAAAACACTGAGCGGCCACTTAAGATTAATTAACCCTACTAAAGTTCCCATTAACCCTAAAAAATTGAGAATTACACCAGCAGTCAATATTTTCTACACAAGATTCCTCAAGTATCAGAATTTTTACCACATATTTTCATACGTTAAATCTCAAGTTTTACCTACCAAAATGTGCCAGAGTGAAAATTGCATCGTCTGTGGTAATTACTTGATTACTGAAAATTTCACTCCTTATTAAACCCCTATGGGTGTTTGCATCAGAATTTCCCCCACCTTATAAATAGAGCCTTGACAGATACGAGCAGCGGTGTATTTTGCAGCCTTATGTTCATTATAACTTTGAATTGTATTACACACTTTTGTGCTAGTTGTAGCCCGCCTGATACTAAACTTTCGGAAACAGATTTCATACAGAAATAAGTTGAAATATGTCTTTCCGAGAACCCCAAATGTTCTTAAGATGGCACTGGGCAAAGAGAGACAGAGGTAGAAATAGGTAGAGAGAAGAAGAGAGGTTCAAATATAGATATAGACAGAGGTGAGATAGAGAGAAATAAAGTTTACTTTCCCTGGAGGCCTTGGGCAATTGCTCACTTTGCCCATGCCTTCTTAAACCATCTCTGGATAGGAGCTGCACTCTAGCTGAACTCTTCTCAATCAGAATGAAGAACTCCAAGCATAGCCAAATTATGACCATGAACAGGGTCAGAAATCCCAAACCAGAGTGCATATGGTGGCTGCAGAAATAATGGAAAGCGAAGCCAGGACAGATCTGTCATCAAAGTGACCTGCATATTATCAACTCTAAGGTACTTTTCTTCATATAGTGGCCTAAACATGTACTGCTAGAGTGACAAATCCACCCACAGTATCATTGGGTTGAAAAGTTTGAAGAATGAGCAAGCGGTTTGCATTCCGCTGGGTGGAATCCCCGAGCTGGCACAAAAGGCAGTACATGTCAGCTTGCAGAATCACAAATCCTTATGTAAAAATGTTGCAATACCCTTGAACCCACCAGAGCTTTCACAACACTTGGAAGCATATCATTTATGCTAATAAAGGATGTATTGCATTGTGTTGTATGGTATTGTATTCATTATATGAAATGTAGCAACCCCTGGCTATGCACTGCAGATTGTACTGCTGCCTGTGAAGCACACGTGGTCACCTAAAAGACCATTTTTATCTTCAAGGATTTCAGCTACAGAATTAAGACAGTAGTGTTTTTTTTTTTTTTTTTTATTGAGAGTTCAAGCAATTTAAAGAAACACAGAACTGTCAAGTAAAGTGCATAATGCGAAATAATCAGAATACTCAAACTGCTTTACAAGTAGACATCATACAGAGAAAAAATACAAGATTACAAATCACAGATGGATAAAGTGCAAAGTGCGAGAGTGCTAAACATTAGGAGTGAACATACCCCAACAAACGTTCGCATATCCCTGTTACAGAAAAGAAACGGGGCAGTCGTATACAGCATTGCAGATCACAAATAGATAAAGTGCCGAGTGCAAAGTGCTAAACATTAGGAGTAAACATACCCCAACAATCTCTCAAATAACCCTGTTGCAGAGAAGAGAAAAAACGGGGCAGTCATATAGTATAAAATAAAGGATGTGTAAAGTGCCTGAGTGCATAAGATAAGGTAACTGTAGATTGAGAAGTTGACCCTTAAGGACCAGGCTTGGCTGTTCAAATTACAACCCCGCCATCTCCTCAACAATTATAGGTATTCCAATAAAAACAGTTTCCCTTAGCTCTGAACTAGATCCCCAGAGAGTTCCAAGACAGCAGTGTTGATGTAAACTTAGTCTGGTTTTGGGTGCAGGAGCTTAAATGTTTTCTCTTTATTTACAATCTGCATACATTTCCCCTGTGGATCTATCATTTAAAATATGTACTGCACAAAACATTGCCCAAATCGACCAACACAACAGTGACACAACAGTACTATCATAGTAAAGGAGCAGAGAGTATGGGTCTCCAAACTCTAAGGTAGTTGAGATGCCATAAGACTGAAGCGAATATCATCTGACATAAATATTGTGGCTTAAGTATAGTGTACATAAATAATTAACTCCAATAGGGTGCTGTTTTAGTAAACAGTATTTAGGACTCAATATTTATGTCAGATTTTATTCTGACAACTATATTCTGGTACCATACTGTGCATTTGGTGTTAGGGAGCTTAGATGCCTTGACTGGGCGGCCTTATTTAGAATTGCCTGCCTTTTCACCAATTATACCCCTCCCCCACCAAAATGGATCCTGCGTACGTGACAGGAGTCATTTGAGCGGGAGTGGAGCTTGGTCTGACATGATGATGATGATGATAGAATCGCCCCCGGAGGAGTATCTCCGCGCCATTGCAGCTTGTTGAAACCATTGAAGTTACGTTATTTCTAAAGATAGGCACCAATGAAGGGTCTGTATATGTATATATAACACATATACTGTCTCCAATGCGCATGGAAGTTTCTTCTAGTATGTAGGCGGACTTTCAGGACTTTTTCTGTCTGGGACCATCAAGTTTTGCCAGGTGGTCTTGTACAGAATGTGCAAAGGAGGAATTGCTTCGGAGGGGTCGGTTTAAATTGGTTGGGTGCTCCCATGCCATTTCCACCATTGGTTGATCCGCCATCAGGGAGTTATCGAAGTCATAGCGAGCTGTAGTTCCACCATTGGGAATTTCTGTCTTCTCATGCAATCTAAATAGGAGTGTGTGGGGACCAAGAAAAGGACAGATGAGGTATCTGACTTTTTTAGCAGATGTCCCATTACTACCCTCTTTTAACTGATGCTCCAAATGTGAGGCAACAAGTGCACATCTTTCTTCAGATTTATATATGGGCAGTTTGTACAACATCATGACCTTTTCCCCAGTGCTCCGTTAATTAAACTAGCATTGGCAAAGCAAATAATTCAGACTTTTTATTATTGAAAGTTCTTGCTACTTGATACCTTTTCCTATCATCATTAAAGGCAAATTTGATATACACTTGCGCTTTAAAGACTAATTGTTTTATCCTCTCCTTTCTAGGACTTTCTGGAGTGTTGTTTGTGCTTCCAGGAACCCTCTTAAAATGTTATAAAATGTCTGCAGTGCATTCATTCCTTGAGGGTTCTACAAAAGTTAGCTACTATGTAAGCCAACTCCTACCGTGTG
The DNA here is from genome assembly GCA_963921515.1 of Calotriton arnoldi. NCBI lineage: Eukaryota > Metazoa > Chordata > Amphibia > Caudata > Salamandridae > Calotriton > Calotriton arnoldi. Next base: position 46,592 of record CAWUFW010007403.1, read on the forward strand.
CTCCCTGAAGAGGCAATACAAAATGACATTATGATAAAAAACGTCCCTTACAGTTTGTAGCCCAGTCAGTTTCACTTTTGGAAGTCCAGCTGGAATGGGAATCATCACTTTGTTGCTGTAAAACCATATAAGGCGAGTCTTCTGCAGCAGATGGCAACACTATTCCTCACTTCCTACCTGCAGAAAACACTGAGCAATTATTTCCCTTATCATGGAATCTTTTCCAAATATGTCCCTTCCTAACAAGAAATATACACCTTAAACAAACACAATGAGTGGTATTATTTCCTCTTATAAGCAAAGTGCAGTTAAGAGTAACAAAAGGCTTATATCCTGTAGGAGGAGAGTAGTCCGGGATGGAAGTTGCACTCTTTCTATGCATAAAGTCAGCACAGGTATTTTTATTCTTTACCAGCTATAAGTTGTTTTTCTGCTGATGTTTTCTTGAGCTTAGACAGTGCACCCAGATCACACTGACTACAACATTTCTCTGAAAGTGGGATAGGACCAAGCAACTTTAGTTTGTTTCAATTCTAAGTTCCTCATGACAAAAAAGGGAGTGCTGTATAGAGTACTTAAAGAATTGATAAGTGACCAGGCCTGGTATCTGCCTGACAACCAGTCTCCCAGAGTTGAGCAAACATCACCCAAAGACCGCACTGTCTGCTCAAGTAGCTGTGTGTCTGCTTACTGCCTAGAATCCTGTCTTGACTGCTTAGAGAGGGAAGGAGTGGGTCTGGCCCTGCAGGAGGACAGGCTTTTCCTGGCCTGAATAACATCCAGGGAATGGAACTGCCTTGGAGAACACAGCCATTAAAGATCCGTGATGCAGAGCCTTCCAATCTCTCTTAGTGTTTCTTAGTGAGAATCGCAAAAGAATATGGGCAAGATTTAGATCTTGGCAGTAAAGGTCCCGCAGTTATTTTCTTGACGGATTCACCGCCTGCCAACTTGGTGGTCCGCCCGCCCGCCCGAAGTAGATGTTGGCGGGTCCATTGAGAAATGACCACCACAGTCCCACCACCTCTGCCAGGGATCTTCGTCCACATTGATGGCGCCATAGGCATAAGCAGCTGGTGGCGGGACTCCAGCCAAGAGTCCCACTGAGCTGATTACGATGTGCCTTTCCGCTGAGGCAACTGTGGTGGGAATCCCTTCTACTTTGAGTTGGTGCAATCAAAGGAAATGAGGGAAAAACTGACCTTTTTTCCTGTTTCCGTTCCATCTTGTACCCCATCATCCAGGTCTCTCCTCTGCTTCTCCGACTCCACCATGACGCCAAACTACTTCGTTGTTGCAGAGATCTAAGGAAAGCTACTTGAACAATTGTCCTACTATGGATCCTGTGTTGAGAACTGCTTTAGCCTTGTGTATTTCTGCATTGCTTTTACATGCAATATTTTTCTTAAGTGTAATGCAGTAGTGTTCATTTTTCTACTCATCAAGGTAAATTGAACACACCTGTAGTGAGTTTTCAAATGTTTTTTGATGTTATGGTGCTTGGGGGTGTTGTGCTAGTGGTGCCTGTGGGTGGGCATTCAATAGTATGTGTATGTTGTGTGAATGACATGCAATATGTAACACAAAGGGACATAACACATTGCCTACATATGTTTTTCATGCAAACATGACACATTTGTGTATTGACACACGAATAAGTTGAACTTACTAGTCTTCACTCCACCAAGAACTCACTCTGTCAGCAGACCACTGCTAGGACACCACCAGCACAACAGGAACATTTAAATCGGCTTGGCGCAAACCCACCGGCCTGATGGCGATGGAGTACTGTTAGCCAGCAGAGAAGACTGCCGCGGTCTACTCTAAATACAGTGGGCGGATCGCTCTCAGGTTGGCGGAGTACTTGGAACCGCCACCACCGCGTGGTGACAGTAGTCCTGCTAAAATCTAAATCAGGCCCTAGGTTGTATATTGGCCTGATACGTGCTGCATCTACCTTGCTGTGTAGATTGGCTCAGGGTTTGTGGCTGCAGCTTCCTGCCTTGTGCATCAGCCTGATGAGGTCTGGATCTGTCTTGCTCTATATCAGTCCATGCTAGGATGCATCTACCCTGCAATGTATATCTGCCTGGGCTGGGTTGGCCTGCAACTGTCTGCCATGTGCATCAGTCCAAAGTGTGCTGGACCTGCCTTACTGTGTGCATCAGCCCAGGTTAGGCTGCAACTGCCTGCCTGTGTATACGGGCCTGGAGTGGACTGCAACTACCTTGTCCTGTGCATTGAGCCTGTTCAGGCCACAGCTGCTTTGACATGCATCTACTTTAGCAAAGGTACCAGCACAGCAGCACCAGCGCCTGCCAAAGCAGCGTCAGACTGTCCAGGGTAGCCATTCTGAGTAAAGACGTGAGCTGCGCCTGACCTCCCTGGTGCTCGCTGCTGAGGCCACATGTGGCTACTGTGGGCCCCCCATCTGTGATCAGTCCGAGCCACTGCGAATACTCAGAGGTGACGTGGTTTAAAGAACATTTTTCTACCCACTACAACAACAGGGTTAACAATGAACAATGAACTGCATTTGACTAGTGTGGAAATATAATCTGAACCTGAGCCGTATTCATGTCTCTACCAAACTTTGCTGTTAGAGAATCATAGATAGGATCACCCAGGCAGGAGAAAGCAGAGAGAGGAGAAATAGTAATAATAATAATAATCCATATTTGTAAAGCACAAACATATCACCCCTTAAGGTTTCAAGGCGCTGGGGGCTGTCGGGGAGATAAGGTGGGTTATTGCCCAGAGTCACAGGATGCTGGGCTGAGTTGCCGCTGGGGATCATACTGTGATCCCCACGCTCAGGGGTCAGCCGCTCTGGCTGCTGCGCCACACCTCTGGGGTGTAGTGCCTCCAAGGGAGTCGTGATCGGAGGCATCTCCCTGTGTTCTCAATTGAATTTTGTAGTATTGAGCATTGCTGTCTGTTGGTTGATTGTTGAGATCTGAGCTCATGCTTCCCACACTGGCTCCCTGAAAAGTCTTAGAATGTTCACACTCGCTACATTGAGAGTCAACCATGAAAAAGGCTGTTCTTTTTCTAGTCTAGAGCCACAGTAGGGAGGACTCCAGGTAGCAAACAATCTCAACCACTACTGTTGGGGCCAGTAATCCCAGTCTGCCCTGTACTTCACCACCAAACGGGACCTGGGAAGCAATCAAATAAGTCTCGCTGATCTTCTGAAAGGCCTGATGCTGCTGATACACAGCACCGGAGTCACATAGTTAGAGACGTCTTGGAACTCAATGCAGCAGCCGTAGAAACCCCATGAGGAGGAGGTTACCCATTAGTTTGAGCTCTGCCTTCCCCATCCGAGCAATTGAACATTGAATTTGCTGTTGCGGTTGCTATCAGATTAACTATCATGGAGACAGAAAGGGTAAAGCAATAGAAAATATTTCCTCCATCAAGGAGATAGGTGAAAGTGGTGGAAAGTATCTTTTCCATGAATTCTGGTATTTATATTCACAGACAATATACAAGGAGATGCCAGGCAAACCCATACTTGTTGAAATTCTAGTTGATGCTACTCTGCCCACTGGTTAAGCACAAACAGAAATAGTCAAACAAAAACTGGTATAATAAGAATGCTGTTGACTTGTTAAATTAATCAATGTAAATTATGACTGTTTAACTCAAAAAGCACATTCATTTATTAAGTGTATTGCTTTCATTGATGACCACTCGGGACCTGGAAATGCAGCAACACACTTCATTTTGTTGCAGTTATCTGGGCATTTGAGATGCAGTAGTATGGTGAAGAACTATGTATCAGTGGGCTAAAGTATGAACAATTAGTCTCTCTCTGCAGGAATTCTGAGGCACATGCCATATTTAAAATGTACAGAAGAGCAGTAATAGTCATCTACATTTAAAGGAAGGTAACCAACATTACAATAGACATCTCTGCTATTAGCAATATTGGTAAAGTCTTTTGTGTGTCACTCAAGATTACTCAAAGTTTGTCGCAGTGGCAGGGCTACAAATGCTTATTTTTTTCTATTCTAAGAAAAATACAGCCAGGGACTAGATTTTGTAGACGCTCTGCTAGTGCAAGCTTGATGCCCACTTGCCAACTAGAGAGAGAAAGCTTGATGGACTGCAGCCCACGAACCACCTGAGAACAACTATAAAAAAAAAAAACCTGTGGCAATAGAAACAGTCAACAAACAAAATAATTGCAGCGTTATAATGGTGTTTCAGAATATTCTTCCATGAAGACGATGGAACCAGTCTCCGTTCTCCGACACACCCTTTCTTGCCTCTAGCTAAGTTAGCTTAGCACCAAAAGAGTCTGTACAAGTTTCCAAGGTGGCCTCTCACCCATAGATCTAGGTGGAAAAACAAATGTGTTTCTTTGTATCAAGATGGTTATTGAGTATCTCTGTGCTTAGTAGTTTTGGCCTCCCAGCAGGCTGATAAGGTTATGCTGGCTCTGAGGTGCCTGCCTGTAGCCTTCACGAAGGATTTTGACATCTTCTATTTGCTCGATCTCGGTCTCTTAGGAAGTCACAGATTCCTCTCAGCCTTGTACTTGTCTGCACACATATTAAATACAATTTGCAAATTAAAATGTCAGGCCTTACATTCGCAAAAAATTATATTTTAATCATGTTCACCGTCACTTATTTCTATAAAACCTATAAGCCATTTAAATACATATTTGTGGACTGATATACCATCAAGCAATAATAAACCAAATGTCACACATTATTCTTGTGGAAACACCAATAAATGCAATATATGATTTTAAATGAGAAATGTGCACTCAAAATAAATGAATACTTGAATAGGAAAGGGGGTTGATAACCAGAACATGCGAAGATTACATCAGTTGTCCAGTAGATTCATTTTACACCGCAACTCGCAGTCTGGCAGAATCAGACTTGAATTGGGCTACAACAGCCTTTTTCTATGGGAACTTGTGTATTTATTACGGTCCTACTTGGTATGATTTTAGAGCACGTGAATTTTTTTGCCACAGGGAAATCTGATTTGTATCAGCACTTTGACCCTGTACTTTATACCACATATGGCTGGTCTCAGAGAAGTCAGACCTTGGCATAGGCACTTGACATACTACCTTGGGCACTTTAATCTTCCTTTACCTTGCATCTATTGCATAAAGAGCAGAATGAAGTCTCTCCAAATCACATTCAGCAAAAGGAGGAAACTCTTCCTTCACAAGTCATAGACCCACTGCATGAAAATACGGAACATTCTGCCAATCAATGACGAGCAAAGAATGGTGTGATAAATGGTGTGTAATCCAGGATGACAACAGTCTCTGGTTATGAGAGGAATATAACCGTCAGTTTATTTTTTAACCCCTTCACTTGGTTAATACATTATATATCTCCCTGCAGATTGGCGATTTGCTCACTCCACTCACCATTCTAAACTCTTCAATTTCAAACAGGTTCTATAGTATAATGTTACAACAATCACGCTATAGTTTTCCAAACACGGTCATCTGCAAGACCTGACATATTAACTAAGTAACAGTTGTAAGTGTATTGGTTTTTACCCAAATTTCAGGTATTGGTCAGGTACAGAGCGCTTATTCAAAAGAGAGTTTTCCGCTTAAAACAAGAGGAAAAGAAAAAATTAAAGTAGACGTAATGGCAAAAAGGAGTTGACCTTATCTAGTTGTAAGCTACATAAGGGATCTACGCTGTTTGTTACGATAATTTTCCATTTAAAGAATATTTTAAATATTAGTTGACAGGCATTCTATTATTTTCATTTCCAGAAATTAATTTCTCACTTACGATCTGGGTTCAGCTTTTGCCTGCCACAAATTAGCATACTCTGCCTTTTCTTTACCAACTTGGCAAGATGGAGAGAAAGAATGCAGACAAAAATCTTGCTCTGCACAAACAATGCCTAATTTCCATCTGGGGGTTATATTGTAAGATTTGGATTTTCCCATGAACAACTTTCACATTCACAGATTCAGATAAACTCTAGATAATGTCTAACGGTGGAAGAGTATATTAACACCATTCCTAGAGAATCCAAAACTCTTTCATTCTTCCATCGCCTACTCTTTTTTGCTTTTCCCTAATTTTCAAATTAACTATTGTTTTGAATGTCAAGATAGAATTGGAAGAGAAATTAAAGTCTTCATGCACAATAAAGAATGAAAAATTTCCTAGTAGACATGAAGGAAAGTTTGAGGGGGCGTGGCCAACCGCCGAGCATGGCGGCAGCAACCTAAAGGGGCTCCGCGATACACCCTGACACGGAGGCATTTACTCGCCAGATACAAGCACCCCGGCGCTCCCTGTGGGGCATAATAGAGACCGGAGACGGTGGAGCCAGCCGAGACGGAGAGCGGGACGGAGCGCAGACTGTATTTCACCTGATTGAGGCCGGCGGTGTCTCTGGCCGGGCTGACGCTGCGGAAGGGGTGGACCCGCCGCGGCTACGGAGCTGAAACCCAGCAACCGGAGTGCCGGAGCGGCGATTGTTGGCGCCGTGGAAGTCTCCACACCCCTCTCCTCCTAATAACACGACCACGGAGGGCAGACTGCCGGGGCAGATACTGTGGTGAGCGATAGCAGCTCTGCCCGAGACCCGGGCGAGAAACAAGATGGCGGCGGCGAAGAGGGGTTCCACACTCGCAGATTGCTGCTTGGAGGTAGAGTGACCCCTGCCCTGGCTGCCGGACCACCACACGGGGTCATTGACACCGATCTACAAGTCCGGTAAGGAAGAACGGAGACCGACCGCCCGGGACGGGGACTCACTGTGGGAGCGAGGTGCTCAATGGGCGCTGGGGGACCCAGTGCGAGCCGGCTGGACCGGTGAAACGGGCTACAATTGGACGTTGGTCGGAGGTGGTGTGCCTTGCCTGCGCTGAGATACCGGCGCCCAATATCATTACGTGCATATTTGCTGTGTGTGGCACTGGCTCGCTGAAAGGGACTAAGATCGGCTGCGGTGAATACGGGTGCTGGTGACGGCCCATGCGCCGAGGCCCGAAACATTACACCTGGTCTGGTCGGTGTGCCCGGGACGCATAGCCGTGTGGGAAGCAGCTGACTGGAACAACGGTGGCGCCAGGAACCTGTGCTAGAAATGCATGGATTGGATCTCCAGACCAGTGGGGTGCCCTGCACAGAGAGAATTAAGGTGAGCACAGTGCTGCCCTGCTGTTGGCCGGTGCCTGGTGACAGTGGGGGGCTGGCTGCAACGACGCCACAGAGGGTGCCTGGTGATACAATCCTAGCTATCCACTACCTACAAACCCTAGCGGGAAATGGGGCGCCCGAGGGCTAAACAGACGGACCCCCAACCGCAAGACGGTCCCTCAGGAAATACGCCAGACACTCAATTGGGTAATACAGATATGGAAGCGATCCCACCCACTGCATCCAATAGTACAGATGGAAAGCTGGACTTAATACTGCGCGAAATACGAGACTCCAGGGCAGTGATGGAAACCCAAATCGACACGCTCATGACCAGTTTTACTCTGTTGAAAGCCGACCACACAAAACTGGCGGACAAAGTCAAAAATAACAGACTGGCGCTAGACGACATAATACCGCAGCAGTCGGCACACTCCTCTCAGCTAGAGCAACTACAGCACCAGTTGAAAAGCCTGCAAGATAGGGTGGATGATGCAGAGGGCCGCTCCAGACGCAACAATGTGCGCATTTTAGGTCTGCTGGAAAAAAGCGAGGGGACCCACCCAACTCAATTCATTGAGCAGTGGCTGCGGGAACAGGTGGCTACAATGGGTCTCACTGACCATTTCAGTGTGGAACGCGCCCACAGGGTGCCGGCCCGACCCCCTCGACTGGGTGCGCCCCCCAGACCTATAATAGCGCGGATTCTGAATTATAAAGACAAAGACACAATTTTGCGTTTGGCAAGGGAAAAGGCTCCGATAACGTTCGAAAACACAACGATTTCCTTTTACCAGGATTTTACACTAGCAGTACAAAGATCGAGGGCTACTTTCCTGGACGTTAAAAGGAAACTACGATTGCACCACCTAAAGTATGCCTTACTGTTCCCGGCTCGCCTTAAGATACTTTATGATCAAAAAGCTCTGTTCTTTGAGAATCCGGAAGACGCTGCGGACTGGATGGAGATTACACTGTCGTTGCCGGGCTCTCGGCACTCCCCACAGTCTACTCACGGACAGCAACCGAAAACGCAGAGGGTGAAAATAGACAGAAGTGAAAGACAGAGGCACCCTGCCGGAGGAGCAAGCAGACATCCCTCCCAAGAGCAGATACTGGACAGTCAAACGGATGCGGTCCTGACTGCTGCGGCACTGGCTGTGCATGATGCAAGTTCGGCGGCGGATACTGGACATTCATCGGTAGAGATGGAGGCGCAGTCGGAGTCGGGGTCCAGCGTGGCCCTGTTTCCTCTGGTCACTCCGCAAACTGTTGATGAGTATATAGGATGATACGAACTGTTGCCTCCGCTGCAGGACTGCAGAGCTGGATGAGTATACCTAGATTTGTGTTTGACTGGGGCTGTATATGATCCTTATGTGCTCCATGTGTAACGGAACGGGGTGGGCTGCTCAAAGAGATCTATGGCGCTGTTTAATACTTGCAAAACAGGGTGTTGATGGGGGCTCCTGGGTACCCAAATAGGTGTGTAACATGAAAGAAGCTACGCTCGGTACGGTTACCGCTACCCCTGGGGCAACTGCATTGAGTTATGTAACTATGGAAATATTTTTGAGTTTGTTTTGTTGGTTTGGATCTCCTTTGTTGTTTGAGGGGAACCTAGTATTGGGGTGTTTAAGGGAATTTTCTGGCTCGGCAATATGGAATGTGAGATATGCACGGCATGCTGGGACCTATAGGCTAGTTAGACTGCATAATTGGAGACATGATGGCACGGACCAATAGTTATACGTACATATCCTGGAACGTAAGAGGGATGGGATCCGTACACAAACGGCATAGAGTTTTGGCCCAATTAAATCGTAGGAAAGCACACATAGTTTTTCTCCAGGAAACGCATTTAATACATGCGGAAACGGCTAAGCTCCTCAAGAAATGGAGAGGACAGCTATACTCTACATCCTTCTCAACATTTGCCAGGGGGCGGCGGTGTGGCTCAGGAACGGTGTCCCCTTCAAACTGCTAGAACAGAGGACAGATGTGAATGGGAGATATGTATTGCTGTATGGCCTGTTGGATGGGGAACGGGTAGTATTGGGAAGTGTATACGCCCCGAACACGGACCAAGATGAGTTCCTGGAGGTTCTTAGCACAGCACTGGTGTCTGGGAGGGATACCCATGGATCCTGGGAGGTGATTTTAACTCAGTGCTGGACCTGGAGATGGACCGGTCCCACCCCCCCCTGAAAGAGGCGGGGTGTAGGAAGCAAACAGAGGCACTGCAGATATGGGCAAAAGGGTGGGAACTGGGAGATGTCTGGAGGGAGAAACACCCTACAGACAGGGAGTATTCCTTTTTTTCAGCACCACACAATCTGCATACCCGTATAGACCGGATATTCTGTTCACAGCGCCTATTGGGTACTATTAAAGACACTACACATCTGAGCAAAACGTATTCTGACCATAATCCAGTTGAGGCTACATTATACTGGGGAAAGGTGCCGTCGCCAATCCCAACCTGGAGACTATGTCCAGCGCTGCTGGAGGATTCTGTATTTCGCACTGCACTTGAAGTGGCTATAACCCAATACTTTGACGAAAACGGGAACACAGCGAGCTCCCGGCAGATAGAATGGGATGCATTTAAAACAGTGATACGGGGGGTGGCGATTAGTACAAAAGTGGGAGTGCGTGCGACACTTCTTGACAAACTAATGGATGTAGAGACCAGAATGGGCAGACTAGAGCAGGATGCGGTTACTAATACAACAAGCAAACTAGAACTACAGGAACTATATATGTCACATGCAGAATTATTAGAAGACCTTCGAGTTCTAGACTATAGACGATACACGCAATCACAGCATGTGAATGCAGATAGGGCAGGCCCCTTGTTGGCCAAAATTATTAAAAATACACCATCTATGACACCCGTTCTCGAAATTGACACCCCCGAAGGGGAGGTGAAACGCACACAGATAGAAATTAACATTGCCTTTAGACAATATTATGAACAATTGTATGCATCCCCGGACAGGGTAGGAGATACGGAATATGAGGAGTTTTTGAGGGGCTGCAAATTCCCATGCTAAACGCCGAGCAGGCGGCTGATTTAAAAGCTCCAATCACGCAGATGGAACTTAAGATAGCGATAAAGGCCCTTCCCCGCAATAAATCACCCGGCACTGACGGCCTGCCAATTGAATTCTATGCGGCGTATTCTGACTTGCTGATTCCTCGCCTATTAGACGTATACAGAGCTGCGGGGGAGGATGGTTTCCTTCCTGACACAATGCTGCAGGCGACAGTGATTTCCCTGCTAAAACCTGGGGGACAGCAGAGATATAGCGAGCTATAGACCATTGTCGCTCCTTAACACGGACTACAAAATCCTCAGTAAGATACTGGCAAACAGACTACTGCAATATACTCCTGCCTTAATACATACGGATCAGTGTGGTTTTGTACCAACCAGGAGCACGGCACTTAACATACGGAGGCTCCACATGGTGATGACACAGGTGCCTACGGATATTGAACCGCGAGGCTGCATATCTCTGGATTTGCGGCAAGCGTTTGATTCGCTACATTGGGACTATATGTTGGCTGCCCTGACTAAATTTGGGATCCCCCGGTATACATAACGTGGGTAAAACTACTATATACGAACGCCACGGCAAGGGCCCGCACAGGATTCCATATTTCCAACCAATATCAAGTGCAAAGAGGCACCAGGCAGGGATGCCCGCTCTCTCCATTACTGTTTATATTAGCGCTGGAACCTCTGTTACACACAATACGGATGAAGGCAGGACACAAAGGGATCAATATAAATGGGGAACGACATGTGGTTTTGGCGTATGCTGATGATATTATCTTGTTTCTTAATAATTTAGGGAGAACTATGACCCCTGCCCGAACTTTTTCAAGGTTCCAGAGACTCGCTGGTCTCGCGATAAATGAGAACAAATCTTATGCCTTTTTCTTTAACGACGTCACTTGGACTGCGCCTGATTCAATTTGGTCAACTAGAGTTCCAAACCGCACCAGTCACCTTTAAATATTTAGGCATCCAAGTATATAGAGACGTGGAAGATATTCTGGATGGGAACTTAACCCGATCCATAGCATCACTCCGGAAGCAGATTACGTTTTGGACCTCCCTACCTATATCGGTAGCTGGACGGATAGCCATTGCAAAAATGGTGGTGCTTCCACGAATGCTATATTATTTTGTTAATTTGCCTATCCTGGTGCCAATGTCTACATTTAAACTACTGGACACCCTAATAATTGAATTAATCTGGGGTTCCGGACGTAGACGTATAGGACTTCCCAAACTGCAATTAGCGACGAAACAAGGGGGAATGGGCGTCCCTGACATGAAAGCCTACTGCTATGCCGGACAACTTCAATGGCTAGCTTGTTGGATAAGAGGCCGCAACCTGAGAGAAATATCTATGACTGACTTAGCATGGGAAAAAGGGGAACTGCATGTACTGTTGCTACCGGGTAGCAAAATTCCACCGACAGCGCCTCCACTGCTCCGCACGGCCCTTAGTTATTGGAAAAGGGCAGTGCGATATACTAAGGTCCCCGCACCTTACGCGCCAAATATACCCTTATTGGGCCTTCCACTATCATCAGGTAGAGTGACGCTCCATCACATAGGAAGATGGAAGGATGGGGGAGTTTCCACGGTAGGGGATCTCTTCGCTGATGGTGCACTGATGTGCCATGAAGCCTTTGTGAGAGAAACGGGGGTACCAGACAGACTATTTCTACTGCATGCCCACGTTTCACGATATATTACAACAATGTGGACACATGGGGGGGACGAACCACAGACCCATGCACTGGCGCACGTGCAATATCTGATAGGAGAGGGAGAACACTTGACGAAATGGCTATACAAAGGAATACGCACGCATACCTCTGTGTCATTGCACTCGGTCAGAGATATATGGAACGCAGATCTTGGACGCATACTCACTGATAGAGAGTGGGGGGCAGTATTAGAACATGCGGGTAAGGTCACCAGAAATCCAAAGTTTAAGTTTATCCAACTAATGATAGTACATCGCGCATATTTAACCCCACACAGACTTAGCAAAATGTTCCCGGAAGCGTCAGGTGATTGTCCCCGTTGCTGTTCTCCAGATGCGGGGTTACTGCACATGTTATGGGACTGCCCTAGGCTACTGACATATTGGTTGATGGTCCAGGACCTAGTGAACAGCGTGGCACCGACAAGGAATATCAGAATGCTGGACAGTTGTATACTGGGTCTCGGGCCCAAGGGCAAGAAGGGAACCCCCACGCGTAGGTTCGTGCACTTGGCGATGATACTGGCACTACGAAATATAACCATGAGATGGAAAGCGGCCAGACCTCCCAAAGCAATAGACTGGTATAATGAAGTGGTACGCTGGGGGAGGGCTGAAGGAGCGGAGCTGCATAGGGAGGAACAGAAGGGACTGAGAAAGATACCAATATCACTTGATTGGAATGCAATGATGGAGGAATTTGTGGCAAAAGACCTATACGAATAATACTAGAATGTATATAATGAAACTGTATGGGGTGTGGGGTACTATGGTCCCTATGTGGAAGACAATGTAACTAATGGAATGCCGCATACTAACATATAATAACGAATGCATACGAGACGTATTGCTGTCCTCACATGGATGATTTGCTAATGATCTGCAAATAATTGTTAGCCGAAGCCAGAAATGGGGGTGGTAGGGTGGGAGGGATGGGATGAATGTCTTGGCTTTGTAAGACACAATGATCATATTATCTTCAGCAGTTCAAGACTATTGTATTGTTTTGGAAATTTAATAAAAACATTTATAAAAAAAAAAAAAGACATGAAGGAAAGTTTCAATTCTATTAAGGACACCGAGGCGAGGATTATGCTCTACTTTCTTTATTTTCCTTCCCAGCAGTATTCAACAACAATAACCAAAACTATCTTTCCAAGAGTTCACAGGGGAAAGGTCAAAGAAGAAGATGAACCAATCAAACAGCACGGCAGGACCACAAAGACAGGATGCTTCTGGGTGGCTTCCTCTTTCTTGACTGCGACCCTTCTCATGTTGTTAGCCTCCGTTAGTCCACTTTAGATGCCTCTGAACCTAGACAAAACCATAAAGAACAACCAATGAATCTGAACTCATGCACAGTAACACAAGGCCATCAAGCGAAACATTACAAAGTCAAGCATGTGGAAGAAAAACACCAGTATGTACTACCCTCCAGCCACAGCTCTGAGGAACACATGACTAAGGCATTCAACTAAGCATCCCACTAAAAAGTCAACCGATATACTTATGCTGTACGAAGAACCGGAACTGCCACACCCTGGGCCCCCCTTACTTGAGCCTGGGTTGGGAAAAAAAAGGTGACGGAGAACCTCAGAAACACCAGGCGGGAATAATCCTCGCCTCAGTGTCCTTAATGGAATTGAAGCTTTCCTTCATGTCTACTAGGAAATTTTTCATTCCATGTCAGGACCGGAGGCGAGGATTATGCTCGTTCAAAGCTTTTCCACCACCAAAGAAGCCATGCCCACTACTGGCTTAAAAATGAATCTCTTGAACATGGAGTCTGAGGACCAATCTGTGGCATTAATAAAGTCCTGCAGGCGAGCCCCCAAAGAGAACGCCTTAGAAGCCATAGCGCCTCTGACAGAGTGCGCCCCAAAGTGATAGACATCAATTCCTGCCTCTTGCATGACCCATTTGATCAAGCATGTTATGGTGGGAGGAGAAACCACTTTGAAAGGTTTCCTGAGCGAGATCAGCAGTTGACGCTCCCAGTGGGGACGGAGCTCCTCCGTCATGCTCTCATATGCCTTCAGGCAACGAACCACGCACAGCTTGGGGTGCCTATCGAAGCGGGATACAACACCACTCTGGAGTCAGACTTTGTGCGCCTGGAAACGTGAAAGGTGACCCCTTGGGGAGTAAAGATCCACCCCGAAATGTCCAATGCCCCCACATCAGATACTCTCATACACGAAACTAGGCATAAGAACTTGGCCAGCTTTGCTGACAGTGCCTTCCGGGACAGACACTTGTTTGATTGCCACAACTTAAAAAGAGAGAGGACCTTGTTAGCATCCCACAGGTTGGAGTATTTGGGCCACGGGGGAAGATAGAGACAGATCCCTCTCATCAGTTTACATACAAAAGAATGCTCACCCACCGCCGCCCCCCTGGATGGGAACATGACCCGCAGAAATTGCTGACCTATAGGAGTTTATCGTACAGTAGGCTAATCCTTTAGACACCAAAGATGCTAGAAAATTCTTGATGTGAACTACCTCGCACCCCATTGGATCCTGATTTTTCCGAAGACACCAACCAACCCATCGGGTCCAAGCTGATCTGTAGCGCTTGTTAGTGCCGTCCGCCCAGGCTGACGCCAGGATTCTTTTAGCCTCCAGTGAAAGGCCTCGGAGTCGCCAACGACACCTGAAATCTGCCAGGTCACGAGGGGCATCCGACCCTGAAGCACCAGGGGATGCGGATCGCCCTGGGGATTCCGGAGGATAAACTGATCCTGGGGTAGAAGGATTGGAGAATCACAGGAAAGTTCTAGAAGAACTGGAAACCACACTTCAGACCTCCAATAAGGGGTGATCAGAACCACCTTCGCCTGATGTCTGCGGATCTGGGCAGAGAGACGCAAAATCATTGCAAATGGCAGAAAGGCGTAACTTGTCTCCCACGACCAGTCTTGGAGGAAAGGATTCGTCACTGCCGCCATCGGGTCTGGCTTCAAGCTGAAGTACCTGGGAAGCTAGTGGTCGAGGCGAAAAGCTAAAAGATCCACCGAGAACGGGCCCCAAAGGGACTGCAATCTCTGAAAGACTCAGGGGTCCAACTGCCAAAGGCTCATGTCCGCCCATGCCCTGGAGCACCAGTCCGCAATGATGTTGGACGCTCTGGGAAGGTATTCGGACGTTACCGAGACACTGTGGTCAAGACAGAACGTCCTGAACTCCCTGGCCAGATCTGCCAGCACTTTGGACTTCGTACCGCCTAGGTGGTTTATGTAGCGCGCAGCCGACATGTTGTCTATCTTGAGGAGGACACTGCAGCTGACCCTGCCCTTCGTCCAGCACCTGATGGCGAAGGACCTGGCCATCAATTCCAAACAGTTGATATGGAGCTGCTGCTCGACTGCGGACCACTTTCCTCCTGTAAAGGAGTTGCCGCAGCGCGCTCCCCAGCCCGACTTGCTGGCGTCTGACTCTATCACAATATCCGGAGTTGACCCAAAAGTGGGCCGCCCATTCCAGGCCTCCATATGGTCCAACCACCATCTCATTTCTGTTCTTACTTCCTCCGTGAGCGGAACCTGCTCGGAATATTGCAAGCCTCTTCTCAGGTGGAAGGCCTTGAGGTGCTGGAGGGCTCTGTAGTGGAGCCGGCCCAGAAAGACAGCCTGTATGGAGGAAGAAAGGAGACCCACAACTCTGGCTACCTGCCGAAGAGATGTTGTGGGTGGCGCTAGAGTTCTCCACAACTCTCTCTGGATTTTGGATACCTTTCGGGCCGGCAGGCTTAATTAAGGTTTTCTGCACCGAGTCTATAATAAACCCCAGGAAGGTGGTCCTCTTTGCCGGGGCCAGAAGAGACTTCTTCTCATTTACTACAAACCCTAAGTCTTGTAGCAGGTCCACTGCTAACTGGAGTTGCTCCATCAGCCGAGTCAGGGATTGATCCAACAAGAGGAAGTCGTTGAGGTAAATGATAAGGCGGTAGCCCTGCGACCTGAGGTACTCCACCACCGGCTTGAGGACCTTGGTGAAGCACCAAGGTGCCGACGAGAGACCGAAAGGAAGGGTTGTGAATTCATAAACTTGCCCCCTCCACTGGAACTGGAAAAACCTGTGATGAAGGGGAAAAATAGGGACCGCCAGGTAGGTGTCCTTTAAGTCAAGGCGTACCATCCACTTGTCTGAGCGTAGGAGATCGCCCAGCAGGTGGATACCCTCCATTTTGAAATGGCGGTAAACCAACCAGGTGTTGAACTCCTTCAAATTGATGACCGGGCTCTGCCCCCGTCTGACTTGTCCACCAAAAACCCATTGCTTAGAAAAACGTGCAGGTGGACGGAGGAGTGGGATATTGCCCCTTTGAGGAGGAGTTCTGCCACTTCATTGTCCACCAGGGCGGCCTGTGATTCCGCGAAGGTCAGCAGCCGGGGCCGAGTCAACTTCTGCGGGGAACCATCAAACTCTATGCAAAACCCCCTGACGGTCTGGAGTACCCACGGGTCCACGGTAAGGCGCTCCCTGTTGCACGCGAAAAGAGCCAATCTGCCCCCCACCTGTAAATGGGGTAAAGGAGAAAGTCTCACCTGTTTGGGAATGGAAGGCTCCTCCAGAGGCGCCCCTGGAGCCGCGACCACGGTTGCCTCTGCGGGACTGGAAGAACTCCCCCTGCCTGGGTTGCTCCTGCAGCTTCTTGAATCCTCAGGGAGGGGCTTGAGTATAGAAGCAGCCAGCCGAGCGCCCCCTGCCACGGCCGGCCCGACAAAAATCTTCGGGTGGAAGACCTTCTTAATTGAAGCTTGCGCCTTGTCCAGGGTGGTGAACGTGACGATGAACTTAGTCAGCTCCTTGATAAACGGCTCCCCGAATAGCCTGCCATGTGCCACAGCCCCTGCCTCCGAGGAAGCGAGGCCTCCAAGCTTGAGGTCCACCTTTAAGAAGAAAGAATTATGTCTCTTAGTTGACAGTGTACAATTTGTGTTGCCTGAAAAAATTATGGCACGTTGCGCCCATCCCGAGACTGATTCGGGGGGGGAGAGAGTGGCATTTGAGGTTTTTACCTCTTCTGCCAGATCAAGGATTTTGGTGATGGGGCCACAGGCATC
Organism: Calotriton arnoldi; assembly: GCA_963921515.1. NCBI lineage: Eukaryota > Metazoa > Chordata > Amphibia > Caudata > Salamandridae > Calotriton > Calotriton arnoldi. The sequence goes on from CAWUFW010007403.1 coordinate 63,598, forward strand.
CAGGAGCTTGTCCTGGCAGGCTTTCCAGGACCTTTCTATCCCTTTCTTGGGGTCACGGATATATTTGTGCAGGAACGTGGCCATTCTAGTGTCTATCTCCGGAGTGACCGCCACCTTACCCGAGAGGATGGGACGGGGGGCACTCCACCCTGAGGCATGCCCTAACCTCCTTTTCTAAGAGCTTCCTGAGGCGGGATGCACCAAATTTGGCAACTTTGCATGAAGGGGTCCACTCCGCAGAGCTGGGGTGGACAAAGTCTTCGGAACCAACAAGTCAGAGGGAGGCTCTGGCCTGCTGGAGGGAGGGCACCAAGGCCTTGACGGCCCTGCTTCATCATTAGACTCGTTAGGAGATTCTTCATCCTCCCCTTCCAGACCACCTTGAGGGAGCAGGGCATCCACGTCCCCTGGTGCGACAGGATCGGGGGGAGGGGCGGGCCCAAAAGGCCCTCCTCAGGCGCTCAAAGGCACCAAGATCCACAGCTGAATCCCGCTTTCGCTTAGGTGCGCGATTAACAGCAGGGGTGGTATCTCGAGAGGTGGAGGGCTCCGAATAAGCATAGGTGATTTCCATGAGGCGGCGCTCAAAGGGGCCCATGGCCGCTGCTACAGCCTGATGAATAGAGGCATCCACCGCTTCGCAAAAGTCATCATCCAGGGGGAGGACCTGCAAGGACTCCTCCTCAAAGTACTCCCCTTCCATGCTTAAGACTAGGGGCAGTGCCTCAGGGCTGAATCAGCTGAGAGAATAACACAACAAAAAAGGCCTTAAGCCTTAATAGCCTCACGTCCACCTAGAACTCAAGGGGGTGCAGGAACAGAATCTTTTGCGAGCCTAAGGCGCTTATAATTTGGCAACTGAAACAGTCTGAGTCAATAAGCACTACGCGCTAATTACGGGTCAAGCCCTGGGGCAGACGCACCCTGTGTGCTGCGGGTGTCACGCGCCTGGGCTGGCCCTGACAGGTGAACAGCCTCCACTTCAGGTAGTGGCTACGTGCTGAAGACAAGAAGAAACAAGCATTGGCATAGCCAATCGGTCTCGCTTTTGGGACCTTATAAGTGTTTAGCCAGAACAATTGGCTTTGCCAATGCCTTTAAGGTATGTTGTAGAGCAGCATGTTGAAAATGTATAATAAAAGAGTGTTATAAGCATTTTCTTACCCTATATATAACCAAGAAGACATTATGTACAACCGAACGACCCAATTAAAAAAAGAATGAACATACCAAATGTATTTTTTTTGCCCTTGCAATTTCTTCCTGCCTATACTAATGCTTGTTTGTTATAGCTTTTTTTGCTATGGGGGGGGAGAATCTGAGCTCCTCTGTGAGCTATTGAGAATTCATGGCGTGAATATAGCACTATTACATAAATACGTTACATAGAAAACACTGGTCACGTAAGCCTTCACGTATATTCGATCGGCTCACACCCCTATCTCGCGTGCATGAAACCTGCTGAGGTGTGAGTACATAGTGCCGAGTAGTTAGTATGCGCACTGATATCACTGCAGGGGAGCTGGATCCATGGTGTGCACCCTAACCTCGACACCTGTCCCAGTCCCCAAGGTAATCTCGGGGATCCTCACTTTGTCCGCACTTCAAAAATCCTAATATTTACTAATCATAAAGCCCATGTTTATTTATTTATTTATTTTGCAGGGTGGAAATAGTTTTCCTCGACGCCACACTCTTGTAAAACCGCGAGTGCGGTCTAACTGGCAGCGACTTTTTTAAGCGATACCGTAACCTGACTTCAATCCAACCATCATATGCAGTAGTATAGTTTTATTAAATCAATTATTAAAAAAGATATTGTGCGTTTATGCAAAATGAAATATGAACCATCTAATTACTGATGTTAAAAAGCAATTTAATTGCGGCGCTTTTCGGGAGCAGTGGCAGACGAATGGAAAAACCCTAATTAGATGGCTAATTTCTCTTCTTGAGTCCACATAGCCTTTGGCGATGGAGGCTGTAAATGGAGCTATCAGCCCCAAATTGCCATGCTTTGCTGATTACATTTTAATTGAGACTTGTAAAGGGCTGGAAATGGCGTGACATATGACCTGCGGTCATGGGGCTGCGGCGGGGGGAGCCTGGTGCTGTACATTGTTCGGCCTTTGGCCTGCAGATAGAACCGGAGAGCGGTAGCCCTGGAGGCCCCGAAGAATGAGCCGGCGGTGCCCACGGGGGCCCTCCGTGGAGAGGAGAGTCGAGGAAGCCATGGAGTGGCAGAGACTTCAAAAGGAATACTTCAATGGGGCACCTCGGCCCTGCTCCCCCCTCGGTGCCTGCGCTGCAGCTCCCTCACCGGCAGCGGAGACACAGGGATGTCACTCGACGGGCTACTAATGAAGAGAAGCCCCCTCATTACAGAGCGATCTGTTCTGAGGGGCGTGAGGAAAAGGGTGATGGCTGGGATGTGATCTGTAGGACGCCGCCCTCCAGGCAACGTAGAAGCAGCACTCACTCAGCCCCTAAGAGAGCACGCAACGCAGATCGAAAAATACGTGTCTAGATGCCGGAAAAGGGTGAATGGTATGACTCAAAGTAAATGGCATTGGCTGTAGTGTCTTTACTCTACTGCACCTCTACGAGGGAGCTTGCAATAGAGCCGGGAAAGAAGCAACCATTCTCAGCAAATTTAAGGTAGTGGCCACCCAATGAAATTTTAAGTAACATGAATCATACTACGAATAAAAGGAGAGAGCACAAATTCTTCAAGAAATGTTGCATCATGTCAGCCGGCTAGACACAACAAGCGCTCACCATTGTCTATATTTGCATCACGCTTTCACTTTCAGTTTAAGTGAAAGCTCGATGCAAAAATAAACATGGCTGAGTGAAACCAGATGGCAATAAAAAACGAGCGAGCGCGGCAGCCTGCAGAGCTGACCAGACGCTCGTGCGTCATGGCCTTTTGCCTGCGATTACACGCACGGCAGGCATGTGTTTCCAATTATCGCGCCCGCGTCTGGGCACAATGGTGGAAACACATGTCTGCTGCGCGCGTAACCGCAGGTAAAGGCCATGACGCACGAGCGTCTGGTCAGCTTTTCAAACTCCCTAACTATAAGTCTCGCAGTGCAGCGCTTGCGCGCTACTCGAGGCTCGACCTAAACACGAAACTGACCAGCTACCGACCCGCGCACCGGCGGGCGTCAGGCTGTTGCAGGGAAGTTTAGTACAGACCCGTAACAGTACGGGCATCATGGCTTCCAAGGCGGCTCGGGTCCTCGGAACAACGAGACAAGGAGCACCCGCACGCGTGGCCTCTGGTGGCTCCCCACCATTCCCGCATCAAAAGCTGCCCGACACAAGAAACTCAGCCACGACTGGAACGAAGAAGACTCTCCCGTGGCCACACGCACAATCCGCGGCCAAAGCGCCGCCAGACTTCCGCAACACAGCTAAGTAAAACACAAGCAAAAACGAGGATAACTTAACTGCTGGTCGAGCAGGAAAAGAAAGAGGAAGCTACTCAGAAGCCTCCTACCTTTGTGGTCCTGCTGTGCTGTTTGATTGGTTCATCTTCTTCTTTGACCTTTCCCCTGTGAACTATGGGAAAGATAGTTTTGTTTATTGTTGTTGAATACTGCTGGGAAGGAAAATAAAGAAAGTAGAGCATAATCCTCCCCTCCGGTCCTGACATAGAATTAACCCAAACCAATTTGCACAAAACCCATGGGAATAGAGTAGCTTTCCTTTTCATAGATACACTTAGATAAGAGCTTAACAATACCACAAATGGTGTTGTATGCAATTAAAACATTTCTAAACACTCAGGAGATAAAGAATTGAAGGACCAGATGAGGGTAGATATTTAAATAGTAAAAGTGTATCAGCTAAATTACACTATATATCGAGGTGAATATAGAAGCAAATAAGACAAAGTACCTCTAATCGTTCATAGGTTTACATCTTTTCAATAAATGCTCGTTGAACCTATATTGACTATAAATTTCCAAAACATTTTCAATTATCTCCATATGCCGTTGAATGGATTAAGGACAAGGAAGTGTTGCATGTAGCCATGTTGAATTGTGTGGACATTTGACTTGGTAAAAACAATTCTCAAGCTTATTTCACTCATTTCACAGAAGTCAGTACAGATTGTGTATGTTGTCTAAAGAGGTTTCTTTCAAGTTGCATCTGTTTTACTCAAGCTGAACGTCAAGCAGCCTAGAAATGAGTATCAAGCTCCAGCTTGGATCAGGAATTGCAGTGAAGTGACGCATATCATGCAGCCCTGAGAACCTGAGAGGTTTCTCACAGTTTTAGCTCATACGTAGCTTGCTGGAGCAATGTTCTTTCAATCGGGTCGTCAGAAGTGTGACATGGTCTCAGATCAGCCTGGCAAGCAGATGTAGTACAGAACTTTAAAAATGAAGAAAGTGCTCCAGCTGGGACCTGCCAAAGGCTGAAGACTAGAGCAGAATGCAAACCCTTGAAACCCATTTTGTGGACACTATATAATGGTTTCTTTGTGGGTGTTTGGAGAGTCTTCAAGTAACATGAATGTAGATGGGATCCAATGAAGGCACATGTTATGGCAAACCCTAATGAATTGCGTGGTGACACTAATGGTCCTTTAGAAATTTAGGTTTTTAGTGGGACTATGCTGCGAAATGACATAGACCTTTGCAAAATGTTTCCTACTACCAACACAGTTCTTCCCGATATAGATACCATACTGAATTGGGCTTTCTGGAACCCCTTCTCTGTGGCTTCTTTGCTTGAGTTGTAAAATTCTTACATTGATCATGGCTAGAAAGGCAGAGCCACGACATTACATATATTGCAGCTGCGTACCTCTTGTCAGATAACAGTATTCCACTTCTTCTAAGATAGTTCAGTTATGTGGTTGAATATTTGGTACATCCCTAACCTTAGGTAGTTTAATGTGTAGCCCATTAATAATCAGTAGACAGTCTGCTAAAGTGGAAAAATCGACTCAATAATTTTTTTAAGACCGTTATGCAAAACATTTTAAAAAAAGTAGTACAATGTGGATCATGTTGCCTACCTTAAGAAATACCATTTTTAAAGCTTAAAATGGAATTCGAAGGTGTATTATGATTTCTGCATGTGTACCAATGTTGACTCAAAATCCTTCTTGACCATCATTTATTAAAGAAAGGCAAGTTTATTGTGGTTAGAGGTTGCTTAACCCGTTTGCTGCTGCTGTCGGCCAACGGCCGTCGCGAGCACTACCTCGGTAGTGCTGCGCACGTCCGTTGGCCGACGCGGCCCGCCCGTTTAATAGAACGTTCCGCACTGGCGCGGAATGTTCGAAGGAGCAAACGGGTTAAAAGTGTAAGTGCAAAAACAACAGTTGATGGACAGAATGTAGAACAATGTCATACATTCACCCCAGTACAGAGATCTGGACCTAAATCCATCGTTTTTTTGCTCACCATGCCATTCCAGTTTGAACCCAGCCATATGCAAATCAGTCTTGACCCTGTGCCTCATGGGAACAGTCCAGCCCGAACTGCCAAGCCAGGTCCTCCCTGGACTGGAAACAAGCATCCTAGGACCGGTTTCGGGGTATCACCCCTCTTCAGCCAGGATAGCTTGATTCCAGTGGCATGGAGAGCACGGGATCCACGTCTGGGCATACCCGTCCCACTCGGGGTGACAAATGCAAAAACAACAGTTGATGGACAGAATGTAGAACAATGTCATACATTCACCCCAGTACAGAGATCTGGGCCTAAATCCATCGTTTTTTGCTCACCATGCCATTCCAGTTTGAACCCAGCCATATGCAAATCAGTCTTGACCCTGTGCCTCATGGGAACAGTCCAGCCCGAACTGCCAAGCCAGGTCCTCCCTGGACTGGAAACAAGCATCCTAGGACCGGTTTCGGGGTATCACCCCTCCTCAGCCAGGCTAGATTGATTCCAGTGGCATGGAGAGCACGGGACCCAGGTCTGGGCATACCCGTCCCACTCTGGGTGACAAATGCAAAAACAACAGTTGATGGACAGAATGTAGAACAATGTCATACATTCACCCCAGTACAGAGATCTGGGCCTAAATCCATCGTTTTTTTGCTCACCATGCCATTCCAGTTTGAACCCAGCCATATGCAAATCAGTCTTGACCCTGTGCCTCATGGGAATAGTCCAGCCCGAACTGCCAAGCCAGGTCCTCCCTGGACTGGAAACAAGCATCCTAGGACCGGTTTCGGGGTATCACCCCTCTTCAGCCAGGATAGCTTGATTCCAGTGGCATGGAGAGCACGGGACCCACGTCTGGGCATAACCGTCCCACTCGGGGTGACAAATGCAAAAACAACAGTTGATGGACAGAATGTAGAACAATGTCATACATTCACCCCAGTACAGAGATCTGGGCCTAAATCCATCGTTTTTTTGCTCACCATGCCATTCCAGTTTGAACTCAGCCATATGCAAATCAGTCTTGACCCTGTGCCTCATGGGAACAGTCGAGCCCGAACTGCCAAGCCAGGTCCTCCCTGGACTGGAAACAAGCATCCTAGGACCGGTTTCGGGGTATCACCCCCTTCAGCCAGGATAGCTTGATTCCAGTGGCATGGAGAGCACGGGACCCACGTCTGGGCATACCCGTCCCACTCGGGGTGACAAATGCAAAAACAACAGTTGATGGACAGAATGTAGAACAATGTCATACATTCACCCCAGTACAGAGATCTGGGCCTAAATCCATCGTTTTTTGCTCACCATGCCATTCCAGTTTGAACCCAGCCATATGCAAATCAGTCTTGACCCTGTGCCTCATGGGAACAGTCCAGCCCGAACTGCCAAGCCAGGTCCTCCCTGGACTGGAAACAAGCATCCTAGGACCGGTTTCGGGGTATCACCCCTCTTCAGCCAGGATAGCTTGATTCCAGTGGCATGGAGAGGACGGGACCCACGTTTGGGCATACCCGTCCCACTCGGGGTGACAAATGCAAAAACAACAGTTGATGGACAGAATGTAGAACAATGTCATACATTCACCCCAGTACAGAGATCTGGGCCTAAATCCATCGTTTTTTTGCTCACCATGCCATTCCAGTTTGAACCCAGCCATATGCAAATCAGTCTTGACCCTGTGCCTCATGGGAACAGTCCAGCCCGAACTGCCAAGCCAGGTCCTCCCTGGACTGGAAACAAGCATCCTAGGACCGGTTTCGGGTATCACCCCTCTTCAGCCAGGATAGCTTGATTCCAGTGGCATGGAGAGCACGGGACCCACGTCTGGGCATACCCGTCCCACTCGGGGTGACAAATGCAAAAACAACAGTTGATGGACAGAATGTAGAAAATGTCATACAGTCACCCCAGTACAGAGATCTGGGCCTAAATCCATTGTTTTTTTGCTCACCATGCCATTCCAGTTTGAACCCAGCCATATGCAAATCATTCTTGTCCCTGTGCCTCATGGGAACAGTCCAGCCCGAACTACCAAGCCAGGTCCTCCCTGGACTGGAAACAAGCATCCTAGGACCGGTTTCGGGGTATCACCCTCTTCAGCCAGGATAGCTTGATTCCAGTGGCATGGAGAGCACGGGACCCACGTCTGGGCATACCCGTCCCACTCGGGGTGACAAATGCAAAAACAACAATTGATGGACAGAATGTAGAACAATGTCATACATTCACCCCAGTACAGAGATCTGGGCCTAAATCCATCGTTTTTTTGCTCACCATGCCATTCCAGTTTGAACCCAGCCATATGCAAATCAGTCTTGACCCAGTGCCTCATGGGAACAGTCCAGCCCGAACTGCCAAGCCAGGTCCTCCCTGGACTGGAAACAAGCATCCTAGGACCGGTTTCGGGGTATCACCCCTCTTCAGCCAGGATAGCTTGATTCCAGTGGCATGGAGAGCACGGGACCCACGTCTCGGCATACCCGTCCCACTCGGGGTGACAAATGCAAAAACAACAGTTGATGGACAGAATGTAGAACAATGTCATACATTCACCCCAGTACAGAGATCTGGGCCTAAATCCATTGTTTTTTTGCTCACCATGCCATTCCAGTTTGAACCCAGCCATATGCAAATCAGTCTTGACCTTGTGCCTCATGGGAACAGTCCAGCCCGAACTGCCAAGCCAGGTCCTCCCTGGACTGGAAACAAGCATCCTAGGACCGGTTTCGGGGTATCACCCCTCTTCAGCCAGGATAGCTTGATTCCAGTGGCATGGAGAGCACGGGACCCACGTCTGGGCATACCCGTCCCACTCGGGGTGACAAATGCAAAAACAACAGTTGATGGACAGAATGTAGAACAATGTCATACATTCACCCCAGTACAGAGATCTGGGCCTAAATCCATCGTTTTTTTGCTCACCATGCCATTCCAGTTTGAACCCAGCCATATGAAAATCAGTTCTTTGTGCTGGGAAAAGTAGCAAACAACTCTATAACATTGTGTGTCCTTCTGAAACATGTAGACATTGGTATCCTGTCCACAGCAGTGGTGGTTTTCCTCTACAACATGAGGAACTCGCTTCTAACAGAGTTTGTCATTTACTCATACCACATATAGATCTGGCAAGGTTGATAGAACCTAAAACTTTAAGTGTGATGAAAAGAAGTACAGAACGGATAAATCAATTATAGGTTTCTAAGACCTAGGATATGCATCTGCTACAGACAGTAGCACCAAATGAAATTCTACACCAGTCACCACTGAGACAACATTTAAGGGGTCCGTTCAATATGACAGCTATTTTCTAAGTGTGCCCATGTTTACCCACCCAATATATGGCTATTTTCAATCAGATTTTGATGTCCTTAATGGGGCACTTAATGAATGAACTTGTGAAAGATCTGAACATTCTAGCATCTGTATAACAAAGCCTGAGGTAGAATTAGAGTTTCATTCTCAACCTCCTTCAAGATAAAGGTGATGATGTACAATCAATATACTTAATGGAGCCAAATTCAACCCTATAACAGAAGCCTACAAGATAATGGGTAAGAACATAGCGGGCTATACACAAGTGAATGATGCAATTTAAAAAACATTTTTTGCACTGCTATCTTTAATGGCACTCAGTTTATTGACATTTGAAGAACGAAAGGCTGGGCTGTACCTGACAGTCATATTCTTGGCCTAGTGGTGACACACAGATGCCTGCGGTGAGTGTTTAGCTCACATACCCATTTTATCCCTTGACAGAATATAAATGCCTAATGCAGAAGAGATGAGCTTTCAGATTATTCACACTCAGATTTTGGTAAACATGGTAGAGCCATTGGTCTCTAAGGAACCCTAGTTGCACTCAAGTCTTAACCCTGTAAGGAATGTGTTGTGATGTAGTCCAACAGGGATGCAAGTAAGTTTGGAAATATGTCTATTGGTAAGGATAACCATACAAAGAAATCACTGCTGTCACGCCCTCTGAGGAACAACTCCATCTGTCATCCAGTGGCATGTTACCACAACAGCACTCAGCTATGGAACCTCTACCCCCTAACATTCCAAAGCCAAAGCAAAGTACAACCTGCTTTACTAATCAAACTTCACTACAACAGAATGCAGACGATTTCAATAAATGCACACAATTAAAACAGATTTCCTGTCAAAACGGTCTTTAAAAGAAGAAGTCACTTAAGAGGACTCATTTCCATCATCCTGGGTTTCTAATCTTCTATCTGCACAGGAAGTGACATCACTCTTCCCCCTCCCGTGACCTACTTAATGGCAGCCGCAGCACAGATGTGCAGTGAATGTGCCCATTGGGTGCGCCAAAGGCAAGACCATCTAGGCCCATTCATGCCTGGACCGCTTCTAGCACCGGGAACCCTGGCATCTGTGTTTCCATTATTTGAGTCCTCAGTAAGATCTTCCTTTTTATCCCTGAGGAACTTCGCAAATCAGTGGCTATCACACTGGTCACCTTGCTGTTAGACTACTGTAAAGCTCTGTATCTTACTATCAACAGCTACTCCCTAAACCAACTCCAGATGGTGCAAAATGCAGCCATGCATCTCATTCTCAACACTCCAAAATGGCCAAGAAAGCCTCTAAAATCTTCACTGGCTTCCAGTCAAGAAGCGGGTGGTTTTGAAGGTGCTTAGCATGGTCCAACTAGATCTGCATGGCAAGGGATCACTGGCCATCAGGTCATACTTTCATCTGTACAGGCCAACCAGGCACTTAAGATTCTCTTTAGGCAGGAAAGTTACTGTTCCTAAATTTCAAAAGGTGAGATGGGCACATGCACTTTTTCTGTGGCAGCTGCCAGATTATGTAACACCCTGCCAAGCTACATCACTGAGATTCACTCCTTCACCTCTTTTTGAAAACACTTAAAAACGTAGCTCTTTTCTTTTTAGTTTATACCTCCTGGTCCCTCAGATTACAGGATCATCTTGTCTTCTTTTCCCTTGTTTGATCTGGGTTTTCGTCTTCTTTTTCTTTTCATTCTTCTGGGTTGGGTTTCTCCTGAGGGGGTTTTGGAATTCCTGGAGGTAGCTCCTTGATACCTTTGTGTTTTGAGTGCTTTATACTGTTTTTTACATTTCATTTCAATTCACTTACTTACACCCAACACTCACTGCACCAGCACCGTCAGCACCTAAACCCTACTCTCTCACACTCACAGTCCTGCAAGCACTCACACAAAGATATGCACTTGCATGCATGCTTCTCAACACGGCTCACTCACCAACATGGCACAGAGATCTGCGACCTGTTGCAAGACAATGCCTCAGATCTACTTTCCCTCACAGAATGCTGACTGAACCCTGCATCTGCACCTAACATCGCCACAGTCATCCCCACTGGCTACAAGATCGCCAGGCAAGACAGACTTCGCAAGCCCAGAGGGGAAATCAGCATCATCCATAAGAATGCCATCAGCTGCACCACCTCCATGGATACGCCATCCTCCAACATGGAACACCTGTCACTCATGCTCCACGTCACAGCCAACTTCATCCTAAGTGACACTCTCCTCTACAGACCACTAGAGCTACACACCAACTTCACTGACACCATCACAGACTTTATCACACCACTCACCCTCAACGCTAAAAATTATATCCAAATTGGAGTCCTGAACTTCCACCAAGAAGACCACACCGACTGCAGCTCAAAAGCACTTATCAAAAACCTTGGAAGCCTGGGTCTCATCCAACAGGTAAAGGGACCTCCCTATGTCGCTGGACACTTCCTGGACCCTATTTTCACCACCTTCCACAACATCTGAGCCAACAAGCCCACACCAGTCTCCTGGTCAGACTGCACACTCGACAAGTTCAGAATCGCCATCCAATCCACATGGACCACTGCCAGACCAGGCTACCGAAACTCAAACAGAATCACTGATAAGGACTGGAACACCGCTCAAAACACCCACCTACCCAAACACAGCAGCAGCGCACCCAAAGCCATCAAAAATTTCAACACCGATTCCTACACCGAAACCGTGGCCCCCCTCAAATACAGCAATAAAACAAGTTTTAGGCCCCAGGTCAATTTCTGCCGAGAGGAACTCAAACTGATGAAACACCACTGCAAACAGCTGGGGCGCTAATGGAGATTGAGCCAGGATAATGCAGACAGGAGTACATTTCAATCTGCCCTGAGATGCTCCCATCAAATGATCCAAACCGTCAAAGGTGCTGCGCTGGTGGTCTGCATCAATGCTATCACCAGCAGAGGTAATCTTCATCATTATGAAGGATTTCACCTCACCAGGGCCTCCTCCATCACCCCTCACAGACCTTCTGCAACAATCACTTTCAATTCTTCAGTAACAAAATGACCACCATTTACAGCAACTTCTACCCACACCCGGACCCGACAGACCTCATCAAATGCCTCCTGATCTTATCCAAAGAACCAATGCTAACATCATGGCCTGTTATCACCCCAGAAGAAACAGCCACCACCATGAAATACATCAATTCAGTGACCCCATCAGACCTATGCCCCCACCATACCTACTCCAGAGGACTACAACCCATCAGCACCATGCTCACATGCATTCTATATGTCTCCTCCTCTTCCACGACCTTCCAAGACCTCTGAAAACATGCCACTGTCCTCTCAATTCTGAAGAATGCCTCCATGGACCCTTCAATGCTCTCTAACTGCAGACCGATCTCCCTGCTACCATTCCTTGGCAATGTCTTAGGGAAAATCATCAACAGATGGCTCACTGAATACCTCAACGACCACCAACTCCTCTATACCACTCAGTCTGGTTTCAGATCCAACCACAGTACAGAAACTGCCCTCATCGCTGCCATGGATGACATCCACATGACTCTGTATGGAGGAGACACAGCAGCTCTCATCCTTCTGGACCTCTCTGCAGTGTTTGATGCGGTCTCCCAGATACCCTCATTCAATGCCTGCACGACATCAGAATCCAAAGACACACACTCCGATTAATCTGCTCTTTCCTGACTGGAAGGACCAGTCACCATACACCTCGAACACCCGCAACCTCATCTGTGGAGTTTTGCAAGGATCCTCCCTGACCCTCTTCAACGCATACATGATCCCTCTAGCCAGCACCATCTGCTCTCACAGCGTGAATGTCATCTCCTTTGCCTATGATGCAAATAAGTTTCTCCATCACGGACAAGACGCCCAACACCCTAATCAAGCTCAATGTCTGCATGACTGAAATCGCCCACTGAATGAAGATTGTGAGAAATTGGGTTGTTGGGTGACTGGGGTGTGAGCCCTGGTTAAGCAACAGCCACAATCTTTGCAGTGTGAACCACAAAAAGTAATTAAATTGACCTGTGCTTAACCCTGGGTAGCTTGGCACAAAAAGTAGTCAGGCGGAACTTAGAGGCAATGTGTTAAGTATTTATGCAGCACACAAGCAGTAATATAGTGAAAACAGAACACGAGAAAAATCCCAAACCAATGTAGAAAAATAGAGTAAATTTTATTAAATATTTGACACCAAAATAACAAAAATCTAATTATTTGAACAGGAGTTATGAATTTTTAAAGTATTTAGTGAAAACTAGCGCCTAAAAGATCAAAGCCCAACCGCAGACATCTAGTCGCGTGAGACCGTGCCAATGTAGAAAAAAATGGCTGGCCACAATGGAGCCTAGTCCAGATACAAGAAGTGGATTGGGCTCGGTCAGCACTTAGTTTCAGACTCAGAAACGTTCCTGAGAAAAAGGCTCTGGGAAGGTAAAATTCAGCGGGGCAAGACTGCAGGAGGAGTCCGAGGAGGGAGCGTCATCGTCAGATTGCCTTGGAATGAAGTCATGGTGAAGAGTTCTACATTTGGACTTAGTCTCTGAAATGGAAGTTGAAAATCTCCAGTAGGATGAGGCAGAGGGCTCTGGCAGAAGAGAGTTCCATGAGATTGAATACGACTTTAGCGAAGGAATACTGAAATGGATTTGCTGCTGCAGAGAAGAACGTAGTGGGTGAAGCCCATTTTGCGATTCATTAATAGGTTACCGAATCGCAAAATAGAGCTTTGTACATATAAAAATGCTTTATTGCAGTCGCAAACGGCCCAATTCTGCAAATCGGCCCTTTGCAACCTAAAAAAAAGCTACGTGCATCTGGTCCTTTTTGGAAATAACCTAAAAATTAAAAGTGAACAATTGAATTTGAATCACAATCAGAATATGGGAAATCTTCACGAATTCATTACTGAAGTGGCTGAGGCACCGTGATGTAATAGGAATGTTCCTGTCAAATGAAGTCATAGGACGCAAGCTTCAGTGTCACTGCAGAGTGTTGAGCTACTCATGTCCTCCAGCTAGATGTTGAATCCATGTCATCTTTGAGCCCTTTATTCTGTCTTCACAATTTCAACAAATTTACAAGTACCAAATATTCTAGCTGGTTCTTAACCCGTAACCTTGTATAGTACACCTAACAAAGAGCCCTTAAAACTGTAAATGCATGATAGCAAACATTAACAGTTTGTGAGTTAAATAAAAGTTGCATAGCTGCCTTGACTCTATATACCTGTGTAAGAGAAAAATAGATCTTATTTGTCTCTTCCTTAAATTCCTAATGAAGGTAATGCAAATGATATGTGAGTTATGTTCAGCTTCTTGTTACAGCACAGAATATAAAATTGGTATCCTGTTTGAAGGAGTAATGATAGCAAATGTTAGACATACAATTTAAAAATTACGGAAAAAACGTCTCAGTCAGACCCCATTTAGAGTGCCACAGGGAAGACAGGGACCATTGGGCTCCAACTGTGATGGTTGAGGTTGTTTGCAATTCATGTCCTGGGTTGGTCCTGCTATGGATGAGCAAACTACACCCTTCCTGCAACCCAGCATGGTAAAGCAGACAAAGGCTTATAAGGGAAGCAGTGTGGGGGGCAAAAGCTCAGAACTCAATAGTCAATAGACAGTACAATAGATGTGAAAGAAAGTACTTTAATCGCACATCATGGCATAATACTACACAGGACAATTTGGGCAATAGAGCACAGGGCTGTAATCCTGTTTGTGATCTCCCTTGAGGTGTTACACACTTCCGTATCCTGTTCTTACTGACAGAGTTTCCCAGCAGCTATAACCCTACTGAATAATGTGGGGCAAGGCACTGATTAGGCCGAGGTCTAGTATTCTCAAATCACCCCCAACATATAGACGTGTTTAACTGCTCTCATCGAGTACACCTCGTGGAGGTTACTCACTTAACATTTTGAGTTTGTTCTGCAGCCCTCGGTCTGCAGCTCAGTCTCTCATTCTCTCACAGTTTTCAAGCCCTGTGGTTACCTGTTCAAGACCTGAGGTTACCTGTGTGCTGTTTTTGCAGACCAAGATGGTGTGTAACATACTTAGGCTGTGGTCCTGCCCCTGCAGAGCATTCTCTTGAGCTTGCGGGCCCATGGCTGCTGCCTTGCTCAGAACTTGGTGACATGGTAGCCTCCTACATCTTTTCTTGTCGTCAGCAGTTGCAGCTTCCCTAGAATGGGTGCATATGGGTACGGTAGATGTGGTCTCTGGGCAGATAAAAGCTCTCACCTTAACACTGACAATAATTTCCTGCTCCAGCTTCAGCAGTGGCCGAACCAGTCGCTCAGTCATTCCATTCACACGAGATGCCTGATGTTTGCGTAAGCCTTATCAAGACCTGGGCATTATTTCACACGCAGTTTTCTCCTGACTTCACTCCCTTGCAGTCTCTTTCTCACTCTGGCTATTCACCACACCAACAACATGCTCAGCTTCTTCTCCTGGACAGATCTGTATCACGTGGACCTATTTTCAGTTGCGGCCTCTGGGCTGATTAGGACTGCCGCTTTAGCATTGATAAAATTTTGCTGCTCTGACATCAGTAGCAGCAGCAGCATCAGTCTCTCAGTCATGGTTGGAATACAGTCACACCTGATGTTTGCAGAAGTGTTGATGTGGTAAATAACCAGAACCATTAATGGAGACCAGGGGAGCATTTCATACATGGGTTACTCCTGACTTCGGAAACATGCTCAGCCTCTTCTCCTGGACAGTCTCTCTTCATGCAGGGCCAGGAGCACCCCTTTCCTTCTCTCTGCAGGCTTGAAGTGTTCAAGGCTCTAGGCAGATCCTCTGCTCCTCCAGCAGAAAGTGCAGACTTCAGGGGATGTCCCTTCATCTCTGGGATACTGTCTGTCATTCAGGCACCAGTCCGAGTCACACAACAGAGCTTCAAATATTCAGTGGCACATTCGCTTCCTTGGCCATAAAGAATGTGGAACTAGAACAAAGTGAGGTGGTTTGAATACTACCTTACATATTTTCCAGACAGGGGAAGGAGATCAACTGTCCAAGTCTTCAGAACTGGTTTGGGTTGGTACCCTGTCAAAAATCATTTTCTGTTTTTTCTTCAGACACAGCCTTTGTGCTGGGCAACTGCTCTTACAGCAGGCAGCAATGTTGACAGCTTCAAACAGGAGTATCAAAACAAAGGACACAATCAAGTGTGAGATCACTACACCTGGCTGTCATCATTATTCCTGAATCAGGAAGAGAACATGGGGTAGGCCCTGCCTAGAAACTTACTTATTATGTACAACAGAAAGTCTAGTTCCACACCTCACGCTACTATCTCCCAAGTGTCAGTGTTCAGGAAGAACTAATCAGCTACCATTTGCCAACAATGTCCACATTGAATTCAAAGGGGACTTTGTCTCCACTTACCATGATTTTACTGTCTGGTTCTCCACCCTCCATCCATAGTAATGCATTCAATTCACTTGCCCTGTCCGTGGAAGCTGTATGCAGCCTTCATCTTGTGCCAAGCCAAATCAGAGGCCATCCAAAATGGATCCCAATGGTTCCAGTACTCAGACTCTCTCCATGCCCCCAGTTCTATTACCATACCATACATGTGCTAACCACTGACTGCACACACACACACTTGACACACCCACACAGACTGTCAGAAGATTAATCTGAGGTTCACAAAACAGTAGAACTTTACATGAGAGGAGCCTGTACACTATGCTCTTTCTGACAAAGGTAAAAAGGTCTTGTCACACTAATGATCTTAATGACCTTGCCACCTCTGCTCTCTGTGAGTTACCCAGAGCATGGAAAGTAGCCTTATGCCTACTGTGAGAGTGCACTTTGTGTGCCCCTTCAGGTTACAGAAGGGGTTCTGGACTTCGGATTAAGGGACCGTCCTAGGTCTTTGCACACATTCTAGATTAGTGTGATGTGGGGGCCAAAGAAAAAATCGTTTCACAAGCAGTGGGGCACTCAGTGTTGGGTTTTACGCCCATTCACTAAGCATTAAACATTCCAGTCTCAACAGATGTCCCTCTTAGTTCAGACTACCTAGAACGTTACCTATATATAAGAGGGCCCCTGAAAACTGGAATAAAGAGAAGGCAACCACAGGGAAAGAAACACTTAAAAATGAAACACCGCCTTCTCCAATTTTTATAGAAGGTATAACTCAAACAATATTCACTCTCATGAGACAGAACTCTTCATAACATATTTTGTTTTTAGTTTATAAATACATAAATATAATTTTGGGCTCGTTAATGGTCAGTTTTGCCCCTGTATCCTCACCATCACCTGTTCTACATATCTCAGGTGATTCTCCTATGAATTGTTAAATATGGCAGTGTTATCCAGGTAGCAAACACAAGGAGATCACGGACGGAGCTCTGAAACTTTTCAAACACTCACCCTGAGTCACTGATCTGGGTTGAATCCATCATCATTCTTTAGCTCACTTCGCCACCCCAGTTCAGACCCAGCCATATGCAAATCAGCCTTGACCCTGTTCCTCATGGGAACAGTGCAGCCCGAACTGCCAAGCCAGGTCTTTCCTGGACCAGAAACAGGCATCCTGGGACCGGTTTCGGGATAACACCCCTCATCAGCCAGGCTAGTTTGAATCCAGTTACAAAGTGAGGAAGGCACCCACGTCTGGGCATACCCTGCCAACTTAGGGCGAACACAGCAAACAGAAGGAGATGATTGACGGAGTGCTGAAACTTTTCAAACACTCACCCCCAGTCACAGATCTGGGTTGAATCCATCATCATTCTTTATCTCACTTCACCACCCCAGTTCAGACCCCGCCATATGCAAATCAGTCTTGACCCAGTTCCTCATGGGAACAGTCCAGCCTGAACTGCCAAGCCAGGTCTTCCCTGACTGGAAACAAGCATCCTGGGACCGGTTTCATGGTAACACCCCATATCAGCCAGGCTAGCTTGAATCCAGTGGCAAGGTGAGCAAGGTACCCACGTCTGGGCATACCCTGCCAACTTAGGGCGAACACAGCAAACACAAGGAAATGATGGACAGAGCGCTGACATTTTTCAAACACTCACTCCCAGTCACAGATCTGGGTTGAATCCATCATCATTCTATAACTCACTTCGCCACCCCAGTTCAGACCCAGCCATATGCAAATCAATGGCGTGGAGAGCAAAAGAACAATGGATTAAACCCAGATCTTTGTGACTGGGGGTGAATGTTTGCATTGTTCAGCATTCCATCCATCAATTGTTTTTTTTGCTTTAGTGTTCTCCAGGTAGGCCACATTAAACTTTCCAAGCCCTCAGAAAACATAGTTCACTAGGCACCAAAAGTGACAGGAACATTATTGAGTACAAAAAGGCATGATTCTAAACTGTTTTAATCTCTCTAATGTATTGATTATAGTCTTCTGCTTTGTACTATGTGCTAATGTGATCTGCAAGTAGCAACTAGTCAGTTCAAAGGTTTTCAAGAAGGAAGCTACACCCCTCTGGTTGAGTAGCTCATCCGCTCTGGGAGTTAGGTGTACATCCAACTTGGTGCGCTAATAAAAGGCCTGGTAATCCACATAAACATGCAAGTCTGTGGATCCTTGCTTGGATACCCCCACATTGGTTCAAGTACTACAGAAAAGAGCTCCCAAGTCAAGCACCTTGGCAACCTCTGCTTTGATGCATTCCTGGACTTTGTCTGGCATCCTGTAAACCTTACTCTTCTATGGCATGCTAGTACCTGTATCTATGTTGTGTATATGGGCAGGTGTTAAAAGAGGTGGGGAAAATCATCCCAGTATCTCTCTACATGTTCTTGCTGCTCAGAGGTCAGTTTAGAGTCAAGTTATATCCCTTCCACAGATCCATCCTTTTCATCACTGTGCAATAGGTCACAAAGTGGTTCACTGTCTTCCTCAGCTTCCTCTATCATTGTCAATCAGTCACTCAATCAATCAATCTTTATTCGATCTCATCAAGTAGATCATAAAAGATAAACACATTACAAAAAATCTCTAGATTTAAAAAGAACAAAAATATGCGACTATTAAATATACATAAACCATTAAAAGCATACCACGTTAAAAAGCCTTTCTTAGAATTCAACACCACTGGGAAGTACAATCTTTTGTTAGACGGCTGGTGAGGGGAACAATAAAAGCCAGGACTTAGAGTGCAGATAATGAGCAGCATTGCAACAGTTAAAATAACATATTCTTCCTCTGTGCTAAAGTGCATTTCAACAGGCATCCAAATGAATAAAATGTATCATAATTGTTAAAAAACAGCATAACAACTGTTAAAATAACATACTCTTTCTCTGTGCTAAAATGCATTAAAAAAGCAACAGATCCAATAACATGTGTCATAATCGTTAAGTTGCTGAAGAAAGAGCAAGGCAACTTTACATTTAGAAAACTATACCTATGCAACAGAGGCAATATGAATTTTCTAATATAGGGTAGGTAGTAACTTCAAAAAAAGATGAAGTGCAGTAGGGATAGTCTCTCACAGCTGGCACTACCACCTCCACCGCCTTCCTAGAGGCCTGCCTGTGCTTTATAAAACAATCCACTGGATTTTCATTTCATAGTCACAGTAGAGGCAATCTCTTATAACTGACCGGTTAAGCTCAGCTTCACTATTCGCCCACATTGAGCACCAAAGAGTCAGGGGGCTACATTAATGAGATCTTGAACATAGTCTAACCCTAATTTCTGTTGCAGGTAGAAGTGTGGAGTTGAGGGGGGAACCCCCAACAGGTGACGGCAGAACCTATTCTCCTCCACATGAATCATCCCAGCATCCCTATAGCGCCCGATACCCATACCATATGTCACATTGGAATACACTTTCTTTTATACATTTCCAGAATTGGAGAAAACAGTTTTCTTCCAATACAGGCAGCAATGGAAAAAGTAATGCCAACAGCACGAGAAAAGCAAACTATGCTGCTTCTTAGACCGGGAGTCCAAGAGCAGGCATCATCAAAATTCAAGCTGATGTATGGAAAGGAACTCACCCTTTTCAATTTCCTTCTTCCCTTGCTCAGAGTGTGGGTTTTAGTGTTTCTAGGACCACACATCATTATGAAAGTCTTTGTGAAATCTGTCTCTAAATCAAGCCCCTTCAAAAAGGTCACAAACCTTGAAATTAAAATCTTTAGGCCATTGGCTGTTCTGGCGAGAAGTACCGCATCGTCCGCATAAAATAAGCGGGCACAGTCTTTTCCCCAACACGTGGCATGTCTGCCCCAGCAGATACCAATACTCTTACCAAATTATTAATATAAAGCAAAAAAAGAATGGGGGTGAGTACACATCCTTGGCATACTCCTCGTTTAACTTTGAATGGTGGTGTACACTCGCTGGCATTTCCAAGCCTAACAGAAGCCAAGAGATCCTGGTGAAGGAGTCTTAGGTAAGAGACCAAGCCCTCCTCGAGGCCTAGAGACACAAGGGTAGCCCATAGTTTGGATCTGTTAACGCAATCAAATGCGCTTGACAGGTCCATAAATGCAAGATGAATAAGGGCACCCTTGGCAATTTTGCATTTAACCACAATAACATGTAGATTGATGCCCTGTTTAATCATCCCAAGGCGGCCCTTCCTAAAACCATATTGTAGTTGGGAAATTATTCTCGTTTGCCCAAGAAAGTGTACAATCCAGGATTACTCTGCCAATTATCTTAGTTGTTTAATCGTGCAAGGATTTCAGGCAGTAAGACCTGGGATCATAGGCATTACCCTTTTTAAAAGTAGTCCCCCACCCAACAAACTGAATCAAAAGCACTGGTGAGCCCAGGGAACCAGAACCCAGGGTCTTCTCGAAACGAATCAAGAGGGATTCCGTCCGGGCCAAGAGCCTTCTTGCAAGGGCTGTTGTGAATGGCTTTGGCAACTTCATCAACACAAAAAGAAAGGTTACCACAAAATAAATAGTCAAACTGTCCCTCATCGAGTAACCCATCATCATTAGTAGAATAAACACCAGAGAAATTATCTATGCAGGCCTCAGCAGTAATATGAACAGTAACTTTATCAAAGGATGAAACGGGATAAACCAGCTTGCACCGCCTTCCAGAATGCCTGAGGATCTTTTTCCTGGAAAGCAACAGCAATAGCCTCCCATTTGTCATCCTTAAGGGCTAACTTCCTCTTTTTTATGCCAAAGCATAAGCGTTTCTACAGGCTGCAATTGTACTCTGATTTCAAGGATCTTACTTTAAGGTGCTGCGAAAACTATTATTGCCAATTCTACAATCTTTGTAGAGCCAAGAATTATGATGAGAGGGGACCCTACCCACTGGTCTAGTCAGTATACCTTTAATACATGATAAATGTTTGACAAAGCTATCAAGTACAGTTAAAGGACCTTGTGATTCCAGAGTACAAGAATTCACCAGGTCCATACTGCAGCTAACCACCTGATTCATAACCAATTTCATGTCGGCAGAACGCCAGACCAATCTGCGCCCCACGTCTTTGGTAACTGACACCTGGCTACTCAGTGTGACTGCCTGTTGATGCTTAATCTGCACTGCTAACGGGTTAAGATCACTATATGCTAATACAAGGGCCTCGTCCCCCCATAGCCAAAGAAGACAAACTCTGCAAGCTGAAGATGTAATCGATTATGGTCCCATTGCCCTTCCCAGTGAAAGTTGGGATTACTGATGAAGAGGAGTTAGTGACAACATTTTTTAAGTCATGATCCACCAGAAATAATTATAAGAGGCGCCCTCTGACGTCTATACCATTCGTACTGACTCCCATTGAAAGAAGCTCAAAGATTGCTTGTGTCAACAGAGGCAGGAGGCCAAATTTGGCATTAAAATCACCTGCCAGCAGGAGGTTGCAGGGTCTGCAAGCTTTTAGTTCTTCCTCTTCTAAGGAGCCAATTAAAGAGAACAGGCCCTGAAAGTTTGAATTACACTTGATGCAGAAATCATCATTATAAAAATTCACCATTTACACCATAAGTTTACTTCCCCAGCAGAGCTTGAAGACCTGCACCACATTCATATCTAACACAACAGGTAAAATTGCACAGCCAATATTTACCTTAAACAAGGCCACCAGCCCCCCTTTGGTGTGGCCCGCTGAAGAGGGCAGAGCCGGAAGGTTAAAACACATATATCCGTCAAAAACATCCTCGTTAACATCCCAGGTTTCCTGTATAAATATAATATCATGATCTTTAGGTGATAGTGTTGCACTTTACAAATGCTGTTTGATTGATTGATTGATTGATTGATTGATTGTTAGATTGCCAACCCACATTATGTATTTTTGAGGCCAGGCCAGCTATATGCCAGCTAAGAAAACTGACAGTAGAATTACTCTCAACCACAGATTCACCTTGCACATTCACAGTTGGGGTTATACTATGCAATAACAGAATTGTTGGTGTTTCTGGGGCAAGATCCACATGCGTCTTAACAACATTGGGATAGTGGCTGAGAATATAATCGCCCAAGAAACTCCAGGAGCTCCTCCTACAGCGCCACGGCCACTCTCCCCATCAGGATGTCAATCATTATCTTCCAGCCCTGTCAAGGCTGCAAATCTGTTTTGGAGGGGCAGTTGTCTTTACTGGTGCAATCTATTGTTAAGATGGGGGGAGGGGTGGCTTGGGGCACATTATACCTAGCTGTAGCCAGGGCCAAATACCTATTAAAAATACCCAAAGGCAGAATCCTAATCGAGCTAGATTTGACCAAATGAACCATAGCTGGCGCCAGAACTTCGCCTGCCAGAAGAGGGTTACAAACAATAATGATTATCATACCACCATTAAAATGCTTTCGCAGGCATCCAGGGCCTTATTTATGAGGCCCTGCGCCACTTTTACGCCGTAGTTGCGTCACTTTTTGTGACGCACTGGTGGCATAAAAAATGCGCCACATTGTGCCCTATTTACAACGTGATGCATCTAAGCAAATACAACATTTATGCAGAAACAACATCTGAAAAAACTGCAGATGGTGCTGAATGCAGCCGTAAGACTCCTCCTAAATCTGCCCAAGTACGAATCAATTTCGACCGAAATCCAAAGACTCCACTGGCTCCCTGTAGCAAGTTGCGTCAAGTTTAAGACGCTATGCCTAGCTTTTAAGGCCTTTAATAATACAGGACCTGTGTTCCTAAGAAACATCTTTTCCTGGTATTTTCCGGGTAGACAGCTTCGCTCTACTGGTACCAAACTTATGATGGTGCCTAGGATTCGCACCTCTAGCTGGGGGGGTCGAAGCATGGGATATGGCACGGCCAAGCTATGCAATACGCTTCCTATACATATCAGGTCTGCAAGTTCTCTAGCCTTATTTAGAAAGAGTCTTAAGACATGGCTATTCCAGAATTAATGCAAGATTCTTTTGGGCTTACGGTAGTTCCTTAGCGCCAAGACACCTCCAGGTATTCGTGCACTCAATAAGTTATATTAACATAACATAACATTTTGTTTTTAACTTTTTTTTTTAAACAAACTTTATTAATTTTCTCCAGTATCGGTACAGATGAAAGAAATATTCAAAGATCAATTTCAGCACAGCAGGATCATACATATGTACAAGATGAAGACAGCACTCGCATACAAACATAACACATCGTAGCCCTGTATTACAATAGTGGTCCCATCTCTTCCGAGACCCAGTTGAACGGTTGTCATCTTAACATAACATCTCTTCACGCCATGTTGTTTAATAATTGTACAATTTCCTGGATAATTATCTAGTCAGTAGTATACATTTTATTAACTCCCCACCCCCACCCCTGCTGACGAGCCGCCACAGACTCTTAAAAATTCCGATTAAGAAAGGATTTGTCTAGGACCTGGATTATGCACACTAAAAAGGTGTGAGCAAATTCTAGATAGTAGGAGTCTACATATATATAGGGCAATTGGGAGAAAAGGAAGCCCTGAACCTAGCGGTTGCCCAATCTAGGATATAAGGGAGATGTTGTCTCTTTGGGTAGGGCTTGGTAATGGAATAGAATGCCTCATATGGAGTCTTATAAATTAAGAGTGTCAAATGCTTTGAAGGTTTCCAACAAGTGTTCCCATCTCATTGTGATTGGTTGCTTTCTTAGGCCTCTTTTCTCCTCTCTACGGATCGCCACACTGTCTGCCATACCCCATCTCACCACTTCCTCCTTCCAACTAAGTAGTGTAGGGGGCACTGGGGATTTCCATCTCCTAGTAATACCTCGTTTAGCAAGTAGTAAAGCCAGATCTGCAAATCTGGCTTGTACCATGTGTTCTTTACGTCTTCTGTATAATCCCAATATACTTGCCTCTACTTTGTGCCATCCTGCATCCCCTGCCACCTCTTTTAGGACGGTATTTATTCCACCCCAGTATCGTCCTAGGTTGGGACAGACCCAGAGCATACTTAATAGATCTGCATCTTGTTCCGGACATCTAGGGCAGTGTGACAGAGTGGCAGGGAAGATGGCATGCAGTCTATGTGGGGTTAGGTACGCTCTCTGCGTAATCATATACTGAATGAACTTGAAGCGGGCGTTACAGGAGGTTCGTTTTGGGTATTCCATTCCTTGTCAGTGGTCTGTCAATATCCTGTTCCCATTCGACACGTGTTGCAGCGAGGAGGGGTGGGACAGTGTGTGCGTATTCCCCGGTAGAACCATCGCGTTAAGTGGCTACCCGTCCCCATGAGGTACATTGGGCCTGATTCACAGAACTAACTTACGTCAAAAACGTAAAGTTAGTACTTTTTGGTATTCACAGAATACACGTACTCATTTTGGTATTCACAGAATGAACTTACTCATTTCGGTATTCACAGAAGTTAGTAGTCCTAACTTTAAGACTCCTAAATGCCTTCTGTGAATACCGAAAGTCTTAAAGTTAGGATTTTTCTCAGTTTAGGAGTAGTAAAGTTAGGCGTCCTAACTTTACTACTCCTAAACTGAGAAAAATCCTAACTTTAAGACTTTCGGTATTCACAGAAGGCATTTAGGAGTCCTAAAGTTAGGAGTCCTAACTTTACTACTCCTAAACTGATTAGAACCATCCTTCATGGACTTATCCTAACGGAATACCTACGAACCAACACCGCTCCACGTGGGCTCCTTGTAACCAACGCCCCCAGGATCTTCTTGGAAGATGCCACCTTTAGGAAGGACTGGGCACAGATTGCCTGGCACTGTACCAGGGACTGGCTGGTGTTGATCATTAAGACCACCAAACGTCTGTCTGAGGCAATGATCATTGAGATCCAAGCAACAGAAACCCACTTTAAAACAACCATAACGTCATTCAAGAAAAAACTGGATGAACAAAATAAGGAATTGGCTGAATACAAAGAATACCTAACCCAGGCCAAAATAACTAAATTCCAAAAGGACCTTAAGAAATGTTCTTATGTCAAAACATACCCTTACACAGAGGACAACTATGTAGTCCCTAACAAACAAGACAGATCTAGTGAGACGTCAGCGGATAACAGCTCAGTCTCCAGTGACTCCAGTACAGGCTCATCCAAATCACGAGGCAGAGGGCGCCAACCACGCTGGCAACAACCATGGAATGGACAACCGCAAGGCAATAATTTTGGGCCCCCACCCTTCGCCCATCCCCCACAAAATCCATACTTCGGCTGGCCCCCGATGTATCAATTCGGGCCACCTGCCTACTTCCAAAGCAATCAGATACCACCTTTTTAGGACAAGGCCGCAGACCCCGCGGCCGGAGGAGGATCAACCAACAGGTTCATTGGGCAGAAGAAGAGGAGCCAGTGAGTGCCAACACACGGAACAAAACACGGGAGCAACAACCCGGACCGAGCGGGCACCTATGAGAAAGGATAATGGAGAACCATCCACACTGGTATTCAACTTGTCAAGTATTCCATTATCCCCCAAAGAAGAAAAAGTACTTAACAAAGGTCTATCCTTTGTCCCCACCACCAAACTGGACAAATTCAAACTCCATGTGGAACTAGCTGGGTTTTTAGGAAACTCAAGCTGAAGGCCTTTTCGAGAAACAACAAACAAATGATGACTTAACCACCGCCAAAACTAATGAAACAGGCCTGAGAGTTAAATCTACCTTTATGCCTCCACCAGCAAGTATTCCTGTAGAAGTTGCTACATTTGAGCAGGCTGTTTATCATGACATAGAAAGAATGGACATAACAGAGACCTTCAACAACTTCTCGAAAGAAGACAGAGATACCATCCGAAAATTTCAGGACAATCCAACACTAATCATTAAACCCGCGGACAAGGGCGGAGGCATTGTCTTCCAAGACAAAGCAGACTACGACAATGAATGCCGCAGGCTATTGAGCGACTCACGGAACTACAAACGCCTGAAAACGGACCCAACAAAGACCCTGCAAGCTACCATCAAAGCCTTAGTGGAGCAAGCGGAAGAGGCCCAACACATTTCCAAACATTAAGCGGATTACCTGTGCACTAGGAATGTGAAAGTACCATATTTCTACACAGTACCCAAGATCCATAAAGAAGCAAGACCCCCACCGGGAGGCCCTATCGTCTCGGGAATTGGCTCCCTTTTGGAACCTCTATCTAGGTACTGTGACTTTTTCCTGAACCCCCTAGTACAGAAGACAACAACTTACATCAAAGACACTAAGCATCTCCTGAACATCATCAAGGATTTGATGTTTGATCCATCAACGCAACTTCTAGTGGGTCTGGATATTGAAATCCTTTACACGAGTATCCCTCAGGACGCCACCTTACAAGTCCTCCATGATATACTTATGGACACACCGTGGGAATACCATACTCCCAGAGAATTTATCCTCAATTGTGCCACTTTGGCTTTGAAGGACAATTACTTTGAATATGAAGGGCAATTCTACCTCCAGACCAACGGCACCTCTATGGGGAGTGTTTTTGCCCCGAGTGTGGCAGGACTTTATGTCCACCACTTTGAACAGACACATATATCCCCCACCAATAATCCATACACTTCTAATATTCAAGTATGGCGTCGCTATATTGACGACATCTTTTTGATCTGGACGGGCACTCCAGCAACTCTGACATCCTTCCTCTCATGGTTAAATGAAAGGGACCCATACCTAAGATTCACATGTACATCTAGCTCCACCACTCTGGCTTTCCTGGACCTCAAAATAACAGCAGAGGATGGTACCTTAAAAACCACCACCTACTACAAACCGACAGCCAGGAACTCCCTCCTTCAATTTGATAGCTTCCACCCTCGACCCCTTAGGGAAAACCTTCCCTTCGGACAGTTCCTACGCATACGCAGGAACTGTAGCCAAATAACTGATTACCACAAACAATCAGCGGCACCAGTTTCTAAACTATATGACCGAGGATACCCTCGCAAGATCGTACAGAAGACAAGGAAACGAGCTCGCAACCAAAACCGTGAAGCCTTGCTGGATAATACGACACGAGAAATGCCCAGTCAACCCATGACCTGTGTCACCACTTATAATGATGCCGCCAACAAAGTGTCTAGTATCATCCACAAGAACTGGCGTATTCTGAACTCAGGCAATAGAAACTGGGAACCACCGCTCTTTGCCTACAAATGTTCTAGCAACCTTAAGGATCGACTGGTATCCACACGGCCAAGATTACCTCATAGACCAACAGTAAATACTATACTGAACACATGGGGTCTCCCCAAGATCACGGGACACTACCCATGCAATAACTGCAGCGTGTGCCACCTCACTCGCCCGTCCAAAACACTCGACCTGGAACCGGGAACTACCTGGAAACAGTTACACCACACCAACTGTAACTCATCAAACCTGATATATTTAATTGAGTGCCCCTGCGGTCTACGGTACATAGGGATGACGACACGCAAAGTCAGGACCAGGATAGTTGAACACCGAAGCACAATACGATGTAAGAAGAACATCAGTCGCCTGACAGATCATTATCTACAACTAGGACATACTACGAATGACATGTCCTGGACAGTGATCGAACACTTTGATCACAGCAATACCAATAATGACAAATTTTTACTCTCTAAGGAACAACGGTGGATTTATCGATTATCCACCCAGCTCCAGGGGTTAAACGATTCTATCCCGTGGCACAGCCTCTCCTATTAATTTCCCTACTTGCTGCATGATGGGCTGTCTGTTACTCACTATGCCCAACACTAGTTACCTGTTATGTTTACGCACCATGAGTCTATCTAAGATGTACTCCCTATAGATACAATATAGATATAGAGTGGACCGAGTACACGTGGTGCCCCACGCATACAAATCCTGGCCTGCGCTTTTACTCTCTGTTAGTTTTACTCTCTGTTAGTGTTGTTGTCCCAACTACATAGGGGCTTTATCACGAACAAATTCTAATTCGAAATTATTTTTCACTAAATAATTATCGGGCGCAAGACGCCCCGTGTCACCACAAATGTGGCCACGCCCACCTCCGAGACGCGTTGTCAGCTACCTTGACTACCGGGCACACACGCCCTGCGTCATCCGATAGGGCCCTAGTCACATCTGAGGGCCTCCTTTAGTCTGTTTTCTATGTTGTCTTCCCCTCCCTCATTTTTTCTCTTTTACAGACTAAACTTGAACACACTTGCTTCTTCCGCTAATTGCGGGTGATATATAAGCGCCTCCCAGACCCGGGCCACACATCGTCGGAGATCCGAGACAGCCAACTAGGTCTTCATGCGGGTCCAGAGCTGTAATGCAGTAAGTGGGGCTACGGGTAGCTGCTCTTCTACCACTTTCAACGGTAAGCCTCTTTCCTGCGCTTTACCACGGCCCTTTCGCCGTCCTTCGTTTTTTCTCTCCCCAGGTTTTATTTATCAGCTAGAACCCCTGCCGGATTCTCATGAGGCACTTCCGCTAATCGCAAGTGTAAGAAAGGCCTCTATTTAAGCAAGTTTATTTTATCCACATATATAACCCTTTCACTTTAGCGCATATACCGGTACTTGCCACACATTGCCGTCAGTTCGGCATTTCACCGCCGCCTTTTTGCCGCGTTCTTGACGGTCACCAGTATATTCCTGTACGTGACTAAATGCAACCCTGCCTAATTTCGCAGTACAATTGTATGTTTGTTTGTATGTTTCGTTTTATGTGCTTGTCTTATAGGAATGCCTTAAGAGGGAATCCCCCTCTTACACATAGTGCACCTTAGAGCGTGCCACATATATTTGGTCTAATATATAAACCTAGTTTTAGATTTCACAACTCACACAGTTTTAGGTCCTGAGGAAAGCCAGTATACATCTAAGGCCTGGCTGAAACATGTAGACCGTTTTTGGATGCAGGAGTTCTTAATTATCACTCCACACACATCCATTGCCTTGTTTTTATGACTGCCAGAGGCCCAAACATTAAAATAAACCCTCTGGGTAATGGGACCACTGTACAGTTTTTAAATTCACTTTCACATCACCGCACTGCACACTCAGTCAAGATACCTGCTCCGCTGCAAATCAGGCGTTGAAGCACACCAGGGACACACTCGGTGTCACCAGGTGGGCCCGATGATGAAGCATGCCACCAACTAGGTTGGTGGGTGAGGGCTTTTCAAAAAAGAAAAATCTTTTTCTTTTTACAAAGATCATACAATGTTGCATCCCTACATACCTTTGCCTAGTCCTTTTTGATGATATATATTAACTCTGGGGATAAGGACTAGTTCTCTAATCCTCTCTCTCCCTTGATATTTAAATACTTATTGGCAGCGCAGAGCTGTGAGAGCGAACACTTTCATTTAGCCATGGCAGAAAACCCAGGCTTAACCTTCACTGAAAATGACATCAGTGAAATACTTGCAGACCCCTCTTTTCTGGCAGATTTTAACATCTCAAACACCATAGCCCAAACTACTGATTGGGACACCTTGACAGAGAAGAAGCGCAACCGGATTAGAACCATCCTTCATGGACTTATCCTAACGGAATACCTACGAACCAACACCGCTCCACGTGGGCTCCTTGTAACCAACGCCCCAGGATCTTCCTGGAAGATGCCACCTTTAGGAAGGACTGGGCACAGATTGCCTGGCACTGTACCAGGGACTGGCTGGTGTTGATCATTAAGACCGCCAAACGTCTGTCTGAGGCAATGATCATTGAGATCCAAGCAACAGAAACCCACTTTAAAACAACCATAACGTCATTCAAGAAAAAACTGGATGAACAAAATAAGGAATTGGCTGAATACAAAAAATACCTAACCCAGGCCAAAATAACTAAATTCCAAAAGGACCTTAAGAAATTTTCTTATGTCAAAACATACCCTTACACAGAGGACAACTATGTAGTCCCTAACAAACAAGACAGATCTAGTGAGACGTCAGGGGATAACAGCTCAGTCTCCAGTGACTCCAGTACAGGCTCATCAAATCACGAGGCAGAGGGCGCCAACCACGCTGGCAACAACCATGGAATGGACAACCGCAAGGCAATCATTTTGGGCCCCCACCCTTCGCCCATCCCCCACAAAATCCATACTTCGGCTGGCCCCCGATGTATCAATTCGGGCCACCTGCCTACTTCCAAAGCAATCAGAGACCAGCTTTTTTAGGACAAGGCCGCAGACCCCGCGGCCGGAGGAGGATCAACCAACAGGTTCATTGGGCAGAAGAAGAGGAGCCAGTGAGTGCCAACACACGGAGCAAAACACGGGAGCAACAACCCGGACCGAGCGGGCACCTATGAGAAAGGATAAAGGAGAACCATCCACACTGGTATTCAACTTGTCAAGTATTCCATTATCCCCAAAGAAGAAAAAGTACTTAACAAAGGTCTATCCTTTGTCCCCACCACCAAACTGGACAAATTCAAACTCCATGTGGAACTAGCTGAGTTTTTTAGGAAACTCAAGCTGAAGGCCTTTTTCGAGAAACAACAAACAAATGATGACTTAACCACCGCCAAAACTAATGAAACAGGCCTGAGAGTTAAATCTACCTTTATGCCTCCACCAGCAAGTATTCCTGTAGAAGTTGCTACATTTGAGCAGGCTGTTTATCATGACATAGAAAGAATGGACATAACAGAGACCTTCAACAACTTCTCGAAAGAAGACAGAGATACCATCCGAAAATTTCAGGACAATCCCACACTAATCATTAAACCCGCGGACAAGGGCGGAGGCATTGTCTTCCAAGACAAAGCAGACTACGACAATGAATGCCGCAGGCTATTGAGCGACTCACGGAACTACAAACGCCTGAAAACGGACCCAACAAAGACCCTGCAAGCTACCATCAAAGCCTTAGTGGAGCAAGCGGAAGAGGCCCAACACATTTCCAAACAGGAAGCGGATTACCTGTGCACTAGGAATGTGAAAGTACCATATTTCTACACAGTATCCAAGATCCATAAAGAAGCAAGACCCCCACCGGGACGCCCTATCGTCTCGGGAATTGGCTCCCTTTTGGAACCTCTATCTAGGTACTGTGACTTTTTCCTGAACCCCCTAGTACAGAAGACAACAACTTACATCAAAGACACTAAGCATGTCCTGAACATCATCAAGGATTTGATGTTTGATCCATCAACGCAACTTCTAGTGGGTCTGGATATTGAAAGCCTTTACACGAGTATCCCACAGGACGCCACCTTACAAGTCCTCCATGATATACTTATGGACACACCGTGGGAATACCATACTCCCAGAGAATTTATCCTCAATTGTGCCACTTTGGCTTTGAAGGACAATTACTTTGAATATGAAGGGCAATTCTACCTCCAGACCAACGGCACCTCTATGGGGAGTGTTTTGCCCCGAGTGTGGCAGGACTTTATGTCCACCACTTTGAACAGACACATATATCCCCCACCAATAATCCATACACTTCTAATATTCAAGTATGGCGTCGCTATATTGACGACATCTTTTTGATCTGGACGGGCACTCCAGCAACTCTGACATCCTTCCTCTCGTGGTTAAATGAAAGGGACCCATACCTAAGATTCACATGTACATCTAGCTCCACCACTCTGGCTTTTCTGGACCTCAAAATAACAGCAGAGGATGGTACCTTAAAAACCACCACCTACTATAAACCGACAGCCAGGAACTCCCTCCTTCGGTTTGATAGCTTCCACCCTCGACCCCTTAGGGAAAACCTTCCCTTCGGACAGTTCCTACGCATACGCAGGAACTGTAGCCAAATAACTGTTTACCACAAACAATCAGCGGCACTAGTTTCTAAACTATATGACCGAGGATACCCACGCAAGATCGTACAGAAGACAAGGAAACGAGCTCGCAACCAAAACCGTGAAGCCTTGCTGGATAATACGACACGAGAAATGCCCAGTCAACCCATGACCTGTGTCACCACTTATAATGATGCCTCCAACAAAGTGTCTAGTATCATCCACAAGAACTGGCGTATTCTGAACTCAGGCAATAGAAACTGGGAACCACCGCTCTTTGCCTACAAACGTTCTAGCAACCTTAAGGATCGACTGGTATCCACACGGCCAAGATTACCTCATAGACCAACAGTAAATACTATACTGAACACATGGGGTCTCCCCAAGATCACGGGACACTACCCATGCAATAACTGCAGCGTGTGCCACCTCACTCGCCCGTCCAAAACACTCGACATGGAACCGGGAACTACCTGGAAACAGTTACACCACACCAACTGTAACTCATCAAACCTGATATATTTAATTGAGTGCCCCTGCGGTCTACGCTATGTAGGGATGACGACACGCAAAGTCAGGACCAGGATAGTTGAACACCGAAGCACAATACGATGTAAGAAGAACATCAGTCGCCTGACAGATCATTATCTACAACTAGGACATACTACGAATGACATGTCCTGGACAGTGATTGAACACTTTGATCACAGCAATACCAATAATGACAAATTTTTACTCTCTAAGGAACAACGGTGGATTTATCGATTATCCACCCAGCTCCAGGGGTTAAACGATTCTATCCCTTGGCACAGCCTCTCCTATTAATTTCCCTACTTGCTGCATGATGGGCTGTCTGTTACTCACTATGCCCAACACTAGTTACCTGTTATGTTTACGCACCATGAGTCTATCTAAGATGTACTCCCTATAGATACAATATAGATATAGAGTGGACCGAGTACACGTGGTGCCCCACGCATACAAATCCTGGCCTGCGCTTTTACTCTCTGTTAGTTTTACTCTCTGTTAGTGTTGTTGTCCCAACTACATAGGGGCTTTATCACGAACAAATTCTAATTCAAAATTATTTTTCACTAAATAATTATCGGGCGCAAGACGCCCCGTGTCACCACAAATGTAGCCACGCCCACCTCCGAGACGCGTTGTCAGCTACCTTGACTACCGGGCACACACGCCCTGCGTCATCCGATAGGGCCCTAGTCACATCTGAGGGCCTCCTTTAGTCTGTTTTCTATGTTGTCTTCCCCTCCCTCATTTTTTCTCTTTTACAGACTAAACTTGAACACACTTGCTTCTTCCGCTAATTGCGGGTGATATATAAGCGCCTTCCAGACCCGGGCCACACATCGTCGGAGATCCTAGACAGCCAACTAGGTCTTCATGCGGGTCCAGAGCTGTAATGCAGTAAGTGGGGTTACGAGTAGCTGCTCTTCTACCACTTTCAACGGTAAGCCTCTTTCCTGCGCTTTACCACGGCCCTTTCGCCGTCCTTCATTTTTTCTCTCCCCAGATTTTATTTATCAGCTAGAACCCCTGCCGGATTCTCATGAGGCACTTCCGCTAATCGCAAGTGTAAGAAAGGCCTCTATTTAAGCAAGTTTATTTTATCCACATATATAACCCTTTCACTTTAGCGCATATACCGGTACTTGCCACACATTGCCGTCAGTTCGGCATTTCACCGCCGCCTTTTTGCCGCGTTCTTGACGGTCACCAGTATATTCCTGTACGTGACTAAATGCAACCCTGCCTAATTTCGCAGTACAATTGTATGTTTGTTTGTATGTTTCGTTTTATGTGCTTGTCTTATAGGAATGCCTTAAGAGGAATCCCCTCTTACACATAGTGCACCTTAGAGCGTGCCACATATATTTGGTCTAATATATAAACCTAGTTTTAGATCTCACAACTCACACAGTTTTAGGTCCTGAGGAAAGCCAGTATACATCTAAGGCCTGGCTGAAACATGTAGACCGTTTTTGGATGCAGGTGTTCTTAATTATCACTCCACGCCCATCCATTGCCTTGTTTTTATGACTGCCAGAGGCCCAAACATTAAAATAAACCCTGTGGGTAATGGGACCACTGTACAGTTTTTAAATTCACTTTCACATCACCGCACTGCACACTCAGTCAAGATACCTGCTCTGCTGCAAATCAGGCGTTGAAGCACACCAGGGACACACTCGGTGTCACCAGGTGGGCCCGATGATGAAGCATGCCACCAACTAGGTTGGTGGGTGAGGGCTTTTCAAAAAAGAAAAAATCTTTTTCTTTTTACAAAGATCATACAATGTTGCATCCCTACATACCTTAGCCTAGTCCTTTTTGATGATATATATTGATGTTTATCCCCCACTCCATAGAGGACGCTCAAATTTTATGGGCCAGTGGTTCAAGGGCAAGAGCAAACAGTATAGGCGAGAGAGGGCAGCCCTGTCTTGTACCCCGCTGTATTTGATATGGTTCTGAGATGTGCGATCCTGTGCGCACCCTTGCTGTGGGGAGATGATATAGTAGTTGGATCCAGCGGGTATAAACTTGTGGGATCCCGAATTTCAATAGTGCGGCCATCATATAATCCCAGCTCAGTGTATCAAACGCTTGAGTGAGATCTAGCGTAATACATCCTGCTTCAGAATTCTCCTCGGTACAGGCAAACATGATGTTACACAGTCTACGTATTTTCAAAGATGTGCTATGCCCAGGGACAAAGCCGCATTGGTCGATATGCACCAGCTTTGGTACCAGAGGTTGTAAATGGTTGGCTAGGATTTTACTTAAGATCTTAACAACAATGAGAGCGGGCGGTATGAAGATAACTGAGAGTGATCCCTCCCGGGTTTGGGGAGTGAAGTTATTAATGCTTGTGTTGTAGAGGGGGGTAGTGTACCTTTCTCAAAGGCTTCCTTATATAGTTTACGAAGTTGTGGGGCCAATTGTTGTGCGTAAGTTGCATAAAATTCTGCAGGGAGGCCATCCAAACCCGGGGTTTTGTTATTAGGGAGGTCCCTAATTGCAGCTTTTATCTCCACCATTGTTATAAGTTCAGCTAGCATTTTCTTGTTCTCGTCTGATACCTGCGGTAGTTCTACTGATTCCAGAAATGTGGTAGTTTCTAAATGATCAATCCGTGGTGGGGCGGTATACAGCGCTATGTAATAATCATAAAAGGCTACGTTGATATTCGTTTGTGTAACAACTTTAGTGTGTTGGGACGACCAGATTTCAGTTATAGGAGTGAGGGGATTGGCATTTCTCAGAATCCGTGCCAATAAGGTACCTGGTCTATCTGATTCTGCGTGTGTTTTATGCAAATAAGTACGGTAATCGATTATACGTAGTTGATCCAATAAGTCCGCATATTTAATATGTGCCTCCTGGAGATCTGGTTCAGCCAGGGGATCTCGAGCTACCCTCGTTTCAAGTATGTGCAATTTATCTTCAGTATCCTGAAAATCTCGATAGACCTGTTGTCGGGCTCCAGTGGAAGTGCTAATGGCTGTACCTTTTATTACCACTTTGAATGCCTCCCATTCCAATCCCATTGAAGACGCTGTACCAGCATTTTCAGTGAAATAATGGGTTATGGTGGATGCTAGTGTTGCATGATATACCCCATCTTCTAAGTGGCTGGGATTAAGGCGCCATGAGGGAACCGGTGTTGAAACACGACCCCATGAAAGTGTAATCTCCAATGCGCTATGGTCTGATATTGTTTTGCCCACATAGGCAGCTCGAGTGGTCTGTGTAATGAGCGATAAGCTACATAAAATATCATCAATTTGTGTGTGAAGATCATGTGTGGCCGAGTAGAATGAGTATTCTCTCATACCCTTATTATGATTGCGCCATATATCTGTCAGGTCCCAACCCTGTGCCCAATTAAGCAATGTTTTCGAATGATGTAGCGATTGAGCCCCAGCTAGGGGAGGATGGGATCTATCTAAGACAACATCTGCAAATGCATTAAGGTCACCTCCAAGTACCCATCCGACATCTGATCAGTCAGCCAGCGCCGCATTAATTCGGGCATAAAAAGCTTCCTGATCGGAATTAGGTGCATATAGACTTCCCAGCACTATTGGGCTCCCATCCAGAGTACCCCGGACTAGGACGAACCTGCCCTTCTTATCTATCCGTTTTTCCTGCACTACGAACGGAACCCCGGATCGTAACCAGATAGCCGCCCCCCCGAGCAAAAGCAGAGTAAATCGTATTATACAATTGCCCCCTCCATTTATGTTGAAGTTTAGTGGCTCCCGAGCGGTTAAATGAGTCTCCTGTAAGAACACTATTTGTGCTTTTCGTCTGAACAATTGGGCGTGTACTCAATGCAGTTTATGGGGTGAACCCATCCCTGTAATGTTCCATGTGATACAAGTATAGGATTGTGTCGCACTTGATCTAGCCATCAGCATACATCGGGATAAACCAATGAAAGAACAGTTGCTGTGAGATCCGGCCCGTCAGCACCCTATTCAAACACCCCAATACACGGTCCAACTGCGGAACTTGGTTCGACCAAACTATAATAACAACACACAATGATACAAGACATTGAACATTTGCTACTGCAATGGGGGTCATGGCTAAAAGGAACTCCGGGAGCTGCCAACGCTCCATACCAGGAGCCTCACTTAAGCAAAATAGAGGAGGGGCGCCACCACACCCCGGCACCGGGGCCCCCACCATCACGCCATATGTCAGTATTCAAGTCTCTACAAGTACAAAGGAGCACAGGCACCCGCCCCCATCTGGGCGACTAGTATACGACTGTCACATATGGGGTACATAAGGTGTCCAATTAACAGTCTTACCTCCTCAGTCGGGAGAACCTATATTATCCATCCCAGCAGAATCATATTCACTTACAGAGTGCAGCACAGGAAGTCCGCCTCACCAGGACGAGCCAGCTCAATTTCAAGGAATCATACTACGGACCTTTTAATTGAGGAGTGCATTCCCCGAGTGCGAGGACAACGAAGAAAACAGGGGTGGGCTACGCTCCGGCTCCGACTGAACCGCATCTCCTGTGAATGATTCGTCATCTGTGATTGTCCTTGTCTTTCTGAAGGTGGCAGCGGAAATAATAGCCCTTCTCTGCTCCTCCAGGGCTTGTGCTGTTGTTGG
The DNA here is from genome assembly GCA_963921515.1 of Calotriton arnoldi. Lineage (NCBI taxonomy): Eukaryota > Metazoa > Chordata > Amphibia > Caudata > Salamandridae > Calotriton > Calotriton arnoldi. The sequence goes on from CAWUFW010007403.1 coordinate 100,580, forward strand.
AGTAGTATCTTCCTCATATCGCTTAGGTTTAGTTCGTCGACGCTGAGATTGTCGCCTCCTGAATTGAGTCTCCTCTGATTGCCGGTGAGCCGAATCAATATGTAGGTCCGGAAAGGTGTGTTCGATCCACTCCCATCTTCTGTTGGGGTATCAAAGAAATGGCTTTTTTTTTCATGTATTATTTTAAGTTTTGCCGGATACAAGAGTGCATACTTCACATTTATTGCATGTAGATGTTGTTTAACTCCATGATATTGCGCTCTCTGCTTCTGTACTTGGAGAGTGTAATCAGGAAATAGGGAGATACGTGCATTGGGGCTTTCTCGCTCGCAACTTGTAGTATCTGATCACGGTCTTTGTAATTGAGCACTCGAGCTACTACCGGACGGGGCGGCATGCCCGGTACTCGTTGACGTGTAGGGACCCTATGATCTCTTTTAATACAAAAAGTGTCAGACAAACGTCCCGGTGGCATAAGAGATTTGAGCCATGCTTCTATATAGAGCGTTGCATTTTGACCCTCCGTGTTCTCCGATAGGCCAATAATGCGCACTTTATTGCGACGTGATCTACCCTCTGCATCTTCTACCTTCTCCTGCAGTAGCACAATCTGGTGTTGCATCCGTTCCAGTTCAGTTGAGTGTTCTTTTTTCTTTGGGAGTAGCTCCTGCACTGCCACTCTGTTGGCAGACACCTTTTCGGCAAGTTTTTTGTGGTCATCCCGAATAACAGCAACGTCTGCCGTCAGGGCTCCCAGTTGTTGTTCCATCAGCGCCCGAGACTGACGAATCTCCCGTAGGATTAGATCCAATTTGTCCGGTTGGGTGCCCTCCGCTGTGGGTGGTACCATCTCTGTAGAAGTGGCGGTCGAGGCCGAACCGGATTCCTCCGTGTCTTGATTCTTGCTCTTCGTACATCCCATCTTGTCGTAGGTAACGTGGCGAGGTCCGTTATAGAATAATGAAGTTAGTATATTTCAGCGGTTATTGGCCATGCGGCATCGATCTCACGATTATAATTATCTTCTCTTAAGTAGTGGTCTCTCTGGGCCCCTCAAAGCAAGTGTTAGAACTATATCTGTCCCAATGTAAGGATCCTTCAGAAGTGTCAGTCACGCTGTCGTAAGCCGCTCCCCAAAGTGTATGATGACAAGGCCCGGACAAGCATATGTTTCGACCACCAGGGTCAGGTGCCAGGGGCGCATTTTCTGTAGATCCTTGGCTATTACCAGCTACTATCAGTATGTGCTGTGTTTGCCAGCAGATTACCAGCAGAGTACCAGCGGGGGGTAGCTCACCAAGTCCAGGCGCGCTTTTACCAGGTAACCTGTGTCACAGTTCCCTTTTACTATTTAGTCCGCAATCTTGAAAGAGCAGTGGGAGCCGGCACCCCAGCCCACTCCAGACAAAAGCAAGCACAATGCGATACGCCGCCCCCGTAATGTTCACCTCTGGGCCGGTCTGGGCACTAGCCATCACCCCATAATAGCAATCATTGTGTCCGTGCTCAGGAAGAGCTATGTGTGGCACCGGCCTGTTCAGGTTGGATTGCAGCACCTTAAGGCCCAGACATAAATATTCAGACCAAGTCTGCTACTCACAGCTGCAGCAGCACATACTGGCAATGAGGGGCCTTTCCATAACTGGTATCTCCTGGAGCCAGTATATCTCTCCTATGGGTAGCCTGCTCCACTGGGGTCGACATAGTCTCGGTATCTCTATGCAAAGAACGCCCAGTGAGTACCGCGAGTCTCGGTGTGCCTCGTAATATAGCGCCTCACGCAATTCTTCGATCGCGGCCTACGGCCGCACTGCGCTTCGCTACACGGGGTCCGCAGTCGATATGGAGCCCTCCGGAGTAAATATGGCCAGCGGGAACCCGGAGCGTCCCTCACATTATGGGTGTCCACAGGGTGAAGCAGTCAGTCCGGAATACACCCTCGCTGCAATCACCATAAATCCCACGCCTGGTAGCCGGCCAGCCCCAGGCGCAACCGCTCCGGAGCACTCCACGAGCAGCTGTACCAAGGCACTCCAGTCCTCTGATCCGCTGTGCACAGCGTGGCCTGGCTCGCCCGCTGCCGCGTCCGTGAGGTGTTGAGCTGGGAATCAATCTCCCCCTCGCTGGTGGGGAATCTCCAGGGATGACAGCAGGTTGTTACAAACAGCACTGCAGCACTTGCCCGACCTGCCGTTTGCTATCGAGAGGAGACGAGGGCCGCCATCTTCTTTTGACCGAGGTCGTTGCGCACCTTCGTCGCATCGGGGTTTCTCCGCGGAACTGCGGGGCTCCGATACAGGTATCACATCCGCAGTGTTCTTGCCGCTCCCCCCAGCACTTTGTGGGGGAACCGGTGCCGTCTCACGCAGTGAATCTGGTGCCGATAGGGACGCCCGGCCGGGAGCCCAGCGATCACACAGCCGCCATGCTCGGCCGTTAGCCACGCCCCTCATAATAACATAACATAACATGCGTCACTTTGTAAAGCCCTGCGCTACATTATACCTGAGTCAGGTATAATGGGCCCGATTCACAGAACTAACTTACGACAAAATCCTAAACTTACTACCATTTTGGTATTCACAGAATGAACTTACTCATTTTGGTATTCACAGAATAAACTTACTCATTTTGGTATTCACAGAAGACACTTACACATTTTGTGTAACTTACACATTTTGTGTAACTTACACATTTTGTGTAACTTACTCATTTTGTGTAACTTACACATTTTGTGTAACTTACACATTTTGTGTAACTTACACATTTTGGTATTCACAGAAGACACTTACACATTTTGTGTAACTTACACATTTTGTGTAACTTACACATTTTGTGTAACTTACTCATTTTGTGTAACTTACACATTTTGTGTAACTTACACATTTTGTGTAACTTACACATTTTGGTATTCACAGAAGGCACTTACTCATTGATGAGTAAGTGCCTTCTGTGAATACCAAAATGAGTAAGTTAATTCTGTGAATACCAAAATTGTTGTAAATTCATTCTGTGAATACCCAAATGTGTAAGTTCATTCTGTGAATACCCAAATGTGTAAGTTCATTCTGTGAATACCAAAATTGTTGTAAGTTTAGGATTTTGACGTAAGTTAGTTCTGTGAATCAGGCCCAATGTATGCAGGGTGGGCGTTACCCCACTAAAAGCCTCGTAAAAGTGGCGCAGTGAAATCTATCAGATTTCACGGCGCCACTTCTAGGACGTTACTGCGTTAATATCTTACGCCTGCCTCACAGCAGGCGTAAGATTGATGCAGGCCCTTCCACATGGGGCTTGCCCCATGTGAAAGGACACATTGCTGGAGTTGGGTCTGTTTTCAGACACACCCCAGCAATGCGTCACTTTTGCGCTGACCGATACGTCAGTAACACTGACGTATCTGTCATTCCGTGCAACATGATGCTTCATACAGTAAATATGATGCATCCATCATGTTGCAAGGAGGGCGCAGTGAAAACTGTTACATTGCTGTTTTCACGCAGCGATGCAACAGTTTTCAAAAATGAGGCCCCCAATCCCCCACTCACCGTGCCAAGACAATCTCATTACAAAGGTCCCATTGTCCACACAATTTTGAATTCAGCCACTGGATTACTTTATTCATGAGGGCCCTTTTAGGTTCGGGTTGGTCAACAGGCAGGCTGGGTACATTAGCTAGCACAATGACATAGGGACATAAAGCAGGAGGTAGATCTATCACAGGGAAAGATCTTGTCCTCAAACTGCAACTGTCGTCCTGTTTAACAGGAAGGACTCAAGAAGCCTGGTCACCAACTCTCTATGCCAGTGAGAGCAGAGCAATTCCTGTATCTTTAGTCAGAAGTTCAATGTTGGCATCAGCACCACTGTCCCCTCAATTACAGATTGAGAATTGCACTGGTGGTATTACAGTGCCAAGCAGAGGATTCGTTTCTGTAGTCGAAATAGTCTGTAATTTCTGAGGGTGAGCCTCCCTTATATTGTCCAGTTTGGCCACAATTGTTTCAAGCCGATTGTACAGCGGGAATAGTTTTGCATCCAGTAGTTCACTTAAGCATGCACTTATACTGTCCCAGTGATCAACAATCGCTAAGGGCACATTTGAGTAATCATCTGTCCCATGTTCAGCCAGTTTGGCAATGCGGTCTGACGGCTTGGATTTTAAAGCCTTTTTCTTGCATTTTGCCATTTGGCCTGGATCTGGGTCTATGACTAGGACTGTATCTGGGAAGAAAGGATTTGACGCATTCCCATTCTTGAAACCTAACCCCTCAGCCTCTTCCAGTGGGCTAACACAAGCAGACCCCTTGTCGTAGGTGCGCACACTAGGGCTATCTCTCGCAGATAAATTCGACTGCATGGCCAATTGCACCGTAGAAGCAGAGGAGTCATCACTACATTGGGAAGTGGTGCAAGCTGTTATGGTTTATGCCTGTAAATCCAAATCATCAGCTGTTAATGAAAGCCGACATTCTGCTAATTTGATCTCATTAGACACCAAGTCCACCAACTTCATCAGAAAACTATCAATTGTGGTACGCGGGCGAGGTGATAGCTGTTGTACAGTTGCAGAGCACCCGGGTGCAACCTTCCGCTTACCCATAATCTCCACAGAGCAGGCTCAAGGCACATGAATCTCCAAAATGGAATAATAATAAGACTCGCAGTACCTTTATAGCTGACATACCGCCAGATGACAAAGGACAGAAGAACAATGAGCCAAGCGATTGGGCCCAGTCCAGTCGCTGTCAGTCTATGAATGGCGAAGATGGGCCTGTCTTGGCCCGGTCTTCGCCCGGGCACACGACCAGGCATGTCCCGCACACGTCCCGTGCAGCGGGAAGTCACGGGCGATTTTCAATGCGTGGCTGGCCCCTCTTCCACCTCGGAGTATTCAGGGGGACATAGTCTTACCCCAGCTGGGCTGCAAATAGATCACTGGTGCTGCAGTAGTTGCAGGCAGGGCAGCACAGACAGCCCATCCAGGTTCATGTCCCGCGCTGTGGGAAGTCATGGGTGCTTTTCAGTGCTTGGCCGCCCCCTCCTTCCACCTCGGAGTATGTTGGGGGACGTAGTCCCACCCCAGCAGGGCTGCAAAGAGATCACTGGTGATGCAGTAGGTGTGAGCAGGGCAGCACAGACAGCTCATCCAGGTTTGTGTCCTGTGCTGCAGGAAGTCACAGGTGCTGTTCAGCATGTGACCGGCACCTCCTTCCACCTCGGAGTATGCTGGGGGATGTAGTCCCACCCCAGCAGGGCTGCAAAGAGATCACTGGGATGAGCTGTAGGTGCGGGCAGGGCACCACAGCCAGCCAGTCCAGTTTTGCGTCTGTCATTGTCAGTATGCTAACTGTGAAATCCCTCCAGAGGTATGGTCAGGGGCGGTGAGTCCATAGGAGTGCCAGGGCATTGTCCTCCTACTTGCCAGCCGTCGCACATAAAATATATATATATTTGCAGAATTAAAGTGAATTTAAATGACCCGGCCGGGCAGTGACTTCTCACCACGGTGACACCCAATGACGTACCATGGGCTGTTCCAAGCATGATGATTGACAGCCACCCGATGAAAGGTAGTGTGCATGTCAGTTCGGCCGGTTCATTTTCCACGGCCAATCTGACATGTTTACTTTAGCTCTCCTCAACCTATGCTCTACAAGTGAGCTGAGGGAACACCAACGCAGCCTCCTAGTCCCTATGTGAGCGCCGTGTCTGCCTGCCCTATCCAATTCAGGTGCTGCTGCAATACCGTTCACTAATACAAAGAACATGAAAGCAGCATCAGGATTGGATTAATTGTCAGGCAACATTATCGGGCTTCTCCCGGACTCCCCCGCCTCTCTGCAAGAGATAGTGTTCTCCCTGCGCTGCCTTTCACCTGCTTCATCTACAGAGGCATAGCGCCACCTTCAGCCCCTCCATTAAGCACTCTCCCTGGATCGCCCTATAAGGAAACAGCCATCAAAGTAAAGCACGAGAGGATAGCAAATCCTAGTAACAAATCACAGCTGTGCGAACAGTGAGTGTTTCTGCTTTTTTGGAATGTAGAGGCACAGGGTGGAAATACTGCGGTTTAAATCCGGTATGATTCGATAAAGGAGTAAGTAGTGAAGCGAGGGAGGGCACTGGAAGCACAGGTTTTGTGGAGCGATAATGGGAAATTCTGCCTCAAGGGGTATCTTGGGTATGTACTGACCTCAAGGCAGGCAGGGGTGAATGAGGGTTAGGCCGGTGGGGGCATCATCATTGTTTAGGAGGATAGTGCGAGTACAACCACTCTGGGGCAGGTTTTAGGAGAACAAAATAAACCTGGTGCTGGGCTCACATTGAGAACACCCTGTGGATGTGGATGATGACGTGCGGGTCTGTAGTCCACAGGCACATTTAGCATTTGGAAAAAGCTTCATAAATGTGCGATTCCCTATTTGCAGTCACAATTTTAAGTAATCGCATTTGTTGCGATTAGCTAAAATTGCGACTGCAATGCCTTTCATACATCATGGAAGGCAATTTTGCATTCGCAAACGGACGATTTTACCAAATCACACCATTTGCAAATGCAAAAAACTTTTTTACATGTGTGTTGGAAATGGCCCTTTTTGCAGGGTTATCCCCAAACTTTTAGCTTCTTCCTCCTATTTTTTCCTGACCTGCTGTTGTTGGTTTTAGGACTCTGGGCACTTTACACCTGCTAATCAGTGCTAAAGTGCATATGCTCTCTGGGTAAATTGTATTATGGATTGGTGTTTCCATGATTGGCATATTTGATTTACTGGTAAGCCCCTAGTAAAGTGCACTGAGTGTGCCAGGGACTGTAAATCAAATGCTACTAGTGGCCTGCAGCACTGATTGTGCCACCCACAGAAGTAGCCCTGTAAAGGTAACTCAGACCTGTTACTGCAGAGTCTGCGCGCAGTTTGTAACTGCCATGTCGACCTGGCAAGTGCACCCACTTGCCAGGCCCTAACTTTCCCTTTTCTTACATGTGAGTCACCCCTAAGGTAGGCCCAAGTTACCCCTGTGGGCAGGGTGCAGTGTGTATGAAAGGTAGGACATAACCTGATGTGTGTTACATGTCCTGTTATTGAATTACAGTGCATTTCGTTTTTCACTACTGAAAGTCTATCTGTCCCATTGAATAGAATGGGAGTTTATTTATAACATCTTATAAATATAACTTCCCATTGGGACCAGATAGGAAGATAAAGGTTAGTGTGCCTGAACTCAGAATGTTAAAATGCATTTTTTAGTGAGGGTGATTTTTACATTCTGTGTTTGAAAATACCACTTTTAGAAAATAGGTATTTTCTTGCTTAGCCATCCAGTGTGCCTCTGCTAGGATGTGTATTGACTGTCTGGCTTTGGAGTGACAGGGGCTGGGGATGTGCAGTGGCTCCAGAGAGTCTGGATGAGTCAGGGCTGGGCTGAATAGACCTGGGCTGCATTCAGAGTAGTGGGAGGAGTTTTCACTAGCACCTGAATAGGCCCGCTCTGCATTTAGAGTGGTGGGAGGAGATTTCCCTTGCACCTGAATAGGCCCTGTCTGACTTGGACAATGCTGTCTCCGCCTCCTGCTGAGAAGCTGGGCGAGAGAGGACCAAACTGGTTTGGACTAAGCACAGACACTCTCTGCCTGAGAGGACAAAGGATTTTGGAATATAAATATTGGGGCCCAGACCCCAGAACTTTAGCACTCTTTTGGAACCAAGAAGACTGCCAAGAAGAAGAGCTGGAGAAGCTGTGAGGAGGGACTACCACTTTGATGTGTGCTTTGCTGTGTTGGCCTGCAGTGGCTGCTTCTGTCTTGGGCAGTGAAAGGACTGGACTGAACCTTCTGCAACTTCCTTTTTGTGAGTTTCTCCAAGGGCTTGAGGTAGAGCTTGCCCCCTGTTCAAGAAGTCTCAGAAGCAGCAAAGACTGCAAGTTCTTCTGCCATCAGCACTGGGGACTGTGTGCTTTGTGCTGCAACAGAAGAAAAAGCAACCCGACGCCGTCTACGACGCCGCTGCCGACTCCGTGTCCTGAAGGCACTGCAGAGGGCTCCGCCGCACCGCAACCCTGGTCTCACCGACGACGCCACCCGATGCCCCCACCGAGCCGCTGCTTGCACGGTAACCTGTGGGCACCTCACTTCGCACCACCTCGCTTCACGTTGATGCCTTGGTATCCCCGACGACACCGCTCCACGCCGACATCGACGTCGCTGCTTGCACCGTGGTTCGAGGGCATTGTTCGTAAGTTAAACGACGCACACTCCTTATCCCGCACCGCAGCCTTGGCCTACCGACGCCAGCACCATCGACTCCAGTTCATCAGCCGACGACATCGCTTCAGCAACGACGATGCTGCTGCTTGCACCGTGACCTGCCAGCATCGCGACGAGCACCGAACCACTTCGCACTGCATCCCTGGTCTCACCGACACCGCTGGATGACTGTTGCCGAGCCGCTGCCTGCACCACTACCTGAGGGCACTGCACGCTGCACCGTTGCACTTCGCACCACAGCCCCGACGCCCGCCAACACCGGCGCTCCCGACTTCAACAGTGAGATGTTTGATCTGCAACGCGTGTGACTTCAAGGGCCTGACGACTCCTGCACCGACCTCCGGTACCGAGGCCTGCGGATGCCGGCTCTTCGAGGCTCATCGAGAGGTCGCCGACGCCCTGCATTTCTAAAGGTCCTGTTTTGCGGGTCTTCCCAACACCGTAGCTGGCCCGCGACGCCGCAGTCAGACAGAACTGTTTGGATTTGTTGTTCACGACGCCGTGATAGCCCCAGATGGAGCTATCGACTTCAAGGAACTGTATTTCAAGTTTATTTGATTATTGAAGATTTCTGAGAACTGCATGGTGGATTTTTATTGTTTTTGGTCTTGTTTTGGATATATAAAAATATTGGATACTTTTCTAAACTGGTGTGGTGTCCTTTTGTAGTGTCTTCACTGTATTACTGTTAGTGATGTGCAAATGCTTTACACACTGCCTCTAAGCTAAGCCTGACTGCTCGTGCCAAGCTACCAAGGGGGTGAGCAGGGGTTATTTTAGGACTGTAACTCCCTTATCCTGACCATCAAGGCCACTGCGTTGGCCGAAACGCGTAATGACCGCTTTGCACCGCTAATATTTGAAAAATAAAAAACGAAATCTTGACAAGCAGAATCAGCGTATTGGAGTGTCTGTTTCTCGTTGTGGTGCCTGCATGCATCTATGAGCGTTAACTGATATATACATATATATGTATGTATATATATATATATACATATGTAGATATATATATATATACATATGTATATGTATATATATATATATATATATATAAACCAAGTTGCTCCTTCCGAGATGCTGGAACCCAAGAAGGGTGGTGTACACTCCGGCGGAGCGCGCCGGTCGTTGCAATATCCAATTGAAAATCCCGTGTAGTACACTCTCAGGAAGAAACAGACAGAGCACAAGCTAGGTATCCAAGATTTAATCCACACAACGCGTTTCGGCGAAAGCCTTGATCACGTGTTCAAGGCTTTCGCCGAAACGCGTTGTGTGGATTAAATCTTGGATACCTAGCTTGTGCTCTGTCTGTTTCTTCCTGAGAGTGTACTACACGGGATTTTCAATTGGATATATATATATATATATAAATATATATATATATATATATTATATATATATGCCTTCCGTTTTGATCCCTTGAGACGGCATGGCGCTCCACATTCAGGTGGTGCGTGTCTTCCGGCAGGGTCACGCCGGTGATTATTCACTCAGAGCATTCACACTTCATGCGAAAAGGAGAACGCACTCACAGGATTTTTGCAGTCAGGTAATTTAATGTGCATGGAATCGGTCACAACGTGTCGCACGAAGTGTGAATGCTCTGAGGGAATATATATATATATAATGACGAATCTGGGCAGGCAGCACAGGAGTCTTCACAATCATGCATGCAACAACAGGGAATAAACATAACTGCTGCCCCATTCACAGGATTCAAACCAAAGTCTAAATTTGTGCCTGTGATGCCGAGGGACTCCATTGATACATTCAACGAAATTATAACAGCAGAAATACGAAATTCGAATTTCGAAACACAAAAGAATTTCAGGAAACGTAGCGCACAACAGCATAAGTACCAACAATTGATTAGAAAATGACGGGATAATGACTCAATAGTGGTGCGCAACTCAGATAAAGGTGGCGATGTGGTCATCTGGCCAAAAAAACAATATATGGAAGAGGCACTGCTACAATTGGGTGATCACAATTGTTATAAGCTAAGCAACAAACTGGTTACTAAAGCAGCACAGAACGAACTGTTTGCCAAACTGTTAGCATGGAAAAGCATGGGTCTAATCAATCATGACGAACTCAAATTTCTTAAAAACGACTACCCAATTATGCCTGTGATTTATTTTATCCCAAAAATCCACAAGGATATTCTACAACCTCCCGGCAGGCCCATTATTTCCGCCAAACAGAGTTTACTTGAAAATGTTTCTATATACATTGACTCCTTCCTCCAAGATCATGTAAAGGCCCTTCCGTCATACCTACAGGATACTACGGACTTTTTAAAACAAATGCATGATTTCCATTGGCAAAAAGACTATCTATTAATATCAATGGATTTCTCCAACCTGTATACTTCAATTCATCATCATGACGGGTTAAGGGCACTTGAACATTTTCTTGGCACCGGACCCATTGAATTTTATTCGCACAATAAGATGTTGATTGATCTGACAAAATTCTGCTTGGAAAATAACTACTTTTTGTTCCAGCAACAGGTCTATCATCAAGTGAGGGGCGTAGCAATAGGGGCGAGCTTTTCGCCGAGTTATGCCTGCCTCCACATGGGGTGGTGGGAGGAGAAGATTTTAAAAACTCTGTATGAGGACATAATGGCAAATAATGTGATAAAATGGATTTGTTTTATTGATGATTTGTTTCTGGTTTGGCACGGCGACAGACACAATGCAGAGGATTTTATAACCAAACTAAATTGCAACAACATAAATCTGCACTTCACTTACAACATCAGTGAGAGTTCCATCTGTTTCCTAGATGTCGAAGTATATGTGGCAGACGGCAGGTTACAAACGAAATTACATCGGAAACCTACTGCAAGGAACACTATACTACATTCTAGTAGCTTTCACCCCAAACATACCATCTGCAGCATACCGTATGGAGAAATGCTGCGGATACGTAGAATATGCAGCAATGAAGATGACCTAACAACGGCACAGGAGGAATGCAAATGTCACTTCCTGGCCAGAGGCTATTCAGAACACACCATTGATGAGGCAATATGCCGCACTAGAGGCCTGTCCCGAGATGACTTATTGCTCAAACCATCAGGCAGCAAGAATAAAAGGGTAAACAGAGCAGGAACAGTTGACAGCAACCCTCGGTTGATTTTAACGTTTAACAAACAAAAGGATGATTTGAGGAAAATCATCAAAAAGAACTGGCACTTAGTGCGAAGTGATCAGGTTATTGGGGACAAACTCCCAACTACTCCAGTGATTACATTCAGAAAGGCCCCCAGTACAAGTGACTTCTTAATCAGTATTCGCCCTGAAGAAGCCCGCATGGGCGAAACGCGTTGGCTGTGGGCACAATTTGCTTGTATTAATTCAAAACGATGAATAAAAGGATTTACGACCACATTGAGAATGATTTGCCTCTGACATTGTGACCTCTCTCTGGCCTATGGACTAACCTAAGAATTGTATCTAGATGTCTCTATATATGTGCCTCTCTTACTATGTGTGTAGATGTTGTATTAAGGACCACCAACGGTGGCTGGTTTGAGAGGTGGGCACGTCTTATGAGACCGGTTAGGAAACATTAACTGAGTTTCCATTATATTGTGTAGAACACAGGTATTGGTGCGGCATCGCATACCCTGCCACCGTAAACCAGTGTGTCAGAATATATACATATATGTCTATATATATATATATATATTTTATTTTTTATTTTATTTCCATGATGGGTTCATGGTTGCCATGGTTATATAAACTTTATTTGTAATGTCGCCGAGCTATGTGAACAAGGTGGTAGTTGCCACCAAAACGTGTCAGGTGCCTTTCTCCGATTAAACATATTCTACAAATTCACCCAGTGTGTCGGTGCCTGTTTCGGAGTACAAGCGGGATTTGTACAGATATATATATATATATATACCATATCTACCTCGAATATCATGCTATATACCGTTATTATGTATTTCTATCTACTTCACATGGAACCGATTGCACTTGATGCCGTGCTAACTCTGTAAGGCGCCATATACACTTATACTACATCTTCCTCAAAACTGTATCATCTTTATATCCTGATGTCTATTATATATTTTGTTTACATATAGTCACTATGTATCTATACTTACTCCAAATGTAACTCAAACAGTTGCTGATGTGCAAATGCTATTCAGCGCTCTGATACCTTTGGGTCAAGTTCGCGCTATACGAAACTCAATAAATAAATAACTGGTATCCGACCAGACTTTTACTACCCACGGATTGTTAGGACCATGCATGTGCTGCACACTCACTGCATATACATGCACTGAACACTCACATAGAATGTCAGCACAAGCATCTGGGCTCACATAACAGTGGAACTTTAAATGACAAGGTTCTGCAGACTACCCTCTTTCTAACACAGAGAAAAGGTTCTGGTGACACTAATCATCCACAAAAACTTGGTATGCTGCCACCACCATTTTATATGAGTCAACCAAGGCATGGCCCGTAGTCCTGCACCCAAAATGAAGGCTGCTATTTGAGCACCTCCAGGTCACAGAACAGGTTCTAGACCTCACATTACCCAACAGAGGCCTGGGCATCTGCACACATGCCTTAATTTGATGCCAATGCCAAATAAAAAGTCATGATACAATGAAGACGCTGGGCACTCAGGTGCTGGTACATGCCCAATTCACTATGCTGGGGATATCACCATCCCAACAGTCTTGTATCATAGAATACTCTTCTATTAGTATCAGTCTCCCAATATTCATATAGCGCATTTTATCAATGTCAAAAATGAGCATCATCATCATCTGAAGGTGTGATTTCATGAACATTTGATAGTTATGACTGCATTTTTTTTTAGGATGTATAATCTAATAAGGATCTGCTGTATCAGAAGATGGATTTGCAGTTTTATTTCATGATCAAACAAGAGTTCTGTTTGTAGATGATACCTGAATTGTCGAGTGGCATACCACTTTACCTGATTAAAGCTGGCTGGGTACTCCCTTACCCTGGTATTCCAGATGAGGGAACCATGATCCCAATTTATAGGCACAAGCCTCCTGATCCCATTTACCACCTGCTCTGAGCAGATTTAGACATAGTAATTCAGATCTGCATTTTAGCATTGTATCTATTTTTATTTACATTTGAAAAAAAGGTACAACAAGTACAGTCGCCGATATCCAATAACTGGCAGAGCACAATTGGGTGTGGGGGGTAGGGAATGGGGGGAAACAAAATCATACATAAACAATTTACATATAAACCAAGTAACCACTCGATGTTCTTACATATGGTGCCTCTAGTTATCTCTGTGTCCCTCCCTTCATGCACAATTCTTAGGAGTCGGGCTCTGTATCCACCATAAGATGGAGCATCCACAAATATATCGGGCAGGTAACCTCCCTAAATGTATTAGACAAGCATTTCAGGCAGGATCCCCACATTTTACCAAATTTGTGCAGTGTGTGGTCTACCACTGCTGTCAATTTCTCCATGGCTAACAAGTCCCAGAGCTTGTGTATCCAGTCTGCATGTGAGGGTTTGGTGTCCGTACCCCAATGCGACAGCAAAACCTGTTTGGCAGCACCTAGTGCCATTGTTATGGCCCTCTCCCTAGCTGAGTGTGGAGGGTATGTCAAAGCGTTGGGTAACCCTAATAGAATATAGCAAGGGAAGCGGGGCAGCTCAGTGTTAAATATAGTGTTGATATCAGTGAGGAACTCGGACAAGTATCAGTGCAATTTGGGGCAGTGCCATAGTAGATGGGATAAAGTGCCTGAATGATTGCAGTGCCTCCAGCACTTATCGTCACTTCCCTTCTTCCACTTAACCAACCGGGAAGGTGTATAATACCAATAGTGGGCAACCTTGAGCACGGTCTCTCTACCAGAGGCGCTATCAGCCGAAGTGAGTGCCCGCTGCAGAATGTCAGTCCATTCTTTGTCTGAGAATTGGTGCTCTCATTCATGCTCCCACCGTGTCGTAGCCAGAGAAAGCAATGCTCTCAGTGACGTGTTTAAAAATGCATAAATATCTGACAATAGACGTCTATCATCCCGCCTCGATAAGAGCCAGTGTTCAATTGGGGTGAGTTGCCCGCTAGCGTGTGGGCGTATCGATGGGAGTCTTACCCAGTGTCATATTGCTACATAGGACCAGTGTTCAGAATCTGGTAACCCGAAGTCCTGCTGCACCAGCGAAAATTCCAGCAAGCCCTGCACATCAAACAAATCTCCAATGCGTTTGCAATTCATGTCCTGCCATTGGGAGAAAGCTGTGCCATGTAGTGCAAGGGGGCAATCTGCATTCCCTATGATTGGGGTAAGGGGTGAAATAGGAGTAGAGAGTTGCTTAGGGACAAAGAGTCTATCCCACACTCCCATTGTAGTCCAAACCACTGGAGAAATATATACCCCTGGCGGGCGGTGTCGTTGTGGAAGCCAAGCTATCCTCCAAATATGAATCCCTGCCACAACCTGGTCGAGGAAGCACCAATGTTTTTCTATGTATGGACGTTGCCATTTCACCAAGAAATGTAACTGAGCTGCCTAGTAGTAGCACAATAGATGTGGTATGCCAAGCCCACCTTTTGCCACTGAGAGGTAAGTACGGTCTCATGCCATTCTTGCTCATTTGCCACCCCAAATGAAGCTCTCCAGGGAGTGTTGAAGTTTATGCAGCATGTGTGGGGGTGGTTGCAGCTGTATTGCCTGCATTTAAAATAAAATCTTAGGTAATAAGGACATTTTGATGGCAGCTATTTGCCCTAGCCAGGACAGTTGGCCCCATTCCAGGATTGTATTAGGGAGTGTGCCGTGTTCAGTAGAGCAGCGTAGTTGTGTGACACTGCTTTCTCTATGGTTGAGACTAATTGAATGCCTAAGTAGGGAATTCCTCGCGTAGCCCAAGAGAACGGAAATGCCATGGCCAGGAAGGCCTGTCTGGCTGTGAGATGGTGAGATTGAGAGCTTAAGATTTGATGGTATTCACCTTGAACCCCGAGGCCCTCCCAAATAGCTCAATTTCCTATAGCAGAGTTGCCAGTGATTGACATGGCTTAGTAATGGCCAAAAGCACATCGTCTGCATATAGCACTATCTTGTGAGGTTGGCCCCCCATTCGGACCGCTTCAATAAGGGGGTGGCCCTGCATACGCTCTGCCAGCAGCTCCATATAGAGCGCAAACAAGTGCGGCGAGAGTGGGCACCCTTGTCGTGTCCCCCTAGATATTGGGAAGGGTTGGGATATCGAGCCATTAATGCGAACCGACACCACTGAGTCGGAGTAATTAGCACATATCCACTTCCGGAACTGAGGCCCAGGCCGATAGACTCTAGAACTAGCCACAAGAAAGGCCAGTGCACACGGTCAAATG
Source organism: Calotriton arnoldi (assembly GCA_963921515.1). Classification (NCBI taxonomy): domain Eukaryota; kingdom Metazoa; phylum Chordata; class Amphibia; order Caudata; family Salamandridae; genus Calotriton; species Calotriton arnoldi. The sequence goes on from CAWUFW010007403.1 coordinate 116,217, forward strand.
CTTTTTCTGCGTTGATTGAGAGAAGCATAGTGGGGACCTAGGCTGGGATCTCATGGTTTTATTTATTGAGTAGAATATGCGCTTAGTGTTGTCTCCGCACGTGCGTCCAGGAATAAAGCCCGATTGGTCAGGGTCCACCAGACCAGGCATGAGTCATCCCAATCTATTAGCTAGAATCCCGGTCAATATCTTTGCATCAACGTTTAGTAAGGATATGGGGCGGTAGGAGGAGCGGAGCTGGGGGGTCTTTTCCAGGTTTTGGTAGGGCTGTAATGATGACTGATTTCATGGACTCCGTAAGGGCACCTTCCGTGCTAAAGTAATGAAACAGCTGAGCCAGCACAGGAGACAGCCGAGTAGCAAACATTTTGTAGAATGCGGCTGTGAACCCGTCTTGGCAAGCAGCCTTATCTGACTTAAGCTTTCCTATTGCATTGAGAACTTCCTGTGAAGTGATATCCAATTCTAGCAATGCAGCTGTGGGTTATGGGAGTTTCGTGATGGAGCCTGCTCTAGGTATGTGGAACAATCAGTGTGGAGGAGGGGGTCTGCGCTATAAATCTGTGCATAAAACCAACCAAATTCCATCACTATTTCTGAGTCTCATGTGAGGGGATGTGGGGTGCGACCTAGTATGTGGGAGATACGCTGTGTGTGAATCTATGCATGAAGTCTATGTGCAAAAAGTCATCCCGCTTTGTTTCCCCTTGCGTAGTAGCTTTGTTTCGTGTGGCGTAGAGCATAGTCCGCTGAGTCCATATCTAGGGCTTTAAGCTGTTTCCTAGCTATAGTAAGTTGGCGTTGTATCTTATGGGAGCCCGCCTACCTATGTGACTCCTCCAGCTCCCTCACCCGTGTCTCCAGTTCCAGACGTTTGGCCTTCCTCTACCTGTTAAGCTGTGCCGCTATTGCTATACAAGTCCCCCTCACAACTGCCTTAAGGGTGTCCCATAGTGTCGCTATCTTAGTGTGGGGCGAGTTGTAAATTTCCAAATATTCTGATTGACTTTTCCACCCCCCGAAGGGAAGGAGCATAGGATAGTAATTTAGGGTTAGGGTGTCACATCTTGGTTCTTGGGCAAGAGTTGGGAAGGTGTAGTGCAATTGTTATGTTATGTTATGTTATGTTATGTTAACTGAGCTTGTAAAGCGCGCAGCTGCCTCAGCAAAGAGGCGTCCCGGCGCTAGCAGCAGAAAGGCATGGAGACTAAGAAGCTGGGCAAAGCAGAAAAAAAAGGAGTGAACATAAAAGGACAAAATTAGGCCACAGGAAAGAGGTAAGTCGTAATGGCTTTACGGAAAGCCAGCAGGCAATTTAGACTACGAATCTGACAGGGCAGAGAGTTCCATAGCTTGGCTGCCAAGCAACGAAGGATCGCCCCCCGGCACGGAGACGGTTCACTCGTGGGATCACAACCAAGTGCTGCCCCAATGAGCGCAGCTGACGTCCTGGAACATAAGGCCAGGAGACGCAAACTTAAGAATTTTAAAGGATAGGCAGAGAGCCTTAAATTCGATTCGCTTGGCCATGGGCAGCCAGTGTAATTGCCGAATAGCACCGGCTGTTGAGCATCTGCGCGGGAGCCCCAGCAGGGCTCTGGCGGCAGCGTTTTGGACTCGCTGCAGGCGCACCACCTCAGCCTGATTAGCCCCAAGGAGGAGCGAGCTGGCATAGTCAAGTCTAGATAGAATCGTTGCCTGGACGATCAGCTGACGAGTAGGTGGATCAAAGAACCCCAGCAGGGGTCTAAGTCCACGAAGAAGGCCGAAACAAGTACCGGCTACCTTCTTGGTGTGATCCTGGAAGCTGAGGGTGGAGTCCATCCAAACCCCTAGATTTTTAACCACTGTCTTGGGGACGGGTGCGCTACCAAGAGAGGTAGGCCACCATTGCTCACTCCACAGGCTCCTATCTTTCCCCACCTGCAACACCTCGGTTTTATTAGTGTTAAGCTGGAGGCAATTGGAGGTCATCCACTCCGCGACTGCCGCCAGACCACTCCTAAACTTGGAGGCATCCAGCATAGAGTCGTCGGAGAGAGCTACCACCAACTGCGTGTCGTCAGCGTAGGAGACCATAGTAAGGCCTTTGTCCCTGGCCACCGTAGCGAGGGGTTGAACGTACACATTAAAAAGTACAGGACTCAGAGCAGAACCCTGAGGCACCCCCTGCCCGATGCACTGGACACTGGAGAGAAACGGGGGGGCAGTCACTTGGAATGTTCTCCCTGACAGGAAAGATTTAAATCATTCCAAGGCTAAGCCAACAACACCCGCGTCCTCCAGACGGCGTAAGAGAATCTTATGGGCAACCGTGTCAAATGCTGCACTGAGATCGAGCAATATCAGTGCCGCAGTGTGCCCTGTGTCCAGGATGGCCCGCAGGTGTTCGGTAACAGCCAAGAGCGCAGTCTCCGTACTGTGTCCAGAGCGGAAACCATTCTGGGAGGGGTCCAGGGAGCCATTACTATTAAGGAACCCTGTTAAGATGTTATTCACGTGGGCCTCAGCGATCTTTGCTACCCAAGGTGATAGGGAGTGATCCGATATAGAGGCCACCTTGATATCTGCATGCAATACCTCAGGCAGGAAGTGGGAAGAAGCCAGGAAGTAATCGATCCTTGCATAAGACTGGTGAGTAGCCGAGAAAAAGGAGTAAGCCCTCGTATTGGGGTTCAGCGATCTCCATATATCAGACAGCCTTGCATCCGCTATCCACTGCAACCCATGTGAGAAAAATGCTCCTGATTGGCCTGCTCTAGAAGGGGATCGATCCAGGAGCATGTCAGGTACCAGGTGAAAATCCCTGCTTACCAAGACTTTAATGTCCGGGGAGGTAAGGCCCATCCCCACCGCATGGCAGATAAAAAGCTCTTGGTGGTCCTTGGGCGTGTATAGGCATGCAACTGTAAATGTGTGATGATGGAATGAGATCCTCAAAGCAAGCATGCAACCTGTAATTTCTGGATGTACCTGTAGGACCTGCCCCTGGAAGTGAGTAGATAACAAAATCGCTTCCCCTGCCTTCTCTCCAGGGCCAGAGGCCCAATATTGGTGATCGAACCACTTCGACCGCTTCCGGCCCCCAGTCCGTTTTTAGAAGTGCGTCTCTTGTAGAAGACTGGGCGGCCCTCAGTTTGGACAACAACTCTATCCTTTTTGCAGGGACGTTCAGCCTTCTGACATTAAGGCTAACTAACTTCACCATGTGTATGGGGAAAGTATCGGTCATGGAAGCCCGTTAAAAGAGGGAGGTCACCTGTGTTACCAATGGCTATGTTGAGGTGTAACAGTGTCTCCTATGAGTGGAGCACCTTAACAGATAAGAAAAACACAATACCAGAAGGCAAACATAACCAGATACACCAACTGGTGTTGAACAGTAGATCGTGCCGTAGGGGTCCATGTCGCCAGCCTATTGCGTCAAGCAGCAAGGGGTGGAGAGGGTGCGGATCTCCTCTGCCGCACTCCTTCAGCTGGACTCCAAAAACCAGGCAGGACCGGGTTCACGCTGAGATGCCGGTAACAGCAAGAGCTCCCAAGGGGCTGCTATACGCAGGCATTGACAGTTCACCATTATCTAAATCCATGAGCAGTTTGGGAGGAGTTCCAACTCCAAGTCCATCACTCATCCGCCTGCTCCGCAGATGGGTCCCGTCTAGTGAGGTGCTGCAAAAGGGCCGATCTCTCTCTAAGGCTCTCCGTTGTGGTTGGTTTGCTCAATAGTTTCTGAGATCAAGAATTAGATGATCTGGATTCACGCCATTGAGATGTCGTCGGGGGTCCACATGGGCGCGCAGGATCATCTTGTTCCAGATCCAATCCCAAACTATTGCCGCATCTGATGAAGTGCGGACCATATGCGTTTCTCCCTCCCAAACAAAGACAAGGCGAAAGGGGTGGCTCTACCTGTAACGGATCCCCTTATCTCTCAGGGAGGAGGTCACCAGTTTCATATTCCGACGCCGGTGGAGCATGATAAAGGCGAGATCTTGGTAAAGGTGCACTTTAATCCTCTGGAAAAGGACATGGAGCTGATCCCATACCTTGGACATGATGAGTTCCTTCTGTCTGAAATTATGGAGGCACGTGAGTATGTCTTGCGGTGTGCCAGGTTCCCCAGAGGGGCGTCTCGCCCGATGTGTGCGGTCCAGGAGGAGTTCTTTTTCCGCCTGCTCTGGAGTGATGTGGCAGAAAAGTTGCAGTACATACTCTTCCAATTTGCCCGCATCTGCCTGTAGTGGGACACCCTTTATTCTAATGTTGGACCTGCAAGATCTGTTCTCTAAATCCTCCAAATAGTAATTGAGGTCAGCATTGCAGTGTTTAAGGTCAAGGATCTCACTGCAACATGCTTCCAGTTCCTCCTCTCTGGCGTTGCTGTTCTTTTCCACTAAGTCCACTTACTGCTCCATCTTGAGGGTTGCTATGTCATCTCTCAGGGTGCTAAAGAGGGTTTCCATGAATCCACATGTGACGGGGGCCTATTCGTCCGCATCTTGGTCCTTGCCTGGGTTTGGGGGGTACACATGAGCGAACAGGGCTCTCTAGTCGATTTGGTCCGTTTGGAGGAGCTCTTAATGAATAGATCTTTGACAGTGGTCCTTTTTTTGTTCTTGTGGAAGTCATTTTACTCGCCCCTAGGGACTCCAGAGGAGTGGGTGCATGTGGAAGTGAGTGGTCCCCTTTGCAAGTAAGCAGTTACGCCCCACATGGGCAGTCTGGCATCAGAGCATCAGCAATATGGTTTGCCCCTGCTCCGGGTTCATCAGGCAGGGAGAGCCAGCAGAACCCTTACCTCCTCGACCAAGCTGGCAGTCCCTTATTAAGTAGTGCCAAAGAGTGATCTCACTGTACTGTGTCCTCTATGGTCGCCAGCTGATCTGCTGTGTGGCATGCAAGGAGGTCCACTCTCGTCGTAGAATGTGGGCCTCGCTTTATGAACCCTATCTCCACTTCAGAAAATGGGAAGGGGGTAAAGGGGGGGTCACCCATTCCGACCACCAGTCCCTTCGGGGCCAGTCCAGATGCCCAAATGCCTCAGAAGGGTCACTGTCAGGAGAGGGTTATCATATTCAGTCTGCGTCCCTGGGGTTTCCCTCACGCCAAGACTCGGCCTCCTCCTCCTCCTTCTCCCCCGATGCAGGCTGGTTGCGCTCTCCCCCCTTGCTCACCGAGGTTCTGGGCAATCTTCGTCGTCGTAGGCCGCAGCCCCTTCATGCACAGGGCCCGGCTCAGTTCTCTCAGGAGACCAATCGATGGCGATCCCAGCTATTCTCCCCTCCAGTCTCCACTTCTCTGCCCGGCTCCTAGCAATTATCCAAGGCCCTCATGCTGCCTAGCTCACTGAGGGTGCCCCCGCAGCCACTCTAGCACTCTGGGGCTCACCTCCCATGGGTCTGCCGTCTTTGCCTTCAGCGTAGAGCGGTGACACCCTCCATGCACGCCCACCGGAGTCCCCCGTGGCCACCGGAGACACCGGCCTTGCTCAGTGTCTCGACAGGTCCAACTCCGGTCCTCTGGAGACTCGTCGGGCGGCACAGCCTGGCCCTGCACTCTGTCAGCACCGGGGCTCTCGCTGCAACTCCTGCTTCGGCTGCCTGTCGCAGCGTGCTTTCCTGGTCTTTGCTTGTAGCGGTGACGCTCTGTTGCAGATCTAGGATGAGATGAGCCCTCTTCAAGGCCAGATGGGTTTCTCCCGTCCCGAGCTCTGAGAAGCAGGCTCCGCGGCCTTCACCATCTCCTCATCTGCGGCCGCCATTATGGGGTCCCAGCACCACACCGGCTCAGGTCGTAGGGGGTCAGACCCCGCCCCTCAACAAGGATGGACGCAAGCCACCGGCTCCCCTCTGCACGGCAACTCGTATGTTGTGGTCCCTGGCTGGTGCAATTCCTCCAGTCCGCATTTCTCTTGATGAGGACGGCGGAGATCTGCAAGGCAGCTCCTACATGGGCGGCATCTTGGACACGCCCCCCAGGTCTGCATTTTAATACCATTCTGGCAACAGCAATTTTATAATAGTTTGATTTTCGTATGGGGATACAGGCTGGAAATCTTAATTTAAATACTCTCTATACACACACTTAAATCCGTCTCAATTGTAATTGGGGTTAATGAATTCCGAGGTGCATTTTTCAAATAACACCAAAGTCTAATTTGTTGCCAATGTTAGACATGACATTCTTGACATGGTTTCCCCCAAAACCTTTGCCTTCATTCCCTTACTTTGCTGAACTCGATTTTGTTGGCATTAGGGCTTTGTGCACCTTTTGCTTTTGACACTACACCTGCCCTTGATTTTGTTCCCCCTAGACAGTTTGAAGCTAAGACCATGGGAATTGTAAGAACTGCCCAGAACCAGTTTTGGTGTTAGGTCTGGGAGTTCCCCCATGCAAAGGCTGGTACCAAGTATAAATATGGGACCTTCAGTACCTCTCATTAGAACACTCCTAGACCTGTGCAAGGTTCAGGAAATGGACTGTCATACTGCCCTGCTGCTTTCAGGACGCTAGTTGTCTGAAGAAGGAAGATTGGACCTGCTTGCCTAAATCCCAAACTACCCAGAGTGACTCCAAGGCTCAGTTGGCTGACCTCCTGTGAGAACTATAGGAACACAATAGGCTTCCAGAGACCTCTCTACAACTGCCCAGGACCAGCTGTACCTACCTGGACCTGCCTGACAAATGCTGCTGGCCTCAGCTAGAGTGAGTCCTGATCCCCAAGTGGTACCCGTCTGGTCCTAGACACTTGGCTGCCATCAGTGAGAGCTCCTCTTGAAGGAAAAGGTGAAAATCCCAACTTTTGGGCTCTTCGTAACCACAATTGGACCTGTTTGCTTCAAGAAACTACCGCCCGTGACAACTGCCAACACAAAAATCCAGCAGGTCCTGCTCTACACGCCAACAGCGACCGTCCATGACACCAGTAATGCAAGACCTGCTCTTCATGATGCAGCAAAGACAGCCATGGCAACTGCCAATGGGAAGCTCCAGCAATGACCGACTCTTCACGCTACAGTGACAACCATCCACGGCGCTCAACCTGCTCTTCTTGCCAGAAGTCTCCTCCTCACATTCACCTCTAATGTGAGCAGAATTCTTCACGCCGAACATGAGAAGATAACTCTTCAAAGGAACAAACCTTGTCCCTGTATCTGACCCGCACTCCATTGTGGTCGGCCTGAACTTGTGACTTTCCCCTGGTCTAGCATGACCAGATGACCATGAGTGGCGCTTCGCAGTTCTTGCCACTATTTTGACCTAAAACTTTGAAAATTAATGTTTCTGGTCCTACTGATTGGATTTTGTTCATTTTGGTGTCATTTTATTTATTAAAATGTGCTGGTTTATTGCAATTGGTATGACATTTTTTTGTGCTGTGTTTTTACTTTATTTCTGTTTGTGTCCTGTATACATACTTTACATATTAACTCTGAGTTAAGCCTGACTGCTTTGTGTCAAGCTACCAGAGGGTCAAGCACAGGGTAATTTATGACTTTTGTGTTTCACCTGACAAGGATTGTGGTTGTTGCTTGAGTGTAACTTCTACCCCCCACCAACCAATAAACCAATTTCTTAAAGCGATACAATTTAATAATGATTCCAGTCAAAGCCAACTCTATTCGTATGACTTAAAATGAAAGAGGCTGTCTCGTCAACAATTATTTTCCAAAATATGCCCACCATGGATTTTATCCATTTGATCAAGCCCCATAGGAACACTGAGCCCCATACAAATGCAAAGGTTGTAAACTTGGGCATATATATTTACTTTACAACATCAACTCTTTGTTTACTGTTGCTGGTAAGTAACCTTAAAACACCCTTGTAAATCAATATTGCTTTGATGACTTGTTTGTTGACGTGATCCGACGAAGTGAGCCTTAAATCTAAAACTAGCAATGAATAGGTTTTCTCCAGGGGCTTCTTTTATAGGAACCACATTTTTCTTATATATACAGCTGTCTGGGAAACCATCATTGTCCCAGTTTTCAATATCATTATTTAATTTGAATTTCCTATAGCCAAATACACTTGTTTATTAAATACTCACTTTCCAAATACACTTGTTCTTGCTAGTTGCTGGTGCGTTAAATGTAATACTCGATCTGCGTTTTGGCAAATGTGTAGTTTTTTCTACCTTTCCCAGGAAAAACAAAACCTATCTCACAAAATCAAAGACAGCTGCTTTCTTTCTCACCTGTTAGCTATCCCGCTGCTGTGATATGATGCTGTGGCCTCCGTTTCTGTGGAAAAAATTCTCACTGAGATTATTATGAACGAGTCATTTTTTTGTACTTCTCTGAGACAAAATAGACTCTGTCAGCAAAAATCATTTGAGATGTGAGGCCTATAACCAAGTTCTAACTAGTCAAGCAAAATTCAGAAAATGATTGCATAAAATGAGACACCGAATATAAAACCTCAATTCTGTGTTGCTAGTATGAAAAACTCTAGTTGATATCATAAGTTTTATAAAGCTCAAAATATCTTCCTTTTGACCTTCTCTCTTCTTGGCTAAGTGTCGTGACTTACATTCTGCTCGATCTTTAACTCTGCTGCGCCTCTTCTTTGTAATATTCGCCTCGCTGCAGACCTCACATAGCATCTTGTTTCCTTGCTCTGAATTCCTTTCACTTTCCTGCTCTGCTCGTCCTCTGCTGCCTCTGATTTTCAAATATATATCCCGTCTCTTATCCAGCTTGACATACCTCTTTTTATCAGCCCTGCTCCTTCTCTCTCTCTCTCTCTCTCGTGCTTTACATATTCTTCTCATAAGGACTGAACTGTGGACGTCCCGTGGATCTCCCCTCCAACGCTGTGCACTGTTTGAAGACAGCTCAAGGCCCATCTCTTGTAAGAAGGATGTCCCAGCCGCTGGATCATAACAATACTCTCCTCTTTCATATGGTATCATCTGCAATCTTGATTTATTGACAGTATAAGTACAGAAATACATGTACAAATAGATAAACACACGAACCATGCCCTGTATAGTAACACATATAACAAACACAGGACTCATGGATCTCAATAAACACATATTTTTAAAAGCAAGGGAAATAACTACAAAAGCATTAGAGCACCAATTTTCGAACAATGGCCTGATCCAGATGAAAGGCTTCTAGAATGACATCTGTTGTTTTTTAATCACTCCGAAGAAGTGCACAATCCCCATACACACGAGGTGTAAAAAACCTTTAAAAATAACTAACTTATAAGGAAAGCACAGCAGGCACTCCCACCACAATTCAAAATGCATAAGCAATGATTGAGGCTGACTGTAATATACCCAGGCTATTACCAGTTGAGAGAAGGGCCCTGCCACCTGGAACCGTGAGGACATCTGGCAAACAGCCTTCACTGCTTAGAATAAGGAAGAAGGCACACAGAGAAGGAAATTAGAAAAAGGAAACATTGATGGCTTCCCTGCAGGGGACGTAGCCAAAGAAATTCCCTAGCAAAGGCCTCTACAAAAGCATACAGATCATGAGAAAACACAAAAACATACCCAAAACGGAGGCATAAATGCCATGTCGGCAGAGAAAGATAACATTGTTATGTGAACTCAGACATAATCTCAAGTATTACCTTTAAAAGGAATGGGAGACACACTCAATCCCCATCTGGGACATTTTGCTGATTTCTGAATCGACCCAAAATATAAGACTTCTACGACACAAGTGCAAGTGGCTTCATTGCAGAAGCAATTGTGAACAGAAAAATCTCCATCAAGATGCATGTGACACTCCCTTGACATACAAAATGTTCACTCTATTGCTGGCAGAGAAGATGGACCATGTAGAGAATCATTGGGGCACTCAATCAATACTTCCTGTGCTGAATCCAGGAACATGTAGGGTCCATCGTCTACCGAATTGAAGATGCCACCATTACAAATATGCATCATGGTCCACAGTGTGATGGCTTCCATTTGTAGGTGAACATTGACCTTGTAGACGAGCATGCCGCCTTTTGAGGGAAGGGAAAGTGAGGTAATAGTCAAGCAGTACCATCCTGGAAGCACCTATGACCTGGGTCATAATTGGCCCAAGGACGGGACCCTGACACTCTTACAGATAAAGAGCCTTTCATGAGGGGCTATTGTAACAGCAGAGTTTTCTGAAGCTTTCTGGCTACTGCCACCAGAAACACTGCAACACCACTGTGCACTCACAAAGATAAAGTGCATCTATTATGCTTATCTGGGGCACCTACAGAGTCAATCACAATCACTGTGTCCCTCACAGACACAGGAGAAATACCAGAAGCATTTGGACGCACACAATAGTTTTTCAAGAATAACACCAGGAAGCGGCAAGGGGCATGGCAAGTCTGTGGGCCATTGTGAGTTGAAAGAGGGGCGGGGCTTAAACCTGCATGAGACCACTATGAACAACAGTGCCGGAGGCTGGGTTTATGGAGACACCAAATGACATATCATAAAAGGGGATGTGACTGAACTGTCCCACGTGCAACTGTGACGTCAGCGTTTCTTGCTGTCAAAGGGATGTCTATAGTCTATGATAAAATGCTGCAAGACTGCCATGTGAAAATTGCGAGCTGACATATGTTAGTCATTGATAGGAATTTTTAGTGGCTTTGACAATACCACACAGTAACAATGTAACCATTTTATTCCTTCTTTTTGTGTAAACACCCCATCAACCTCCACGTAATCCTTTTTTGAATTTTTGCTCTCTCCACCCTCTAAGAAAATATATCCTGTGTTTGAATTTATGTAGGATAATTGTGAAATATGTTCTGTGAAAATAAACTTGCCAATATGTTGTTTTATAATTTTTCATAAACATTTATTTTAAGCTGTTGGGAATAATCTATTTAAAAATGTACGGGGAACTGCAAATGCATTCTTTCCTATCTTGTAACGAATAACATCAGTGCAATAAAAAAAGATACTGCCATGAATGTCTCCTTATCAGCTAATGAACATGAATTTCTAGGGAAGATTAAAGTGAAAAAAGCTAAAAAGCTAGCTCTCCTTTATTTGCTTAAATAGTAGCTGCAAATTTTGCTCAGTGTTCTGTTCCCATTTAGGGGCCGATTCCGATTCCGGACGGAAATCTCTCCGACCGAGCCGGACCCGGAGAGAATTCCGACCGAATCGGACCTTAGCAGTCCGCCCGGACGAGTACGATGCATTCTCATGCAATCGGACTCGAGTCGGTCGGACTCCCATTGAAGTCAATGGGAGCCGGTCGTACAACGCGTACGCGGGCTCCCATTGACTCAATGGGTGCGAGGCGGACAAGGGCGCCCCCTACAGCGTGTACGCGTCCATGCGCATCGCGGCGTACATGCACAGGTAGGGGGGACCCATGGGTCCCCCTGTGTGCGACTCGCGCGCCTACGCGTACAGGGGGTCCGACGCCGACCCCAAAGTCCGGCTCCGACAGCTTTTTCGAGCCGGACGGCGCGAGTCGGTCGGACTGCTCGCGGCGCGCATCGTACTTACCCGGCCGGGAAACGTCTCCATAGCGCGGTGCGAGTCGTGTCCATGCGAGTCGGTCGGAGCATGTTGAAGCCGCGTTCGAGTCGGTCGGCGATTTCGCGGGTGCTTGCATCGTACTCGCTCGGCCGGACCCGCGTACGATTCGGTCGGGAAACAGGGCTCCGAATCGGATCCGGTGAATCCGAATCCGATTCGGTGCACTACCGGCCGAGATCGGAATCGGCCCCTTAGTGTCTGCTGTCTCAGGCAGCAGCTATTGTGATGTCACAGCTCGCCAGCAGTAATTTCGAACAGTAGATTAACTAAGTGATTTTCTTATTACAGGGGACTAGTGCTAGTGCGGAAATGTTTTTATTTGATAAATCCAATTCAACCCATTACATAGAATAGGGGTCTCCAGCTCCGCACGGAAATCTTCTCTGCAATGGATCTTTGCCACCATTTTAGAATGAGGCATAATTCGAAAACATCTCAATAAACTTCATCAATTTAGTCATTTAGTTCAGTCAATGATGAGAGTTTTGGATCAGTTCGAAAACCTTTATTTATCGATAAGAGTTTAGTATATTGTTTTGGTATTTTTATTCAAATTAGTATCTCAGATAAATCTGTTTACAGAAATATCAAGAAAATCATGGTTAGAGCCAATCAAGTAAATTACAACATGTTCCATAAAGGAAATTAAGACCTATTCTGCTCCAAGCTTTTGTAAAAGAGCAAGATTTAAAGGAGCATTGAAATGGAATCAGATTGAAGTCGAACACCTCATGAAGAGTAGTTCCAGAAACTCATCTGAGTCTCTTCTCTCAAATCAGCTTGAGCAAACAGTTGCACTAACAACTGTTAAAAGTTAAGCTAAGAAAATAGTCACAGCAGTAACCATAACCATCAAAGAAATAGACACCCACAAAGTAGTAGGCAACAGAGGCAAAAAGTGCTAAGAGAAAAAAAATTGGTCGCAGAAGAATTGCCTGGACCAGTATGGGCAGCCTAAATCCTAACTAGGAACACATATATTATAAAACACAAACCATATGTAACAATCCATGCTGGTGTTAGGCCGTCTTAAGCCAATGAGGAAGGATCATCCGATGGTCTGCTGCTTTTTCCTTCATTCCCATGGTAGACGTATGAAGTCGGCAATGTGCTATCTACAAGTGTCAACTTAGTTGCTAAACATTCATGTGCGTTAGCTTCACTATGAGTTCCTACAAGAACCCTGTAGTCTAAACTATTAGCTATTCAGTATTCCACTACGTAACACGGAACTATCTAAAGGCAGAAACATTCTAGTTGTAACGTACAAGATTAAGTCATGAGATTCACATCTTCATGTAAGCATTATTATTTTAATATACTATTCAGCATTCAGCATTGTGAATATGTGGCAGTGAAATGCACTCATTCCCATAAATAATTGCAGACGGAGGCTGATGAGTACAAAACACGAAGTCTTCTTTATTCATATATATAGGAGCCCACTCTCCACAGGTTCCCAACACCAACTGAAGGAGTTAGAGCTGGCAACCATGGTTAAGGAACACGAACCTGGAACACACTACAAAGATACACAGGGGGATATTCTCAAGAACGTGCGATAAACATCGCCAAAATAGGTTAACACAAGTTTCCATATCGCCGTCTATCGCGGGAAAATAACTCTGTGTCAACATGGCATTCTCAACACGGCGGTAACATGCGATAGTACCCCGATAACACGGCAAATGTCCGCGATAACAGTACCGGGAAGACGAAAAAAATCCAAACCCGAACGCGAAAAAAGTTGCGATGGGCCCAACCGCGATAAGACAAACAGCGAAAAGCAGCGCCAGGCCTGCAATTAACACACATCAGGCGTGAAAAACCACTACAAAAGCAGAAACAAAAACCACAAACAAAAGACAAACTACAGCGAAGCACAATGGAGGCAGCCGGAGCAGGTACAGAGGACGACCAGAACCCCACAAGCCCCCCGGAGGACCAGCCTGGGACCTCGCGGTCAGGGAAGGGCAAGGACAAGAAGAAGAGGAAGACGCGGTTCAGTCTGCAAGAAAACAGGATCCTTATCACGGAGGTGATAGAACACCATCAACAACTGTTCGTCACCTCCACTGTGTCATTGGCAACAAAAAATGCAATATAGCAGTCCATCGTGGACAAGGCGAATGAAGTCGGAGTGCTGAGGAGGACAATGGACGAGGTCAAGAGGCGCTGGAATGATGTGAAGCGCAAGACCAAGCAGAAACTCGCAGACAACCAGAAGGCAGCAATGCAGACTGGAGGTGGGAGTCCAGCGCCACAGGAGGAGCTGGATGAGATGGAGGAAATGGTGACCACAGTCATCAGTGGGGAGACGGTGGCAGGAGTTGGGGGACCGGACACTGCTCAACATGACCCGACACAACAGCAACAGGGTGAGTAACCACCAGGGACTGGGGGATGGGGGAGATGGGCACAATGGCACACATGCACAATTAAGTAGAGCACATCTGCGGACAAACCATGGCCAACAGTCACAACTCCAACCAAGAGCCCAATTTTCCCAAGTCTGCAACAGCACAGCACTGCATAAGCACAGAAGTGAAAGCCACACCGCCTGAAAGGGATAAGGGCCAGCCAAATCAGTACTAGTACAACCCCACATCCCTGATGGTGTAGTAATGCATGTATGGCCGTGACCCAGATAGGCAGTGAGACAAACATTGTCATACAAATCAACACTCATCACAGTTGAATACAAGTGAAGGTGCGTAGACTTTATTAGCATATGCGTGTCAGTATGGCCAAGATAAGTGCCACAACATGCAGACCAATGCAGCAGCATGTCAGAACGTGGAATGTTGCCAAGCGCCGCTGTCCACTCCGGGGTAGTGCCGCACCATTCACAGGTGTGTGTTTACCCGCGTTGTTGTCCGCTCATGTATTCGGAGTCCAGGCGAATGCAGCCATGTCCACTGTCGTCGTGGGAGATGTGACCAGAACCCCAAGTCCCAACAAGGTGTCGGTACATGTGCAATGTGTTCCTAACTGTTGTGTCGCAGGTACGTAGTTACACGTGCATGAAAGCGAGTGCAGCTTCGTAGGCAATCATTTCCAACATGAGGTCGTTGTCGACTTCATCGAACAGGACGGCGAGGCTAACCATTAGCAGGTCCGGACAGATGTGCTGCGTCCACCCCCTTTCACCAATTAGCACTACAGCCCAATAGGGGAGCGGCTCAATGTGGTCATTGCACACGAGGAGTTCTGCAAACTCCCAGGTCCAGCTGCCAGCATGTATGCCAAGTATCCAGGCATCCCATAGACGGGTGTCACAGTGACACTCATGGTCGTGGGCCAACAGGGGCCCACACACATGTCGAAATCCAGTTCGGCTACCGTCCTGTTGGATAGGCAGACATCCATGGACCACTCGAATATGCACGAGCGACAATGCAACACAGGCTGCATGCAGGTGACGTTGGCAAGGCGGAAGCTCAGCCGGTAACTGATCCGCAGCACTACCAATGGCAGTACCCCCAGTAAATGCAGCATACGTGCACAGTACAGTTCTATGTGACAGGGGTTGTGCATGTGTCCAGGATGGTCTGCCATTGCGTTAGTGGCTCTGGTTGAAGCGGCACTGTTCTGACCTGCGCCAGTTCTGTGGATGAAAGGCCACAGCTCAGATCAATGAGTTGTTTAAGTGTGCAACGGTTGTACGCCTGGGATGGTGTGGGAGTAAGTGTGAAGGCCATTCCATGCAAGATAACTCCGAGCAAGGACTTCTGTGTGTGGGGTGTGTATACGTTGGTCTGTCGTCGGGCTGTGCGTAGTGTGGGAGTCGTCCTCAACTGCCATCGTATCTGTCAGGGGGTGCCGGGCACATGCAATTCCGAGGTCAGATGTGCAGATGTGCTTCCGCCTGATAGTTCAGACAAAGGAGCTTTCATCCCTAATGTCAGTTTGTCATCTGCTTGCATTCATGAAGTGTGATGTGGCTTGTTGGGTGTGGGGTGGGATGTGTGTGACTTTGGGATCCATGTTTGACATGACTTGCATGTGGCAAATGAGCGGCATCACTGTGTGTTACGTTGCCTCACAGCTGTTCCTCCATCCCCCGAGCCTATTTACTTGTGTGCGCTGCGCGGTTGCATCACTTGCACTCCAACAGCACACCATTGTCATGCCTGTCTGCACATGTCCACAAGCCTGACAACGACACTGTGATGTTGTCCATTGAAGGTGGGCGGCCACGTGAGTCTAGGCCTATGGTAAGTTTAGTGCGGACACAGCTGTAGAGTTCATGCCTGGCTGAACTCGTGCTGTGACTAAGGCTAGGCATTTGGCTCAAGCTGCTGCAATGCAGATACACACAACACTTGGC
Source organism: Calotriton arnoldi (assembly GCA_963921515.1). NCBI lineage: Eukaryota > Metazoa > Chordata > Amphibia > Caudata > Salamandridae > Calotriton > Calotriton arnoldi. The sequence continues at coordinate 132,056 of CAWUFW010007403.1, forward strand.
ATGTATGAGCCAAGACCCCGAGCGGTCATGCGCTCCTTCATTTCTCCGCTTGTGCGAGACCGCCCTCTGGGTGCATGCTACATTGCAACATTGTCAATGGCGGGCCGGGTGGCGCCGACACTACAACAGAGACACACGCATTGGTGACTTCCTTGTCCAGACCAGAACTGAACCACGCCCTGAGCCTCAGGCTAATTCTACACACTTCTGCGCTGGACTGACGTACGCCGGCCCAGCCCACTCCGCTTACGCTTACAGGGGGGGAACAAAGCTACATGTCCAAGGTCTTACCCACTGCCTGAGGTGACATGATTGCGTCCGCTGTCCACAGCACGATGTGATGTGGTAGGGCCAGGGGCCATCATGCATACATAATGACCACACGGACACACTTAGATAGATAGTGGAACTGGCTATGGGCACGTGCGCCCGGCCCCTTTTTATTACCAGGGTCACATGTCCAGTGACGCCTGTGCTGGATGGGTGTGAACTGAGTGTAAGCCAGCCCTCAGGGAGTGGTTGGTGCTGGCAACAACTAGAACAGTGATCATCGGATCACACACACAGAATCTCTCATGAAGGGTCCATGACTTGCAGTGCACTGAGGTAGGGGCACCAGAACTGGACTCACACACATATGATTACATTATAAAGGGTCCATGACTTGAGCTACACTGAGTTTGTGGCACCGGAATCGCTCGGCCGGTGCTCGGCCTGCGATGATGCGTCGTCCGGGCGGGCCACCCTGGAAGCAATGTCTGTTGCCTGCTGGACTGCGCCATGAATAAATGAAGACTCAATTTGAATTGTGAGACCTGCTGACCACAGTGTAGGCTGGAGGCGGAGGTCAGAAAGGGCCCACAGCCACGTGGCGATGACTTGAGCTGCACAGAGTTAGTGGCACCTGGAGCGCTCAGTGGGTGCGCGGCCTGCGATGATGCGTCGTTTGACTTGGGCGACCTGCTGACCGCAGTGTAGGCTGGAGGCAGTGGTCAGCGAGGTCCCACAGCCACGTGGCGATGACTTGTGGTGCACTGAGTTAGTGGCACCTGGAGCGCTCAGCGGTGTGCAGCCAGCGATGATGGCGTGTCCTCGGAAGGTCAGGATTGGATTTGATTTGAGCGCCCTGCTGACCCAGTGTAGGCCGGAGGCAGCGGTCAGTGAGGGAACACAGCCACGTTGCGATGACTTGTGGTGAACTGAGTTAGTGGCACCTGGAGCGCTCAGCGGGTGTGCAGCCAGCGATGATGCGTCGTCCGGGCGGGCCACACTGGCAGCAATGTCTGTTGCCTACTGGACTCTGCCATAAATTAGTTCCACTAGTCGTTACTAGGTGTCCCTCACAAGTCAAATGCAAAAGCATTGAAACCCTGAGCTGAGAGCTAATACTATAAATTCTACAAAGAGCTGAACTGCAGCTTCATGAAAGGGTTTCAAAGCTTTTGCATTTGACTTGTGAGGGACATCTAGTAACGACTAGTGGAACTGCAGCATGATGTAATAATTTCAATGCTTTTGCATTTGACTCGTGAGGGACACCTAGTAACGACGAGTTGAACTGCAGCTCTTTGTAGAATTATTTTGATATTGGATACTATAATATTCACTGCCCACTGCTAATCTCGTCCCATAATGCTTTGCAGGGCCTTTGGTTGGGATTGTATTTTTGCCCATAACTGTGCTTGGGGTGATCCTAAGAGGATGGGACCACCACCGAATCGTTCAGCAAGATGTGCTCTTTGTTTTCAAGGCATCTGCTTGGCTTTCTCCCTAGGTTAGGGAGGATCTCAAAATCATCACCTCTCTCACTGCTTGCTAAGTTTTTATTTTCACTTTTGTGAAATGACTATATGCATTTTAGCATGTAAAGACCAAGTACAGCTTGGTTAATGCTGAAGTGCTAGAGGTGACTCCTGATCCCTGAAGGGCTGGGCCTGCGTCACTCTGGCTTGACCAGAGCCAGGCTGCGTCACTAAGGGTGAAGGAGGCTTGGAGACAGAGCCTCTCCTGTTTTGCCTATCCTAAGGGGTTGGGCCTTCGTTCCCTGGCTTGCCCAGGGGCAAGGCTGACATCTCTGGGTGTGGTAGACAGGTCAGAGCGTTCTACCTGGGGGCCACTGGGTTTCCCTAAGGCGGAGGGGCTGTGCCTGCGACTCCTGGCTTGCCCGGGACCTGGCTGATGCTCTGAAGCTGGTGGGGTCCCAGCAAGGCTTTCCCTGCTGCTCGGACTGCGTGGAGCCAGCTGGCATCCTTCTCTGTCTGAGAGCAGGCTTCGTGCATACATTGTTGCAGCTGAGGATCCATCCTGCTGGAGAGCAGACCCGTGGATACATCGTTGCTGCTGAGGGGTCTTCCGTCCGGGAGCAGACTTCGAGGATACACTGTTGCAGTGGAGACGCCTTTCATGCCGGAGAGCTGACTTCGTCGATACATTGTTGCAAGCTGAGCACCTGCAAGCCCAGGCCGGGCTTTCTCTTCATTCCTGTTCGTGTGAGGCTGCTTTCTGTGCTGCTGGCAGAGAATACATCGCATCGGAGGCAGGGGGGCCAGTCCCCCTGTCAGTGCCTGCTCCAGCGCAGGTGGGGGCTACAGGACGAGGTGTACACGGGCGGCTGCCTTTTGCGAGCGTGTCTGGCTTGCATTGTGACACCTGGCGGCTGCCTTAGTGTGTGAACACTTTTTCCTGCCCACGGAGGTAAGGCGGAGGCCTTTTAGTTTTTCTTGTGACTGCATTACATTAACAGACTTGAAGTGGCAGCTGCCTCTTCATTAGAACAAAACGCCGAGACTTGGCTCTCATTTCTTTTTGACTCACGCAGATGTACCTTTAACTAGGAGCCATGACAACCTCTTCCAGGATGTCAGAGGCCTCTAGGGCATTTGATTTTATACCTAACTCAGTTCGAGTTGAGGTTGCAGAAGCGCATAGGAAGGAAAAAATGTGCTCTTTATTGTTGAGGATGTCATCAAGAGAGAATGTGATATTGCAGAGCGTGCTATAGAATGTGTGCAAGACTTTTCGAATAGAGGTATTTTTGACATTACATTTGCCAGTGATTCCATTTGCCAAAGTTTCTTGCATAATGCACAGGCACGTCGTGATTGTGGGATTTTGCAGGGGCTCACATTTACGCCTATGTTTGCACCCAAGGAAGTTACGTTAGTAGTGCACATGTACAATCCCTACACTGATCCTCGCCTCATTGAAGTATTTTTGCAGCGATATTGTGCTACTATCAGAGGGGGTCAGAAAATTAAGAATATCTGTGGCATTTGGAATGGCAAGCGAAAATATGTTGTGACTTTTAAAGAAGACTCTAGTGGAGTGCGAGGCTTGGCTCACCCTCCACAGACTTTTGCACTTGGCGCTAACAAGGGCTTCCTAGTTTATTCTGGCCAACCCTTATTTTGCAGATTGTGTCAGCAATTTGGGCATGCAAAAGAACAGTGCTCAGGCTTGGTTTGTAGGAACTGTGGGGGTATGGATCACAAGGCACAATATTGTCGTGCCCCCAAAAAATGTAATCTGTATGGAAGCGAAGATCATCTCTTTAAAGCATGTCCCAAAAGTAAGTTCTCATATGCGTCAGCTGCTGGTTCGCATGGCCACCCTTCCCATACCACCCCTCCCGCTCCCGCTGCCTCTGCTCCTGCTCCATCATCTGCTGAGCCATCTACATCAGTGCAGGCAGACGACACTGATTCAGACATTTTGGGTATATTTGAAGGCATGGAGATCCGCAAGTGTAGAGTGTCTGAGGGGGAGGAGGTGGAGAAGGAAGAGGGGGAATCTGAGACTGCGGTTGCCCCTTCTTCCCAACCTGAAGAGCCTGACCATGAGCAAATCCAGCAAGACTTAGAACAAGCAGACAGAGATAGACTTGAGGCAGAGCAAATGAAGCAAGCTATCCTGGAAAAACGTGCACGCTGTGAGGGGGCAAAGCAAAGTGCCTCATCTACTCCTTGTGCTAATGTCCCAAACCTCAGCCTATCTGCTGAGCCCTCCTCTAGTGATCCTATGAATTTATCTAACTCCATTATTCCCCCTACAGGTCATGAATCCGATGTGGCTGGCGCAGTCAGGGATCTGCGCAAAGTAGCGGAAGACACAGCTGCCTCTTTAGCCTCAGCTGTAGTGGTCTCTAGTGCAGACGCTGACATGGAGCATAGTGGGTGGACCACTTATAATCCAAAAAAACGTAAAGTTTTTAAACAAGCGGTGGGCCCAGTTTCCAAAGTGAATACAAGACGGCGCGCATCCTCCTTGGACCGCCCACCAAGAAGGGGGAGGTTTGACCTCCTACTTAACCTCTCGGACTCCGAGGAGGGTATCGGGAATGTTGCTCAAGTTATAGAAGTGCACAATAGTCAGATTATTGATTTGGAGGCTTCACCTAATCTCGAGGCTTTGCTTTCACAGGCTTCATTTGAAGGTCAAGACCAAGACACAGCTTCACAGTTTGCATGTGTTAATTCTGTTGTGGTACCTGAATCACAAGATTTGTAACATGGTTGTTGTTTTACTTATTATACTCATGGCAGTAACAATTGCCACTTGTAACGTTAGAGGCATGAGTGGAGAATTACAGCAACATATGATCCTTCATTATTGTAAAAATGTACAAGCGGATATCATCTGCTTACAAGAATGTCACTTAGGTTTTAAACCCAATTATTTTTCTTACCAATCCTTATGGCAAAAAGGACCCTCTGCATGGTCGGGAGGGGCCAATAAGAATGGCGGCGTTGTTATTCTTTTTCAGAATAAGCATTGGCAGATATTAGACGAGAAAATAATATCTCCAGGGAGAGCAGTTCTTCTGTCTGTACATATGGACGGAATCCCTTTAAAGATATGTGTGGTTTATGCTCCAGCCAAAAAAACAGAACGTAAGAATTTGTTTTCACTAATCAAGCCTTTTTTAACAGGTTCAACGCCATTACTGTTAGTTGGCGACTTTAATTGCATCACACATGGTAAAGACAGGCAAGGGGTGCACACTGAGTACACTATGGATGTAACCTCAAAACTTTTAAAAGCACTCATCTATGACCTAGGCCTTTATGATTCCCACAGGAAATTTTGTCCTTGAGGGACAGGTTTTACATGGGAAGCAGACCATGGAGGAGTCAAATCGCGTATTGATTATATATTTGCATCCAAGCTGCTGTGTGCACAACATGGCGCCATCACACCTGTTTCCTTTTCAGATCATCACTTGGTGTCCACGTCACTCTCCGTTCCTGCCAGACCTCAAAGGAGTCCAGGCAAGTGGAAACTTAATTGTGCATTATTGGAAAAAGAAGAGATTTGTGTTAAATACACCAAGTGTTACTGTAAATGGGCGGCTCGCAAAAGTACCTTCCCTACACTATATCAATGGTGGCGCTGGGTTAAACACCAAACGCGTATTTTCTTCCAAACACAGGGAAGGGTATTGCAGAAGTTGGAGTGGCAGGATTTTCTTAAGTTACAAAAAGACGGGTTTTATTGCAACTATTAGGTGATGCAGGGAAAGATGTAAAGGAAGACATCAGATCACTTGAAACAGAAATGAATACATGGCTTAAAAGGAAAAGCAAAACTACCATTTTTCATTCCCGGGTGAAACATTATCAAGAAGATGAAAAATGTACAGCATTCTTTTTCGCAAGGCAGCTGTCTCTCATAAACTACTAACCACGCTTTTAAATGACAAAGGTGATAGAGTGAATGGGGTAGAACAATGCCAAAAAGTGGCCTATGCATTCTACTCAGCATTGTATGCCTCTCCAAGCACTCCTCCTCCCAAAGAAGACATAGAGTCATACTGTGAAGCCCTCCCAGAAAGTCTTACTGATGAACAAAGAAAGTTTTGGGGAACCTTTTGATGGTGAAGACTTTCTCGCAGCTTTGGGAGCAGCACCCGGGGCTCTAGTCCTGGTTTGGATGGGTTACCGTGGGAGTTTTATAAAAAGTTTTGGGGTTTGCTTTGTAAAGATTTTATGGACATGAGTGTACATAGTTTTGAACATGATGCATTTACCACAGATTTTTCCGCAGGACTCATCACCCTCCTCTATAAGAAAGGGGATGAAACATCTCTTCAGAACTGGCGCCCAATTTCTTTGCTTAACGTGGATTACAAACTGGTATCTAAAGTGTTAGCTCGTAGATTCCGCTCTGTCCTGCGCACTAGTATTCACCAAGACCAAACATGTGCAATAAGGGGACGCACTCTTGTTGACAGTCTCACCATCATTCGAGATGTTCTCCATTACAACCAGGACAGAAACATCCCTTTGGGAATACTGAGTTTGGATTTTCAAAAAAGCATTCGATAGTGTTTCACATGATTTTCTTTTTGCAGTGTTGTCCCATTTGCGGGTACCCCCAATATCATGCGAATGTTACAAATATTATACAAACAAGCAAGCAGCAAAGTCAGTATCAATGGTTTTCATACTGAGGCCTTTCAGATACATACAGGAGTACGACAAGGCTGCCCTTTGTCTCCAGCACTTTTTGTGTGTGCTTTGGAACCTTTCTTGTGTAAATTGCGAAGTGACAAGGTAATTAGAGGGGCGTTTGTACCCGGTGGTTCAGCCTCACAGGCCAAAGTCGTAGCATACATGGACGATGTTACCGTCCTATGCACCACTGCAGCATCAGCACGCAGAGCTCTTTTGCATGCTTCATTATTTTCGCCTGTTTCAGGTCTTGCACTGAATATGGAAAAAAGTGTGTGTGTCACAGCTGGCCCCTGGGACAGGTTGGCAAATCTGCCTATGAATACCACCACTGAACCTACCAAGATTTTAGGACTTTACTTTGCGTCCCAAGGGCATATTCAAAAGAACTGGGCAATACTGCATGCCAAAATAGTACAGAAAATATCTATGTGGTCTACACGTAAACTCACATTGGAAGGCAAAGCATTGGTTATTAAGGCTGTCTTATTTCCGTTATTGCTTTACACTGCAATGATTTTTCCTCCCTCCCCTCACTTGTTACAGAAATGTGCAAAAGTGCTTTTTACCTTTTTATGGGGGTCAAAAATGGAAAAATTAAGTAGAGACAAAACCTGCAAGCATTGGAGAAATGGAGGGAAAGGTCTTCCGGATCTCAAAACCTTTTTGTATCTAAATTATTTAGTCATATTTTTTCCAGAACAGAAGAAGATATGTCAACCACTGCTAGCTGTTTTACTTGTTATTTTACGGGTTCCATGTTGCGAAAGTTTGGACTTTTTACCTCTTCCAATTTGCGGCCATTGGCTCAAACTGTTCCTCCTTTCTATATGGCCTTACAGACATTTTTGCACACAATGGACTTAACTGATCTTACCAGAGACATTTGTAAAGACTCTAAACGCTTGAAAAATACTTTATCTTGTAGAGAAAAACCAGTCATTATAGGGTCTCTTTCAGAAAAGCAGTCACGTGCAGTTTGGCGTATGGTGGGACACAGAGATCTTGGTCACAGCCAAAAGGACATCGCCTGGATGAGCGCCCATGGATGCCTCCCGGTAAAGACATTTCAACATCGTAGAGGCCTCGCTCCCTCCGCACAGTGCCCAAGACCAACCTGTGCCAACGAAGAGACGGTGTATCATCTGCTTTGGGGTTGCCAATATGCACAGGATTTCTGGACATTGCATCAGCCTTTCTTGCTTCATATTGCGAACATTACCACTTTGACATTTGAGACTATCCTGTATGGCTGGACCTTGCCTACTTCCCGCTATCCAGCCGCCTGGAGACTTATTAACTGTGGGAAAGAATACCTTTGGGAAGCAAGGAACCTTATGTTATATCTGCATAAGACTTTTGATTCAAAAACATGCAGAAACCTTTGCCTAGCGAAAATGAACACTTATGTGGCTGCAGACAGAGAACTTTTGGGGGATGATCAGGCTTTGGCCACATGGCAAGTACCTAAATGGAAAGAATGGGTTACTTGAATTTCTTGTTTTTTTCTGTTGTGCATGACCCCTGCCACCGGGGCATAAGGATTGGCACCTATATAGGTTTTTTATGACAACATAATCTATATCTAGGAAAAATGTAATTATGGACTTTGTTCTGTAACTCATGATCATATTGTAAAAAATGTCTTTTTCCTGTATGTGTGCCTTTAAACAATAAAGGTTTTCAAAACAGCATGTAAAGACAGAGATACTTGTTATCTTACCTAAAGTATATGAGGTCTCTGTTAATTAAGTGGGAAGCGGAGCGTAGTTGCGGAATTCACGGAGATTGTGTTCAACTTCGTGGAATTCCGCGTAGTAGTACTCCGCCAACTATGCCCACCCTTACTATACGTTAATTTGACATGTTTAAGAAAAGGCAAATTTTTCTACATTTTATGCTATTAAGCATTTTTGTGTTAATGTCTAGTGTAAATTATGGCATTTATTTAAGCATCTACAGCTCACAAACAAAACATAGAGAAATATTAGACAAAGTCCTACAATTATTATTGGCATCAGAATAGCTTTCAAAATACCCTTTCCTGCTATTGAAAATCAATTTCCAATTGTGTGAACTCCTTTCCTAAAGTTTTCAAAAACACTTGGGGGCCGATTCTGATGCGGGTTGGAAAAGCTTCCCGACCGAATCGGTTGGGAAATGGTGTCCGACCCACTCGGATCGGGAAAGTCCGACCGGCGGAGTAGGATGCATCCGGATGCTTCCAGATACGATTTGGTTGAACTCCCATTGACTTCAATGGGAACATTTGTTCCTAACCGCATCAGAATTGGGCCCTCGGTCGGGAAGACACGTTCCCGATCCGATTTGGAAGGAGCAAATGCCGTTAGGAGGCCTTCCTAACCGCATCAGAATCAGGCCCTCGGTCGGGAAGCTTTTCCAACCCGCATCAGAATCGGGCCCTTGGTGTTTCCAATTCATGTAATTCAGGTTTTAAACCTGAAATGTTATTTGTATAGACTTCTATTTTCTTACTTTCATCAGGTATGTATGAACAGCAGTGAGTTAATTTAAGCATTTTGCAGACTCCGCCTTTCTGTGTGAATAAAATGTCTAGTGCAAGTCGGTCTTGATGTAACATAGACCATAAAGCAATTAATTCAGTGTTAATTATAAGCAAAGCTCCGGACGTGCTCATTGCCATCTTGTCAACAACGGTAGCCACTTAACTGATCTTTTCATCATTTAAAATGACACCTACAGGAGGAATGATTGCTCCAAATATGGCTTGTTCCAGTTTCTGCATTTAATTTCTGTCTATGCGATGGTGTCATTGTTAATGTGTCTAAGCTTTGCACATGATACATCCTAGGGATTAGTATGATTAAATAACAAATACCCTCCCAGTCGACTGACAACAAGAAATAAGCATTTAGTCAACAGATATAGTAAACCCCAGGAATCCCGTTCTCTTCTGCCTGCAAAATTTGTCAAGTTCCTCTTGTCAATTCAAATGTGTGTTCACAACTACTAATTCCTACATGTCTGTTTTGTTTCGGTGTCCTTCTTCTGTAAACGCTAATTTTCCTTTTTGTTGACTTTCTAATCTTAATTTAAGGTAAAAAGATTCTTTCTGAATTCATTCTCTTCCTTTCTTCAAACATTTTCTAAAACAACACTATTTTTATCAGTAGTTTGTGTTATGTTTGTGTACCTTTCCTCTAAAGCCGCTATGTACATCTTCTCCACTGTTCACACTAAGCATGTTAGATTATTCTTGTCAACTTTAACTCTATATATGGGTCTGTGTGGAAAGAAATCATACCAGGATGTATCCATTTCTTTAGCTTGCAGATGTAAATTCATGTGTTCTATCAAAGGAACCCTAGAAAGTATTAGATCATAGTTAGAATAGAAATATTCAAAATGTCCTTGTCTATTAATTAATGAAAGCAAGATGCTATGTGAAACTGCATAGGATAAAGGCATATGGTAGTATGTTACTTCATCTGAGGTAGTAGAAAAATCAACTTTCTTATAGCTCACAAATGTATATTTACATTGAGCTTCTTCGCTTATGTATGTGGTTTAGTAGAATTCTTTGTTTTGGGTTCTGTCTCTGGGGTTAAGTAAAATTCTATTAGTTCTATAAAAATTATCATTACGGTTATTACGAAAATCAAACACGAAAAACAAATGTGTCGGACTTATTTCTGATGCAACACATTTCTCCTTGAGTCACTTCTAGTGCTTCTTGAATTCAGCAGTTCTCTTTTGACAATGTTAGTCTTCAGATTTTCAGTTACTAATTAGACAGTCCTTAACCCTTCTCTGTGTTCTTCTAAAATGTTATCCCTTCTCTTCTACTGCTCACTTGTGCCTAGGTTGAACTTCTATAAAATAAAAGACTAAAATAACAAAGGCCTAATAGCACAATTTGTTTTATCAATGAGTTCTTTTAGTGTTTCTTCTTTTCATTTTTTCAAAACTTTTCTCCTCAAGTTTTCAGGTTGTTCTCAAGGGGGTTCTAGCAGTTCAGGGTTCATTTTGCACAAGTCTTCTAATGTGACATTCAATGCTGTGCTTACGTAGTATGACCACTCAAGTGCTGAGTATCTGCGACAAGGCTCTTTTGAATCTTCTCAGAGTTTTTTGATTTGGTTCTATACCACTTTCATTGCTGGACCTAGTTTCTTCAGGTATTATTTCAGGTATTCGAGCTATTGACGAGCTTCTTCTCAGGTTCCTGTCTTCATAGCTTTGTGCCCATTCAGTTTGTCGATTTACTCTTCTTGATCCAGTACTCGTTCCTTCACCTGGATCTTCAGATTGTGCGGGCACAATTTCAGTGGAACTTCCGTTCTGAAGATTAGTCTCTGCATCTTTTACATTAGAGACTTTGATTCCACTCTGTGTAACTTCAGGCACTTGAATTTCTCATTCAGCTTGTTGATCTTCACCCCTCTCTTCCTCTTGCTGTTGTACAGGCAACAGTGCTGCTGGTCTGGGTGGTCTTTCAGGTGGCGCAGTCAACAACGTTCTTCTTTCAGGATCATAGACCACGATTGCTTCCTCTGGAGTTCTAACTTTTTTGATGTGTGAGGCATGAACCCAGTTTGGAATTCCAGCACACTTAACAGCAGTATTTGTAGTCAAAATGACCTGTAAGGGGCCTTTCCTTCTGGGCTCTAGACATGTCTTCCGAACATGCTTCTTCATCATGACCCAATCACCAGGCTTGAGGTCTTGGCACTGTTCTTGGTGTGGATCTTGTGTTTTCGCTGAAACCTGATGAGAAATAGAATGGACCACATCAACCAATCCTTTGCAGTAATCCAAAATAATATCATTAGTGATATTCAAGAGAGCATTTGAGGGAACAGCTAATAACCTCATGGCCCTGCCCATGAGAATATTTTGTGGCGACAAACCTGTCTTCCATATGGAGTACCTCAAATGCTCACTGACACCAATGGTAGTGCATCTGGCCATTTCAGTGAAGTTGAAGCACATACTTTTGCCAATCCAGACTTGATAGTCCTGTTTACCTGTTCGACTATTCCAGAAGCTTCGGGTCCGTAACTACAGTGTAATCTTTGATCAATCAGTAATGCTGTGCAGATCAATTTCAGAACCTCATTATTAAAATGAGTTCCTCGATCTGACTCAAAGAAAATGCTGTACATGGGTATAAACTCATGCAGTAATAGTTTTGCTACAGTGAAGCTATCATTTCTCTAGGATGGGTAGGCTACCACCCATCTTGGAAAAATGCGTATAATGACCAGGACGTATCTCAGTTCATCTTGAACCAGCATCTCAATAAAGTTAATTTGCATTCTGTGGAAGGGACCACCTGATCTCCCTATATGTATCAGTGCAATGTGTGCTCTCTTTCCTGCATTCATTTGTTGACATATTACACATCTGTGGCAAATTTCTTCAGCCAATATTCTAAATCAAGGATTGTACCAACTTTGTTTAAAGAGCCTCACCTTGGAATGGCCACCTAAATGTGTGATCTATGATAATACCATGTCACAAGGAACAACAGATATAAGGCAACACTGGTCTCCCATCAGCAGACATCCAAATGTTGTTTGCATTTTTCTCACATTCTGCTTTTATCCAACTGCTCTGTTCTGCCTCTGATATATTTTCCTGCACTCTCTTTAATTCCTCCCAAGTATCAGTGACTTTTACCAACATTGTGATTGAACTCTCTTGTTCGGACTCAAATGTGAAATTCCCATTAAATGTGCATGCCAACAAAGCACAGTTGTGCAACTGAATCCCCATATCTGTTACTCATGGCAATGTAACCATTACCACTTTGATGAGCTGCACATTTAACCACTGGGCAACTGCAAAGCCTCCAACAGATATTTGATGTGGATTCCGTTCTAGATAGGTGTACCTGATGAAGTCAAAAAACCACAATTACCCAAAGTTGTGGACAACACCAAACTCATACTGGCTATCTGTAAAAATGGTGAATCTAATTTGTGCAGTTAAACTGCATGCTCTGGTAAGGTCAATCAATTTGTCAACTTATGCTGAGGTAACTCTTTGAAGCTTTCACAAAATCATTTATTATGCACATTCATATGCTGCTCTCAGTGTGGCATCGTTACCTCTTAGACATGAGCCGACTACAAAAGGTACATGGCCGGGCTCAATTAGGGGTTCATCCTTAATATCTGGTCTTGGTTTGATGCATAAATCCATGACATCTAGGCAATCGTGATCAATTTAATCACAATCACCATCATATGCAGGCAACAAAGTTTAAGGATTAAGCACATGATATCTCTTGAGAACTACATTGTCACAGGACAGACTAGTCTGCTCATACTTGGTCAAACGATTATGTATTAGGTACTGTGTTTTTGTATTTGTCAATAATAGCTCCACAGAGTTTGGGACCATAACATTTAAGGGGTAACCCATCACTACGTTTTTGCTCTTTTCCAGACTAGTACTCACCTCGGTAATCACTTTTAGGCAACCAGGAAGACCTGCAGCTATGGGATCAAGAGTAGTAGAGAAGCATGCCACTGACTCTTGGGCATCTCTGTGCATCTGTATCAGCACTGAGAGAGTGCACCCATCTCTCTCCCTGCATAATAGTGTGAATTATTTTCGATAATCAGGCATTCCCAGTGCCCGGGCACCACACAATTTGTCTTTCAACTCTAGGAACACTTTTGAGCAGTCGTTGTCTCATGAAATCGAATCTAAGACACATCCCTGCATGTCAACCTTTGTAAATGTTTTGCCATTAAGGAAAAGTTTGCTGTCCACTGTCGACAGTAGCCAACCATTCCCAAAAACATCCTGACATCCTTCTGAGTTTGTGGTGGATTCATCTATAAGATTGCTTTCACTCTCTCTGGTGACACCTTTCTACCTCCTTCCACAATGATGTGTCCCAGATATTGAACTTCTTTCTGACAGTATTGCAACTTTCCTGAAGACACTTTGTATCCATTCTCAGCCAGGTGATTCAATAAGGCAATTGTGTTTTGTGTACAAGCTTCTTGTGTTGCAGATGCGACAAGCAAGTCATCAATATATTTCTCAAGGGCCTATTTGTTTGCCATTTGTAAGGTCTCCAGATTTCTTTTCAGGATCTGTTTGAAAATGAATGGACTTTTTGTATACCCTTGTGGGACACCAAGGAAAAAGATATTGACTTTCTTGGTGAAAAGGCACTGAGAAGAAATCCTGACATAAATCAATGACTGTAAACCACTGTGCAGTACACAGGATCTGAAACAATATTGTGGCTGATTTCGGTACCACAGGACAACAATTTCATTAATTTTCCTCAGGTCCTGCACAATACTGTATTTTCCATTGGGCTTCTGCAAACCCATAATTGGGAGAGTTACATGGACTTCCAATCAATTCCCTCAAAACTCCTGTCTGTAATGTGTCTTCTAAAACTGGTGCGACTCCTGCATTAGCTTCTGGCGTCAAATAGGATGGGGCTGTTTTGGGAAGCACTGCGTTTGCCTTTACAGTACTTTGGACTGGTTCTACACCTTTTATAAGTCTGATATCGTTCCTCTTGAGATCACAAACTTCGGCATTCACTGTTTCTCTTAAATCATCAGGTAATTCTTCAATCATAAACAAAGGGAACATTCTTGTTTCATTTTGCTGTCTGATCAGTTTAAAATCTACATCCTCATCATGGGTCTTTAAAGCAACACCATCTGGTGTGCAGTAAATGGTGCAGTATAACCTGCACAGCAAATCTCTCCCTAGTAGATTTACAGGACTAGAGTCATAAACCTTGAACTGGTGTTTTTGTTCAAATGGACCTATCTTTACTGGGACCTTTTCTGAAACGGGATTCATGAACTGTTTATTTGTAACTCCTACACCTCTGATAGTTTTCCCCAGAGAGGTGGATCTGCAACTTCCACTGTTGTAACTGTGAATCTGGTAGCACCTTTATCAGTCAAAAATGATATGGGATAGCCATATACTTCAGCATCCACAAATGAGGCACTCTGGTCTACATCTAAGACTCGCCAAGTACACAATCTTTCTCCCCTCTCAGACACCTTCATTGGGAATTATCAGAACCTGATCAATCGATTTCGAAAAAGGGATATTGCTGTAAAACATCCGGGTTTGGATTTTGAAATTGTGGCAATGATCAGTCAGCCAGTCAAAAGCACATGTTTATTTAGACCTAAGTCTTTTAAACAAGAATTCTTAAAACACATATATGACAATTAAAAGCAATGGTTAATATTGGGTAATGCTCATGCTGAAACATTGTTAAAACCATAATTCATCCTATCATATATAAATCTACTTATCCTAAAGCTACACAAGAATAAAAAATTGCTCCTCTAATACATTATAAATATATCAATTTGACCGTAAAAATGTATTCACTGACAATAAAAACCACCTTATAGCACATGTTATATCCAGGAATCTTATTTCCACAAGTAAATTAATTGCTTGCCCCTATCCTTAATATCATATTTTTTTAAACAGGTTTTAATAGGGACTTCCATTATGCTAAAAACCACAGGCAATCCACTAAGACATGTATTAAATCTCCTTTCATGGTGAGGACAGATTTACAGATTTTATCTTCATTTAGCAGAGTTCCATGCACCTCTGACATCAGAAATCGGTTTACCCCACATCTAAATTTCAGGAGACTTTCACACATCTATACATTAGGAAGTTTCTCCAGGTAGGGAAAGATCTAATTTCCTCTCCATGAATTCATCAGGTGGAAAACAGATTTCTTATTCTCTAGGTGCATAAAGTCCTCTTTTCTGGAGACCTGTTTTGTTACTCCACTGAACTCAGCCTTGCTCACCCCTACCCGATTAGTAGCATCTTCTATTTTGAATTTCCTACAGCAGTTAAGGATCCTCCCTCTAACTACACGTGCCCAGGTTAGCTCACTTTGTAGTATCTCCCTTTTATATAGCAATGAGATTTTAGAAATCTCCTCGCAGTCTATACGTATCCTGAAATGTATTATCTCTGCACATGCTAAGGGAGTCCACAATGTCAGCCCCGTTTCTACTCTAATTGCCTGTACCATTGTAGAAGGTGGGAGAGAGAGTAATCTTTTAGGCACCTTCCTTCTTGAAGGTCCCAGCTTTTTTCCCTCCGATGCCGACCACCTCAGCGTCGTACTGAAACAGCGGCCTTATAATACCCTGATAGGCTGTCAGCACTGGTTGCAGGGAGGGACCCTATAACGATTATCAAATTTCTTCAGGCCCCCGAAGATGAAAGTGCCTTTGCTTTTGTGGAAGCTAGGTGATCCTTCCATCGAAAGTCATGGGAGAAACACATCCCTAAGTATTTATACTTCGAGACTGTCTCAATTTGGCTTTGTTTGTGGCCCAGGTCGACCTTATCCTCGTCTTCTCTGTTGGGAGCACTTTGGTCTTCTCCAAATTATCTTTTAGTTTTGTCTTCTTACAGTAGTCCAAGAATACATCTAACTTTCTCTGGAGGCCAATTTCTGTCAAATCAAAGATTACTAAACCATCTGCGTATAAGAGGCAGCTGACATTTGTGCTATTCATTTTAGGGTTAAAACTGTTCGATTGGCTGAGTATATTAGGTAGGTCAGCCAGGAATAGGGAAAATAGGGTTGAGCCAAGACACACTCCTGTCTTAAGCCATTTCTTATATCAATCCTTCCAGCGAGGGATCCCTAAAGGTCTAGTTCTACTTAGGCCCAGTTATCCCTATGGAGCTCTTGGAACATTAAGAGTAAGTCATTGGGGATTCCATAGTTCTTTAATCCTCCCCATAATAGGACCCAATCAACTGAGTCAAATGCTGAACTAAAATCTACAAAACAACAATACAGTCCTGCAAACTGCTCTATTGATTTCTCAGCAATGGCCCATAAGCTAAAACGGTGAACAATCGTCGAGTGCCCACCTTAAAACCTCCTTGAGCTGGTGGTATGATTGTATTTGTTTCTGCCCAGTCCCTCAACATCCCATCCACAAAAGAATATTTGAGTTATATCTAACAGATTTATTTGTCAATAGTTTCCTGGGTGGGAATGCTTACCTTTTTATATATGGGTTTAATTACAGCTTCCTTCCAGCTATCAGGAAATCTTCCAGTCAGAAGGATTTCCTGAAAAAGGAGATGGAGCAAGCTGGTCCACCAGGCAATATTTGTTTTTTTATTTTATTTTACAGAGTTTTATATAGCGCAAACTTGACCCAAAGGTATCGGGTATCAGACCGCTTTACATAGCACCAGTTGCGTTACATGAGGACACATTAATTTTTGTTAGGCACGGGGAGATTAAGTGATTTGCCCAGAATCACAGGATGTTCAGCGTCATTGCCGAGTCTCGAACCCAGTTCCCCAGATTCGAGGTCAACCGCCCTAGCCGTTAGGCCAACTCCTCTCCCCTGTTTGTTTTTGTTTTTATAATTTCTGCCAACTAATTATCTGGGCCTGTTGCCCTTGTGAGCCTTAACATTTTAATAGTTTTCTTAATTGATGGTGCAGAAAATCTCTCCTTAGTTTCTTCGTTGACAAGAAATCTTATTGGGCCGTGGATGCTTGTGATATTTTTATTACAGACCTCCTCCAGGAATTCTACCCATACAGCCTTTCCTGACGAACCTATCCATACATCCTTTCCTACCGAGCATGTCAGTTTCCTCTGGGCATTTCCTATCCCACTCTGTCCAAGCCCCCAGAACTTCCTTATATTATTTGTCTCTATTTTACCCAACATTACTTCCCAAACTTTTGCTTTAAATGCCCGCTTCTAAATTATTTTCTTAGACTCTGAAGATATAGCATGTCCATTTTATTTCTAGAATACCTTATTTACCTTTCGAGCTTCCTTATTTTCTATTTTGAAAGTCTGCATTCTTTATCAAGCCAGCTATTCCTGGCCTACTTCACAGTCATAGTTTTATCTTGAGTATTATTAAAGACCATCAGTTCGATTTTAACACATGCAATAACCTCTTTGATTATTTCCTTATACCATGGTAAAAAGTCAGAGGGTAACCCTTCTGATGTAATGTCTCTATATTTATATTAAAGGACCTTCATTAACCTTAAATGCTTCTCAGATATTTTTGTTTTTAGGTGTTTCGGCTATCCAGTCTTTTTTTAGAGAGCACCTTCGTCTGTCTTGGAACAATACCCAGGCTAAGGGTTGTGCTTAATGAGTAATGGTCACTCCCCTCCATTTGTAGAACCTCACATTTCCTAACTACATTGAAGGCCCATGCTTGCACAAACACATAATCAATTGGGCAGTTCTAATTGCCATACTGGAAACTCTTCCTTGCTGGGATGTCTGCAAACACATGACCATTTAGGCTTATAAGCTCATTAAATGTAGGAAAATCTAAGAAGGCTACATCCCAACTTGTAGCATCATTTACAGGGGGCAAGCATTTTGTATATTAAAAGAGCTAGAAAACCCTCATACCTTTGATCCATCACCTCAGAAAACAATTTATGATTAAAGTCCCCTATTATGATTAACTGGTGTTGAGGGTACTGTGGACCTATATTAACCACATCTTCTTTAAGCAATTCCATATTTCCATTATATTTAAGAAGACCTCTTGCATGTAAATTAATGTTATGGGTGAGAATACATTTCTTGCCCTTACTTGCATTCAACAATTTTATACCACAGGCAAGGATCCATTTACAGCATGTCTCAACTTCCCAAACCCCAGAGGCAACTTTGGCAGATACCAATGTTAGCAGCCCCCACGAAGGACGCCCTGATGCGTTATCTAGCACCTTCTGGTGGACCACCAAGAACCCATCTATTTGGGGGTTCTCTGCATAGCCCTGTCTCCTGGACTCACAACATTGAATACTGTTCTGTTATTTCTTTAAAAATCTGCAGCTTCATTAAGTTATTTAGCCCATGAGAATTCTAGGAGATCAAGGTAATGCTGCACAGGGATACCCCTCCTAGTTGACATTACTTAGGTCAGCCCATTCACCCACATCCTTATCCCAGCCCAGGCAATCGTATCTATTTTGATCAAAGGGAATGTGTCTGCATCTTTCCCCTTGGGGCAAGGTAATATGAAGTTTGCCTTCTTCGCTTCCAATATATGCTGGTGCCTAAGGAGATCCCCATGTATGCCCCAGCTAACTTGGTTTGCTTGAAGGCCACCATGGCATTGCAGGAAGCCATGACTTGGGGGTACAATCTGATCGAAGTCCATTTCTTCGGATATTTTCAATCCCTGGGGCTTTAGCTCAATTTCCGCCTTGAAAAGGGTATCTCTAAACAACCATGAATATAGCAGGATTTTTGTTACATCCTTGCCATCTTTATTTTCCAAGAAACCCACTTGTTGTCAAATCGGTTGTAGAAATTGAGTGAAGACATGGGCAGGAGGAAAATATCTTGAGAAGCCAAGACCTATTTAAAGGATTGAGCTTCTTTTGTCTTTTCCCTCGCTTATTTTCTAGGACTGGTTCTAAGAATAACTATAGAGAGTTTGCCTCCTTCCCCATGACCTCTCTAGGTCCTTGGGCTATTGGAACTCTCGCCTATAAAAAGTTACCCTGGCATGTTCCCACCTCGGAGATGATCTAATCTCAGGAGTATGCACCTTTGTTTCTTTTCTTCCCCCCCTTGGTTCACACTGTCTATGCCACTCTGTGCTAGATCCTACATTTTGGCCCCACTATTGCCCTTCTTGTTTCTTTCGCCCATCCCGTGCCTTAACAGCAAACTCAGTTTGCTGAGCCTGGAGAGGCATTTTTTAATTTGCTTACTGGTACTTCTGCTCGGGTTTACCGGGTGGGTAGAGTAACTTTTGCCTGGATGCTGCCTACACCCCCTCCTTTTTCTGCATCCATAATTCTCGCTATGGTTGTCTAGCAGACTGTGTTTTCATTTTCCTGCCCCTGGGTCTCAACCCCAGACCCAATTTATTTTTAATGTAGGTTCTGTCATAAGCGCCCCAGGGCAGGGAAATAACTGCCATAGTGGCTACCCCTTTTCCTTATTAACATCAGATATTTGGATATATACACTTATCTAACTGTCCCTCAGCGGACCTATTGCCTGAAAATCCAACACCTGCGCCCGCGCACTGATCGAGTGGTACTACCCCCTTTGACAGGTCTTACTAGCTTGGGCATACAGCTGTTTATTTGTTGCAATTCTGAGGCAAAAATCTGCAAGTAAATCTTATGCAATTTCAGCGTGTCAGAACCACGGGCTCAAAAATTCCCTGCAGAGTTTTTGGATTACGATCATGACATCCAACATAGACGAGGAGGAGCAAGATCAAATATCTAACTCAGATGCCAAAGTGGGAGGGTATTCCTGGTGCACAATATTCTGTGGCCTTTGAAGGGACCCCCAGGATCCCTGACAAGGCCAGAAACGTAACATTAAGTACTTTTGGTAGTGTCCCTTTGATGGCTGCTTCATCCAAGTTCTATGTTTCTTGACTTCAGCACAGTGAACCAAGGTTACTTGCCTGGGTGCCTACTTCCCCAGATTTCCCAAATAGCAAGCATGGTGATGATGATAACCTGGACTCCAGGTGAGCTACCCCTTGTCTCGATTTAGAGCAGTGACTCTTGTAGCTCCGCCATGTCCCTATCCAAAAGGGATGAAGCCTGGTGACTGGTAATGCAATAGTTACATTTTCTTTTCTTTTTTTGGACAAATCGCCTCTGAAAGGCTTCCCCGCAAATTCTTAGATAGAGTTCACCAGGGCGATGCCCTTGGGATCATTGTTCCATCCACATCTGGTGCCCTCCCTATCCCTATGCGGCCATCTACTGCATTTGACTGGTCGTGGCTGACCCTTATAGACTGTGCTGGGAAATGTAACTGAGCCCTTAGTTTTTTCCCTTTCTTTGCTCCAGCAACTCTAGAGGACTTACTCAGGGCCATATTGCTCTTGTCCACGATTAAAAAACATTAATTTTTCTTACGGGCAGATCAAAAGATGTTGTTAAATAGCTTTTAGGAGATTTTTCCTTACACTTACTCACAGCCTCTTCAGCATACGAGAGGGGCAGGTTAAAATCTGAATTTTCAGCCCAGACCGCCGCCTCCACCACAGAACTGCTACAATAACTTTTCAATCTCCCAACATTATTTAGACCTTGCTCAGCTATTGAAACATACCATCACACTAAGGCTCCTTGGGTATATGGCAAGGATTGATATTGTCCTGCCTCTACTGGGGAGCGAAATCAGACTTCTACCGCAGGCTGTATCTACAGATGTGCCCTGTGGGGTCACTGAGCAAACGGAGGGATCCGGGAGGTACAGGCCGCACTACTGCACGTTGTGCTCAACCTCAGCTCCCCAAGGTGGGCCGACATGGTTACGGCCGTAGCCTCAGACACTCACCAAGATGCAGCTCCCGTATTGTGCCTGCACTTTATTCGGGCACGTCCTCCGCCTTCCAGGGAGCAGCTTCTCTGGCAGCTTCACCTGTTTCCCGCAGTCCTCACAGTTTTCTGCTACCATTTGCTGATCCCCGTGAATATTCTACACCCCCACCTTTGGTGGGGAGAGGGCTGATATAGCGTAAATCTAATCGAGGGTGTTCATTTGGACTGGTGAGGCAGGCATCATGGGACCTAACCCTGCACAGGCATTTGCATCTGCTGTGTAGACACCTATTGCCTTTGCATTCTTTTTGGCAACTGTACATTTCCACCAATATTATTAGAATTATATCTACATTCTCTTTTCCAGTGTCCAATTTTATGACAGATTTGACAGGGAGTAATTTGTTTCATAGCAGCAACATCTGCTCCAGAATCTGTACCCACAGGAACACCTCTACCTCTACATTGAGACACATTAAATCCTCCTTGTTTTTCATGACACCCAGCCTGTGGAACTGCAACTCCTTGCATATTCCCTTGATGTCCTGCAAATTAGGATTCTGAAAACCTTCCTGAGCTAACCTTGTATGTGTCAACATAAACTTCTTTTAAACTTCTTCTGCTTCATGTCTAACTCGTCACTGCAGTATTTAGCATTTCTCGAGATTTCATTGAGCAACTTGCTCTGCCAACAGATCACGCTTTGAGTAATATGCATACAGATCCCTGGTTTCAGTCCTAAATCAAACTGTGACACAAAAGTCCCCATATCCTTGTCTTCAGGATAGTCTTGTCCACTGTGCTGCTGAAACAACAGTAACAATTGATCATAATATTCATGCACTGTTTCTTTTGGCTCTTAGGTAGTCCTTTTAATTTTAATGCAATCCAAATCTCTTGGTGGCGCTCTGCCTTTCAGGAAAGTCATCACTGGCTCATATTTCTCCATAACTTTAGGAGATGGTGCATTTCTCCTAGTCTCCCTCACAGGCTCCTCTTTCGGCCATTGTACCGCAGTCTTACATTCAGCCCATAAATCATCAGGTACTACAATGTCAAAAAACATATTCATATCTGTCCACAACACCTTTGAAATCTTTATGAATCGTTCCACTTGTGCATATCATTGCACCGGTTTGTTTCTCAACTTCGGAAAATTATTTGTAAATGCAGCCAAATGATCTCTACTCCAAGGAACATGTACATACATTCCTCCTGCTATTTCTCTGAGTGGGCATGCTGTCATATCTCCCTCACTTCCCTCATCTTGCTTCCCTGCTATAGCTGCTTCTCTCTTTTTCTTCTCATGCCTCTTCACCCATTTAATTCCTAGTTTCTCAGTCTCACTCTATTTCAGGGGCGGCTGGTGGAATTTGAAACAGGTGAGGCGTATGCATTTGGAATCAACGCAGGCGAGCGAGCGCAGCGAGTGAGTCCGACGGCATTAAGGAGGGTTCGGGGGTTCTCCCCGTGAAGAATTTTTAAAAATTGGCATCTTCTTGGTGCGATTTTCAGCACTATATCTGTGATAAATGGACTAAAAATTTAGTAGTTCTAGGCGTTCATAAAATAAATAGAATTTCTGGGTTGCCAAGCAAGTCTGACTTCTGAAGAGGGTTAGGGTACTAAGCAAGACTGCTTTGGCTCTACCCTTTCCAATAGAAAACACTAGTTAGTGATGTGAACAAGTTCAATGGACAAACCTGGGGTCTAGGGAGAGTCCCTCTCCTGAGAAAGAAATTTTTAAAAAGATTGGCAAATGGTGCATTTTAAAGCAAATGAATGCAGCGATAAAGCAAGGCTTATTAAGCAGTGGGAACGTATAGTCTTGAAATATTAAACATTAAAAACTGCCCCGTATCTTCTTGCATTAATTTGTTCAACAGTTACTGTAATATGTAAATTGTTCTGCATGACAACTTTAGCCCTTTAAAATGTATGCTTAGCTTGCCCAGTGTCTTGCACTGCATGCAGCATTAACTTTGGAAAAAATGCTCTAACCAGACTTCAGGAAGCACCCACAGCTGCTGGCTGTAACCAGTCATATAGAAATATGTGCAGACAGGTCTTTAAGTGAGATGAAAAAAGTGGCTGCTCCCTATAAAGGAACATGCCAAATTCATTTCTGTGATTCCCATAGTGTGCCATCAGACCAGTATTTTGGTTTCTCTCTGAGATGTAATTTTATCCAGATAAATGGCACAGCAACTGACATACGCCTAAAGGCTGTCAGTATGATTGGCTTTGTCACTAGGTGTTAGCTGTTTAAGATAAATGAGTAACAACAATGATTTCTTATAAATAATTAACATTGAAAATGTTTAAATTCTGAAATAGTGAGTCTGTGAATTAAATAGCATTGAGGCCTGTGGAAGGAGCTTTGGCCTTCAATTATGTGTGCTTTATGTTAGATATGTATCCTCTTTTTCTCTGCCTATCTTGTCCATCTGCACATCTTCAACCCCCTCTCTTTCCTCTTCAGCATCCTCTTTTCACTCTTCCCGAATGTCCTTCCTCACATCTGTCACTTCACCGCCCCCAAATGCACTGCACTCCCTAAAATATAAGCACATTAATTTCTCTTACTTTTGCCTTGCAAATATTTTGACATCAGTGTACCCCCTTCACACACATTTCCGCAGAATTTCAGTTGCAAATGGAATACACAAACATTGTTCTGTGTGCTCTGCAGAGAGTAGCATCCCTACTCCTGTAGGGTATGTCCCCAGGGCACTGGTGTGGGCCTCGCTATGAGGTTATATTGTTCATTCACTTTTTACCGAAGAATAATAATCATTCATTCAAACTTGTTTAAATTGCTTTTGTTTAATGTTTTGTTTCACATTTCCAAAAAGCTTTTCTTTAATTTAGATTCAACGTGCGATTATATAATTATTGCACTACATCTCCCAGCATGCATCTTTTAATTGGTCCCAATGCATTTCGGCCTTGTTGGCCTTCATCTGGGGACTTTCTGTAAACAAATAAATTATCTTTATTTAATGTTATAAAGAGCAGGGGCCACAGTCTAATATACCATCTATAAATGTGTTTATGGGTGTGTTTCATTCCATGCTATTTGTAAATAAACAACTCAGTTTCCTTGAAAACATGGCAAACTTAAAAACTTAACGTGATTTCATAAAGTATTAAGGTGTTTGAAAGTGAACATGCACCCGGGTGCCTATTGTGAATTTAAACGAGTTGTTTTCGTGAAAGTTTATTAAGTGTATGGCGAGGTAATATCAAGCTATTCTCATATTAAGCACAGGTTAGAACGAATAGTGCCAGAAATCAACCCATGTGATTTAGCCTGCGTCCAAATGATTTAAAAGTTAAACGAGCTGAAAGCTGTCTGTTTATCAAACATCCGAGAGTCGTTATACACGAGGTGATCTTTGCTTTTAACCGTGCTTAAAGTGAATGGGTGTGTAAGCATGCTCTCGTTTCAGTCTAATCAAAGATTAAATAAAGGTCAACATGCGGCATGATGTGCCAAAAGCTATTCCCATAAAGTTTTTACCTTAATAACAGCCTCGCTGCTCTCAGTTACAACGTCCTTCTCGCAACGATCAGTCGTGTTTGTTAGTACGCGGGCAGTTATATCATGAAAATAAAAAACGGACTTGCATCTGTTGCTATAATAATAGTAAACAGACTATGAACTCTGTGGGTTATGCGTGAAATATTTTGTAGGTGATTAGTTACGTATGTGACATTTGGTTAAAAGAATTTTGCGAATGATTTAGAAAACCTATAAGAAAAAATGTGTTGATTATAAAATAAAATGAGAAGGAATGAATGTTTTAGGAAAACAAGGAATGAATGTGTTAGGAAACAAGTCAGAGGATACAATTAGGGTATCATTAAAGAATACATCAATGTTTGCAATAACAGATAATTATAAATAACATGAAAATTCCATCCAATCATTTAACCCGTTGGGTTTAAAAGAGTTCAAAAGTCGTATCCAATAATTCTCTCGTTGTAATAAATGTATGTGGTTATTTCTGCCTTCACATCTCTCCACAGTTTCCAATACACACACTTTTAGTTGCCAAATGTTGTGTTTAGCTTCAATGAAATGTTGAGCTATGGTGGATTTGAGTTGTGATACCCAGGCAAGCACGGAAAAACTTAACACACCATTTTAAAGAGTAAGCAGTGCATGTATTAACCCATTGCTCTGCAGAGAGGTCAACCCACTGACAGGCACTTTGTTTGGCTTTAGCCTTAGCGCCTGCATGCTCAATCAAAGTCCCTCATAAACACCTGGCATGGCTCACGCCTCAAAGTATGCACAGAAACAAATACAGATAAACAACAACAATATAAAATAGCTAACTCGTGGGGAATGCAAGATTAAGTAAACATGTAAAATAAGAGAGGAACTAAATCACTAAAATGCATTCCTTCGACGTTTTTAACATTCATTGTTTGCAAGTAAATCTATGTTTTTGGCTTCAGTGTTAACTTAGGGGTACACAGGGCCGGTTTATTGCCACAGATCAGAGGACTGGCCACTGTAAACACATGTTACACAGTAAGCACATATCTCTCGCTTTGGGCCTGACTCGGATATTTGGATCCATTTCACAAGGGAGCAAATACCACAGCTCCACTTCTAAAGGAGCGAGCAATGTGCAGCGAGGGCCTGGGGTGTCAGTGGGGGAGGTAAGCATGGGGTCTCGGAACCACAAGGAACTCTGGAGTGTGCTAGCACGTCTCATCAACCTTGCCCGTAACAGCTAAATACACAGTCATTTGGACGCCCTAACATAGCCCTCCATTTCCTCTCTTCAGGCCAGATTTCTATTTTGGACATCACTCCCCCGCCACTTCTCATCTCATCAGCGGCGCTTTGAAGTGCCCACAAGAATGCATAGGCACTGTCAAAGACACAATAATATACCCGACTTGAACCTGGGCAAACCAGGGCGTCTGCTCACAAGAGGAGTATCCACTCACAGCCCGATGCCTAGATTACCGTGTCAGCCCCATCCCTCTCGAAGCGACAATCAATGCCGCCAGCCTCCGTCGGGCACCACAATCATGGATTCATGCATTATGAATGAACACATTTCCAATGGCCACGGCAGCACTGGGTCCGCCGGGCCTTGGCACCACCAGTGAGGGGTCGATGCTCAGCAGATCAAGGGGGTGAAGGAAGGACGTCTCTAAAAGACAGCCTCTGTTCTGTGCCTGCAAACGAACAAAACTCTGAATCTGTTTACAGCAGGAGACTGTAAGCCGCAGCCTTAGAACGCAAAGTCATCATGAACCTTGCAGCCATTACATTATTGCAGAACAGTGGCAATTGGAGGCAAAGGCACATTTTATATCCTGATAAAGTCACATTTCACATCACTTGTGCTATCTAATGCCTGCCACCTTGCTCCGTGAACGGTATCATTTATGTGCAAAATCTCCCCAATGCGTGCATGTGATCTCGGTGTGGCTCCCTTCCCCCACAGCCTGCAGTCCTCCACCTGCGTCAACAATGTATAAATAAAGCACAGAAAACACACAAATCACAAAGAAACACAAAGAAACACAGAAGAGCACTCACCCATTTCTGCAGAAAAAGCCTATTCAGCACGAGGCAAGAATGACAGTCCTGCTGTGGGCCCTGTCCACGACCTCCAGAGATGCGCAAGAAGGAAGCATCGTTCTGGCTGACGGAAAGTTCTGGAGGATGTCAAGAGACCGGGCAAACTGAACGCCGCCAAACCAGGCAACAGTACCCACAGTGCTTAGAAACGGCTATGAAGCTCTATACACAAATATTATTTTTCAGGAAACAGCTTAAACCTGTTCTTTTCTCTGCTTCTTTTCTAATAAATCCCTGTTGCACTTACAGTCTAGTCAAGCTAGCGCCAAGACACCCAGCTCCTGAGTAACAGTGCGCTATGGAAATACTTAAACAATTCACATCAATACTGATGTCTGTTTGATGTCTGTCTTTCTGGCTTAAGATCTGGTTTGCCTCTTGTCTCTTTCCCTCCTTCGCCCCTTTCCCCTCCTCGTGCCCTCTGTTGCTCGTCGTTTCTGTTTAGTGAGTGCTTCTCTCTTTGTTACTCTTCCCTGTGTCTCTCATTTGCCACAACAGTCTCCCACCCACTTTGTCACACTTGTCTGTCTTCGTCTCATCTACTGAACGCTTTGTTGACACCTCTCGTTGTCTCTATCTCTGTGTTGTCACTTTTCTTGACATTGCTCGCTGTCTCGTTCTTTCTTTGCCTGCTCTCTTGACATAGCTCATTGTTTTCTTTCTCCAAACATCAATCGCTGTCTCTACCCGTGCTCTGCTCTAGTTTCCTCTTAGCGTCTTTCATTCCCTAGCGCTGTCTCGGTTAGAACATCTATCTGGCTGTCTCCATCGCTTTCCCTCTTTCTCGCTATCCTATCTTAATGACTGCCTGTCACTGATTTCATCACTCTCTCTCGGCGGTCTCTTTATCTCGCTTCTTTTCACCTTAAGCGTTTCCATCTTATCAGGAGGGGGTAGTGGTCTAGCGCCTAGTGCTGCCCGCATGGAACAGGCATAATCCTGTGATTTAGGGCAAACCACTCAATCTCCCCGTGCCTACAAGGGGTAAAAAGATACGTACTCTGGTTCTATTGTAAAGTGCTTTAATGCCCTCGAGCTAAATTGGCGCTATAAATAAATCAGCAAGAAAAATCTAAGTCGCCAACTGTCTTTCTTCCGCGCTTTCTCTTCCGTTGCCAGAGCCAAGCTTGTGGTGTCATTTCATTTGGCTGTCGGATTTTGGCGCTCCCTCTCTCTCGCTCCCTTTGTCTCTCTTTCATCTCTCTTCTCACTGTCTAATTCCCCTTTTGTCTAGTATCTTCTGAGCCCCTCTCTTTCTCACCGACTCTGTTTCGCACCTCTTATTGATTTCTCCTGCCCCTGTCTTATCTATTTATTACTGCCTCTCCCTCTTTCTCACCCAGCTCTCACTTATATCTGTTCTGTTTCCTGTTTGTCACTCTCTCCACGTGTTTGTCTGATTTCTTGTGTGTCTATCTCTTAATTCTCACTTCTGTCCTCGTGTGTTATCTCTGTGCTCGCCTCCCCATGTGCAGCTATGAGTGTCTTCTCCGAGTGTGTCTCTCCTTCCGCCTCTTTCACCTCTCCCTGTCCCCGTGCTTGCCGTTCTCTCTCCGGTTCCAGCCTCTCTCACACCCGCCTCTCTTACTGTCTCTCTCCTCACCCTTTCTTCTCCCGACCGCCTCTCCCCTTTCTCTTTTGTCTTTGCTCCCGTTCTCCTCTCAATATCTGATTAATGATTTACCTGGCGGGGCTCGAGCCAGACTCAGATTTTTCAAATTTATACCACCAATAGGGGGTCACTGCACACAGGACCGCAGCAGATCCGCGAGTCCATTGAAATGACCCCTCCATCTGCGTAAAAAGAACTGCACCACACAGACCTAAATCTGCCACACGTGTTACTCTGCTGACACAATCAGCTCTTGTAATCCCTTTCACTTGATGAGAATGCAGACTTCCTTTTACAGATGGATATGGCGTAATGGCCAGAGTTGCCGACTTTGGAGCTGGGGAGCCAGGTTCAAGTCTCGCGTTGGCTCAACATCCTGTGATTCAAGGCAAATCACTTAATCTCGCCGTGCCTACCAAAAATGAATGTGCCCTTGTGTAATGTAACTGGTGCTCGTGTAAAGCGCTCCAATACCTTCGGGTCGAGTTCGCGCTATATAAAACTGCAAAAGAATATTACTCATTGAGATATTGGGTCTGAAATGTGATTTGTTACAATACCGTCTACTCCGAAGAGACTCTGTTCGTGTTTCAACCCCAGGTTTCTATCCGGCCAATCAGTGCTCACCATTTTCTGTGTTCCTGAGACCTTGGCACATTAGTGTTTCCCTTAAATCTGTGCCTGCCTGTGAACATTGTTGGTGTGTCTGAGTACTTCGCCTGTGTCTCTGAGACTCGTGTATGTTTCTCTGACTGTAGAGCTTGTGCCCCTTAAATTTGCACCCTGTGACTTGGAGTTCCACCAGTGTCCTCGTAAGTATGTCCTGGTGAACTGACCACCCTCCCATGAAACTCGTGTATATCCCTGTCAGTACTATCAGTGTCCGTGAGGACATCACTTGGACCCTGGGAATCTTGTGTGTGCTTGAGAACCCTGCCCTGTGTCCGAGGATACAAGACAGTCGCGGCTCGCGGGGGGGGGGGTCGCGGGGGTGGGGGCTGGGGGGAGAGGGGGGAGTTTTAAAATAAATCAAAAAAATCCTACCTGAGCAGGTCCGCCGTCCGCGCCGCCTCGGGTCCGTTGGCGCCTACAGCCCCTCTCAGCCAATCCTGGCGCTGCCAGCAGCACCAGGATTGGCTTAGGGCACGGTTCCTACTCGCCCGCCTGCCCATTAGGAGACCGAGGTTTGAGCCTTTGCTCAACCCTCGCTCTCCTAATGGGCATGCGCAGCTAGTGCAAACACAAGTGCGCATGACTGGGCACGGCGCTAAAATTCGCTGCCCTTCCCCACTCATGCGCCCTTGTGCTGCTGCCTGTTGCCCCTGGTCCGTCTGACAATCATGTCAGTCAACATGACGCCGAACCGCCCACCCCTTCAGACTCTGAAGGGGTGGGCGGTCCGACGTCATGCTGACTGACATGATTCTCAAGTTCTCCTCGGCGTCTTTGAACTTAAGTAAACTGATTCAGTTTACTTAAGTTCAAAGACGCCGAGGAGCTGCGAGTGGGGCTACGCCCCAACGCCCCAATGGACGCACCACCCCTGCTCTATTTGTGAATCCATTTAACTAACTCCATAATATGTAAATGCATTCCCAAAACTCGCATGTTATCAAATATGGGATCATCCAATTAGACCCTATAACTTCTCTGCAGATAGAAATTTTTAGCAAGATCAATATCGAATTTCTGAGCCAATTCTGTCAATATGTCATGCACTAAAGCTGCTCTTCGTGGAATCTCCTTACACAGGTAGATTAATTCCTTCCTTTGGCATTGCTCGATGTGTTCAAATTCTAAACACCCCTTTATTATTTATTCTAATTCCACCTTCAATTGAGTAATATTTAAAAGCTTTTCCCTCTCCATGTCTGGCCTCTCCTGTACCTCTGTGCTTTCTGGGTTCCTAATTCCCTATGCTTCTTCTAACCAAGCTGGCATATAACCCTCTTCGGTAGCATTTATGTCACTATGAGTAATAGGGGCTGTGAAGACTAATGTCCCTCCATCTGCTGGTGCTTGTACTGTCTGTGGGGGTCTCCACACAACAATCTGAGAACTTTGTGAAGTCGTAACAAAGCCTGTGGTAGGAATACCTCCAGCAGCTTTATGGACTTCTGGCCTTAAATCCACATTTGAAGGAGCATTTACAATGTCTCTAGGCAATAGCCAGGCATTTACAGGTGTTATGTGGGCTGTTGTACACACTCCAGTCTCATTAGTCACAGTCGGAACTGTAGCCTGTGGTCAAGACACAACAGGTGGGATAATTTGGAGTATCTATATGGGTCTTTCAATCTGTGCTAAATCTGAATCTACAGGAGCAGTTGCCACTGTAGCATTCGTACCAGCATTTGATTCTCTGTGATCAATAGTGGTTGTATATGGCGGAGGTCTTGAAGCTACTATCTGCTCTAGAATCTCATCACTATTTATCTCATTCCTATCGTTCTCACTTGCCTTCTTAGCTGCTTCCTTTGTAATAGCTGGATATAATCTTGTTCCCTCTATTATAGCCTTTCTCTACCTACGCTGTTCTTCATCTTCTCGAGCTTCTGCATAATTCTGCACAGCTCATTTTGTCCTTCTCTGGTATTTTTCCCTCTCCTTCTCCCTTGCAACCTCTTCAAATACATTCAGACCTTCATATTGAGTGGGTCTAGGTGGTGGCTTCATCTCGTACAACTTTCCTTTCAAATTATCAAGAATTCTAGTATTAAATGTCCTGCATCTAGGAAAGCTCAATGCACCTTCTTTCTCAGTGATTCTGCTATATTGGTGAAGCCAAAAACAAGTATATAACCTATGCTCAGCTGCCATAAAATGTACAGGGGTACCTTCGGGAGGTGACTCTACACCTTTCCATACCTTGAATAAGAACATCCCCTCTTACTAAACTCTTAAATTCTTTAAAACATTCCATTTTCGCAATGCAATGAGAGACAAGGCAAATTACTATCAAATTTTATTGTTTTGCTCTGTATATGTCAAATTTAAAAAAACTATCCAATTAAAACTACCAGTTTTCAAATTTTTGCTTCAAATCCAAATACGTTATTCACTTTCTTATAATCCAATCCCAGCGCAACACCCTGAGGTCACCAACCAATCCCAGTGCGAAAGCACACCAACTGACCAATGTCAGCACGAGACAATATGACATATGATCTCACTCCTTACAGCAGTTCACCCTCCTTTACACTATCTCTCGCATTCACACAACTTCGACAATAAACTTTAAACTCCTTGTTTGCTTCGACTAAAGAAATAATAGTATTACAATCACTCAAGAGTAGTTTCCACAACCGCGAGTGAAATCTCGACCAGACTGAAATCACCCCAATCAAGGCAGCTTCACGTGTTTGTGCAATTAGGTTCCACTAACACTGATCCATGTTAATCGATTACAACAATGCTTTGTTTCTCCATGCCAATGGTATAGATAATGGTACCTCATAAACTACACATTGTCCGGCAAACAAGTCTTATATTCAATCTTATGTATGTATCTATGTATATCCCTGGACTACAGTGAGTCTGAATTCTTCAATCTCTTTTCTTCAATAGCTTCTTAATACTTCTTATCATTCACTCATTCATTCTCAAAACTCGACTGTCTAAAACAAAACACAATTACCATAAATAACACATCGCCCTATTAATACTCACACCTTCAAATCGAAACTGCCTTCTAGTGCTGCCTCGTCAGATCTTCAAGTTCTGGACATTGGATTCAGGAATCAGGAGTCTTATTCTAACTTGGGAAATATTTTATCACTGCATCCTGGGTGTGAACCATAACTCTGCTACCAGAGACTGCTGGCGCAGAAAAGTTTTTCTTTAATAAATTCAGTTGAACATGTAACTTACAATAGGGGTCTCCAGATCCACACCAAAATCTTCTTCTCTGAAATGGATCTTTGCCACTGTTTTATAATGAAGCATCAATTGAAAACATCTCAATAAACATCATCATTTTAGTAATTTAGATCAGTCAATGATGAGTGTTATGGAGCAGTTGAAAAACCTTGATTTATCGATAAAAGTTTTGTATATTGTTTTGGTCTCTTTATTCAAATTAGTAAACCAGAAAAATCCATTTACAGAAATATAAAAAAATCATGGTTAGAGTCTATCAACTAAATTATAGCATGTTCCATAAAGGAAATTAATCCATATTCTACTCTTTGCAGATTCTAGCCTACCAGAACCCCTAAACAATCCTTTTGGAAAAGAGCAAGATTTAAAGGAGCATTGAAACAGTATCAGATTGAAGCGAACTCCTCATGAAGAGTAGTTCCAGAAACTCCTCCAAGTCTCTTCTCTCAAATCAGCATTAGCAAACAGTCACAGTAACAACTGTTCAAAGTTAAGCTAAGAAAATAGTCACAGCGGTAGACATAACCTTCAAAGAAATAGGCAACCACAAATTAGTAGGCGTCAGAGATCACCATCAGCAGTAACTCACAGCAAATAGGGCTAAAACTGCTAAGGGAAATAAAGGATGGATCAGACTGGACTGCCTTAATTCTAACTAGGAAAACACATATTATTAAGCACAAAACATATGTAACCATTTATACTGGTGTTAGGTCATCTTAAGCCAATGAGGAAGGATGGTCCTATGGTCTGCTGCTTCTTCCTTCATTCCCATGGTAGACGTACAAAGTCGGCAAGGTGATATCTACAAGTGTCAACTTAGTTGCTAAACATTCATGTGTGTTAGCTTCACTCTGAGTTCCCACAAGAACCCTGCAGTCTAAACTATTAGCTATTCCGTATTCCACTGCGTAACAATGAACTATTCTAAAGGCAGAAGCATTCTAGTTGTAGCCTACGAGATTAAGTCATGAGGTTCACGTCTTCATGTAAGCATTATTGTTTTAATATACTATTCAGCATTCAGCATTGTGACTATGTGGCAGTGAAATGTACTCGTTCCCATAAATAATTGTAGGTGGAGGCTGATGAGTACAAAACACAAAGTCTTCTTTATTCATATAAAGGAGCCCATGTCCTGCTGTCCCTCTCTCCACAGGTTTCCAACTCCAACTTAAGGAGTTAGAGCTGGCAACCATGGTTAAGGAACACAGAACCTGGAGCACATTACAAAGATACACAGTGCACGCATGCTTTGCTGAATAACAGTCAGCAAGCATGCTGCAGAATTAAAGAAACATGCATATGCTGTCACTACAGACAGTTAGAAAACTAACTAAGTATGATGAGAACATGTAGCTTATGAAAGAAGAAATATATTTTTGAAGTCTGCACATTCTACAGAAATGACACATTTAAGCAAGTCAAGTGTGAATCATTTATCAAATAATATTGCATAGTTCAGCATTTCCTAATAGCATTTATTTATTAAAGAAGAACATTAACTGAAAGTTAGAAAATGGAAAAGGCCTAGTCTGCCTAGTAGTGTAATTACAATAGGAATGAGTGCTTACTGCAAAAATCATGCTACACGTTAATTTTACATGTTTGAGAAAAGGCACATTTTCCTATGTTTCATTCTATTAAGTATTTTTGTTTTAATGTCTAGTGCAAATTATGGCATTTATTTAAGCTAAAATCTTCTACTCTGTCATTATTGATGTCATAACTGTTCTGTAATATGAAAATTAGAGAGTTTTATTTAATTGTAGGCTTCCGTGGATTGTATGTTAGTCAAGCGTAGTGCAAAGAAACCCACTCTTCAATTACTGAAAAAAAGGAAAATGCAGAGAGAGTGTTGCTTAATAGTGCACATATTTCAGACAAAAAACCCAGACCATCCAGAACACCATGGCCAGACTCATCCTCGGCATCCTCGACATGAGCACATTACCCAGCACCTGCGAGATCTCCACTGGCTCCCCGTCGAGAATAAGGTAATCTTCAAGCTACTCACCCATGCCTACAAATCCCTCCACAACATCAGACCAAATACCTCAATGATAGAATCTCCTTCCACGTACTCAAATGACCTCGCCCTAGCAGAAACACCTCGCATCCGCAGAACCAGAGCAGGAGGAAGAGCCTTCTCCTACATCGCGGCCAAAGCCTGGAACGAACTCCCAGTCAATATCAGACGCTCCGCTACTCTGCA
This sequence comes from Calotriton arnoldi, assembly GCA_963921515.1. Taxonomy (NCBI): domain Eukaryota; kingdom Metazoa; phylum Chordata; class Amphibia; order Caudata; family Salamandridae; genus Calotriton; species Calotriton arnoldi. The sequence continues at coordinate 166,159 of CAWUFW010007403.1, forward strand.
TCATTTTTAGAGATGAATTGAAAGTAAGGGGCTCGGATCAGGGCAGCAGCCCAGACTGTGAAACTTTATCGTTTCAGATTACTATCACAAACAATTACACATTTAAAGGTCTTCTAATCTATAGACCACCGAGATCAAAACCCCCTGCTACAATTAATAAGCCCGTTCCTAGAATCAAGTGTAAAAGGTTCAGATTTTACCATTTTGGGTGATTTTAATGTTCACTTAGAAAAGATTTTAGATAATAACACGATGACGTTGATTGATACAATGTCTAATATGTCTTTGGAACAGATTGTAAAGCACAACACTCATGTGGCCGGGCACACACTTGACGGGATTTTTACCTCAAATACAAAAATCGAGATTTTGGAAGTACTACCCGTCCCTTGGTCAGATCATAAGGTAATAAAATTCACCTTAAAGGTAGAGCAGGCCACAGCAGCCATTGCCTCCCAGCATAGGTGTGTTACCTATAAGGACTGGTCTAAGATTGACACCCCGAAACTACAGGAGCAGCTTTCTAATACTATTCCGGATCTTGAATTAGATAGTAATGTAGCTGCCGAACAGGTCTGTAGCTGGATGAAGTTAGCGGTTGAATTAGCAGTGCCACTGAAAAAGATTTCCTCTATGAGGAAAAATCATTTCTGGCCTCCATCAATGGAACAGATTAAACAGGTGGTAATGACAACGAGGTCTGGTGGCCTAACAGACCCTTGTCCACCCAAGGTGATGCACCTATTTCCAGATTTATTAAGCGAACAACTATTCCTGGTGTTCACTAAGATAATTGCATCGAGTTGCTACCCTGATGCCTGGAAAAAGACCGCAGTCCTCCCATTACTTAGAAGCCAAATCTTGACCCACAGGATCCCGGGAATTACAGACCCATTTCAAAATCCATTTTCCAGCTAAAGTACTGGAAAAACTATTGAATAAACAATTGTCTAACTATTTAAACTCCGTAAATGCCCTAGACCACTCACAGTATGGGTTTCGGGAACAACATGGAACCGAAACTGCCCTGATTATGGCTGCGGAAGAACTCAGGAGTGTACTGGATGCTGGAGGGAAGGCTGCCTTCATCCTTTTGGATCTTTCAGCAGCCTTCGACACGGTAAACCATGGCACACTCCTGACCCGACTAGCCGAAGTAGGAGTTCAAGAGAAGGCACTTAAGCTTCTATCCTCTTATCTAACAAACAGAACTTTCTCAGTTAGATTGGGAGATGCTGCTTCTAAACTTTTTAATTCTCCTTGTGGCGTACCTCAGGCGTCTTCGTTGAGCCCCACCCTTTTCAATGTATATGTTGCCCCGCTAGCGGCTATAATAAGGAATTGTGATTTTCTACCAGTCTCCTACGCAGATGATACTCAAATTGTGGTAGCAATCACAAACAATACTGATGAGACAGCAGGTAGATTTAATAATTGCATGAGTCAGATCACTCACTGGATGCAATATAATTGCCTGAAATTGAATGGTGATAAAACTGAGGTTATGCTGCTTGGGACTGATATGAATTTCTGGTCCCCTAAATGGTGGCCAGATAGCCTAGGCGACTGCCCATCCCCAGTGGACAAAGTAAGAAACTTGGGAGTATTGCTGGACAATAAACTATCTTTGGGTCCCCAGATAAACAAACTCTCTTCCTCGGTGTGGTACATCCTCAAACTAGTAAAGAAATTATCACCTTTTATTCCCCCAGATTCTCGCAAAATATTAGTAACTGCACTGGTCTTATCCAGGTTGGATTATGGTAATGCACTGTATGCAGGGTTACAAATTCAACATCTAAGAAAATTACAGCGCCTACAGAACACTGCAGCTAGGCTGGTGATGGACATTCCCAGATATGAACCAGTTGCCCACAGATTGGGAACTCTCCATTGGCTACCTATTGAAAAAGGATCAAGTTTAAGTCAGTCTGCCTGGCCTATAAAGCCCTTCATGGAATAGGATCCCATTTCTTAAAAACTCATTTGAAACCTTATGAGCCATCCAGGAGACTGAGATCCAGCCAGGCAAAATTAATTCAGGTTCCAAAATTTAAGCAAGTAAGGTGGGGAGGGAGAAGCTTCCTTCTTCAGGCGGCTAAGACTTGGAACCTTCTCCCTGTTACAATTAAAAACAGCGCGTCGCTACTTTCATTTAGGAAGGAGGTGAAAACATGGTTGTTTAATTTGTAGTTGGTATCATTCTTCGGCAGACCTAGGGGTCGATTCCGATTCGGGCCGGAAAAAGCACCGACCGACTCGGATCCGGAAAAAATACCGACCGACACGTACCAGTGGCGCCCGACACGCCAAGTACGATGCAAGCCGCGATAAATCCGACCGACACGTCAGGAAACCAAGCCGACCGACCGAGCCGCTCGGAAAATAGCAATCCGGCCGGAAAAACACGCGAATCCAACCGACCGACACGCACCCGGAACAAATCCGACCGAATCGTACCCGCCAACTCCAACCCGCAAAGTACGATGCAAGGCGCGAAAAACACGACCGAGTCGGACGGAGGACAAGCCGTACGACCGACACGCATACAAAACCGAGCCGAAGCAACACAATACACCGCGACCGACGCGTACGCAGCATACAAAACTGCACAAACACAGCGTGAACGAAACGGAAAACACCGTACGAGACCAATGCAGGGTCCGACTCGGTCACAAGAACGTTTCCAACATACACAAACAGCACAAAGGAAAAATCACCCAAAAAAAGGCCAAACAAGCAATTACCAAGCCAATAAATACTGGGGGGGTGGGGACAGAGAACAAAGACACACCCACAACTCCACCTATATAAAGGACACAAATCACTACCATGAGCCTTTGCAAATGCCATTTCACTGCCAGCACCCAAGAGAAAGCAACCACACACCCACAGCTCATCCCTCACACAAGCCACACACCATCAGCACACCAACAAATACCTACCTCACATACACCCAGCAAAACACACACTCACACACCCTCACCTGCACACCAACACACACATCACTCACCATCACCACCCATCACCATGCCCCCAAGAAGAATCCCAAGTTCCTAGATTGTGAATTGGAAGTCCTGGTAGACGAGATCCTCAGGGTGGAGCCACAGCTGTTTGGCACTCTGGTCCAACAGACCCCCATGTCGCAGAAAACCAAGATGTGGGAGAGGATCATCAACAGGGTGAACGCCCAATCATCATGTCGGCGCACAAAGACGGACATCCAGAACAGGTGGTATGACGTGCGCAGGAGGGTACGGGACCTGCTGAAGATAGACTACATCAACAGCCAACAGACCGGCAGTGGCCCTCCTGCCAAGCCAATATACCTCAGGCCCTGGGAGGAGAAGGTGCGGGCCATCCTTCCGCCAGTGAGCGTATATGGACTAGAGAACATCCCAGAGCCTGGTGAGTACACAACAAATGTACACAATAAACTGCCACAAAACACACACATCACTGTCAAGGGGAGAGTCAAACCATGCACACATAGCAATTACACAGCAACTAGAACAGAATCATCCCAAAATGTGTATGTCAGTCAGATAAACACAACACATGCCATCAAAAAAGTCACATCCAACTGTGCCAACACATGTACAAACACAACCACAACTACAGCTAGGCAGTGGCACAAATAGAACTAACACACACATCCACACATGTAGCCACCACAACAACACCAACACACAGTGAAGACCACTCAAAGGAAGGAATTCTGTGTATGCTGGCCAAGTCAGTGTAGCCAATAGCATCATGGGAGTCGCAGTCACACATATTGCCCCCCCCACAACTGTCCCATCAACACCACCCTGAACCATGCTCACATCACAGGGAGTGGAGAAGGACTCACAAGATGGCTGACACTGGCTACTGCTGGGGGAGCACAAGGCCCTGCTGCCAACTGTGCACCAACAAACAGCAGGACACCACTGACTGACATCCTGAGAGACAACTTACACTCCCTGCAATGCAAGCACGTTCCATGGTGGGCTATCTGGCTGGCTGGATGGGAAGGGGGACTTGCAGCACTGACCATAGTCACCAGCACCTCCCCTCACACCCCCCCAACACAAACTCCACAGTACCCACCTGGTAGAATGCAATGCCCTCCATCCCAACACAAGATCCCACAAAGCACCACCACCCTGGCTTATGTTGTGTGAAGCACAGGGACACTCTTGGGACTCTTAGCCAAACAACTGCCAGGACAACACTCCCAGCCATCCTGTCAGCACAGCCAGCCCACCCCACAGGGAAGCAGAGTCAAAAGGAAGGAAGCATGGGCATGCTGGGAAGGGGGTGGAGGCAATAGCATGATGGGAGTCGTAGTCACAGACATTGCTCAGCCTCACAACTGGCCCATCAACACCACCCTGAACCATGCTCACATCACAGGGAGTGGAGAAGGACTCACAAGATGGCTGACACTGGCTACTGCTGTGGGGAGCACAAGGCCCTGCTGCCAACTGTGCACCAACAAACAGCAGGACACCACTGACTGACATCCTGAGAGACAACTTACACTCCCTGCAATGCAAGCACGTTCCATGGTGGGATATCTGGCTGGCTGGGTGGGAAGGGGGACTTGCAGCACTGACCATAGTCACCAGCACCTCCCCTCACACCCCCCCAACACAAACTCCACAGTACCCACCTGGTAGAATGCAATGCCCTCCATCCTAACACAAGATCCCACAAAGCACCACCACCCTGGCTTATGTTGTGTGAAGCACAGGGACACTCTTGGGACTCTTAGCCAAACAACTGCCAGGACAACACTCCCAGCCATCCTGTCAGCACAGCCAGCCCACCCCACAGGGAAGCAGAGTCAAAAGGAAGGAAGCATGGGCATGCTGGGAAGGGGGTGGAGGCAATAGCATGATGGGAGTCGTAGTCACAGACATTGCTCAGCCTCACAACTGGCCCATCAACACCACCCTGAACCATGCTCACATCACAGGGAGTGGAGAAGGACTCACAAGATGGCTGACACTGGCTACTGCTGTGGGGAGCACAAGGCCCTGCTGCCAACTGTGCACCAACAAACAGCAGGACACCACTGACTGACATCCTGAGAGACAACTTACACTCCCTGCAATGCAAGCACGTTCCATGGTGGGATATCTGGCTGGCTGGGTGGGAAGGGGGACTTGCAGCACTGACCATAGTCACCAGCACCTCCCCTCACACCCCCCCAACACAAACTCCACAGTACCCACCTGGTAGAATGCAATGCCCTCCATCCTAACACAAGATCCCACAAAGCACCACCACCCTGGCTTATGTTGTGTGAAGCACAGGGACACTCTTGGGACTCTTAGCCAAACAACTGCCAGGACAACACTCCCAGCCATCCTGTCAGCACAGCCAGCCCACCCCACAGGGAAGCAGAGTCAAAAGGAAGGAAGCATGGGCATGCTGGGAAGGGGGTGGAGGCAATAGCATGATGGGAGTCGTAGTCACAGACATTGCTCAGCCTCACAACTGGCCCATCAACACCACCCTGAACCATGCTCACATCACAGGGAGTGGAGAAGGACTCACAAGATGGCTGACACTGGCTACTGCTGTGGGGAGCACAAGGCCCTGCTGCCAACTGTGCACCAACAAACAGCAGGACACCACTGACTGACATCCTGAGAGACAACTTACACTCCCTGCAATGCAAGCACGTTCCATGGTGGGATATCTGGCTGGCTGGGTGGGAAGGGGGACTTGCAGCACTGACCATAGTCACCAGCACCTCCCCTCACACCCCCCCAACACAAACTCCACAGTACCCACCTGGTAGAATGCAATGCCCTCCATCCTAACACAAGATCCCACAAAGCACCACCACCCTGGCTTATGTTGTGTGAAGCACAGGGACACTCTTGGGACTCTTAGCCAAACAACTGCCAGGACAACACTCCCAGCCATCCTGTCAGCACAGCCAGCCCACCCCACAGGGAAGCAGAGTCAAAAGGAAGGAAGCATGGGCATGCTGGGAAGGGGGTGGAGGCAATAGCATGATGGGAGTCGTAGTCACAGACATTGCTCAGCCTCACAACTGGCCCATCAACACCACCCTGAACCATGCTCACATCACAGGGAGTGGAGAAGGACTCACAAGATGGCTGACACTGGCTACTGCTGTGGGGAGCACAAGGCCCTGCTGCCAACTGTGCACCAACAAACAGCAGGACACCACTGACTGACATCCTGAGAGACAACTTACACTCCCTGCAATGCAAGCACGTTCCATGGTGGGATATCTGGCTGGCTGGGTGGGAAGGGGGACTTGCAGCACTGACCATAGTCACCAGCACCTCCCCTCACACCCCCCCAACACAAACTCCACAGTACCCACCTGGTAGAATGCAATGCCCTCCATCCTAACACAAGATCCCACAAAGCACCACCACCCTGGCTTATGTTGTGTGAAGCACAGGGACACTCTTGGGACTCTTAGCCAAACAACTGCCAGGACAACACTCCCAGCCATCCTGTCAGCACAGCCAGCCCACCCCACAGGGAAGCAGAGTCAAAAGGAAGGAAGCATGGGCATGCTGGGAAGGGGGGTGGAGGCAATAGCATGATGGGAGTCGTAGTCACAGACATTGCTCAGCCTCACAACTGGCCCATCAACACCACCCTGAACCATGCTCACATCACAGGGAGTGGAGAAGGACTCACAAGATGGCTGACACTGGCTACTGCTGTGGGGAGCACAAGGCCCTGCTGCCAACTGTGCACCAACAAACAGCAGGACACCACTGACTGACATCCTGAGAGACAACTTACACTCCCTGCAATGCAAGCACGTTCCATGGTGGGATAACTGACTGGGTGGGTGGGTGGGTGGGAAGGAGGTCTGGCTGTCAACCAAACACAATCAATGCAGACCATGTTCACACCCCAGAGAATACATAGAAATGCCCAAATAATGCAGGACAATGTGCCACACCAATATCAACCCCTGACTGTGACGACTTAGGACAATACAATGTACAGGCCCGCACCCCGAGGCACAGTCACAACTGTCAGGTGTGTCAACCACTGATGCCTGCAGAAACATGACATACATTGTTTGTGTCTCCCAAAAACAGGTGATGATAGGGACACAGCAGCAGACGCTGAGGAGTCCCAGTCCCAGGCTCAAGAGGATGCCGAGCTCACTGGCGTCGTACAGCCTCTGTCCTCCTCGGACGATGAACAACCTGGCACATCCGGTGCAAGTCAACATGCTGCACCAGCAGGACCACCAGCTGCAGCACCAGCAGGTCCACCAGCTGCACCCCCTGCACCCACCCCTCCAACGACTGTCACCACGAATACCATCCCTGCCGACATGGACAGAATAAGGAACAACACCAGCGCAGTGACCCTGGACCAACCTGGGGCCATGGACACCACCACCACCACCAACCCCCAAGGTGGACCAGGGTTATCTGTGCGTGCAACTGCACACACTGCACATGTCAGCAGGGGTGGTGGGAGGGTGGGAGACAGAGGTCGCTGCTTGCAGACGTTGCTGGTGTGCATGAAGACCCACAACTGGTACGCATAGCTGATGCGTACCAGTCCAGCACCGGAGAGCTCAGCCAGGTAGTGGGGCTCCTCAGAGACATCAAACAGCAGCAGGCTGCCCATCATGCCCGCTTGGACTCCCACATGTCCCAAGTGGAGTCACACATGTCACGTGTGGACTCCCACATGTCACGTGTGGACTCCCACATGACCCGCGTGGAGTCCAAGTGGGATGTACTACATGAGATGACGGCGGTGCACAGGGACATTTTACAATGCCTCCGCCAGATGAACAGCAACCAGTCCACACCTCCCTGTGTGCCAACAACATCTGGTACCGAACAAACTGCAACTGCCACAGGGAGGGAGGAGGACTCTGGCGGAGAGTCCCCTGCACCGCAGCAGCCTGCACTTGAGGGCCCCCCCCAAGAAGAGGGGTCGTCCGAGGAGGGGAAAGTGAGAGGCTGATGGCCAAGCGCAACTCCCAGGAAGCCTGAACCTGTTCTGGATTTTCGCCTTTGTGCACAGACTGTTCACCCTGTTGATGGCAACACTACTCCCACACATTGCATGGGGAGTATAAGTTGGAACAATGTGTCAGACAACAGTGGCCCCGATACTGGGGATCCTGTCTACCTGGACTTTCTATTCATCTAGGAACTTGGGATTGCAAGATTCATGTACAGCACAATCCATCCTATGCACTATTATCACAATAAACACACTAATACACCATACTTGCCTCTGTCGTGATTCCAACGTGGGTGCTGTTATGGGGATGATGAACTGCAAAATTACACAGTGTATGCGAACTGCAACAGCAAGGACAACACAGGCATGTGAGTACAGGCAACGTGACACATATGAGGGAGACACACCACCAGGGCTACACAACACATACACACCTAGGCCATCTGACTCATTGCCTACACTGATGTTGCCAGGGAAGACGGTGCAATGCACAGACACCACACCCATTCCCAGTTGTAGTCAAGTAGCCCACAGGTGCAGTAAGCAAATGGCAGTCAAATGTGTGACCACAGACAACGCACATCACTAAGTGAAGCACAGGTTTATTACACAGTAGCAACATGCCGTAACCACTACAGATGCAAGGTAACCCCACCTGGTAGCGGGCACACAGTCAACAACTGTAGACAGAAGGAAGTCCATGGGTGTGGCGCACATCACCTGTAGGGACACAACAGCTACCAGCCTGGATGTGCAATCACGTCGTCGGTGGACACAGTTGACCAAACGAATCTGAAAGTACCCTGTGAAGGACAGAAATGACACACAGTCAAAAGCAATGCAGTACAGGACAGAACAGCAAAACTCATGCACAATACATGTTACAAGATACCCACCCAGAACCAAGTTAGCATGTCAACACTGTTGGGGAGTACAGCCCACCTGTCACCACACATCGCAACACACATCCTGTCAAGTAGCCCATGGACACACTCCAACAGCACCAGAGCACCACCCACACATCATGCCAACTCACATCATTCACATGACACCTCAGGATACTCACATTCAGCTAAAGAAGTTGGTGATGAGCTGTGTGCGGACATCACCATCACCATCATCATCATCATCGTCACTGGCATCGTGGTCCAGGCCAGGATCCTCCACAGGTGGCGGATGTTGGTCATCGTCATCCTGGATGAGAGGCAACTCCTTCCGCACTGCCAGGTTGTGGAGCATGCAGCAGACGATGATAATCTTGCACACTTTCGCAGGGGCATATGGGAGGGACCCTCCGGTCTTGTCCAGGCAGCGGAAGCGGCTCTTCAGGAGACCAAAGGTCCGCTCAATCACTCTCCTGGTCCGACCATGTGCCTCATTGTAGCGCATCTGGGCAGGTGTCACAGGGTTCCTGAGGGGTGTCAGCAACCACGGCATGTTGGGGTATCCCGAGTCACCTACGGACAGACAAGTGCACATCAGCTGACTTGGAAAAGTGGGCGGAATACTACAGATCAGATCACACACAATGGCACAAAGTCAGTACACACCGACAAGCCAGGCACGCTGGTTCTGCATCTGTGCCATCAACCTGGGGATGCGACTACTCCTCATCACAAAGGCATCGTGTGCTGAACCAGGGAAACGGGCACACACGTGTGTGATGGTCATGTCTGCAAGACACACCACCAGTGCATTGACCGAGTGGTAGTGCTTGCGGTTCCTGTAGGCCTGCTCCTGGGCCTGTGGTGGTACCAAAGCCACATGTGTCCCATCAATGGAGCCAATGACATGCGGCATCCTCCCCAGGGCATAAAAGTCACTCTTCACGTCAGTGAGTCGTCGCAGTCTAGGGAAATAGATGTACCGGTTCAGGAAGAGCAACATTGCCGCCAAAACATCGCGGAGCACACGGCTGAACATGGTCTGTGACATCCCACCAGCAGACGCCACAGTATGTTGGAAGGTACCGGTGGCAAAGAAGTGTAGGGCTGCCATCACCTTCACCTTGGGGGTCAGCGCTGTAGGATACGGCCGGCCAGGCTGCAAATGTGGGGACAACTGCACTGCCAAATCCTCAATCAGCTGCCTGGTGAAGCGGTACCGTCGGATGCTGTCCCGTTCCACCATCGTTGCCAGGTCTGGGAATGGCCGATGGACAGCAGGAGCCCTGCAGTGCAGAGGAGAAGTAAGCAAGATCGTCAGTCACCCCACATATGCGGCATTGAACACACTCAAGATCCCAACATACATCATCATGAGGCACAACTACATGAAGTGTGCAGTACCGGAACGACATTTATGGTACATACATGGCCAACATCTGTCAACACGGTCCTACAGGTGGCATCAATTTGTCCCTGTTTGGCCCATTGGATATCATGATGCTGTGTCACAGTCACCCCCCAGTGACATGTGAGGACAGATGTGCCCCAGGCACCACAGCTCAACGACAGGCACATTCCCAGGGACCCTGTAATGCCACATGGACACTGGCATCACCTGGAGTATCATGTGTACACCACAACAAAACAAACATGACCCCCACAGGTAGTGGCCACACTTGCCATGGCAGGAGAGCCATGGACGTCTGTGACACACACGCACAACATCAGAGTCCATGCACACACAACGTGGATGTGGAGACTGTCTCCCATTGTGCACATGAAATCAGAGACATTGTAAACACTACATGCACAAAGACTGTGGAGGGCCATCACTATTGTGCCACTGGGACACCCTGGCTCAAACATACCGTCCCACATGGGACTCACGGGGTATGTGACATGACATACACAAACACCACTGTGAAATGTGACCATGGCACATGCACAGATATGAACAGTTGCACATCACAGTGGTCACGTACACGTAACACCCATGATCCTGTCCCCATGAACACGTGCACAGCCTGGGGGTGGCTGCCCACAGGTGACACCCACAGGACAACATGTACACCAACATACACACAATAGGAAATGCAGCCTTACATGCCTTATGATAAGGTTTGGACAGGCTGTCGTGATGTAGGTGTGCCCCTCACTCCCTGGGAGCTATCTGTGGCTGGCATATGTCCATCTGAGACAGGCATGCTGACATATGCCAGTCACATGTACAGTGATGCGTTGTACTGCAATGGACCGATCGGTGCCTCCGGCCGGCCCATTGCATTCAATGTGTGCGGGTACGCGTTGTACCCCTGTGCGCGTTGAACAGCAATGGACCGATCGGTGCCTCCGGCCGGCCCATTGCATTCAATGTGTGCGGGTACGCGTTGTACCCCTGTGCGCGTTGAACAGCAATGGACCGATCGGTGCCTCCGGCCGGCCCATTGCATTCAATGTGTGCGGGTACGCGTTGTACCCCTGTGCGCGTTGTACTGCAATGGACCGATCGGTGCCTCCGGCCGGCCCATTGCATTCAATGTGTGCGGGTACGCGTTGTACCCCTGTGCGCGTTGAACAGCAATGGACCGATCGGTGCCTCCGGCCGGCCCATTGCATTCAATGTGTGCGGGTACGCGTTGTACCCCTGTGCGCGTTGAACAGCAATGGACCGATCGGTGCCTCCGGCCGGCCCATTGCATTCAATGTGTGCGGGTACGCGTTGTACCCCTGTGCGCGTTGTACTGCAATGGACCGATCGGTGCCTCCGGCCGGCCCATTGCATTCAATGTGTGCGGGTACGCGTTGTACCCCTGTGCGCGTTGTACTGCAATGGACCGATCGGTGCCTCCGGCCGGCCCATTGCATTCAATGTGTGCGGGTACGCGTTGTACCCCTGTGCGCGTTGAACAGCAATGGACCGATCGGTGCCTCCGGCCGGCCCATTGCATTCAATGTGTGCGGGTACGCGTTGTACCCCTGTGCGCGTTGAACAGCAATGGACCGATCGGTGCCTCCGGCCGGCCCATTGCATTCAATGTGTGCGGGTACGCGTTGTACCCCTGTGCGCGTTGTACTGCAATGGACCGATCGGTGCCTCCGGCCGGCCCATTGCATTCAATGTGTGCGGGTACGCGTTGTACCCCTGTGCGCGTTGTACTGCAATGGACCGATCGGTGCGCACCCATTGACAATGGGCTTGCCTGGCAACGGACGCGTTTTCGAATATTCGAACGAGTCGGTTGCTGGAAAATCAGTTGGTCACCCACAACAATGTTGCAAAATCATGTATGTCATGAAGTTGAAGATTTGAAGGATGCTGTGGGCGTGTTTTGGTGCTGCTATTCCATGGATTGGCCATATTCAGAAGATGCAAACGACTTGGACCTATCACTTTGGACACAAGGGACAGTATCTGCCTCTCCAGCACATATATATTGCTGCATGTTCCCCTGAGAGCCCACTTGCCTGCACTACATGCTCCAGGACGACATCTTCCACTGCACTGCTGCTGTCTCTGCCCCTCTGGACCCTGCAATGGCACGTACTGTGGAGAGAGCCCCAGCCTTCAGCCTTGAAGAGAACCAGGCCCTGCTGGACAGCCTACTTCCACAGTACAGCAAGCTGTATGGGACACCAGGGGAGCAGGTGAGTGTTCTGTGCACTGCCTTTCTGAATGTGCATTTTGTCTGACTAGCAAGGCTGAGAGTCAGCACACCACTGGCTAGCAGGCTCACTGAGTAGTTGTCACCCCCCATAGTGTGTAGTGACTTGCACTGGACAGGTATGGTGCAGTGACAGTGCTTCTGAACAGGGTTTTACTCCCCATGCTATGATACCATGTAGTGACTTCTGGAAAACTGTCCATGGGCAGCCGTGCACTGCCTGGGTACACCATGTGCCCCTGTGATTGCGACATGTATATGCAACTGTGTCATGCACGGATATGTTGCATGTGTAGTAATGTCCTTATCACTTTGTCATCCTGACAGGCTTCTGCCCATCGGAAGCATGAGATCTGGAAGGACATCGTCCGGGCTGTCCGGTCCGTGGGGGTCTACAAGCGCCGGATCCGCAACTGCCAAAAGAGGTGGCAGGACCTTCGGGGCTGGACCCGGAGGATTGCACGGGTCCAGCTGAAGCTGTCGCCTCCTCGCAGGAGGGGCGGAACACGGACCCTGACCCCCCACATGCTCAGGATCCTGGCGGTGGTCTTTCCAGACCTGGATGGGCAGCTGAAGGCCAGAGAGCAGCAAGGAGGGGGTGAGTCAAAGACTGCACTGTGTACTCTGTCTAACATGTTATGTGCCCTCCTCGGGCCAGGTTGAACTGCCACAGTACAGCAGTCATGTTGTCCAGGAGCCATGTCCCTCTATTGTGCACTGCCCACTCCTCATCTGATACCCAGGTGTGGCCCTTACATGCAGGGAATTCTGTCACTTAGGACTGTGTCCTTGCAGTTTGCTTGACTCAAGGTGGGAGACAGCATCTGTTTCCCTGACTCTGTGGTGGGCATCATGGGTGGGTCCATTGCTTACACAATGCCTGTATTCTGACATGTATTCAGCGTGTTACTTTGATCTGTGGTCCAATTGCTGAGCTGATCCACCACATGTGGCTGGGGTACCTGGCACACACCCATGCTGCGGGTGGGAACAATGTTTGGGCCCCAGGAGTATGTATATGACGTGTGTCACACATACTTAGCCAGCTGCCTACAGTCCAGGGCTCATCCCTCATTCATGTGGGGCTGGACAGTCATGCCTACTCCAGGCCATACAATACACTCTGTACTCCCACTCCCGTGTATCAGAGGACACATTGTGCACAGTGATTTGCCCCTCAGGTGTCTGCCTCTGTGTCAGTGTGCTGTGGATTAGTCGCCAGGACTGCTGTGGAGTTTCTTGGTAGGGGCTCAGCATGCCACTGGAGATGTGACCATAGGAGACGATACTTGTGTGACACATAGGTGTCTGATCAGCTGCCCATGCAGACTGGGGCATGTAAATGTGAAGTTCAGGCAGCTGTTCCCCATGCACAGCAGAGTGTGAGGGGCTCAGGTTCAGAGGGTAGTGTCACAGGTCTCCCATATGTCCAATAGGTATGACCTGGACAGATGAGGGTTAAGAGGATGTGTTGTGGGGGGATGTACATGTGCACTTGTGCAGCTCCAGGACTTGCATTCCCCATGACCTACTATTGTGACACAGTGCAGAGTGTTGTTGTCTGGCTGCAAAGTCATACATCACTGAGACAGTGATGTATGACTTTGCAGTCATGCCTCCGCCATGGCATGTGTCTACTGATTGGTGATCCTGCAGGGGAGTGACATGTGCTACATGCACACCATAGTGGCGCTGGCTATCAGGACATGGGTGCATCATGGTGTCTGTCGCTGGTATGCATCACATGCATTTCCTATTTGACTCTGGGCATCCCTTACATCCGTAAACCTGTACTGACTCAGTGGCAAGAGCTGTGATGTGTCCACACCGTGTTCTCTGCACTGTCCAACTACTGTGTACTTGGTGCATGTGTCAACACTGGGGTGTTGCAATCCAACAGACACCAGACAGATGGGTGCAAGGCCATGTGGGATGTGAGTGCCATGCTTGGCATCAGACTGACAATTGACTTCTCCTGTTCAATTAGTGCACTTTTAGCAATGTACAACTAATGATGCCAGGGCTTGCTCTGTGATGTGCTGTGCTCACAGTGGTGTGTGCGTTATGTGCAGGTGACTGATGTCTGTCTGTTTCCCCATTGTTTGCAGATACATCCACGGCCACGGAAGGGGACAGCTCCACGGACCAGGAGGAGCCGGAGAGCCAGACTGGGTCAGCAGCCGAGGAGTGGTCGGAGGGACCCAGTGGCACGGAGGGCGAGGGGAGCCACACCGAGGAGTCCTCAGCAGCATCCACCTCAGCTGAGGACCAGAGCAACTCGGAGGATGACTCCCTTGTGGAGGCGGGTGTCAGCAGCCACCACACCCCAGCTAGTGTTGCTGTCCCCGCCACCACCAGCACCACCACCGCCCTCCCATCGGCTCCCATTCCCCAGGTCCGTGGAGGCTCCCATGTCCGGGAGCGTGTCTCCTTTGGGCCAGGCACCGCACCCCCTGCCCCTGTGTCCCCTGCTGCCCTGAGTGAGGAGTCTGTGTACCTCCTTCGCCAGCTCCATGTAGGGCAGACAGCCATGCTGAGTGTCCTCCATGCGCACACCGCGCTGTTGACTCAGCTGGTGTCGTTCATGGAGGGCATCTCATCGGGCATGTCTGACCTACAGAGGGGCAATAGGTCCATGGACTCCTCCCTGACGGCAGCAGTGTCCCTCCTCAAACGGTCCCTCACCCCTCCTGCCTCTGCTCCATCCACACTCCCCAGCACCTTACCCATCCCAGGCACACACACACTGGCACACACCAGCACACACACATCCAGCACACTGACACACACGCCAATGACAAAACGCACACGCAAGCACATTCAGGGGACTGAAGCCAGACTCACAGGGGATGGGGCCCTGGAACACACACACGCATCCACATGCACTGCGCAGTCCTCAGTTCCCTCTCCCTCCAAAGCACCCTCCCTTGCCTCACCTGCAACCCCAAAGTCACAGCAGCTCTTCCTCTGTGACCTCGGCCTCTTCCCCACCGATGAAGCTGCTCCAGCATCCCGGGGGAAGAGGAAGCCCACCCACACGGAGCAGAGTGCCCCTCGCCCCCGGACACCCTCCCCCAGGCGCAGACGGACTGAGGCCCCCACCCGCAAGTCCCCCGGAGTGCTAAGAGCAAGACCCCGCCACCGCCCTGCAGCTCAGGCACAAGGTCTCCGTCCTCCATCCCTCAGGCCCCCACTGCACAGGTGCCCCCACCACACCCTGCCCCAGGTTCCCCCACCCACAGATATACCATCCCCAAGATGCTCCGGCCTTCTCCCCCTGCCACTTGCTCTCCCAGCACCACACCCCCGCTGCGCTTGTCTGTGCCACTGATGTGGTGAGGGTGTCCCCCCTCTGTCCAACCCACCTTGCCTGTTCCCCATTCTCCTCCCCTGGAGGTAGGCACTGCAGTGGAGTCCACTACCGCCCTGTCTGACTTGGGCACTGCAGTGGCGGACCTGTCCACCCCATCTGCAGGGTCCACTGCAGTTGTGCCGGCACCCACGACATCTGTGTCATGCCCCCCAGTTGTGCCGGCACACACCATGTCAGACACCTCCACTGCAGTTGTCAGTGGCTCTCCAGCACCCACCACCCCTTCCCTGACTCCCCTGGTGAGCCCTGATCCTGTCCCTGCGGTGCCTGGCCTGCCCCCGGTTGCCCCTCCTAGTGGATTGTCCCTGGTATTGTGCAGGCATGCGTAGGGTGACATCTGCCAGTGTCACCCTGTTTGAACTTTGACAATGGACTGGCCATTGGCCTTTGCTCTTTTTTCAGGACTTCGTTTGGCCTCAACACATATGCTGAATAAAGCAACTTTCTTTTCTCTAGTGCTCATGCTTCAGATGTACATGTTGTTGGTGCAGCTAACCATGCCCTTGCTGCAGTGATGGTGATATCTGGTCTCATGATTATGAAGTGTTACTGTGCAGGAACCCATGTGGTCCAGGGGGAATGTGTCCTATCATGTGGTGTATCCATGTCATCAATAGCAGCATCTGAGGGTGTCATGTGTTCAGTATTTGGCAATGGGTTTCCTACTTACATTGGCAATTTCATATCTGTGGCTTCCACCCCTGCACATCTGTTGTGCCTGCCATCGTTGCATTTGTCTACTTCCCTGACCGTGTTGCCATCTCCAGTGGACATGCAGGTTTGGGCATCAATGGGGAGGGACTCATCCGTGTAGTCAGTGCAACATTGCTATACAAGTGTGTTGGATCTGTGCTGATGATTCCGTTGGCACATCCATGACCAGGCTGATGTGATGGGAGCCCTCATTTGGTGCTAATTGTTGATTGTGTGACCAAGTGCTCAGCTGACATGATGGGGCCCTACTGAGGCAACATATGGCACAGCTTTCCTCACACAGGAGTGGAGTCCCCTCATGGCAGTGTGTACACGTGTGACATTGCCTGCGCCCAAGGTGTGTGTTGTATGTGCATGTCTGTGTGTTCACTTCCATTCATCTGCGCATGCTGTGATCCCTAGTGTTGTACCTGTTTGTGATGCTTGCTGACTTGAGCTATGTTCCCCCAAAGTCTTCTCCCTGTGTTCTCTGTGATGTGGGTGCATGGCACATTACTGGTCATCAGGGTGTCACCCATAGGTGTGTTTGCTGTCAGGGCAGAGTTTGTGTGCTGACGCAGATGGGTCACAGTCAGGTTTCCCTTTGGCACTTGTTGTTTGCCCCTGTCATGTGATTTCCAGTTTGTGTTATCTTTCAGTGATTGTGACACGTTGTGTGTGTGACTGCTGGCACTCCTTAGGGTCCGGGCTGCAATGTTGGTTGTTGTCTATGTGTGTTCTTTGTGGGTGACCTTGGCTTCTTCATTGGTGTGTGACTGTGGCTGGGATCCCATTGGTCGGTGTGGTATTGCCGTCATGTCCATGTACAGCGTAGTGTGCAGTGTGTCAGACATTCAGGAGTCTTGTTGAGTGTCCATGTGTGATGTGTTTCTACACCTTGGTTCCCACCCACCACCCTGGAATAGTAATGGGTGCATGTGCAATGTCACCAGTGCATGTGTACTTCACTGCTGCACATTGTTGGAGGTCGAGGGGTGTGGTCTTGAGTGTGTGCAGATGAGAGTTGTTGCCCGGCTAGTCCCCTGCCTCCATGTTGGCCTTGGCTTACTGGCCATGCTGATTGATTTGTGCTTGTGTAGGTGTGATGGTAGTTAGTTGCTCAGGACACCTGACTGTGGTTCACAGTGTGAACGACATTTAGCTTTGTCATCACAGTGGTATTTTTCTTCAGCCCAGGGTCACCACATTGTGGGGGCCCTGGGGGTGGTGCTGTGGTGTGTCTGTGACTTGCTGTGTCAGTTGTTGTTCCTACGTGCCTGTGTGACATGTGTGTTTTGTGCTCCCTCTCACCTGTCAATGCCTGCTTGCCCACATAGGGGATTTGGATCCATGAGTTACCTTAGTGTGGCAGTGTATGCACATCTGTATGATTGGTATTCAGCTCTCCTCATGTGTTGTGTTGTTGCCTGGGGACAATGGCACCCCCACCCCTCACCTGCTGTGTATGATGACAGTGTTGGTCTGCCTGTTTGTGTTTGTGCATCTGCACCACTGCATTGGCATATCTTGGGTGTGCCATTGGCTGTATGTTGTTTGGTGTGTTTCCCCTGCTGTCCCTGGGACTCCTAGGTCATCGGTCAGCACAGTGATCATGGTTTGTGTGTCCCATTGCTGCCATGGTATGGTATCTGTTCACCTCACATCTGCTGTCTCCACAGGGTATCTGCATTTGTGTGCCCATTGGTGCAAATATGTGGTTCTGCATTCTGATGGTCACTTCTGTCATTGTGTCATTGATGACTGTTGACGGTCTCAGCCACCATGGGTGTTGTTTGTCTGCACATGGCCAAAGGAATGTTTCATTTGCACTGCAGTATTTGGCTCCCCCAATTTATGTTGCAATGGGACACATACACTACTTTGCCACAGATGAGTTTTTGGTTCTGTGACCAGGAATGATCCATGCAGTTTGGCAGTTGCAGCTCTTTCTTTGTCAACAATTACCTTTTGGTCACTGTGATGATGAGGGTGTAGACCCCATTGCCACAATGGTCAAAATGTGCTTCAGCTATGGACCCCACACTTGCCTTTTGGTCACTGTGATGATGGGGGTTTAGGCCCCATTGCCACAATGGTCATGGGCTGCTTGCATTGTGGGTGCCACACACATATATGTGTGGCACATGTGCTAGGGGGTCACATTGTATGTTCAATGTCATGTTCGGTGTTGTAGGCATTTGACACAGCCTGCTCACACGCTTGTCATGGTGGTGGGGGGATGTCTTAATCTTGCATTCCCTAGGTTGTGGTGTGCTTGTTGTGTCATGCATTGTCCATCCTATGAGTGGGGGTGGTAGTAGTGGTAGGCATCCAGCCCCCCTGGCTAAGGGTGGTAGTAGTGGTGGGCATCCTGCCCCCCTGGGTGAGGGTGGTAGTAGTGGTAGGCATCCTGCCCCCTGGTTGAGGGTGGTAGTAGTGGTAGGCATCCAGCCCCCCTGGCTAAGGGTGGTAGTAGTGGTAGGCATCCAGCCCCCTGGCTAAGGGTGGTAGTAGTGGTGGGCATCCTGCCCCCTGGGTGAGGGTGGTAGTAGTGGTGGGCATCCTGCCCCCCTGGGTGAGGGTGGTAGTAGTGGTAGGCATCCTGCCCCCCTGGGTGGGGGTGGTAGTAGTGGTGGGCATCCTGCCCCCCTGGGTGAGGGTGGTAGTAGTGGTAGGCATCCTGCCCCCCTGGGTGGGGGTGGTAGTAGTGGTAGGCATCCAGCCCCCCTGGCTAAGGGTGGTGGTAGGCATCCAGCCCGCCCTGGGTGAGGGTGGTAGTAGTGGTAGGCATCCAGCCCCCCTGGCTAAGGGTGGTAGTGGTGGTGGGCATCTGGCACCCCCTGGCTAAGGGTGGTAGTAGTGGTGGGCATCCTGCCCCCCTGGGTGAGGGTGGTAGTAGTGGTGGGCATCCTGCCCCCCTGGCTAAGGGTGGTAGTAGTGGTGGGCATCCTGCCCCCCTGGGTGAGGGTGGTAGTAGTGGTAGGCATCCTGCCCCCTGGGTGAGGGTGGTAGTAGTGGTAGGCATCCAGCCCCCCTGGCTAAGGGTGGTGGTAGGCATCCAGCCCGCCCTGGGTGAGGGTGGTAGTAGTGGTAGGCATCCAGCCCCCTGGCTAAGGGTGGTAGTGGTGGTGGGCATCCTGGCACCCCCTGGCTAAGGGTGGTAGTAGTGGTGGGCATCCTGCCCCCCTGGGTGAGGGTGGTAGTAGTGGTGGGCATCCTGCCCCCTGGCTAAGGGTGGTAGTAGTGGTGGGCATCCTGCCCCCCTGGGTGAGGGTGGTAGTAGTGGTAGGCATCCTGCCCCCCTGGGTGGGGGTGGTAGTAGTGGTGGGCATCCTGCCCCCCTGGGTGAGGGTGGTAGTAGTGGTAGGCATCCTGCCCCCCTGGGTGGGGGTGGTAGTAGTGGTGGGCATCCTGCCCCCTGGGTGAGGGTGGTAGTAGTGGTAGGCATCCAGCCCCCCTGGTTGAGGGTGGTAGTAGTGGTAGGCATCCAGCCCCCCTGGGTGAGGGTGGTAGTAGTGGTGGGCATCCTGCCCCCCTGGCTGAGGGTGGTAGTAGTGGTAGGCATCCAGCCCCCCTGGCTAAGGGTGGTGGTAGGCATCCAGCCCGCCCTGGGTGAGGGTGGTAGTAGTGGTAGGCATCCAGCCCCCCTGGCTAAGGGTGGTAGTGGTGGTGGGCATCTGGCACCCCCTGGCTAAGGGTGGTTGTGGTGGTTGGCATCCAGCCCCCCTGGGTTGGGGTGGTGGCGCGCATTCAGGCCCCTGTGTGCATATGTGGCATTGGTGATGGGCATCCCGCCCCTATGGTGCTGCTGTTGCTGGTGTAAGTATATTCAGATTCCCAGTGTATGTGTGTGATGTGTCGTGTACGTGTTGTATGTGTTTTGTGGTTGGTGTCTGACTTACCTTCTGCGCCGTACGCGTCCGTGCCTGTTCCGGTAGTAGATGTAGAATATTGGTATGATCGGGACGAAGGGATTCATGGTTGGTTCGTGTCGTTCGTCCTTCTCGTTGCTTCGCGTCGTCCTCGTCGCTTGGCTTCGTCCTCGTCGCTTCGCGTCGTCCTCGTCGGTGCTGTGTTCGTCTCGTAGCCGTGGATCGTGTTGTGGCGCGATTCGGAGCTTATGTGCGCCTCTCCCGGATGCTTGACGTGCCGTGCGTAGCGACGGGTTCGGCGCGTACGGAAAGCGCATCGTACTTGTCCGGCCGGACGGGGCTGCATTTTCCCTTCCGTGCGACTCGATTCGGCGTTTCCGGATTCGCCTCGGTCGGAGAACAGGACCTGGTTTGGGTGAGTACGGCTCGGCCGGGATTTTTGCTGTTGTGCGCATCGTACTTGCTCGTTCGGTGTGCTGTACGGATCGGTCGGGAAACAGGCTTTCGCATGGCTTTTTTCCCGACCGAATGGTATTGTGTGCGCCTCCGACCGAGATCGGAATCGGCCCCCTAGTCTTTTTACAACGATTAGCGCCAAGACGCCTTTGGGCATTTGTGCGCTTTACAAATATACAAATCAAAATCAAATCAAAATCAGGAAGAGCCTCAAGACCTGGATCTTCAGCTGAACCAGAGCTGCACCCCCCCTCCCGCGCCTTGAGGCCCTCACGGGTGAGTAGCACGCTTTAAACCCCCTGATTGATTGAAATCAATTGTGTGATGGCAGTACTCGGTGGTCTTGTGCTGTGAAGTAAATGTAACGGATAGCATTCTTAAATGCATATACTTACAGGGGTTATGGTATTACCCACAAAGAAAAACTCAATTGTTTTTTTATTAAAAAACATTGAATATTTAGTGGATCATTGTTCCAGTTTCAACCATTTTAGTACTAATAACTGAGGCATCATCAGACCTACCAAAAACTAGCTAGTGAGATTTTGAAAAAAAGGAACATGATCATAAAGGGTGTGTGTGTCTTCTATAGTAATTATGAATGTCAGTAAATGTGCAGAACATTTATGCTGTAGCACAACATTGTTCGTGGGTCTGCAGAAGACATGAAAAATCTGTGTCATAATAGGAAAAATGATCGATTCTTTGCCTCATGAGCAACTGGTGTCGTCACGTAAAGGAATTTGCACCATCCTGGTTCAATGAATGAATGTTGTCATGCCATCTCCATCTCCATCTGTCTGCACTTTGCATCCTCCATCCCTGAGTTATGATGAGTACCTATGCCAAACCACACCTGCTGCAGTTGGATGTTTTGGCTCTGTGTCGTCACTTTCTGTGTCCCATCTATGTCATGGTCTGCCCTTGGGTCAATGATCCTTGTGAATAGCCCCCAGTCATCCTCCACTCTGACACATGAAGATTCATTGTTATCATCCTCCCCCACTCAACAGTCATCCACAGATAAATCACTTACTCCACTGTTCAGCTCAGAGCGCGCTCGAACCCGTGGCAGTGCAGTTAGCTGCACCTCCTCGCTGCTGCTCTTGTTGAAAAGCTGTTTTTGCACATTTTGCACACAATCTCTTCTGCTGCTACTATTTTTTAACGTCTTGCTTCGTTTTTAATTGTATTTTAAAAAGTGTTGAAATGTGTTGAATTTGATCTGTGGTGGGCGGTGAGAATCGAACCCTGAGAGGGAGGAATCTGCTCCGAATTAGTGACCCGCCATTTTCCCTCACGGCACGGTCTAGTTGTTAACACTGGGGCCTATAAAACGGGACGCTGCGCAAGCGCGCAGCGGGCGCACGCAGCGGGCGCGCCGTTGGCGCGCCAAAGGCACACCTAAGGCAAGCCCATCTGCGCCCGTCAGCGTCCCGGAGGCGTCCGGTGCCGGAAACGCTGCTGCCTACACACCAGGGAACTTGCACCCAAGAGACCATCGACTATGTTACAGCAGAGACAGTCTATTGGAAATAGGTAAGTGTGCGAGCTGCCGCTCCCACTTCTCTCTTGCTGTTGACACAAATGGCCTTAGTTGTATTGATTGTAAGTGGGCGACTCTTCCCCCCCCCGGACGCAGGTTGCATAGTGAGGTCATGGACCTCAGCCAAACCCGCCCCCCCAGTCCAGGATTCAGTGACTGCGAACGACCTAAAAGCAATACTCCTGAACACACGCTCTATGAAAAAGCATGAGTTCCAAATCTTTGACCTCATTAATGACTTCAAATCTGATGTCATGTTTTTGATCGAGACTTGGCTAAATGAAGGCTCCAATCCCACGCTCGCGAATGCAATCCCCCCTGACCACCTGATAATTAGAAAGGATAGGCCTGGAGGTCGGGGCGGGGGAGTGGCTATTATTTATAAAAACTCTTTTTCCTGCATATCACTACCCACTATAGAGTTAGAAGGAGCTGAGAGTCTTGGTTTTCTGTTATCAGTATCTGCCCATCAGTCAATTGCTGGCGTTGTAATTTACCGCCCACCAGGGCCGGCCGGCCGGTTCTTGGAGTCTTTAAGCAATGCCATTTTGCCTATTGCTGCGAAATATAAGCAATGCTTGGTACTCGGTGATTTTAACATCCACATGGATCAATCTACTGATCCCGAGTCCCTGAAACTATATGAATCCCTAAATATCCTCAATTTGACTCCTTATGTTTTTTCCCCTACAGAAGAAAAAGGCCATATTCTCAACCAAATTTTCTCAACGGACAGGATTGAAATGGACCCACCCTCTCCCATCATTTGGTCTGACCATTTCCTACTTTCTTTTAGATTATGCAAAGAATCAGCACAGTCTCAATCCCACTGCAAACCACGTGCCACAAGTTTTAGGCCTTTCAATCAGATGACTCCAGAGGCATTAGCCAGAGCACTTAAGAAACACCCTATTTCTTTTAGTGGCCACTTAGAGAGCGACGTACACTCACTAGAATATTGGCTAGAGGTACGCGCGAATGAACTCGCCCCCCCTAAGACCCGAGTGGCAAATGGCTGTAGAGCCTCTGCCCCTTGGTTCACTGAGGCTCTCAGGAAAAGCAGAAACACCTGCAAATGTCTTGAGAGAGTCTGGAGGAAGAATTTTAATCCCTCGGATAAAATGGCGTATAAATCGGCTCTAAAAGCCCATTACGCCAAAGTTTGCGAGGAAAAAAAGATCTTTCTGTCCTCTAAAATCGAGCAAGCTGGGAACAGTAGCAAGGAACTGTTCAAAATTGTCAAAGATTTCTCCTCCCCCAGTGCCACTAACAGCCTTTTTTCTCCTACAAACGAATGGACGAATCTGATTGCGCAATACTTTTATAAAAAAATTACAACCATTCAAGCCTCGCTTGAGGAATCCCCACTGCTACGGAAGGCAGCACAGACGGGTCCCCCCCTGTTTTATCCAACGCTGGAGGGACCCTCCTGCAATTCCCCCCATAATGTTGGCTGACTCCCTGAAGATACTGAAATCACTGAAATCAGGCTCTCCCTCAGACCCCTGCCCTGCGAAAACACTAGCATCTATTGCAGAGGTGATCAACCCAGCTGTTAACCGGGTTCTGAACCTCTCTTTATCAGAGGGCTTGGTGCCTGACAGCTGGAAACATGGGAAAATCCTACCGCTCTTAAAGAAACCCTCAGCCGACCCTTCTGTAGCTAGCAACTACATGCCAATTTCGCTGCTGCCTTTCTTCTCCAAGGCTTTGGAGAAATATGTAAATAGGGTCTTCACGGATTTTGTTGAGGCCAATAACGTACTACATCCTAGCCAGTCAGGGTTCAGAGCCAACTACAGTACGGAAACAGCCCTACTGGAAGTTTCGGAATCCATTAAAACTACACTTGACAGAGGAGGCAAGGCCGTATTAATATTGTTGGACCTCTCCACGGCCTTCGATACCGGTCCCCATTGCTCTTCTTCTGCACAGACTTCAGGGCTGTGGCATTGGTGGCACGGTCCTTTGGTAGTTCACTTCTTATTTGGAAAGCCGCCAGCAAACTGTCTGGTCTCCCCCTTTTTCGGCCCCTATTTCCCCGTTGAATGTTGGTGTCCCACAGGGATCTATCCTGAGCCCCACCATGTTCAATGTGTTTATGGTACCCATGGCGCTTTTGGCGGAACAATACAGCGGTAAAGTAATATCTTACGCCGACGATACGCAGCCATTGTTCACCTGCGAAAAGGATATGGCCCTGAATGGGACCAAGATAAACATCTGCCTGTCTAAGGTGTTCGCTTGGTTTAAACAGAACCAATTGTTGTGCAATTCTGAAAAGTCAGAAATTATTTTTTTGGGACACAACCCGGGTGAGGAATGGCGCAATTGGTGGCCACAGAATACGTGCCCCCCTCCTAATTTAGCTACCACCGTCAAAAACCTTGGGGTGAAATTGGACGCGGACATGTCCATGAAGTCCCAGGTCCAAGCAGTGGCCGGCACATGCTTTGGCCTACTGAAAATGTTGAGGAACTTCCTTCCACTACTCCCAGTTCCTCATAGGAAAACAGTGGTCCAAGCATTGATTGTTTCTCGCCTCGATTATGTGAACGTCCTGTACTTAGGCCTCCCTGACTATCTTATTGGCCGATAAACAGGTGGTGCAAAACGCTGCGGCAAGAGCCATACTTATGGTAGGCTTCAGGACACACATGACCCCTTATTTGAAGTCCCTACACTGGCTTCCAGTGCGTAAGAGGACACATTTTAAAGCCCTGGTATTGGCCTACAAGGCCTTCCACAATATGGGGGCCTCATACTTGAGGTACAGAATACAGCACTATGCTCCATCTAGAATTTTGAGGTCTGCCACCCAGCAGCTCTCGACTGTTCCGAGGTTCTCTTGTTCTCGTCTGGGTGGATGTTCCTTTCAGGTGGTAGCCTCTCAGCTTTGGAACAGCCTGCCGCCATCCTTGCGTCAGGCTCAGGATCTTCTCAGCTTTAGGCGAGGTTTAAAAACCTGGCTTTTTTCACAAAGCAGCAGCTGATATACGTGTGCCGGTATTGTTCTGTCACTGGTTTCTCTTTCTCAGCGCCGAGACACTCAAGGGAGTAGCCGTGCGCTTTATAAGTGCCCAGATACATTAACATTAACATTAACATTGACTGGCCTATGCCTCTATCAAATGAAGGTACAGCATGGCAATCTTCATGGTACGTAGCCGTGCATCACCTGTCATCAATGAACACAGTAATTGCCAAAGACATCACAAAGTGTCCCGTATGGGAAGACAGATAAACACGATTGCTCCATTGATACACTGGGAACAACTGATGTTTATGTCATCAGCATGATGGTAGCATCTTAAGGGACATTTATCTGAGACAGAGTACACCATACTATATAACTGTGGATATGAGTAAGCAATAATGTCATTATTTCCTTCCCCCTTTGGGTGGAGAATGAAGATTGGTGCACCATGTGGAAAGCCTATCATAGTGGCTTCATACTAATACAATATCACCCCTCCTGGGCATTTGCTGTCCATAGTCACACGAGTCCATTAACCTTCCTGACTGTCTTGCATTTGGATGTGTTTTATTGAACTAGTGTTTGACTGTTTCATTTGGTCAGAACACATGCTTGCAAATAGGTATAATTATGTTAGACTTGTATTTATGGTGGTGAAGACACCAATATACATCATTTGGCTGTCCTACCTTTTCAATAGTTTTTTTAACAATATCAGCATAATGTGGATTTTCCCCAGCTTTGATGGTCAGAAATTCAATTTTATTAAAGACACAGAGGCTAATGTTATTACAATCTCTTTTATTGCTGCCACCACTCAGCAGCCTCTTTTAAGAATTTAGAACACTAACATCAAAATTCCAACATTAAAGCAGGCTAGAACGCCCAACCATCTTCCTTTCTTTTTAGCTGATTGCAACATAACATATCAATTAATAAACAAAGTTTCCAAAATTTGATGACTCAAAAGTCCACAAAACAAAGTCAATATTCTGCATCCACGAATCTCCAAGTAGATTTCACATCATATGATGATTCAAACTTTTCCATCTGATTCTATTATTGTTGACCACAAGCTACAAAATAAACACTTCAAATTGAAAGCAGGGTTGGGTAACATGGTGGGAATAACATTAGCCTCTGGGTGTTTAATAAAATCCAGATTTCCTGACCATCAAAGCTGGAGAAAATCTACATTTTATTGCAAACTTAAATCTTCTTTAGTAAATAACATGCAGCATTCTCAAAAGGCTTGAAATATAGCTTTGAAAAACTGCATCATTTGACCAACCTGCACACCTCAAAATGTCTTGCAATGCAACTCCCAGCATAAAAGCTTGCGAAGCAGACGCACTCCTTACAGAATGTGTTCCAAACAACCTAACATTCACGCATGAGTTACTCATCACCTCTTTCACTTCTTTCCAAAGAGTTGGAGATGACACCGCTTTATGAGGTTGCCTAAAGGAAATTAACAATTGTTTCACACTCACTGATCTTATCTGTCTCTTCTCTCATAATCCTTGACAAAATGTACCACACACAAATTTTCTTGTGCATCAAAAAATGGATAAAATATTGACACTGAATTTGTGTTTGTCCTTAGATTTATATACAAGCCCACTGCTTCAGGTGAGAAAATCCTGTTTGAAACCTCTAGAGCACTAACATCTGATACCCTTCTAAGTGATACTAGACATAGCAAAATTGCTTCATTTCAACACCTTAGTCACATTCCAACCAGAGTTATGCCTTGAAACCAGTGGTTTTAGAATCCTTATACTTCTGATTAATTTCTTTACCAAAACATCTTGATCTACCATAATGCCATTAATTAAAACATGTGCTCCGGCACCAAATGATGGACGAAATGCTGAATGAATCAAACATTCACCCCCGTCAAGAGATCTGGGTTAAATCCATCATTCTTTTGCTCACTACGCCGCTCCAGTTTGGACCCAGCCATAAGCAAATCAGTCTTGACCCTGCTCCTCATGGGAACAGTCCAGCCTGAACTGCCAAGCCGGGTCCTCTCTGGACCGGAAACAAGCAACCTGGGACCGGTTTTGGGGTAACACCCCTTATTAGCCAGGCAAGGTTGAATCCAGTGGCATTGTGAGCAAGCTACCCACGTCTGGGCATACCCATCCCACTTACGGTGAAAAGTGCTGAAGCAACAAATGATGGACGGAATGCTGAATTAAAACATGACCGGTGGCAATAGCTGATTGATGAACATTATTTATTCTGTAAGACAATCCCTACTTAAACTTTTCAAACAAATAATACACTGCCTTTAGAACATCCACCGAAATGGGATCAACATCAAATCAAATCCATTTTTGCCATGCCAATCTATACATCTTCCAAGTACCTGGCACCCAGGACTCCTTAATAAGATCTGTTGCTTGCTGTGAAAGGCCTGACTCCTCACAGACTCGACTGAAATTTTCCATGCCATCAGCCTCAACTGTCCTCCCAATACCAAATCATGCAACTCTCCTGTAGGACTTACCAAAATTTCTAGAAACATTGGCAACTGGATTGGAAAATCTACTGACATCTGCAGAAGTAATGGATGCCAAACCTGAGACTTCAAAAGAGATGTTACTAACACCACTGACTCCTTCCACTTGTGTACCATCAAGGTTACTCGAGTTATCATAGAATGGGGGGAAAAGCGTATGCTCCAAGACCCCTCCACTTCTGTCTGAATGCATCTATCCTTGCTGACTCTGGACGCCAACAGTAAAACATCTTCAACTAGGTATTCTATGTGTTCGCAAACAAGTTCCCCTTGAAATGGGCCCCAAAACACTATCAATCTCAGGAAAACTGTTCTGTTCAGAGTCCAATCGCCGAACCCTGTAATTCCTTGAGAACCAATCTGTCTCCACATTGCTCAACCCTGGGATGTGTTCCGCTTGCACTAAAATGTTCTGGCTCAACCAATACTCCCAGAACACCTGTAGTCCTAGAGGCACTCTTATGGTCTGACACCACGTGATGACCTTTGTCTACCATCATTTTAATTGACTTTGGTGTGTTATTTGACCCTAGCCTGAATGTACGACGTCCTGCATATGCCTTGTTTCTCTTAAAGGTTTCTTTCTTGTAATCTTGTAGTCTTACAGTGGGAGCTGTCACAGTAGAACAGCCTTGCCAAGAACAGAACGTGTGGGATGTGCATTTGAAAGCATGAGAGAGAGAGAGAGGTGTGAAATGTACTGTTTGGTCTCGAAGTGCAGTGTTATGAGCAGTGGTGCACAAATGTGTACTGTGTTGTACATTGAGAGATGAAGTATGTGATGCTATAAGCAGTGGTGCACAAATGTGCATTGTGCTGTACATCGGGAAGTATTATGAAGTTCTTACTATTGGCTTTGACATGGCCTCATGTCATCCTGAATTCTGACTCTGCCTTGCTTGAGCTTTTCTGTGCGCACAGACAGGCCCCCAGAGTGTTTGCAAGTTGCTTGGGTTAATCACGTTCAAGGTTTGTTTTGTGAGAGACTGTTTAATGTACCCTGGAAGGCTTTCGTAAGCTTCGTTAAGATAAAGGCTGGAACATGTGAGAATGTAGAGGGAACGTGGGAACTCCTTCTTGTCGTGGAATGCTTGCCTGGAAGCTGGCCAGTTCCAGTAAGTTTCCTTGGCGTAGAGGGGAAGACTCTCAAACCTTCTTGTGTGTTTTGAGACTATAAAGCTGAGGGTTGTTAACAGCCAGCTTGGGAGTTCACTTGTGGAATAGACGTATTGCCACAAGAATCTGGATTTGAGTCCTGACCGCCAGTCCATTGCCTGGCTGTTAATGGCTCCTCCAGCTTGAGTTGGCAAGGATGTCGAGTGAACGATCAGGTGATTTGTTTGTAACTAGTGCCATTGTGATGCGTGGTTCCAGTGGCTGTGGTCATTTGAGGTGTTTTCTTTATGATGTGTGAGTGACTCAGAGTGCACATCCAAAGTAATCATTTGATGTATTTGGTGTATATATATATATCTTTCTGGTCTCTTGCAGGACGTCCCATATTATTTGCTTGAGTTTTATCTCATATTATTTGCTGCTTGTATTTCATATTATTATCCATGCATTTAACTGTTGCATTTACCAAGTGTGTTATTATTGCTTGCATATAAATATATATCTCTATATACATTTGAATGTGGTTCATTTGACATCTGGGAAAGCCTTTCTGTTAGATAGCATTGCATAAATAAAACCCCAGGGCTTATTCTAAAAGAGAGTCTTTACATTTTGTAAAGTGAACCCCTTTTCTAGGTATTGTTGTGTTTTATGTCTCCTGCTTCGCCGTGTTTGAGCCACCGTGTGGAAGTGAGATTTGTAGAACTCAGTATTATCTGAAAGGCGGAGCAAGAGAACACCTTTGCCAAATCTGCCAAATCTTTTGACTTCGGACCACATACAAAATCGTACTGCAGAGACATTGTCCATCCACAAAAGAGCTGAACACTTCACCTTGTCCGTCATAAAACCCCTTCCTGCAAAGGACCCTTCCAGAAGTTCCAAGCAATTTATCTGTAACTTGCTTTCTTCTTCTGACCATATTCCTCCTGTTGAAACTGCACCACAATGTGCTCCCCATCCTGCTAAAGTCACATTTGATTCTATAATCATATCTGGATTCACTCTAAAAATAGCTCTCCCATTTCACGCCTCCATATTCCTTAACCAACAACCAAGTTACTGCCTGGCTTCATTCGCAAGCACAATTTCCTCTGAATATATCAAACATTCTCTCATATGTTTTGCCTTCAATCTCTGAAGTGCACAATAATTCAAAGGCATTGGAAAAATAGCTTGAACTGTAGAAGATAACAAACTTACCACTCTCACCACCATTCTCAAGGAGATTATCTCTAAACTCAATATCTTTCGTATTACCTTTCTTATACGCTTCAACGTTTCCTTTGGCAATTTCAATTGTCCCTTTAGTGTATTTATCAAATACCCTAAAAACTGAGTCTCCTGACTCAGGACAAGAAACAACATCTGTCTGTTCATATCAAACCCAGATTCTCCAACATGGACACTGCCATATTTGTGTCTTGCAGCACCTTTTTTTCCTCTCCTGATCCATTAACAGAATGTCATCCAGATGTTTAATTAGACACACACCACATTCTCTTACAAATGCTGCCACCGGCCGAAAAACCTTGGTGAAACACCAAAGGGCCAAAGACAGACCGAACAGCAGGCATACAAACCTTCGCGTTTCTCCTGCCCCCAAACGAACTGTAGAAATTTCTGATTGGTTCCCATATCGGAATTGTCAAGTAAGCATCTTTCAAATCTAACCTTGTGAGCGAGTCCCCTGTTTGTAGTACGTCCCTTAGCAAATGCATGCCTTCCATCTTGAAATAGTGATATTCAACCCAACCATTCAAATTCCTCAGGTTTATCACAGGCCTCGTTCCCTTGTCCCTTTCTCTACTAGAAATATATTCCCTTTAAACCCCTTTAGTTTTTCTCTTACCTCCACAATAGCTCCCTTTGCCACCAATTCTTGAACCTCCTTGTTCAACAAATCTGTAAGTTCTGTACTGAACCTTATCATTCCTGGGAGATGTAGCTCTACTGGTTCCTCCACAAAGTCTATGTGATAACCTTGCACCTTTTTCAGCCCCCATGGATCCCTGTGACCAATTGCTGAAAAACTGCTCTTCTGCCACCCAGTTTTAATGAGGTAGCAAAAGGGTCTAGTCTTACCTGGCTCCCGGGGTGCCACACTCTCCTTGGTTTCCTTCCTTCTTGATCTTTGTTTATGAGGGTAAACCCCTACTATTTGGTATGAGGTCTGTTAAATGTTGGGTCTAAAACCTCTTCAAAATAAGGACTCTTTAATGACTTGACCCCGGCCGGGGAACCAATCCCTTGTTCGCCCAGCCCAACCAAAAACAATTTCCTGTCAAACACGTTTTTAATCTCTCATTGAGACTTCTGTAAAGAAATAAAAGCTCCCACATATTTCAACATCTCTTTTATAAAGGCGTCTCCAAATAACAGTCCATTAGCAACTTGACCTGCCTCCTTACTGGCTACCTCTACCAATTTTAGATAAATGTTTAGTAAAATGCTTTTCCTGTGTTCCACTGATATGGCAGTATTTGCATTGACTAAAAGACAAAAAGTCAAACTGCCCATTGGATCCATTTCATAACTCCTCAACATTATTACTCTCCTTCATCAAACATGCCTCCTCGGCCATATCGAAGATCTTTGTCAATGGCTCGCAACCTGTCTTGGCACACCCTCAGGCCTTTATCCAATCCCTTCCTGAGATCTCGTCCCCCTTTGGCAATGAACTCTGAAATCTTTGCATCCAAATCAGGCATCAACATAACTGGATTAGCTAAATTTGGCCTTGGACATTGCCGGGGCCCATTCTGGGGAGAGGGGATGTTTGAACAACATGGGATCTAACATGAACTCCCCTAAAGTGCCTGTCAGAACCCCATCATTTCCGCTTATAGTTCTCGCCGACTGACCTGATCTTTGCCTCACATTCCTGTCCACCTTCTGAGAAAAAAATCTGATTTTGCCCAGAATTGAGCAGCTCGAACTGTCGATGGGGTGCTATTCATTATAACATGGTGCCAGTTTGGGGCCCGGGGCAAGGTAGCCCTTGTTTGTTAATGAAAGTATACAGATATGCTGTTCCTGATGGTTGTCAACACAAGGGAAGTGACACCGACCTGATCCAAATTTGGTTCAAGGTGGGGAGTCCAATTATTGGATTGTAATGCCCTCACACACCCAAAAGGGTGTCATGCTTCATCATCTGGGCTGCTCCTCGTCGGGTCGGTGGTGCAATACCCAACGGGCTCCCTATAGTAGGGGCTCTTTATCGGAGATCTTCTTCCAATAGCCGTATGGTGAAGTGGGGGTATGGGGCCAGAATTGTGTAGATGTATAACATTGAATGTGTGATCTAAAATAGAGTTGGGAGTTCCGTTAAATGTAATTTATTCAAATGGTCTCCTACCCTAATTAAAAAGAGTGATAATGTGACGCTCAAAAATGAGTATTATGTCTCAAGTAAAGGCATCATCATTCTTAAAGGAAGGTCAACATGTTTCACACTTGTTGTCAAGATCTACTTGCGATTCGTCAGGACCTCTATAAAAGGTAGACTATCTACACATACACACGGTGCGGTGGCCAAATACTCACCGCAGCCGATTCATTACCTACGTAAGTATACCTGTCAATCCCTGATCCTACCTATGTTGGTGAGAAAAAGGAACATGAATCATAAATATACACATATAGGTATATAAACAATGTGGTAACCCTTGTGACTCATAACAGAATGTTGTATTCATTATGATGTGAGTAGCAGAAAACTATATTCTTGATGTTTGTATTGTTACCCTCTTTTTTACAGGTTTGGTAGTACGACCCACAATTGCTGGACCAAGTTTTGGGAGTTAGTTTTTCAATGTTGTTTGAATGTGTCACAATTATCACTGGGGGAGGAGGCAGGTTGGGGCCTACTGTGTCCTAAGATGGGTTTAAAGTCACAGTTACACAGATGACATCAGTGACCAAACACTACAACTTAGTAACCTTAAATGTAGGGAGTATGGGATCCATACAAAAGAGGCACAGGATGTTAGTCCAATTACACCGGCGCCAATCCCAAATTAACTGGTTGCCATAGAAGCCTCCTAATTGCACAAGCATTGGTGTAGCCAATTATTTCATACTTCCTATTGAGCTTATTCCCGTGGGGGCTGCAATTTGGAAATGTACTGGGGTGCCATTTGGACTTCAGGACTCAAGGGTGGACAAGCAGGGTCGTTATGTGTTGGTGAGGGGCACCCTAGATGGGGACATGGTATTCTTTGGAGGCATTTATGTGCCCAATGCTGATCAGGATGCATTTTATACACACTTATCAGCAGTTTTGTCAGACTGGGCCCCATTCCCTTCGGTGCTGAGAGGGGGTTTTAATGCAGTATTGGATATTACACTGGGCAGATCACACACCCCTATGCCGGGACCACATCAGCCTGTCAAGTTCATATGTTGAAACAATGGGTGGATGGTTGGGAACTGCCTGATGTGGCAGAGGAGAAACGAAGGTCTGAGAGAATATTCTTTCTATTCACATCCGCATGCCCTACTGTTAGAAATGGGGGTCTCTAGTTGGCAAGGGCTTGCACCTCTGTCCAAGTAGGGACCCTTCTTCCTAGTCAGGGTAAGGGTGTTGCACTCGTGAAGTAACCCCTGCTCACCCTCGTGGTAGCTTGGCACGAGCAGTCAGGCTTAATTCAGAGGCAGTGTGTAAAGCATTTGCACATAACCAACAGTAATACAGTGTAAGCACTACAAAAGGACACCACACCAGTTTAGAAAAATAACCAATATTTTTATATACTCAAAGACAAGACCAATTACGACAAAAATCCACAATACTATACTTTAAAAATGAATGCTTGATACAGTAACTTCTTCTTTGCAGGAATAGCACAAAAGCCAAGTTCGTACGAGTCGGTAGCTCCGTCCGAGCCTACCGCGATGCTGAAAACCACAGAGTCTAACAGTTCCAGCCGACCGCGTCGATACGGGCCAGCAGAGTCGTGAACAGACTTGGTCACAGTACCTTTCTCGTTGTGGCTGGTACGGAGTGTACGAGCCGGTCGGCGTTCGTCGCGGTTGCGGTGCAAGACGGAGCGATGCAAGGTGCGGTGTCCCTCGATGCGGTGCAGGCAGCGGCTCGATGAGCGTCGTGCAGACGGAGTCGGTGAGTCCAAGGCGTGCGATGCAGGGTGAGACGATGCTCGATGCGGTGCTGACAGGTTGCGATGCAGGCGACCAAGCCGGAGTGCGGGAGCTGGCGTCGGACAGCGGTGCGAGTCGGAGCGGTGCGTCGCAGACGTGCGAGCGGTGCCCCAATTGGGGTGCGGTCACGACTCTTGAGCCAGTTGCAGCGACCGCATCAGTCGGGTCCGGCTGGTTCAGTGAAGCGATGCGATGCGAACTGCGGTGCCCACAGGTCACGGTGCAAGCAGCGGCTCGATGTTGGCGGCGTCGGACGTCACCCACGGTGAGACCAGGGTTGCGATGCGAAGCGGGGCGATGCGGTCTGCGGTGCAAACAGGTCACCGGCCAGGGATGGATTCGGTTGACGGAGTCGGTTGCAGTTCCCTTCCTCTGTGGCAACTGAAACAGCGTTCCAGAAGCGGTACCCAGAGGCTTGTGAAGTCTTTGCAGTCCCTGAGACTTCTTAACAGGAGGCCAGCTCGGTTTCAGGCCCTTGGAGATACTCAGCACAAGTTTGTAGAAAGTTCAGTCCTTTCACTGCCCAAGACAGAAGCAGCAACTGCAGGCCAACCCAACAAAGCAGTCACTCAGCAAAGGGGCAGTACTCCTCCTAGCAGCTCTCCAGCTCTTCTTCTTGGCAGGTTCCTTGATTCCAGCGAGATCTAAATTCATGGGGTCAGGGCCCCAATATTTATATCCCAAATTCCTTTGTTCTCTGAAGGCAGAGAGGCCTTTGCCTAGTCCAAACCAGTTCTGGAGCACTTTGTTGACAAGTCTCCGTCCCTTCTTTCAGTGAGTAGGCCAGGGACATCAGACGCACCACAGGAGGTGGAGCCAGCATTGTGGAGGGAAGGCACTGTCCTATTCAGGGCCCAGGTGCAACCCCTCCCACCCATCTACATGTAGATCTTGCTATTCAGCCCTGTGCTGACTCACCCTGTCTCCTGGCATCCCCCAGCCCCTGTCACTCACACTCCAGACAAGGAATACACAACCTCGCAGAGGCAGGCTTGGATGGTTAGACAAGAAAATACCCACTTTCTAAAAGTGGTATTTTCAAACACAGAATGTTAAAACCAACTTCACTAAAAGATGCATTTTATCATTCTGAGTCCAGGCATACTAAACTCGAATTTCTACCATGTTCCCGGGGTCAGTTAGGATTATAAGCTGTAATAATCAAAACTGCCCGTTCTGGCCTAGGGGGAACAGGTAGCCTTGCAATAGTGAAAAACGAACTAGGCTGTAATTCACTATCAGGACATGCCACACACACCAGGGCATGTCCTACCTTTCGCATACAACGCACCCTGCCCACAGGGGTACCTTGGGCCTACCTTAGGGGTGACTAACATGTAGCAAAGGGACGGTTTAGGGACTTGCAAGTGTGTGCACTTGCCAAGTCGACATGGCAGCCCCAGGCTGCGCACAGGCTCTGCGATGGCAGGCCCGAGTTACACTTTACGGGCTGTTTGCGTGGGTGGCACAATCCAGTGCTGCAGCCCACCAACAGCATTTGGTCTATAGGCCCTGGCACTCGCAGTGCACTTTACAAGGGACTGACACATAAACCAAATAGGCCAATCATGGAAACACCAATCCATAACACATTTTATACAGGAGCACTTGCACTTTCCCACTGGACAGCAGTGAGGAAAGTGCGCAGAATCATTACACCAGCAAAAACAGAGTCAAAACCGGGAGGTCAGAAAGCAAAAAGTCAGGGGAAACACGCCAAAAGATGCCAAGTCTAACACATGTCCCCTCCAGCTGAAAGTAGGGAGAACTACCCAACCCCATTGGAGTTCTCTTCACTAAGGCGGAAGAACCTGGACAGACCATCTGCGTTGGCGTGTTCTGTACCAGGACGGTGTTCCACCGTAAAGTCCATTCCCTGTAGGGAGATGGACCACCTCAGCAGTTTTGGATTCTCACCCCTCATTTGCATCAACCATCTGAGGGGCCTGTGGTCTGTCTGAACCCGGAAGTGAGTCCCAAACAGGTATGGTCTCAACTTCTTCAGCGCCCAGACCACAGCAAAAGCTTCCCTTTCTATGGCACTCCACCTCTGTTCCCTGGGGAGTAGTCTCCTGCTAAGGAAGACTACAGGTTGATCCAGGCCCTCTTCGTTCAGTAGTGAGAGCACCGCTCCCACACCATGCTCTGAAGCGTCAGTCTGCACGACGAATTCCTTGGAGAAGTCAGGTGCCTTGAGCACGGGCGCCGTGCACATGGCTGCCTTCAGGGCATCAAAAGCTTTCTGGCAGGACTCAGTCCAGATCACCTTCCTGGGCTGCCTCTTAGAGGTCAGCTCTGTTAAGGGGGCAACGATGGTGCCATAGCCCTTAACAAATCTCCTATAGTAGCCGGTGAGACCTAAGAAGGCTCTCACCTCTGTCTGGGTCTTGGGGGGCTCCCAAGCCAGAATGGTGTCAATCTTGGGTTGTAGGGGCGCCACCTGGCCGCTTCCTACCTGGTGTCCCAAGTACACCACAGAACCCTGCCCGATCTGGAACTTACCGGCCTTGATCGTGAGGCCTGCACCTTGCAGAGCCCTCAACACTTTCTCAAGGTGCTGTAAATGTTCTTCCCAGCTGGAACTGAACACAGCAATGTCATCCAGGTAGGCGGCACTGAAATCCTCCAGCCCAGCCAACACCTGATTGACCAACCTCTGAAAGGTGGCAGGGGCATTCTTCAACCCAAAGGGCATCACCCGGAATTGGTAATGACCTTCTGGGGTTGAGAATGCGGATCTCTCCTTGGCCCCATCGGTTAAGGCAATCTGCCAGTACCCAGACGTCAAATCAAACGTGCTGAGGAACCGGGCAGCCCCCAACCGATCAATGAGCTCATCAGCTCTGGGGATGGGGTGCGCGTCAGTCCTGGTGACGGCATTGAGCCCACGGTAGTCCACACAAAACCGGAGTTCTGGAGTGGCACCGGGCGCAGCAGCCTTTGGGACCAAGACCACTGGGCTGGCCCAAGGACTGTGGGAGGGCTCAATCACCCCTAACGCCAACATCTTAGAGACCTCCTCCTTGATGCTGGCTCTGACCCGGTCAGTCAACCTGTAAATTTTGTGCTTCACAGGA
Organism: Calotriton arnoldi; assembly: GCA_963921515.1. NCBI lineage: Eukaryota > Metazoa > Chordata > Amphibia > Caudata > Salamandridae > Calotriton > Calotriton arnoldi. Next base: position 203,491 of record CAWUFW010007403.1, read on the forward strand.
GGGCTGTCACCAGTGTCCACGTCATGGGTACACCAGTGAGTAACACCGGGAGTCAGAGAGAACAGTGGGGCGAACTGTCCCAACAACTGGCGACAGTCCCCCTGCTGCTCCTGAGTCAGAGTAGGGGAGAGGATCACACCCTCTACTGACCCATCATGCTCTTTGGTAGACAGGAGGTCAGGGAGAGGCTCACTCTCCTCTTCCACCCCATCATCTGTCGCCAAGAGCATACTCACTTCGGACCTCTCGAAGTGGGGCTTGAGGCGGTTCATGTGAAGGACCCTCAAAGGGTTCCTTGGAGCCTGCAAATCCACCAGGTAGGTGACGTCACTTTTGCGCTCCTTTACCTCATATGGCCCAGTCCACTTGTCCTGCAAGGCACAAGGTGCCACTGGGGCCATGACCCACACTTTTTGCCCAGGTTGAAATTCGACCAGAGTGGCATTCTGGTCATACCATCTCTTCATTTCTTCCTGGCTTGCTTCTAGGTTCGCCTGAGCGAGTTTCCTGAAGCGGGTAGTTTGGTTTCTAAAGGCCAGCATGTAGCTAAATACATCCTGGGGAGTTTTCCTGGGAGCTGCCTCCCAGCCTTCCTTTACCAAACTCAGAGGTCCTCTGACAGGGTGGCCATACAGGAGCTCAAAGGGGCTGTACCCAAGAGACTTCTGAGGCACCTCCCTGTATGCAAAGAGTAGGCATGGCAAGAGGACGTCCCACTTACGCCTCATGGGTTCTGTTAGACCCTTGATCATGCCTTTCAAGGTCTGGTTGAATCTCTCCACCAGACCGTTTCCTTGTGGGTGGTAAGGAGTGGTGAACTTGTAGGTTACACCGCACTCCTTCCACAGGGATGTCATATACTTGGATATGAAATTGGTCCCCCTATCAGAAACCACCTCTCTGGGGAATCCCACACGGGAAAAGATCCCCATTAACGCCCGGCCCACCACTGGCGCCGTCGTTGTCCTGAGAGGGATTGCCTCCGGGTACCGGGTGGCATGGTCCACCAAGACCAGGATGTACCTGTTGCCCATGGCTGTCTTGGGATCCAGTGGCCCCACAATATCCATCCCTACCCTTTCAAAGGGTGTTCCAACAACAGGAAAAGGTTGGAGAGGAGCTTTGACCTTCCTCCAACTCTTACCACTTGCCTGGCAAGTTTGGCAAGACCTACAGTGTGCATCTGACTGCCTTCGCATTTGGGGCCAAAAGAAGTGGGTGACAAGCCTGTCAAAGGTCTTGTCCTGCCCCAAATGTCCTGCCAAAGGCACGTCATGAGCCAGACCCAGTAGGAAGGTCCTGAAGCGCTGGGGTACCACCAGCACACGGGCTGACCCAGGCTCAGCAACCTTAGGCTCACTGTATAGGAGACCACTCTCCCAGTAGATCAGATGTGACCCGGACTGATTACCAGCTGCCTGGTCTGCAGCCTGCCGCCGCAGACCCTCCAGAGTAGGGCACTCGTTCTTCTCCCTGCAGAACTCCTCCCTGGTGGGACCCCCTTCTTGCTGCCAATGGGTCAGCTCAGAGATGTCTCCCAGTTCGGCTACCTGCTCCCCTGTAGGCACCGGGCGTCCCCCTCGAGGTCCGCCTCCTCCCGGTCCGTGGGAACTTCGGGGGCCGGTTTCCCGCGCCCCTGCCCTTTCTCTTGGCAGGGACTTGGGCCACTGTTCCAGGCTCCAAGTCCTCTTGATCACCCTTTCTGGCTGCCATTGACCGAGTAGACACACATGCCCACTCTGGCAACCCAAGCATCTCCAAGTGAGACCTGAGCTCAACCTCCTTCCATAAGGACTGCTCCAGGTCGTTTCCTAGCAGACAATCTACAGGCATGGTAGGGCTCACAACCACCCTCAAGGGACCTGAGACCCCCCATTCAAAGGGAACCTGCGCCACCATACATTGGCGCTCTGAGTTGTCTACAGCAACTACTTGGTGGAATGCCCGGGGACTACTTGCTTCTCAGACACCAGGTGACACCGGACTGAGGTCACACTGGCTCCAGTGTCTCTGAGAGCCTCTACCCTGTTCCCATTGATGGTCACCCAGGTGCTATATTTCTTTGTGTTAGGGGGCACCTGGTTTCCTGGGACCATCTCACTGTCCCCTAGTGAGACAAGGGTCATTTCTGCGGGATCCCCACCCTCCTGTGGGCACCCCTCCTCCCCAAGCGCTACACTAGCCAACACTTTGGACTGTCCACCGGTGGGTGGCTGTGTCCCCTTTGGGCACTTGGGGTCCCCCTTAAAGTGACCTACCTGGTCACATGCATAACACTTGCGGGGGCCGGTCTCAACAGGCTTCCCTGTAGAGACCCCTTTCTTCTTATCACCGGGGGGCTGGGAACCTTTACCCTGGGTACTAGTTTGGGGCCCTTTAGAGAACTCCTGTGCTTTACCCTTGTCCCCCCACCTTTCTGCTGGGGACCCTGCCCACCTTTGGCTGAGTCTCCCCCAAACGCTTTCTTGTGGACCCTGGTACTCACCCAGCGGTCCGCTTCCATAGCAAGCTTCCTGGGGTCAGTTAGCTTACTATCCACTAGTTGCTGGCGCAGATCTGCAAAACATAGACTAGACAAGTGCTCCCATGCAATCAAGTTGTAGAGCCCCTGAAAATCTGTTACACTACTGCCCTTTACCCAACCATCCAGCGACCTGCAGAACACATCCACACATTCCAACCAAGTGTTGGCATCAGACTTCTTACTGGACCTGAACTGATCCCTGAACCTTTCAGGAGTAAGACCATACTTCGTGAGAAGGGCATCCTTCATGTCAGCATAGGTGAGGTGATACCCCTTACCCAAAGCTATCAGAGCATCCCTTGCTTCTTCAGGAAAAAGTGGCCACAATCCTGCTCCCCAATTCTCCTCAGGGACCCCATTCATGTGTATGGCTGCCTCATAACCCTGAAACCACCTTTGTATGTCATCCCCCTTCTTGAACTCCTTGCCTACGTTCTTGGGAATGTGCACAATCCTGTCTGCCTTTCTGGACGAATTGCTGCCACCATCTGAGCCTGACTTACTCCTAAGTTCTAGCTCCTTCAGTTCTCTCTCATGCTCTAAGAGCATCTTCCTCTCCTCTATGGCCAATCTCTTCTCCTCCCGCTCTCTCTCCAGCCTGAGCTTCTGCAGCTCAAACTGCCTTGCCTCCCGCCTGTCCTCCAGCTCCTCTGGGGACAGACTGCTGCTGGATCCCCCTACCCAAAAGCATATCCACCCTGGAAATAGGCTCCTCCACCTCCTCACTGAGATTACCAGGCTGCCCACTGGCATGTCTGGCTGCTACCCAGGCCCTCAGCGCCTTCTGTAGCTCCTCCTTCCTTGTGAGGCCTTTAATTTGGACTTTCAGGTTTTTACAAATTGCTCGTAGTTCCTTTACGGCGTAGGTTTCCATCCTATCCTCCTCAAAGATAACTTCCAGAGATGCAACGGATGATGCAGCTGTGTCCAGGCATGACAAAAGTAGTGAGTTGAAAACTGGCAAGATCAAAAATAGGCCAAAAGAAAAAGAACCAGTATGTGGTACGTAATGGTCTGCGATATGGTAGTAGTGCACACCAATCACTGTAAGTCAAGTGCAAACACAAGTCCTATCCTCACCGCTGACAACCAATGTTAGAAATGGGGGTCTCTAGTTGGCAAGGGCTTGCACCTCTGTCCAAGTAGGGACCCTTCTTCCTAGTCAGGGTAAGGGTGTTGCACTCGTGAAGTAACCCCTGCTCACCCTCGTGGTAGCTTGGCACGAGCAGTCAGGCTTAATTCAGAGGCAGTGTGTAAAGCATTTGCACATAACCAACAGTAATACAGTGTAAGCACTACAAAAGGACACCACACCAGTTTAGAAAAATAACCAATATTTTTATATACTCAAAGACAAGACCAATTGCGACAAAAATCCACAATACTATACTTTAAAAATGAATGCTTGATACGGTAACTTCTTCTTTGCAGGAATAGAACAAAAGCCAAGTTCGTACAAGTCGGTAGCTCCGTCCGAGCCTACCGCGATGCTGAAAACCACAGAGTCTAACAGTTCCAGCCGACCGCGTCGATACGGGCCAGCAGAGTCGTGAACAGACTTGGTCACAGTACCTTTCTCGTTGTGGCTGGTACGGAGTGTACGAGCCGGTCGGCGTTCGTCGCGTTTGCGGTGCAAGACGGAGCGATGCAAGGTGCGGTGTCCCTCGATGCGGTGCAGGCAGCGGCTCGATGAGCGTCGTGCAGACGGAGTCGGTGAGTCCAAGGCGTGCGATGCAGGGTGAGACGATGCTCGATGCGGTGCTGACAGGTTGCGATGCAGGCGACCAAGCCGGAGTGCGGGAGCTGGCGTCGGACAGCGGTGCGAGTCGGAGCGGTGCGTCGCAGACGTGCGAGCGGTGTCCCAATTGCGGTGCGGTCACGACTCTTGAGCCAGTTGCAGCGACCGCGTCAGTCGGGTCCGGCTGGTTCAGTGAAGCGATGCGATGCGAACTGCGGTGCCCACAGGTCACGGTGCAAGCAGCGGCTCGATGTTGGCGGCGTCGGACGTCGCCCACGGTGAGACCAGGGTTGCGATGCGAAGCGGGGCGATGCGGTCTGCGGTGCAAACAGGTCACCGGCCAGGGATGGATTCGGTTGACGGAGTCGGTTGCAGTTCCCTTCCTCTGTGGCAACTGAAACAGCGTTCCAGAAGCGGTACCCAGAGGCTTGTGAAGTCTTTGCAGTCCCTGAGACTTCTTAACAGGAGGCCAGCTCGGTTTCAGGCCCTTGGAGATACTCAGCACAAGTTTGTAGAAAGTTCAGTCCTTTCACTGCCGAAGACAGAAGCAGCAACTGCAGGCAAACCCAACAAAGCAGTCACTCAGCAAAGGGGCAGTACTCCTCCTAGCAGCTCTCCAGCTCTTCTTCTTGGCAGGTTCCTTGATTCCAGCGAGATCTAAATTCATGGGGTCAGGGCCCCAATATTTATATCCCAAATTCCTTTGTTTTCTGAAGGCAGAGAGGCCTTTGCCTAGTCCAAACCAGTTCTGGAGCACTTTGTTGACAAGTCTCCGTCCCTTCTTTCAGTGAGTAGGCCAGGGACATCAGACGCACCACAGGAGGTGGAGCCAGCATTGTGGAGGGAAGGCACTGTCCTATTCAGGGCCCAGGTGCAACCCCTCCCACCCATCTACATGTAGATCTTGCTATTCAGCCCTGTGCTGACTCACCCTGTCTCCTGGCATCCCCCAGCCCCTGTCACTCACACTCCAGACAAGGAATACACAACCTCGCAGAGGCAGGCTTGGATGGTTAGACAAGAAAATACCCACTTTCTAAAAGTGGTATTTTCAAACACAGAATGTTAAAACCAACTTCACTAAAAGATGCATTTTATCATTCTGAGTCCAGGCATACTAAACTCGAATTTCTACCATGTTCCCGGGGTCAGTTAGGATTATAAGCTGTAATAATCAAAACTGCCCATTCTGGCCTAGGGGGAACAGGTAGCCTTGCAATAGTGAAAAACGAACTAGGCTGTAATTCACTATCAGGACATGCCACACTCACCAGGGCATGTCCTACCTTTCGCATACAATGCACCCTGCCCACAGGGGTACCTTGGGCCTACCTTAGGGGTGACTAACATGTAGCAAAGGGAAGGTTTAGGGACTTGCAAGTGTGTGCACTTGCCAAGTCGACATGGCAGCCCCAGGCTGCGCACAGGCTCTGCGATGGCAGGCCCGAGTTACACTTTACGGGCTGTTTGCGTGGGTGGCACAATCCAGTGCTGCAGCCCACCAACAGCATTTGGTCTATAGGCCCTGGCACTCGCAGTGCACTTTACAAGGGACTGACACATAAACCAAATAGGCCAATCATGGAAACACCAATCCATAACACATTTTATACAGGAGCACTTGCACTTTCCCACTGGACAGCAGTGAGGAAAGTGCGCAGAATCATTACACCAGCAAAAACAGAGTCAAAACCGGGAGGTCAGAAAGCAAAAAGTCAGGGGAAACACGCCAAAAGATGCCAAGTCTAACACCTACATACAAGGTTGGACAGTTTCCTCTGCCCAACGCACCTCCAACCGAATATTACCTATGCTACTTACCTCGGTAAGACCATATCTGACCATAACCTCTCGAGGACTCGCTGGCGTGGGGCCGGGTGCCCACTCCGATTCCTACATGGCATCTACAACCTGTCTTGTTAGAAGACGCCATTTTACACAAGTCCCAGTTATCCTCAATAGATATATAATTTGCAACTAACACTAGCACTGCTTCTTCACCCATTATAGAATGGGAGACATTTTAGGTAGTGATTTGGGGTACAGCTATTAATTCTGTAGTGGGAGTCAGGAGGGGGGTTCTCCTGGAGCTACCAGAGGTGGAGGACTCGCTGGGGCTCCTGGAGAGGGCGGCGTCACCTGACATAGATGCAGCGCCTCATTTGCATGAAGCCAAGGTGCAGCATGCGGAGCTACTAGTTAGTTTATCAGCATTACACACAGAGGCTGACTGATCGGGTGCACTATTGGCACGCATGATACGTTCAGACCCCTCCCCCACTCCGATCCCAGTGGTGAATACCCCATTAGGAGAAGTGGTCACACAGCATGATATTAATACTGCGTTCCATGATTACTACACGGTATTATATTCTGCACACTCTGCCCCTAACTCTTCAGGGCTGCTGGAGTTCCTACAAAAGGCATGCATACATAAGGTTTAAACAGCGTACAGCGAAGACTTTTCTGCACCTATAACGTGAATGAAATTAAAGGGGCCCCCAAGGAATCGGCCCCTAACAAGAGGCCGGGATCCGATGGATTATTGGTGGAATTTTTTTCACTACCTTCTTGACTCAATTAGTCCTCCAGTTAGAGAAACTATACAACACATCTTTAGACACTGGCCTATTGTCTTCCACCACTTGGGAAGCCCTTGTCACATCACTGTTGGCACCCGAGAAACTCCCACATGATTTGACCTCCTATCGTCCCTTATTGATATTAAATACCAAGTATAAAATACTTAGTAAGATCCTGGCCCTCAGACTGCTTCCGTTAGTTCCTCGCTTAATACACACTGATCAGTGCGGATTTTCACCCCACCGTAATACCTCATTAAACATCTGGATGTTGTTTCAAATCATGGATGCCAGCTGGGACCCTTACCCCCATGCTGTTTGTCTCTCGTTAGACATTCACCAGGCGTTTGATTCCTTGGATTCGGACTTCATGCTAGTGCCACTAACACAATTTGGTATACCTCATGCCTACATTAAAAGGGATAAATTATTATAAACAACCCACACAGCTAGGGCTAAAACAGGTCCCCATATATCCCAATCCTATTCGGTATGGAGGGGAACCAGGCAGGGTTGCCCACTTTCTCTGTTCCTCTTCATTTTCACGGTTGAACTTATAGCACAATGTATTAGACAGGAAGCAGGACATAGAGGGATTCTAGGGGACAACACTAGCCATATCATCTCACTGTATGCCGACGACATGATCCTGTACTTTACCGATATCTGAGTAGAGCAGACAGAGATGGCCCATTTGCTCTCAGGGGCGCTTTCAGGTCTCCACATTAACGCAGGCAAATCTAATGCATTCTTGTTTGCTGGCACATATGTTAAGCCCTACCTATGTTTTGGGGAATATATAATCCTGATGGCCCCTTTCATCTTCCGCTATCTCAGGATCCAAATATACAGAGATAGCACTGCTTCGTTAGAAGGCAACCTCTCACGTACAATTGCTGCGCTTAAATCACAGGTGGCTTTTTGGACAACATTGTCCCTATCCGTGACTCAACACTTTGTTGACTGATTTGATGTAGATATATTAAATCAAGAGGAGGGAGAAAGAAGGGATTGTGATCCATTCAGCTTCCTTGCATTAGTACTAAATATCAAAAGGGAATGGATCACTTGACCTGAGAACCAGGGTTTGCAACGTTTGTGTAGGTTAGCAATAAAAACCCTCATTCACGTACACAAGTCGTGAGGCGGTATATCTTGGTTCTCCGCCCTGTTTAAAAACGTGACAGCATCATCATTGGGTTTCTTTTTTTGTTTGTCGTATGCTTCCTCCATCCGGAGGTGAACCACTGGTTATTGCAGTAGTGATCAATGAAAAAAGAGATGTGAACGTGCTCTAGTGAAGTGAGTTGAAAAGGTGGCGCTAAAAAACTCGTATACCTAGATTATATTTTAATAGGTCTAGGATCGAGATCGCTTAAAATCAGTGTCGTGCGTAGGAAGACCTATTATTAGTGTACCGCACTTAAGTGTCCATAAAAAAGGTCGACATGTTTCAGCCCTTTGGTTTGCCCAGATGGGTCAGGTGGGCTTTCTTCAGGACCTACGAAGAGAGGGGAGGCCGTGTTTTGTCACAGTCTCAGTGAATCAAGATGTAGTTCACTTGATTCTGGAGTGGTCAATTAGTACCTGTTCAGTAGAGAGGGAGGGAGAAAGAGAAAAAGAAACACATAGGAATGTCATACTTCGCATTCTTTCAGTAGTCAATTTTGCTATTTCATAATGTGTACTCAACATAATGTATATTGGCATAGAAGATGTATTTATAAGGAACTCAATTGTGATTGAAGAAATAAGTAACCAGAAAATGGCAATTCTTTAACCCCGATTGGTGCTAGAATAGGGGTTCGGGGTAGCTCCCTATATATGCACTGATGAATCGGTGTTTGCATATAGCGATCGCTGCACTAGTAGCTGCTCGTAGGTATCGACATTGCGCAAGTAAATTGATGTGACTTAATATGCATTCCCTGGGTCAATTGATACTCTGTAGGTGGTGGAGCACTGCCCAAAGTCTTCCGCATATTTTTAGCGCGGTGGATACCTAAGTTGCCCGCTATTCGTGCGTGACAATATTAGGATTAATATAGTATCATGATGTCTCTCGATGGTGGTTGAAAAGTGGAGTGAACTACGTGTAGTCAAGACTGTCTTCAGAGCCCTAAGCATTTCGCATATTTTTTGTTTGGCGCAGCGGTGCCGATGTTGGGTAAATAAACGTGCAATCAAAACTATATTTAAAACCCTTCAGCATTTCGCACGTCTCTTTTTAGCGTGGCGGTGCCGATGTTAGGTCTGCATGTGTACTTGAGTTACCCGCTGTGCATACGAAACAATGTTTGCTTGCGACTTTATTTTAATGTAACTTTCGCGTTTGTTTTTAAAATGGGAGATTACGTGCAGTCAGTTCGATTTGAGAATGCCATACCTTCAAGTCCTAGATTACGGACTTCTTCAGGGAGCCGGCGAGCATAATAACCTGCTGGGGAGAAGTTTGGATTTCAGAACAGAGTAACAGAAAGTAATACGATACATGTCTCGTTGGGCTTTCCTCCTCGCTTCCTCGTGTAGTACCTGCTACGGGGCGCAGCGTGACGTGTGCTGGCTCTTCCCACGGCAACCTGGATATGGTCGGTTCGAGAGTGGCAGTGTGATTTATTGTCAGAAAAATGGCCATGGAGGAAAGACTATGTGTCCTATATGTTGCGATTTAGAAGAACAGCACTAGGTTTGATAGTAAATTATATCTCTGCGAGTTTAGGAAGAAATAAATTACGTGTAGTATATATTGTGGCCAATCCTGTTATGAAAGCTATATATATACATATATATAAAACGACATTAGTGATGGTGTCAGCAATGCTTAAGTCATTCCTCTTGGGGTGGGTACTCTTCTTTTCTAACAGTTTTGCCACGATTATGGTCAGATGTTTTTTCACACAAAATTCTCTGTTCATATAACAGTATGTGGGTCTGGAAATTTATCATATTTGATCTCAATGTCCCAAACTAAGCCACGGAATATTATCGTTGAGGTCTTTTGTGTTTGTCTTGAGGCGATGGACCCATCTCTGCTCTTTTTCAAAAAGTATCTGTTCTGCATTGTAATTTTTCTTCTCTAAGGTTTCCAAGATTATCCATTTTAGGTCTTCCACGGTGTGCTGTGATTCAATAAAATGATTACTCATCTTTGTTGTGGCCCTCTTGCACTTTACATTACTTCTGTGCTCACATATTCTTTGTTTTATTTTTCGGCACGTCATCCCTATATATCGTAGGGCACAAGGACACGTAATCATGTAGATTACGTGTGTGGAATTGCAGTTAGTATGGTGTTTGATGGTCCATTTTAGATTTGGTAGAAGTTGAATGGTTTTTGTTACCGTGGTCAGGTTACATACCGAGCATGAGCCACATGGGTAGTGCCCCACAACTGGGGGAATGTCCCATAACCTAGCAGTAGGCTCATTTCTGGCAGGTTGTGGTGGTCTTGTGTGCACCAGGATATCTTTCAGGTTCCTGGTTCTTTTGTTCGCAAATCTTGGTTTGGGCCAGTTTAATGTGCCAGATGTTAAGATACGCCAGTTTTTGTTCACGATCTTTTTAACATTGTTTGAGGCTGTGCTATAAGTACTGACACAGGTTATTACGTCCTTCGGTGGTTCGCTTGGTGTAGTCTCTAGTAGGCTCTCTCTTTGTTGGTTTCTGGCCCTTTTCTGGCATCTGTTGATCGTCTTTTCTGGGTAGTCTCGTTTCTTCAATTTCTCACACAGATCTTTTGCTTGACTCTTGTATTCCCCAATATCACTGCAGTTGCGCCTGAGACGTAGAAATTGGCTGTATGGAAGATTGTCTCTGAGTGGGCGAGGGTGGAAGCTTTTGTAGGAGAGTAAACTGTTTTTGGATGTTGGTTTGAAAAATGTTTTTGTTTTAATCATAATTTGATGTAGAGTCAGCCTAGCAAAGCTCCAACTTCCCACGGATAGAGGAGGGCTGGGAGCTCCCGGCTATAAGTCGTATTGTTTAGCAGCACAACTGAAATGGTTGCCATAATGGCTTGCTGGCCATAATCTGACAGAAATAGATTTCACCGAGGCACAAGTGGGCTGGGGCCAGCTTAACTGCTTGTTATGCCCAGGTTCCCCAGCTATGCCCACAAACTCATTACTATTGCACATCACTTTCTCATACTGAAAAATGGCACAGAGTTATTCCTCGTTGAAGACTCCTTACACACTCAACATACCTTTATGTGGCCTCCCTACTGCCTCAGGCACTCCAATGCGTAGGAGACTCACACCCTGGGAACGAGAAAGGGTCACTATAGTAGGTGACCTATTTGCTGAAAGCATGCTAATGACAGATGAAGACTTCACATACACAACCTAATGGACACCCTTTTCCTGACACATGCTAATGTCTTGCGATATATATGCCAACATTGAACTTCTGAAAGCTTTGCATACCATGGGACATGGCTGACACTTGCTGGGATGGCTATATAAAGGACTCCGCGGTCACCTTATGACATCACTTACAACACTGACGGAGAGTTGGGAAACAGACCAGGGCAGGGCATTTAATGACAAAGAATGGGCGTGTTTACTGGAGTACCCCAAGAAGATATCTCATAATTCCAGATTCAAATGTATTCACTTTGCCATTGTACACAGGGCATATTTAACACCACATAAAATCAGCCTGATATACCCAACCTCCCCCTCACTGTGTCCTTGCTGCCGATTGGAGGGGGTAGACCTGCTCCACATGCTGTGGACCTGTCCACAATTAATGACATACTGGACAGGATTAATAAAAGCACTGGATGAGGTCATGGGCCAGACTCGCTGGGACACTATGGAATGTTGCATACTGGGGTTACTTGTAGGCCCAAGAGGTTCCAAGGTGTGTCTGTGTTTTGCGAAATTGGCACTATTACTGGTAAAGTGCCTTCATACAAGGTGCTAGAAGTCCCCAAGGGCCCCAAGACTAACAGACTGAAGTGATGACCTGTGCCAGAGGTGCCTTGCTGAGAGCGTAGCCCTTTGACGAAAAGAACATAGGGAACTCTGCAAGACCCCAATCTCCATGGAGTGGGACATGTTATTAGAGAGCTTTAAGGCACACGTACAGTATCTTGGAGGGACATCTGGCTCCCAGTAAGCGGATACCCATGGGTTTAATGATGATTATATACTAGCAACTGGAGGATATATATGGCCAATTATCACTGGCATTCATTAGGTTCATAAATATATGACAGTACACCCATATGAGTGCCCCCGTTCCTTTCTCTCCCCCCTATTTTCTGCTTCCCCTTTCTTATACTTACCCCTTATAAGTGACACACAAAGATTCAAGTTTGGGTTGGGATCCAGGTGAGTGGTTATATATATATATATATATATATATATATATATATATATATATATCACGATCGCCGTCGTCACTCCAAATCCTCTCCGAAACACACGGACACGGACCACTTATATGTGAAAGTTTACTGCTTTATTCTGCCGCCATTACGCGTTTCGACTCCTCAAGAGCCTTGATCACATGACATGATTTTGCGGTAAGTTTTTTTCGCCTTTTAAAGTGACATAGTGCATAGTGGAAAGTGCAAAGTTCAACGTGAATCATGGACATAAACAAAGTATAAACAATGCATCATGACTTGGAATATTTTTTAGACTTTCAATGATTGATTTCAATAATGGTTGAATAAGTATCATTAGCTTCGCTTTGTTTATAATTATCACATGCCAATTACCATTCGAATATGATGTATATCCACATATATATTTGTCGTTAAAACCTATAAATGTATATATCAGGATAAAAGCATAAATAAAAAGTCCTAGCTAAGATTTAAAAATATAAAGCCATATTTAAAAAGTTGATGTTATATAAAATTACATTATATACATAAAATATGGTTTCATACTAGAAATATATAGCGCCCACATGTTGTGTTTACATTTTTTTTAAATGCATTGGATAAATCCTTATAAATACATTGTCCCTGTAAACATGTTTGCGGTCATATTGAATTTGTCATTGTGCCTCATGGTTTGTATAAATATCATACATATATGTGTATGTCCTGGAAAATTAAAAAGTGCCTAAAGTGCTCAAAGTGCTGTATGTGCTACCTTGCGTGTCTATAATCAGGATTATTTACTTCACTTAAATCTCATTAAAATAACAATATTAGCTGCCTGATGTTTCATATGTATATCACACTAATTTATGTCATCTATCTTACGTGTCTGCCATACATCTTGGTATGAATACCTTGTGTTACCCCTTCATCCTGAGGTTAATAGTTTGCATGGGGGTGGCTATGTCCATAACCACCCAGTTAATAAAAGTGATGTGAGTCAGATATCACTCATGTTTTTGTTCGCTGGAATAGTCACAGAATAATAGAATAATAAACATTGAGTACTGGATATTGAACATTGAACACTAAATATTACTCATGAAGTATAAAACATAAAATATCAAATATAACGTATCATAAATATACATCACCTAAAATATTAAATATTAAATATTGGTCTTTATATGCATAAATAAATAAATATTAAATATGCAATATAAAACATGGAACACATAATATAAAATATAAAATATAAAATATAAAATATATAGTATCCTTGCGACTCATTGAGTGATTCGATTAATTCCTATTATTCCGTGTACACTTTGTATATTATTTGTTTGATATAATCATAATTCTATCTCATCAATTTAAAGGCAAGTGTGTAAATCCTCCGTTACATTTAACCCTCCTGGATGTTTAGAGTTCATCTCAAGGATGTACCTGGTTTCTAGTTTACGTAGTTTTGCTTCCCTGTTACCACCTCTTCTGCTTAGGGGTACTGAGTCAATGAGAAAGTATCTTAGTTCATGACTCCTAGATCCATGGTACTCCTTGAAATGTCTCGCCACTGGATACGTGTTGTCTTGATTGGTAATAGCCCTCAAATGTTGAAGAACCCGTTTGTGTGCCTGCAGCTTTGTGCTGCCTATGTATTGTAGGCCACATGGGCATAACAACACATAGACCACGTATTCAGTTTCGCATGTCAACAATTTGTTAATATCATGCTCTTTTGGGCTAAAGGGGGTAGTATATTTGGTTTTATTAATCCCCTGTTGGCATGCCTTACACGTTTTGCATTTAAAAAATCCTTTATGAGTCTGAAGCCAATTGCAACTCTCAATGATATCAGGACTTGTTTTAACCAATTTATCCCTCATACAGGGAGCCCTGCTATGAGTGATAGAGACTTTGGAAGGTAATGTTTTCCCAATTATTGGATCACTCAAAAGTAGTGGCCAGTTGTGGGTAATAATACCACGTAGTTCCTTGTCTTGACTGCTGAATTCCATAATAACTCTAAATTCGTTGGTAGAAGAGTTAGTGGGAGGTGGAACTGACTGGTCTATTCCTATCTCCAGTTTATCTTTAATCAGTTCTGTTCTACTGTGTGTCATAGACTTTGTTATGGCCCCCTCAATGGTTTTGAGTGAATAACCCCTCTCACGGAGCCTTGCTTTACTTTCATCTTGGGCTTTCTTGAGAGTGTCCTCAGTGCTGTTTACCCTTCTGAGTCTAAGCATTTCCCCGTAGGGAATGCTATTTATCAGGTGTCTTGGGTGAGCACTGCTGGCATGCAACGTAGAGTGCCAGCTGTTTCCTTCCTGTATAGTTGTGTCTCAATCTGTTGATTTTTGATGTACACCTTGGTATCTAAGAAATTAACAGTTGTTTCACTTATAGTGGCAGTAAAGTGTAAATTCAGTGTATTATCATTGATGGAGTTAATGAATTCTTCTGCTTCTTGATGTGTGCCTCTCCAAATGACAAACAAATCATCGATATACCGTAACCATAGTCTAATGTTCTTAGTTTTGTAACTGCTATGTACGGTAGCTAGTACCAGCTCCTCCCACCAGCCCATGTGTAAACATGCATAGCTGGGGGGGAAGCTGGCACCCATAGCTACTCCCCTGATTTGTTGGAAGAGCATGTTATTAAACATAAATACATTGTGATTCAATCAGAAGTCAACCATCTCAATTAACATTGCACTGTGTTAATATATATATATAAAACTGATCTTTTGTCTTGAACTATTACTAATCATTGTTCAATCACATATTCAGACATAGACTAATGTGTACATCTTGTTTCTGTGTTACAGACAGTAATATATGATATAAGTAACCAAGATAGACATCATCCTCCTATGATAATACTTGTTTTGTTATAACCAAATGTAATAAAAATGTGTTAACAAAAAAGAAACAACATCTGATGAACAGTTTTTGAGAACTCTTAAAACTTTTTTTATACTTCTCAACACCCTTTTGCTGGACCCCATTTGTGTCCTCGACACCACCATGTTTTGTGCGAAGACAAAGTACGCAGTTTGACTCAGTAGATGTTCTCATCTTTGATTGTGTTACATTAGATTCAATATGCTTCTGTTTTCTACTTACATTTCCACCTTTCTTACCCAGTGAACCTTCCACAGTCGACCAAAATCTTTCATCTTCAGACGAGAAACTCTTAATCTGCAACATAGCCACTAATTTCTTCTCAATTTTGACATCCAGTTATTGGAAAATGCTTGTAACATGTTGCTTATATTGTCCTCTCAAGGCACTTCCTTACTACATTGACCACTAGTCTCCGCCATTTCTAATAATTCTGCTAACTTGAATTTGAAGGTAAAACAAATAATTTCTAATCAATAGCTCAAGGTCAATATACCTCCAAAACAAGCAAACTTTCAAAGGAATATTTAACGTTTAGTACTCAAAAAAATTCCTATTGCAACAATACCACTTTATAAACAATACACCTCAACTGCCTTTCTTCCACACCGATGAACTGACAGACGTCTGTTCGACCAATTGTAAAATAAAACAAACAACAGCTGTTTTCAACTGACTCAATATCACAATCTGTCATTTGATAATTGCCATTTGCATCAATCGTGACATCCCAATCTCCAAAAATGTTTGCCCACTCTCGACGTAGTACGTGAGGCGGGCATGCCTAAAACCAAATCCGTCGTTTATTGTAATGGCCTGCTTGCTCATGCACACTCTGGGAAATGACTGGTGAGATCTGCCTGTCGGTATAATACGACACAGCCCAATTTCCCTTCTAAACCTCGCCGGAACCCCTGTTGTCGATCTGCGTATGCCACAACAGAGAGCAACCCTATATTCGCCAGATCAGCAAGATTATTTACCAGTGGCTATGTGCCACTACACGTGCTAAAGGCGGAGGCACAAGATCACCAGTGGTAGCACCACTACACGCACTATGGCAGAAGTGCGAGATTCAACATGCCTCTTGCACACGGCAGGCCCTCACGCACCCAACAGCTAAACTGCTGAAACGATGGTATAGTGTCTAAATTTCCTTAAAATTTCAGTGAAAGAGTCGGATTTAAAAAAATACACAGCTGCTTTGTAGAAATATATTAATTTTGCCTACTTTACAGAATGCCACAAGCTCATAAGCATACAAAATACCTTAATGACAACATCAAAAAATAATATATTTTTTAAATTAAGGATATTTATATATATCAATATCGCCAGTAGGTAGTTATAGTTAGGACCTATTTTCCATAGGAAAAGCGTTTGTTCTTTTGCCAATATCTTTGGCGCCGTTTGATGAATCTTCGCAAGATTTTCAAAACTAATGGGGCTCTACTGTCAGCTCCTGTATTAAAAGTTTCAGGGTGATTCGTCAAGCGGGGGCCGAGGTAGAACCGAGTCACAAGAAAAAACTTAAAAACCAAGCTAAGGGGGCAGGGTAGAAACACCCTGACCCCCTAGGTCTGCTCAGGGGGTCCCACAGAGACACCCAGAGCCCAAAAAAGCATTTAAAAAAAAAAAAGTCGGCGGGATTTGTGTACGGTGCGCGGATACGGTAGAAAATGTAAAAAAAGAAATGAAGCACAGGCTCCCACACTTCATTTGTTTTAAGCCCCCGGGTGGGCCAGGTCTTGGGGGCAATCCATAATTATGTAGCGGGGGCCCACAGGAGCCCCCGCAGCCCTGGGGACTGCCACCTCCCTGGGACTTCTTGAAAAAAATGCGTGGGGGGGTCCTTCCCCCCATGCTGCCCCAGGACCCGCCACCTCCCGGGGGCTTGAATTTATTATGGGAGGGGGGGCCTCGTGGGCCCCACCAGCCCCGGGGACCGCCACCTCCCCGGGGCTACTTGTAAAAATAAAATGTGTGGGGGCTCCAGCACCCCCACACTGCCCCAGGGACCACCACCTCCCTAGGGCACACTTCATTTACCTATGGGGGTCCATTGCAGACCCCCGGCCTCGGGGACCACCACCTCCCTGGGGCTTCAAATCAGTTGGGAGTGGGGCCACGCGGCCCCCCTCCTGGAGCCCTCCATGGCCCTGGGGACCGTCACCCCCCAGGGCCGGCTCCAGCAATTTCCCGAGGTGCCCACCCCCGAGACATTGCAGTTTGCTATGACAGGATAGCAAACTCTGCTTCGCTTCATGGAAGCGAGAGCAGGAAAACTGCTCTCGCTTCCATGAAGCGAAGCAGAATTGCTTTTGGGCAAATGGAGCTGCATGTTAGCAGCTCCCCTTGTCCAAAAGCAATGCCGGCTCTCGCAGGAGGCGGGGAGCTGGCAGGGACCATGGGGGCATTGGGGCTCCCCCCGTGGTCCCCAACGTGAGGCCAGGCCCTGGGGGATGGCGTTCTGGGGCCAAAAGTGGCCCAGGGAAGGGGGGCCATGTGGCAACCCTCCCGTTTTTTTTTTTTTTTTTTAAAAGATAATGCTGGCCCCGGGGGATGGGATTCCCGGGGCCATAATTGGCCTGAGGATGGGGGTCATGCAGCCCCTCTCCCTTTTTAAAAAAAAATGAAAATTGGCCTGGCCCCAGGGTATGGCGTCCCCGGGCTTATATCGGGTAATGGAACTGGGTGGCATTAATTATTATTTTTTCTCTCATCATAGGAGTCGCGACCCCATCGTCGCTCTCAGTGTGGCCCTCCAGTGTAACGTCGCGGTGGATTTGCGAATCCACCTTAAATAAATAATTTAATAGAATGTAATTTAGAAGGTAGCGTTGCATTTGTGAACTTTTTTTGTAGAGCTAGTGAGATTGAAGTTAATAATTACATTAAATTTGATAGAGTTAGTAATAATATAAAAAAATACAAATTAAAAGTTAAAGTTGAAAAGTGTATTGTGTTGTAGTACATTGAATTTGTGCTTTTGTTTTGTGGATTCGCGACGGGTTCGCAAATCCAGAAAATATTTTTAAAAATATGTATGTTAAAAAATAAATAATATTCACTGTTGAGTTATAGGGTGGCTCTAAAAATAGCCCTTGTTTTCATTATGAGTTTGTTGTAGCTACATGTAAGTGCGGGTGCACAGCTTAAGGTTGCTGAGAAAGACTCTGTTCCCTTGATCTGTGAAGTGTACTCCATCACTTCTGTAGATGTCATCTATATCAATACGTAGATTGTTGTTATAGATGGAGCCCATCCTATGGTCTCTGAGGTAAGTAGAAACAGCTTTATTGACATTCTTTCTAGCTTTCTCAATCTGTGGACAGAATTGATTTGACCACTTCCATTTCTGTCTTTGGCATATATTAGAGTATACAAAGACAGTTTGATGGAAAAGCAACATCAATCATGCAAAAGTATCCTTCATGAGCATTTCCAGTCCTACTCCAGTCAATGTGCCTAGGTCATTGCCACCACCCTGCACAATCATAAGGTCAGGGGGTTGGAGATGCAAAAAGGTTTTAATCAAAGGCATCAATTGGTGCCACTTTAATCCTCTCTGTGCAATCCATTTAATATCCACATTTTGCAAAGCTAGGTCTTTGTCAATACCTCTGCGTTCAGCATACCTTTTGCACCAGAAAACATAGCTGTGCCCTACAATCCATAGTGTAAGCATCTTGAGGGGATGTCTGGAAGTAATGAAAAGATGTCTGTAGCTGAGGTAGTCAGTTGGTAGAATGAGAGGTATCTAAAATGGTGGAGAAGATGCTGTTTTTGAAAAAGCAGATAACTGATTGGCTGTTCATGAACATTGTACACTCAAAAATAGGATGCATGTTACTTTCCTAACGAAGCATGTTTCTTATTGGTTATTAAAAAATGTTTTGAGAGGTACAGTAAATAGGATAAGGTAATATTTTGCAAAAGTCAACCACACCTGTTATTTGCATTTCTAAGCTACTGTGCTGAACTTGAAAATATGTTGAACTTGTGACCTGCCAGTACAGTTGAATGTTGCAGAAACTGTTACTATGGAAACTGGGATTAAGCAGAATGGGGGAAGGGTTAAAACTTAACTGTGAATTTAAAATGTGAAATGGTAACTTATATATAAGTGATACGTTACTAAATTAAGTTTTTCTAAGTCAGTAGTATGTGTAGAAGTAGTGTGTTGTTAAAAAATAATACTAGAATTATTAGAAATAGGTTTTTGAACTCCTGTAAGGGTTCGCGGCTCCATCGCGACGCTACACCGCGGTGGAGGCGCGACTCCAGAAAATTACAGAACCAGTTTGGGCACTTTTAGAAGACAGTTGGTAAGGGTTAATATGTCTAACCAATAGAAGTGTGCTTCACAAAATAATGTAGGAAGGAATGTAATTTGTTACTTACATTTATTTGTGTGGAGAAAGAGAAGGAAAGTTTGCCATTACTGGTTTTACCTTGTTGAGAGTGGTGCATTACATTGATTGTGTGCAAAGTAAAATCTTTTATGAGTTTCTGATATTTCATATTCTACAATACTATTTGAAAGGTGAGTTACAAATTTGTGAGGTGTATTATGTATTATGTAGTAGTGCTTTACTGTTTGTAGTGATATTTTAATATTTGAAAAGCTTTATCTTCAAACTAAAAATTATTCAAGAACTGTTATTAAATGTAGAGATGTGTACTGTAGTTTGTTTTATTGTACTGAAATGATGATTGAAATAGATTGTGTATAGTAATATGTGTACATTGGTAGATGGATTAGCGATTATGGTAGTTTGTATTAGTGTGTGCAAATGTACAATTGAAGTACACCGCATAATTTTAGGTGTCGCTTTCAAATTGGAAGTGCAGTCTGTCAAGTTTTAAGGTGTGCATGGACTTGTGACTCAGGTATGTCTCTACTTGCATATGTATTCTCATATGTCTTATACATTTGAAGATGCAAGATGTATAACAGAGAGGTGTTGCTGCTTTGTATGTGGCTAGGCTCAACACTGTGAGTAGTACTAGAATGGTGAAGCTGCAGCACAAAAGTGAGGTTTAAAACATGTTGACATGAGGTATTAGTGATTAGGCTACCTTGTATAAGTCTCTAGAGAGGTATAGTTGAAATATGCCACATAAGCTTTGGTGTGTGCTTGAAATGGGAAGTGTGTTCTGTGAAGTTTTCAGGTCTTCATAGTGTTGTGATTGAGGACAGTCTCTACTTGGAGATGTATTCTGATATGTGTTATGCATTTGAAGATGCTTTACGTATAAAACACTGGTATACGTCTATTTTTATGTTTCTTTTATGTGTGGTGTCACTAGCAAGAGGTACAGACACATTCATGCATGCTTTTAGGAATATGGGGAGACTTACAACAGAGACATGTGAAGGGTTGTTGCTTTGTATTTGGGTAGGCCGAACACCCTGAGTAGTAGTAGAATGGTGAAGCAGCAGCAGAAAAGTGAGGTTTAAGACATTTTGGCTGAGGGATTAGTGATTAGGCTACTTTGTATGAGTCTGTGGAAAGGTGCACTTCAAATATACCACATAACTTTCTGTGTCTGCTTGAAATGGAAAGTGCAGTCTCTGAAGTTTAAAGGTGTGCATGGTCTTGTGCCTGAGGTATGTCTCTACTTACACATGTATTCTGATATGTGCTATCCATCTGAAGATGCTAGTCGTGTAAAACACAGGTATAGAACTATTTGTGTGCTTCTTTTATATATGGTGTCACTAGCAAAAGGTACAGACACATGCATGCATGCTTTCAGAAATATGGGGAGACTTACAACAGAGACATGTGAAGGGTTGCTGCTTTGTATTTGGCTAGGCCCAACACCTGAGTAGTAGTAGAATGGTGAAGCAGCATCAGAAAAGTGAGGTTTAAGATATGTTCGCAGAGGAATTAGTGATTAGGCTACTTTGTATGAGTCTGTGGAAAGGTTCACTTGAAGTACGCTGCATAAATCTAGGTGTCTGTTTGAAATGTTAAGTGCAGTCTGTCAAGTTTTAAGGTCTTCATGGACTTGTGACTGAGGTATGTCTCTACTTGCACATGTATTGTGATACGTGTTATGCATCTGAAGATGCTAGATGTATAAAACTCATGTATACATCTATTTTTATGTTTCTTTTATATTTGATTCTACTTGCAAAAGGTACAGACATCTGCATGCATGCTTTCAGGAATATGGTGAGACTTACAGCAGAGACATGCGAAGGGTTGCTGCTTTATATTTGGCATAGCCCAACACCCTAAGTAGTCGTAGAATGGTGAAGCTGCAGCGCAAAAGTGAGGTTTAAGACATGTTGGCAGAGGGATTAGTGATTAGGCTACTTTGTATGAGTCTGTGGAAAGGTACACTTCAATACCGCATAATTTTCAGTGTCTGCTTGAAATGTGAAGTGCAGTCTGTCATGTCTTAAGATCTGCATCGTCTTGTGACTGAGGTATGTCTCTACTTGCACATGTATTCTCATACGTGTTATGTATCTGAAGATGCTAGATGTATAAAACACAGGTATACATCTATTTGTATGTTTCTTTTATATATAATGCCACTAGCAAAAGGTACAGATACATGCTTGCATTCTTTCAGAAAAATGGTGAGACTTACAACAGAGATATGTGAAGTGTTACTGTGTTATATTTGGTTAGGCCCAACACCCTGAGTAGTAGTAGAATGGTGAAGCTGCAGCACAAAAGTGAGGTTTAAGACATGTTGGCAGAGGTATTAGGGATTAGACTACTTTGTATGAGTCTGTAGAAAGGTACACTTGAAATACACCACATAATTTTCTGTCTCTGCTTGAAATGGGAAGTGCAGTCTCTAAAGTTTGAAGGTCTGCATGGTCTTGTGACTGAAGTATGTCTCTACTTACTCATGTATTCTAATATGTGTTATACATCTGAAGATGGTAGACATGTAAAACACAGGAATACATCTATTTGTATGCTTCTTTTATATATGGTGTCATTAGCAAAAGGTACAGACACATTCATGCATGCTTTTAGGAATATGGTGAGACTTACAACAGAGACATGTTAAGGGTTGTTGCTTTGTATTTGGGTAGGCCGAACACCGTGAGTAGTAGTAGAATGGTAGAGCAGCAGCACAAAAGTGAGGTTTAAGACATGTTGGCTGAGGAATTAGTGATTAGACTACTTTGTATGAGTCTGTGGAAAGGTTCACTTGAAGTACGCCGCATAAATCTAGATGTCTGTTTGAAATGTGAAGTGCAGTCTGTCATGTTTTAAGGTGTTCATGGTCCTGTGACTGAGGTATGTCTCTACTTGCACATGTATTGTGATACGTGTTATGCATCTGAAGATGCTAGACGTATAAAACACAGGTATAAATCTATTTGTATATTTCTTTTATATATGATGCTACTAGCAAAAGGTACAGACACATGCATGCATCTTTTCAGGAATATGGTGAGACTTACAGCAGAGACATGGGAAGGGCTGCTGCTTTATATTTGGCATAGCCCAACACCCTAAGTAGTCGTAGAATGGTGAAGCTGCAGCACAAAAGTGAGGTTCAAGACATGTTGGGAGAGGGATTAGTGATTTGGCTACTTTGTATGAGTCTGGGGAAAGGTACACTTGAAGTACGCCGCATAAATGTTGGTGTCTCTTTCAAATGTAAATGGCAGTGTGTCAAGGTTTAAGGTCTGCATTGTCTTGTTGCTGAGGTATGTCTCTACTTGCACATGTATTCTCATACGTGTTATCCATCTGTAGATGCTAGATGTATAAACACAGGTATACATCTATTTGTATGTTTCTTTTATATATGATGCCACTAGCAAAAGGTACACACACATGCATGCATTCTTTCAGGAATATGCTGAGACTTACAACAGAGATATGCAAAGGGTTGCTGCTTTATATTTGGCTAGGCACAACAACCTGATTAGTAGTAGAATGGTGAAGCTGCAACACAAAAGTGAGGTTTAAGACATGTTGGCAGAGGGATTAGTGATTAGGCTACTTTGCATGAGTCTGTGGAAAGGTACACTTCAAATATACTGCATAATTTTCATTGTCTACTTGAAATGTGAAGTGCATCTGTCAAGTTTTAAGGTCTGCATGGTGTTGTGACTGAGGTATGTCTCTACTTACAGATGTATTCTGATACATGTTATCCATCTGAAGATGCTAGACGTGTAAAACACAGGTATACAACTATTTGTATGCTACTTTTATATATGGTGTCAGCATAAGGTACAGACGCATGCATGCTTTCAGGAATAATGGTGAGACTTACAACAGAGACATGTGAAGGGTTGCTGCTTTGTATTTGGCTAGGCTCAACACTCTGAGTAGTAGTAGAATGGTGAAGCAGCAGCAGAAAAGTGAGGTATAAGATATGTTGGCAGAGGGATTAGTGATTAGGCTACTTTGTATGAGTCTGTGGAAAGGTACACTTCAAATACACCGCATAATCTTCAGTGTCTGCTTGAAAAGGTAAGTGCAGTCTCTGAAGTATTAACGTCTTCATGGTCTTGTGACTGAATTATGTCTCTACTTACACGTATTCTGATATGTGTTATCCATCTGAAGATGCTAGACGTATAAAACACAAGTATACATCTATTTGTGTGCTTCTTTTATATATAGTGTCATTAGCAAAAGGTACAGACACATGCATGCATGCTTTCAGAAATATGGTGAGACTTACAACAGAGACATGTGAAGGGTTGCTGCTTTGTATTTGGCTAGGCTCAACACCCTGAGTAGTAGTAGAATGGTGAAGCAGTATCAGAAAAGTGAGGTTTAAGATATGTTGGCTGAGGAATTAGTGATTAGGCTACTTTGTATGAATCAGTGGAAAGGTTCACTTGAAGTACGCCGCATAAATCTAGGTGCCTGTTTGAAATGTGAAGTGCAGTCTGTCAAGTTTTAAGGTCTTCATGGTCTTCTGACTGAGGTATGTCTCTACTTGCACATGTATTGTGATACATGTTATGCATCTGAACATGCTAGGCATATAAAACACAGCTATACATCTATTTGTATGTTTCTTTTATATATGATGCTACTAGCAAAAGGTACACACACATGCATGCATGCATGCTTTCAGGAACATGGTGAGACTTACAGCAGAGACATGAAGGGTTGCTGCTTTATATTTGGCTAGGCCCAACACCCTAAGTAGTTGCAGAATGGTGAAGCTGCAGCACAAAAGTGAGGTTTAAGACATGTTGGCAGAGGGATTAGTGATTATGCTACTTTGTATGAGTCTGTGGAAATCTACACTTCAAATATACCGCATCATTTTCAGTGTCTGCTTGAAATGTGAAGTGCAGTCTGTCAAGTTTTAAGATCTGCATGGTCTTGTGACCGAGGTATGTCTCTACTTGCACATGTATTCTCATATGTGTTATGTATCTGAAGATGCTAGATGTATAAAACACAGGTATAGATCTATTTGTATGTTTCTTTTATATATGATGCCACTAATAAAGGTACAGACACATACATGAATGCTTTCAGGAATATGGGGAGACTTACAACAGAGACATGTGAAGGGTTTCTGCTTTGTATTTGGCTAGGCTCAACACCGTGAGTAGTAGTAGAATGGTGAAGCAGCAGCAGAAAAGTGAGGTTTATGATATGTTGGGAGAGGGATTAGTAATTGGGCTACTTTGTATGAGTCTGTGGAAAGGTACACTTGAAGTATGCCGCATTAATGTAGGTGTCTGCTTGAAATGTAAAGTGCAGTCTGTCAAGTTTTAAGGTCTGCATGGTGTTGTGACAGAGGTATGTCTCTACTTACAGATGTATTCTGATACGTGTTATCCATCTGAAGATGCTTGACATGTAAAACACAGGTATACATCTATTTGTATGTTTCTTTTATATATGATGCCACTAGCAAAAGGTACAGACACATGCATGAATTCTTTCAGGAATACGGTGAGACTTACAACAGAGATATGCGAAGGGTTGCTGCTTTATATTTGGCTAGGCCCAACACACTGAGTAGTAGTAGAATGGTGAAGCTGCAGCACAAAAGTGAGGTTTAAGACATGTTGGCAGAGAGATTAATGATTAGGCTACTTTGTATGAGTCTATGGAAAGGAACACTTCAAATATACAGCATAATTTTCAGTGTCTGCTTAAAATGAGAAGCACAGTCTGTCAAGTTTTAAGGTCTGCATGGTCTTGTGACTGAGGTATGTCTCTACTTGCACATGTATTCTCATACGTGTTAAGTATCTGAAGATGCTAGATGTATAAATCACAGGTATACATCTATTTGTATGTTTCTTTTTTACAAACGTCTTTTTATTAGGCACAATCACATTGCACAAGATGCGTGTACATCGCAAAACATATACATGTCGCAGCTACCCCCTCGTCTGACACTTCATCTAGCGAAGTTACAGTTTCTTCAATAAGCGGGAAGTGCGCTGCCCTTCGACATTTCCTACAGCACAACTTGTCTGGATCGAATGATACATCAAAACAAAGAAAGGCCTGTAAATTTTTATGAACCCCCCTCGTTTCCCACCCTAACCCACCCTCAACAAAAAAACTTTACTACCTGGAGGCGATCCTTATCAACACTCAGTATTTAGGTCTAATTGGCTATAGCCATTTTATACACTTCTGCTGTCAAGCTGGTTGTACGAGATGAACAATTGACCTCCAACTAGAACTGGAATAGATGCATATCCCGTAATGAGGGAAGACATGCCGCCAAGGGGAGACAGCTTGTAAGGTAGGCAACGAGAGTGCCCCATTTATATTCTAAATTTTTGTAGTCGTCCCTGAAGATATCTGCCATCCTTTCCATCGACACTATTTTCCAGAGCCTACACACCTATCCACTTCAATCCTGAATTCCCCCCAGCGCTGCGAGAGGGGCCATTTGACCTATGGAGGGAAGGGGGTTGTTTGATGCTATCAGACCTGTCATGTCATCCCGGGCATGCCATTGTGAGAGCACAAGTGCGGCCTTTTTCTTCCATGCAGCTGCGATTGATACTTTAGCCGCCCCATAGAACGCCCACATTATAGCCCTATCCGCTTTGGTTTGCTGCTCTAATTCTGGATCCCTCAATCCCAAAAGTACTCTTTCCTTGGTGGTAGGGATAGGGTAACCCAGGATGTCCTTCATATGGGATAAAATCTCCTCCCAAAAGGGGCGTATTGAGGGGCAATCCCACCATATATGGCTAAAATCTCCTAAGAGGCCGCACCCTCTCCAACACAAATCAGACGACTCTGGGAAAATCATTTTGAGTTTCGTTGGTTACAAGTACCAATCAAAGAGAACCTTGTAGTGTGCCGCCCTTAGATCTAATGAGTGGTTGTCTTTAGCGATATCCCTCCACAGCTGTTTCCATTCTGTGTCGGAAATCTCTCTTTCTATCCACCGTTCCCATGCATGCATGTACCGGGATCTCGGCGTATGCGAAGTAGAGAGCAACAGGTTATAAAAAAAAGAAATCCCCCCTCTCATGGACCCCACCTTCTGTACAAATTTCTCCAATGGCGTCTTCTCCTGGGTTGCAGCCCCCCTGACCTGCGGCTGGAGTGCCCAGTGCTTGATTTGGAGATAGTGGAAATGCTCAGTGGGCGGGACCTTGAAATCCCTTTGGCAGCTGGCAAATGTGAGAATATCATAGTTATGAAACAGGTCTGATAGCATCAAACAAACCCCTTCCCTCCATAGGTCAAATGGCCCCTCTCGCAGCGCTGGGGGGAATTCAGGATTGAAGTGGATAGGTGTGTAGGGCGCAGGGAAAGTAGACCACTCTAGCCCTCTGAAGAAGTCATCCCAAACTTTAAGTGTGGTGCGTGTGGGGCTACTAATGTACGCATTTTGCAGTCTATCTTTCTTAGGTTTCCATATCAGATCCCATATTGTTCTACCTACCACCTCCCTATGCATATGTAGCCAGTGTTTATCTGATTCTCTCTCTGACCACTCGGCTAAAATACGGAGCTGGCCTGCTTTAAAATAAAAGTGAAAATCAGGGAGTGCCACTCCCCCGTCGCTCCTTGCTCGACGGAGAGTATGAAAGGGAAGCCGCGCCCTACTGTTCTGCCAGATGTAGCGCGTAACAAGAGACCGCAATTTAGGCAGAAAGTCCCTGTCTAAGTCTATTGTTAGGGCCTGGAATAAATACAGTAATTTTGGCAGGATGGTCAATTTAATCGCGTGGATGCACCCCGGCCATGAGATGAAAAGGGGCTTCCACCGCTTAAGATCTTGCTGGATCTGAAGCAGTAGCGGGGGATAGTTGGCCCTAAAGAGGCCTTCTAGTATGAGAGTCAGGTTAACACCCAAATATTTGAGTGTATGTTTGGCCCATTGGAGTGGTGCCGAGTCACGCAGGTTATTTACTACCTCGCTGGGCAGTGTAAGGTTCAGGATGGAAGATTTCGTGAGATTCACTCTGAAACCTGAAACCACTTCAAAAGTCCTCAGTTCCTCCTAAAGTACCCGCAAAGATTGTCTTGGAGAGGTAAGTGACAACAGCACATCATCAGCGAAGAGCAATATTTTGTGCTCCTCCCCTCCAAATGGGATACCCCGAATTCCTGTCGCTTTACGAATCCTTGTGGCCAATGGCTCCATGCTTAAGGCAAAAAGAAGTGGGGAGAGCGGGCATCCCTGCCTAGTACCTCTCTCTAAGGGAAAGAGGGAGGAGCTGGTCCCGTTAACCTGAACTCTAGAAGTCAGGCACACGTAGTTAGCTTTAATCATGTCAATAAATGGCTTCCCAAACCCAAAATGTTTGAGAGTGCTGAAGAGGAATGCCCAATCCACCCTGTCAAAAGCCTTTTCAGCGTCGTGGCCCACCAATATCGCAGGGATCTTAAATGTAGTCGCTTTCTCAATCAGGTGGATGGATCTACGAATGTTGTCGTGGGTCTGCCTGCCTTTAATGAAGCCCGATTGATCAGGGTGGATTAGGTTTGGCATGAGATCCTCCAGCCGCTTTGCCAGAATTGTGGAATAGAGTTTAGCATCCAAATTCATAAGCGCTATAGGCCGGTAAGAGGCACATTCTCGGGGACTTTTCCCAGGTTTGTGAATAACTGTGATAACTGCCTCTGCCATATTGCGTTAAAAAGAATTGTGAGGTGTGGGGTGATGTCTGGTGCAAAGGTTTTATAAAAATGGGCTGTCAAGCCATCGGGACCCGGCGACTTGTTAGATTTGAGAGCTGCGATTGCTCACCCCACTTCTTCCTCTAAAATGGGAGCGTTTAAACTCTCGTTCCATTCCGGCGAGACCTGAGGAAGTTCTAAAGATTGTAAGTACTGGAGCTGTGTTGCGGGATCTAGGCAGTCCCTAGAGTAAAGACCTGTGTAAAAATGCCCAAAGGCATTGGCCTTAGTGGCATCCTCATTAGAGGTGTGCCCCACTGCATCTACTATGTCCCCAATAAATTCCTTTTCCCTCTTTTCCCATAACTGTCTAGCTAGATGTGAGCCAATCTTATTCCACTGCGCGTAAGAGATTTGGCGCAAGCGAAGCAGGGTGTGTTCTGCCCTATTAGTATATATCGCTGAGAGTTTTCCCTTGATTTCTCTCTTCTGGCGCTGCACCATGCGAGCGGGGTTCTTTTTGTGTTCTTTTTCAATGGCTCCCAGGGATTTTTCTAGCGCTTCCCTCTCCTTGGCCCTTTGTTTATTTAAAGTAGAGTTGAGTTCTGTACATTTGCCCCTGAAAACGTCTTTAAATGCATCCCAGTTATTCAAGGGAGACGTATCCTGAGGTAAGTTTAATCGAAAGAACTCAGTGATGGCTCCTCGGAGTTCCTCCCTTAGTACTCTATCTCTTGTTAGGGCAACCGGGAAGTTCCACCTGGCCGTCTTAGAGGAACCCCCCACCCAGGTGAGACAAATCGTAATCAAACTACGATCCGAGATGGAAATTGGGAGGATTTTCGCTTCCTGGAGAGACCCTAGAAGGCTTTGACTCACAAAAATATAATTGAGTCTCGAATATGTTTGATGGACGTGGGAAAAGAATGTGTAGTCCTTAGGTACATATGCCGCCATGTATCAACCATGCCCAAAGTTTGTGACGATTGTTTAAAGCTCCTTGGGAAACTACCTATGGGGGACCGGTAAGAATGTGTACTATCCATATCCCCATCCCATGTGAGGTTAAAATCACCCATCAATATCATCGGGCCTTCTGCAAACCCTCCAATCATGTTTAGCAGGGCTGTGAGAAAGGTCGCCTGGCCCGTGTTAGGCGCATATGCCAAGATGAATGTGCATAGGCTCCCTCTCACCTTCCCCTTGACCATAATGACCCTCCCTTCTTTGTCTGACTTAATTGCTTCAGGTTGAAATTTCAGGGAGTTGTGAAACAATAGAGCCACCCCTCTGTGTTTAGAGGTCGCTGAGTATCTGTATATTAAAGCATACTATTTGTGACGGAGCCGGAGCTCCTCTGTTCGCTTTAGGTGCGTTTCCTGTAAAGCCACCACTTCGAAGCTATGATCTGACAAATATGTCCAGACATTCTGCCGTTTGAGGGGTGAGTTCAGCCCCTTTACATTCCAAGAAGCTATGGATATTGGCATGATAATAGAGTACCGTTAAACCTCTGCATTAACCCAGGAGTGACTCCCAGCGTTCTCCCATCAAGACCGACCACCCTATGCAAGCCCCCAGCCCAAACAGCGTGCGTGAGCGAATTCTGAGCCATTAACAAGATATATTTAGACCATCTCTGGTGTGTAGGCCGCCCCCTGGGAACCCCCCCAAACAATAAAGAAAATTAATGAAACACAACAATCGCCGGAGCGCTCAGGTGCTCCCGGCCGTATCCTCGTGAAAGAGAAAGTTTGTGGTGTGGGTAGAACGGCACAGATCCACTTCCCCCACTGTCTTTTCTATATGATCATCGCATCAGCTAGGCAGTTAATCGCAACGTCCAAAGTGGGAACTCAAGTGATCAAACAGAAACCAAACCCCTGCTTAGGGAAGGGAGACTCGGGGGCATCTCTACCCCCATATCGCATCTTGTGGCCTTATGCACGTCAGTTCAACTGAAGAGCCCGTTGTAGCGGTGTGGTCACACTCAGTCCTTGGAATGTCTTCCCTTTGTGCTTGTATGCCAACGTGGCGTGTTTTCCCTGTCTTTCCTTCTGGAGGTCGACTCCACTGTGTCCACTTCGTTGGGAGGCAGGCCCAGCAGTCTCAGACCTTCTTTCAAGTCCGTAACATGTTTTGTTTTATTGTTCATTTCGAAGGCCAGGCCAAAGGGAAATGTCCACCTGTATTTAATTTTATCTTCTCTAAGTTTCGTGGTGATGGGTCGAAATTGCTGTCGTCTGAGAAGTGTCGCCGGTGCCAGATCTTGGAAGAGGCTGCAACGAAATCCCTGGAAGGAAACCTCATTTTTCTTCCTAGCTGCCTGGAGAATTGCCTCTTTAGCTTTAAATGAGTGCATTTTGACTAGGATGTCGCAAGTTCGTCACCGTTCTCCTCCCTGCTGGGCCCCCACTCGATGAACTCTCTCAATCTTGATCTTCGTCTGGCTCGGGCCCAGAACCTTGGCAAAGAGCCCCTCGACGAATGCCTCCAGATCCGGTCCTTCCGCACCCTCTTCAAGGTCCTTAATTCTAATGTTATCACGTCACGATCGATTTTCCAGGTCTTCTGTCTTTAGTAGGGCCGCCTGCAGCTGAGTTTATAGGTCCTGTATGGTATCTTGAGTGGCCTCCACTTTTGTATGTTTCTTTTATATATGGTGTCACTAGCAAAAGGTACAGACACATGCATGCATTGTTTCAGGAATATGGTGAGACTTACAACAGAGATACGCAAAGGGTTGCTGCTTTATATTTGGTGATGCCCAACACCCTGAGTAATAGTAGAATTGTGAAGCTGCAGCACAAAAGTGAGGTTTAAGACATGTTGGAAGAGGGATTAGTGATTAGGCTACTTTGTATGAGTGTGTGGAAAAACACAGATATACAACTATTTGTATGTTTCTTTTATATATGGTGTCACTAGCAAAAGGTACAGCCACATGCATGGATACTTGAAGGAATATGGTGAGACTTACAACAGAGACATGTGAAGGGTTGCTACTTTATATTTGGGTAAGCTCAAAACTCTAGGTGTTATTTTCAAATGGGAATGCCAGTCTGTGAAGTTTAAGGGACTTTTTGGTGTTGTGACTGACATATGTGTCTATTTCTACATCTATTGTCTGATGTATTATACATCTGAACCTGGTTGGTTTGGGTGGTAGTAGAGAAATCCTTTAGTTCTGCTCTGTCATTCTGTTGCAGAGGTTGTGATGTCTTCTGAATGAAGGAATTGTGCAGTGTCTGACATAGCTTGTTCAATACTCAGGTGCCATATTTTATGAGTAGAAATTAATACATACATGTTTTTTTACTCCAATTTAGATAGCATGTGCTCTGAGATGTTACTGTTTAAACGCTTGGTTCTTATTATAGGTTTGATAATATGTAAAGAATAATATTCTAAATATTTATGTGTAATGGAGACATTTGCAATGCAATTGAAAGTATTTGTTTATTTATAGATGAGAATATTTGTATATAATTATTTTAATAATATAAAATTATTTTTAGAAACTATTTAAACTTTTCTTTTTTCTCAGATATTCACCATTATTAGTAAGAAAGATTGAGTA
Source organism: Calotriton arnoldi (assembly GCA_963921515.1). Classification (NCBI taxonomy): domain Eukaryota; kingdom Metazoa; phylum Chordata; class Amphibia; order Caudata; family Salamandridae; genus Calotriton; species Calotriton arnoldi. The sequence goes on from CAWUFW010007403.1 coordinate 235,229, forward strand.
TGGCAAGAAAAGTTCGAAAGAAAAGACAAGAAAGAAAACAGTACTATTTAAAGGAAAGAGAAAATCAGAAATTAGATGAAGTGCAATATGTTACATTGAAGAAAAAGACTTCTGGTAAGAGAACTAAAGAGTTTTTTAAAAGACTTTTAAAGAATGTAAAGAATTTTCAAAATGTGGAAAAGAGAAAGGAAAGTTCTACAACCAATTGGAAGGAAACGAAAACAGGACATATTAATAGAAAATCATGTTATGGGAAAACAATCCATGTTGAAAGAAGGCTGAAAGAATATAAAGACATAAGGAAGAGAATGTATAGAAGTAGAGTACTAAAGGATTTATTGAAAGATTGTAAAAAATATAAAAAGAGATCAGTACTTTATAAGAAAAAGCAACAAATTGAAAGTGTAGCAGAAAAAGCTTTTGAATTGAAATGAAAATTATTTATATCGGTATTGAAGAGAATGAAAACATTGAATAAAACAATGCAGTTTATGAAGGAGAAAAGCAAAAGAAAAAGACTGGTTAATAGAAGTAACTTTTGCAAATATTTTACTGGTGAATGGAAACACACTTCTAGTACTGAGCCTTTCTTTAATGAAGAAAGCTATTTTCAACAAAACACATTAGTTCATGCAGCTGATGCAAGTGGTTGTTGCTATGAGATGAAAGATGGTTGTCCAATTCAAAAAGAAAAGATGGTTCCTAGGAATGTAGAAGAAGTAATAGCTGAAGAAGTTCAAGGAAGGCGTACACAAGCTCCAGTATATAAGTGGGATCGTAGTAGTATTCGACAGGAATCTTTTGACATATTACGAGTTTGTTTATGAGAATATACCAAAAAAAGTCTTAAACAGAAGATTAAGATGTTACAAGGACTAGATCCATGTAAAGTAAGAAAATATACTAAGTTGCAGGATCATTCTCTGGCTTGTCTTTCTAGAAAAGTGTGTAAAAGTACATTTTATCACTTAAGAATGTTAGCAGTACACCACTCAGAAATGCGGAAGTTAGTAAGGAGACTCTACTATTTAAAAAGTCCTGCATTATCTTTAAATGATATGAACACAGCTCTTTTACATGGTTCAGTATCAGATGTAAAAAAAAGTTTGCGATGATATAGAGTTTCGTTTCTTTGGCTCACAAGAGGAGTGTAGAGAAAGTGAGAGTTTGATAAGTGTAGGTGTTGAAGAACAGGTGGAAGATATTAGTACTGACAAATTTGTAGAAGAAATTATAAAGTTTAAGATAGTTTCATCTGAAAAACCAAACTATGATTATATTTGTTGTCGACGTACTCACTGTAGATGTCAAACTAGGAATGTTGATCTACATCTAAAAAGTGAAAAGGAAAACAATGATAAGAGTGGGAGCAATTTGGTGCTTATTTGCTGGTGGAAGGTCGTTTTGAGTTGGCTACTGATCAACGTATTTGTAAATTTTGTTACAACAAATTAGAAGAGAACAAATTGTCAGCTAGAGCTGTACATAACAACTGAGAGTTGGTAGGTATTCCTCAGGAACTGGCAGATTTAAATGCATGTGAGTCCATTCTTATTCAATCTGTGCACCCGTTTCAGGCTATAGTTCGTATGGAGCCTAAAACAGGTAAGCTGCCTCCAACAGATTTACAAAGAGGTCTGAAAGGAAGAGTTGTGTACTTACCTTTTGATTTTAAGAAAAAAATTGAAACTGTTGGTATAGACAGGGAGGAAAGTGAGCCTGTAGTTTTTCTAGTTAATGGTGTACCAACAAAGAGTCGAAAAATATGACAAGAGTTTGTAGATGTTAACAAACTTCAAAAGGCTATATTATATCTGGTACAGAATTATATTTATTATAAGAATGTAAATGTGGACGAACAGGAAATATGTTTAGAAGATAAAACAGAAATTTCAAGTGGTCAAATAGAAAAAGTGGGCAAGTCCAGGAGTGAAGAGCTCTATGAAAATTACACTATACATCCTCTACATTCAAAAGAAGTGTTAGGAAACATTATAGAATTATTTCAAATGAAGAAAGCAAAGGGAACTCCAATGAGTGTATGGGAAAAAAGTTTAGAAGCTCGTTGTTTTCCACAACTGTTCCCCACTGGAGAAGTTAGACGATTTGATGAATGACCTGTACAGATTCCAGATTCAGAATATCGCTCGACAAGATTGTACTCTGAAGATCCAAGATTTCGACAGTGTATTCCATATATTTTTCATCTTCTGTTTGAAAGTGATTTGTCTGCACTTTCATATGCAGTGAACCATATATTAAAAACAGGAGTTCATCTTCCACATGTTTCTGCAAAGGAATTAAATGGACAAAGTTCAACAAAGAGATGAAAAGTTAGAATCTCAGTTAATTAATTTGATGGCATGTCAACGTGGTACCAATGAGTATTAGTATCGTCGTCACAGAGAACTTAAATGTATCTTAAGAAACTTAGGTACTCCTACATGGTTTGTGACACTTAGCTGTGCTGAATATGCATGGGACGATTTACTTGAATTTCTACGACAGGCAAATTCAAATATTAAAAATATTGAATTGAAGACAGCTGGAGAACTCTGTTCCTTGGATCCTGTAAATGTCTGTAGGTATTTTAACCATAGGTTTCAAGCTATGATGTCATTTATCTGTAATAAAAAAATTGCACCTCTTGGAGAGGTAACAGAATTCTTTTGGAGAAAGGAGTACCAAGCCAGAGGTGCTCCTCATATTCACATGCTATTATGGATCAACAATGCTCCAAAAGTTGGAACTGATACTGATGAAACTGTTTTGTCTTTCATCGAACAGTATGTTAACAGTGCGATTCCAAGAGAGGGAGGAGAAAAAAGCTTGAGACAACAAGTTTTACGCTTTCAAAGTCATCGATGTAGAAAATACTGTAGATAAAAATACAAGTCTAAAGGGAAATTTTATACAAAATGTCGTTTTGGATTCTCACGCCCAGTAATTTCTAAAGGAAGAGTAAATAGTTTTATGTCAGCAGTAAGGCATACAAAAATGTGGAATGCAAACATGGATATTCAATATGTTGCAGATAATTCAATTGCTGTTGCTGACTATGTTACATCATATATAACCAAATCTGAAAAGACAAGAAATGTGGGAAGAAATTTCACAAGAAAAGAGTCTTAGTAAGAAATCGTACAGCTTCAGCTTGAAAATGCTTTCCCATCGAGAGATTGGATCCTATGAATGTTCGGATCGGTTGAGCTCTGCGAGTTTATATTCAAAGGTAAGAGGAATCATTTGGGTAAGTCTAGGTCTTGCCACCAAACAAAGTAGAGTATTGAAAACATAACAAGAAATTGAATCCTTAGCAGTGAATGAACCAGAAAGTACTGATATTGTTAAAACTAATATGTTGGATACATACTATCCCAAAAGGAGTCCACATCTCGAAAATCTATGTCTGTATGAAATACTTCAATATTACAGCTTTAAAAGAAAAGTTAAAGAAAATATAAAAGAAGTAAAATATGCAGTAATTGGATGTGATGGATGTTTAGTAAAACATGCCAAAGGAAATCTTATTAACCACAGAAAACTCAGCTGCGAAAGTTCAGATAAGATGGAATTTTTCTATTTAGCACTTCTACAAATGTTTAAGCCTTGGCGTAGTGAAACGGAATTACTTGGTCATTTTGACTGCTATGAAGATTCTTTTAATGCATGTACAGATACCATTCAATGTACAATTTCCCCTACATATCTACAAATGTTAAATGAAGAGATTAAACAAGAAAGTACTATTGCAGCTGAAATAGCTAGAGACAGTTCTCAAGACAGTCAAAGTTATGTTCCACTAAGACAAGATCCACTGGGACAACCAATTATCGAAAATGAAGCAGCAATAGCCATGAATGAGGTAGAAACTGCAATGCAACAAGCACAACAAGATATTACTCTGTTGGAAAACTTAGAACAACAACTAAATATTGAACATAAAGAAATATATCTACAAGTGAAAGAACAGATACAACATGGTTTGCTACATGAAAAAAAAGAATGCCAATGTTCATCATTTAAACCTATTCTAATGTACATCAGCGGTCAAGCTGGAACAGGAAAAAGTTTCTTAATTAATGTTTTGACCAGTTATCTACAGAAACTAAAGAATCACATTTATCTTGTGTTGTAACAGCTCCAACTGGATTAGCAGCACACAACATTAAAGGGATTACTTTACATCGATTACTTATGCTACCAGTTGAACATGATAATAAATTGGAATATCAGAAGCTATCTGGAGAAGCTTGTTATGAAGTCTCAAGAGTACTGAAGAAAATGAAACTTTTAAATATTGATGAGGTGAGCATGGTCTCAAACTTAATGCTTGCCTTTGTACATTTAAGAATGCAACAGATTTTAAAAACAGATTACGATGTTCTGTTTGGAGGAAAACACTTAAATGTATTCGGAGATCTACTACAACTTACTCCTGTAAAAGGACAACCTGTTTTTAAAACACTTGTTCATGAAGACACTAGGAAATCTTTAGAAAGTATTGGAAATATAAACATTTGGTTAAATTTTGAATATAAAGAACTTGTAAAGAATATGCGACAAGCTAGTGATGAAGATTATGGAAATATTCTTCAAGATATAAGAATTGGGGCCATATGTAGGTAGCTAAATACCGGTCGGTAACGGCCGAAATTCGGTAAATCTCCCGTTGCCGACCGGTATTTAGGCAATTGAGATGTAGGAGGCTAAAAGAAGGATTCGGTAATTATGAATCGGTAAATACCGATTCATCATTACCGAATTCAAAATTACCGATTCGGAATTACCGATTCCTTATTTACCGAATCGGTAAATAAGAAACGGTAAAAACGAGAAAAGAGATGTAGGTAAATTCGGTAATACCGAATTTCATGAAATTCGGTATTTAAGAGTCGGTAATTAACACTGACTGAAAGCAGGTGGTAATCAGCTACAGTGTATATAAGCAATCCCAAAATGCAACAGTGTGATCACTATGGCGGCTTTCTATGTGATTGCAAGGCGGCTACGTCTACAGGCAGCAGGAGTGAGGATCTGGAGACGGGAGGAGCGATTTACAGACAGCGCATCACACTCTTCCAACAGACTGAGGCTGAGATCCATGAAAGGTACAGGCTACACCCCTACACCATCCTGGACTTGATAAGGGACCTGCACCCACTCCTGGAGCACCCAACACCAAGGGCGCACGCCATACCACCACATGTGCAGGTGCTCTGTAGCCTACATCTACTCGCATCTGGCAGTTACCAGGGGGTGATAGCTGCGGTAGGCGGGGTGTCTCAGAGTTGCCTGTCCCGTTTCTTCAGAAAGTTCCTGGATGCCATGATGCAGAGAATGCATCACTACATTAGCTTCCCAAACACACAGGCGGAACTGCTGAAAACCAAGACAGACTTTTACCAGATGGCACAGTTCCCGCATGTCATAGGCTGTATTGATGGCACACACATTCTAATCTGCCCACCAGCAGCCACTGAGTATATCTACAGGAACAGAAAGTCCACCCACTCCATAAATGTGCAGGTAATCTGCGATGCTGCCAACATAATCACTGACATCGTGGCCAAATATCCTGGGAGCACCCACGACTCATACATCTTCCAGAACAGTGGGATCTACACACGCCTGGCTGCGGGAGAATTTGGAGAAGGATACTTGCTAGGTAAATCACTGTGACACTCACTCATACTTACTGCAGATGAATGTGTATTGGTGTATGTGACTAATGGCACTCTCTTTCTCACCTAGGCGATAGTGCATATGCCGTGCGGTCATTTATCCTCACTCCCTACCTAAACCCATCAACCCTGAGTGAGAGACGATACAATGTGGCACACAAATCAACACGCAACGTTGTGGAGCGCACGTTTGGACTATTGAAAAGCAGGTTCCGCTGCCTCCACAAAGCGGAGGCGCACGTCAGTACACACCCATCATCTGCTGCAAAATCATTGCAACTTGTGCAATGCTGCACAACCTTGCCACAAAGAAAGGTACAGAAGTGGAATTAACTGATTTTGAGGACAATGATGATGAATTTGCACAGCCAGAGCCCAACGCAGCAGGAGTGCCACCAGCAACAGATGGGAGACAGAGACGGGCAGAGATCACATGCAACTATTTTTAAGTAAGTAAGGAGACACAGCCAGTTGTTGAATGTAATGACGTAGTTTTAATTTCTGGGCACTACGCCACAACACAAACGGCCAAACTTGGCATTCCAATTTGTGACATCCATAGTAGGAAGTCATGGGTTACTTCACCCAAGTCTGTCCTGAAAGTGTGGGCTGCATCAGCACCTGCGGCCACACACAACAGTACTGGATGCCATTAACTGACTGTCCTCACTGGCTGTGGAACCAGTGGCAGCCCCATGCCATCTGCTGCTCCTCTGGGTGTCTGTTACAGGGGGGGTAATGCTGCTCCGACTGGTCGTGTCCTCGCTCTCCCCAACTTCCACAGCACCAGTAGTGGCAGACTGACTCGTAAGCAGCACTTCAAGAGCAGTGGTCACCTTTACCAGCCCCCTAGAGACATCAGTGCTGCAGTGCGCCAGCCCCTCCTGCATGGCCACGGAGCGCCTGCAGAGCAGAGAAGTGGCAGTTGCTAGGCGGTTCACTGCCCTCGTATGGTGCTCCATTTTCTGCCTCTCCCTGCGCCGTGTTACTCTGTCCTCATCCATTTTGCTGCACAGCAGCATCACAGACTGGGACATGTCCTGCATGCCCGCAGCCATCTCCTTCATGCCCTCAGCCATTGAGCTAATACCCTTGTCAATGTTGGTCATGTTATCATTGAGGCGCCTCATTTGTCGCTGGACTGACTGAATTGCCTTGCCTTGTAGGCGCTGCACCTTCACCATGGTTGCCTCCAGCCCTCCGAAGACACCATGGCTCTCACCCTGTGGAGGTGGACTGCTCACACGAGCCCTGCGATGGCGTCTGGCACCTGTGTGTGCTCCCTCAGAAGTGGACAGCAAACCAGCATTGCTACCATCCAGTGGCACAGTAGATGTTTCCCCCCCCCTCGAGTCTTCTGAGGAGGACTCAAACTCCTGCAGTCTGGCAACAGCACGCCTCCTAGGTCTAAGCACTGCAGGTGGTGTTGATGCTGGTGAGGCTAGCAGTAGTGGCGAGGCTAGCTGTGGTGGCGAGGCTGGCTGTGGTGGTGAGGCTGACTGTGGTGGTGAGGCTGGCTGTGGTGGTGAGGCTGGCTGTGGTGGTATTGTGTGCCCTGCACTCGTACTGGCCTTCTCTGTGATGTCCTTCCGGGGTGCCCTCTCTCCCTTGTCCTGAGCAGTCCTGCGCGATGTCTCGCCTGTGGACAGAAATTGTACATTAGCTCAGTGTACCTGTAGCCCTGCATTGCAAAAATAAATATACCTTTCTGCCACACTATCTCATTGTCCTCTGCCTGCTTATCGCTGATGTGTGTCACATGCCTTGTTGTTCAGTGCGATTCCTGTCATGATAGGGGTTTCACTGACTACATCTCCCATAATGCATTGCTGGTCTGAACAACAACCTGTACTGGAGTGGGATTCACATAGCCCAATTGGGGATTTGGGATAGGGGAAGGGGGGCACAATGCTGTGCATGCTTCTTACCTTGTTTGGAAGCAGCCCTGGCAGAGCTGTCTGCATCCCCGATCCCACAGACACTTTCTGGCTCTATCGTGGACTCCACGAGCCGCTCAAGTTCAGTCAGGGCAGGTGCCCTGTTCCTTCCTCCTCCTGTCAGGCTGGCTTGTTTTTTAAGATCAGCCATCTTCCTCTTGGTGATGCTCCTGATATCATACCACCGCTTCTTGAGCACATCAATGTCCCGGGGGGTCACTCCAATGGCATTCACCTGAGACTGGATTCCAAGCCAGATGTTTCTTTTTACTGACTCTGCAGGGACTGCTTTCCAAACAGCTTTGCGTGCTGCTTCACTACCTCCTCCACAAGGACCTGCAGTTCCTTCTGACTGATTTTCAGTTTCCTCTTCCTTTCCCCTCCTTCTCTTTCTGTGTCCTGGCTGGCCATTGTGCAAGATTTGCAGAACAAGTTCAGGCAGTGGCTCTGTTGCTCTCCTCTGCACTCCCAGCCTCTCCAGAAGGTTCTGATTGTGTGCACCTGCCTGGGTGTGGCCACTTCCTGGTTGGGAGGGGTGTTGGTTGCACAGGATTGGCTGATTCCTCATTTTGCTGTTTTTTTGAATTTCCGATTCGGTATTTACCGATTCGGTATTTACCGAATCGGAAAAACCGATCGGTATTGTGGATTCGGTAAATATTTACCGATTTTTACCGATTCGGTAATATTTAACGAATTATTACGTACATCGGAAATACCGATTTCTAAATACCGATTCGGTAAAATTCGGTAATTAGGAATCGGTATTTCCAGATTACCTACATATGGCCCTTGGTGTCTTGACGAAACATGGTAAACAAGCTTTAGAAAGTTGACTACGAAGGAACTTGTTTACAACTGGAAACACAGAGGCTGAAATAATGTATAATAAGCTTGGAGAAAACAAGTCTATAGTGTGCCTAATGCCTACACTGCAAGAGTGTTCTACATTTAATCAGCAACTTTTGAAACTGGAAAATCAAGAAATAGTGGAAATTGAATCTATTGATAAAATTGAACACCAGGGAGTGACTATTCTTCTTACAGAGAAACTACAGGCTAAATTGGATTCTTTGGAAAAGTCTGTATCTAAAACTGCAGGCTTAGAAAAGACTTTATATGTGGGTATAAACTGTCGGGTAATTTTACGGCATAATTTGAATGTAGAAGAAGGTTTAGTAAATGGAGCAATGGGAAAAGTGATTGATTTTGTGAAATTTCAGAACAGAAATGGAATAGAATTTTTATTTTTATTTTTTTATTTTAGCTTTCACAGACAGATGTAGGCAAGATTGACATAAGTACATTGACCTTATATGAAACAGTAGTGTGGCAGCAGGCTGTACGGAAACCCCACCATTAGACATCATGGTACAAGCACAGTATACATCATTCTGATATTGATATATGCGTCGACCACAGACACAACATCCTTTCCCATCCCCCACACAATGGATCAAGTTAGAGAACAGCACATAGAGATTGCCATGACTAGGGGATCTGTATCTCTGGAGGTCAAAACCATACATCTGATACCCGCCCAGTGAATGCGTTACAATGACACGTCCGTGACTTCAATGGGGGGGAGGCGTCACGTCATAAGCATTTGTTGAGAGGGCTACACAATAGGTGTTGTCTGAGGGTCAGTAGTCATTGATGGTCGCACGCCATCTGCGGGGGGTGCATCCTGTTCCCTGAGCCAAGTTATAAAAGGCTCCCATATGTCTTTTGGATGGGACGCCATTGGCATGAGGTCCCAGAAGTTTGCTAGCTGTTCCTGACAGTAGGTGATGTCATGGATCCACTCAGGGTGTTGTGGGTGTTTGGGGGCCCCCCAGTGCATGGTAAGTCGTCTTTTGGCTAGCAGTAGCAGCATTGCAGTGAGTCGGCGGGCCTCAGGAGGAATCCCCTCCTCAAATCCGAGCAATGCGACTATTGGGGAGTATTCTACTGTGTGCCCAGTGATGGCCTGCACAGTTGCATAGACCTCCCCCCAGAACTTGGAAACCGCGGGACAGTCCCATGCAATGTGCAGGTATGTAGCTGACATTTCCAGCACCGTGAGTCTGGTCTGAGCTTTAGCTTAAATAGCTGCAAAGGCGTTCTGTAATACCATTGCAGGAACTTAAAATGTATGAGTCGTAGTTTGTAGTTCGGGGAAAGGTATTGTGTTTGCAAGCAGCAGGACACCCATTGGTCTTTAGTTGGCGCTCCATCCAACTCGACTCTCCATTGTTCGAGAGCACACGGAGCAGGCCACGGAGTGTTTGCTTGCGTGAGGGTATAAAGCCTGGTAACCAGTCTACGAGAGGATGGCGTCACCAGCAGATGTTCTAGTGGCTGCATAGTAGTCGGGGCTGTCGGGAAAGTGGGATGCAGTGCTTTACAGGTGGCTCTCAATTGATAATATAAGAGCACATTTAGTAGTGCCACCGGTGTACCATCGCGACTCGCGGGAGGCTCCAAGAATGCACCCTGTGGGTAGAGGTCCCCCACCGTTGCCAGGCCCATTTTGCACGCCTTATCTATAGCTCCACTATCTTGTAAACAGGGAAAGTGTGGGTGAAATGCCAGCGGCGCCGCTGGTGCGTGAAGCAGGGGGTTAGTTGTTCGCTTCCTTAAACCCTCCCATGCCCAGCGTAAGGTTTCCACTGTGTTTATTTCTTTAGTGTTCCTGCGATAAGATTTATAGACAGCTGCATGCAGTGGAGTGGGGTCTGCTATGTCTCTCTCGGTAGCAACATGTGGTTGAAACAGGTAGGATGCACCCAATAGTGCAAATATTGTGCCTGCGCACTTAGCGCATATAGTTCAAAATCTGGTGCACCAAGTCCGCCCTTCTTCAGTGGTCTAGTTAACAACTCCCAGCTCACCCTGGGTTGACCCCCAGCCCAAGCCACCGTGATCACCAAGGAACGCAAAGACTTGAAAAATGCACGAGTAAGGGGTATTGGTACATTGACAAAGAGGTAAAGCAGCTTAGGGAGGACTATCATTTTAAGGATGGCTATCCGGCCTGTCAGTGTTAAGGGCAAAGCAACCCAGAATTTAGCCTTGTCTCCCAGCCAGCTCATCAATCGGCCGAAGTTTAAGCTCCAATTCTGAGATAGATCCCTACTCAGCCATATTCCTAAGTATTTTACGGCGTCGTCTGCCCATGTCTGCGGGAACTCCAGGTCTACTCTTAGTGGGGCATCAGTGAGGGGCAGTAAGGAGGACTTAGACCAATTTATGTTTATGCCAGACATCCCACCAAAGCAGAGAACCTCACGCAGTACGCTGTTTAGATTTTCTTCCGGCTTCCTGACATATAGCGTGATATCCTCCGCATACATTGAGACAACCAAGTTCCTATCTGTGAATACCAATCCACAGGTCGAGTGGTGCTGACGAAGTCTGGCTGCTAGGGGCTCCATTGCCACCGCGAACAGTAGCGGCGATAAAGGGCAACCCTGCCTGGTACCGCGGGTGATGGGAAAAGGGTCAGAGATCAGCCCATTCGCCTTAAGGAGTGCCAGTGGTTTAGTATATAGTAGGCTAATTAACTTTACAAAGTTAGGACTGAATCCTAATCTGGGCAAGACAGTAAACAGGAAGGGCCACTCTTAAGAGTCAAACGCTTTGGTAGCGTCTAAGAAAGCTGCAACAGCTGGAAGCTTAGGATCGATTTGATGGAGTACGGAAAAGAACATGCGTAAATTGTGAGCAGTTGATCTACCTGGAATAAATCCAGACTGATCCGGTCGGGCAATTAGGGGCATTAGGGGTTGCAATCTATTCGCTATTAATTTAGCTAAGATTTTTGGCATCCACGTTAATCAGCAAGAGGGGCCTATATGAATCGCACAGCGTCCCAGCTTTGTCTGGCTTCAATAAAGTGATGATGACTGCCTCCCTCATTGTTGGCAGAAGTTCTCCTAGTTCCAACGACTCTTGATACACATCCAGTAAATGAGGCGCAAGCAGATCTGCATATGTCTTATAGAATAGGGTGGTCAAGCCATCCAACTCCGGGGCATTACCACTGTCAAGGCTCTTAATCACCTGGACTATGTCATCAACAGTGAACGGTTCGTCCAAGTACTCCCTGTGACCAGCACTCAGCCAAAGTAATTCTATTGAGTCTAGGTATGCGCCTAAATCTGGATTCTGTACCTGTTGCGTGGCGGTGTATAGATCGGAGTAAAAAGCAGTCAAGCGCTGATGTGTAGCTACTTGCCCAGTAATAGATGCAGAGTCATTGTCAATCAACTCGGCAATGAATGAGGGTAATGTGTGTTGTTTTAGTGCATTGGCCAGAGTCTTACCAGGCCTGTCCCCTTCTCCATAGCAACGTGCTTTCGCGTGCTTTCCTAGGAATCTGGTCTCTCTTTCAGCCTCCACCTCAAAATCAGAAATGGTACTCCGCACTGCGGCCAGTAGTTTGGGGTCCCCAGAATCAAAATATTGCCGCTCAAGAGAGTGTATGTTCTGCTCGAGTTTGGTCAGCGTCGACCGAATCGACTTAAGTACCCCCGACTGCTTAGAGATTCAGGCACCCCGTACCACCGCCTTAAAAGCCTCCCAAAGCAGAGAGGGGGAGTCTACTGAGCCCTCATTAGTAGCAAAAAAGTTAATGATTTCAACTTTGATCTCCTCTTTAAAAGCTGCATCTAAAAGAGTATGTGGAGGAAGTCGCCAACTGAATGCTGGAGAAGATGTATGCGGTATCCTCCATGCGAGCAGAACCGGGTTATGGTCTGAAAGCGTGCGGGGCAGCTGCTTGACGTCTATAGTCCAGGACGCAATCTCGCATGTTACTAGCCAATAATCTAGTCTGGATAAGGCGTTACGAAAGGAAGTGATACAGGTGCCCTCATGGACAGTGGGATGTCTGCTGCGCCATATGTCAAGCAGGTCGAACTCCGATATGAGTTCGTTCAACTGCAGTGTCGCTTTTGGGTGCGGATTACGAGGGGGGCCCATCCTATCACATTCATTATTTAGAATCACGTTAAAATCCCCTCCCCAAATGACAGTGTCCCCTCTCATAGTCATGACCTTAGCCCACAGGGTGAGGAAAAATTCAGGGTCATCTTTGTTTGGGCCGTAGACGGCCACCAAGGTTACCTGTGTGGTCATAAGCATCCCCGTCACTAACACATAGCGCCCACCTGGATCTGCATATACACGGTCAGTAGACCAGCCTAAACCCCTCTGTATCAATATCGAAACCCCCTGGCATAACTTGAATATGGAGCTGAGTGTACCTCACTCCAGTACCTATTTCTCAGTTTGGGGTCTGTGGCACATTTCAAATGAGTCTCCTGTAAGAAACAGATGTCTATGTGATGTCTGCGGAGATAGTTGTGCACTAATCTCGACTTTTTAAAATCATTAAGCCCTCTAATATTCCAAGTTAGAAACTTAGTGTCTGTCATGATGGGGTTCTAATGGTCCAATTGAGCGATGGCAGTGTAGGCGGAAGGCCCTGGGCTCCACCAATAGTCAGGGTAGTGGTATCTGTTTCTATCATAATTGATGTGTCCACAAACTTGGCTCTCCACGCAACTTGAGGTGTCCAACTGTCAACCTGCCCATACGAGTGTGCTACAATTGTCAATCGTGTGTCTGTTAGTACTGTTACCCCCAACCCCCCACCCCCTCCCACTTCAACCTCCCAATTAGGTCGAGTATTCGTTCCCCCACCCACATTTGATGAACCCCAATCACCAAAACAAAACTAGTAAACATGGGAGTTCTCCCTGTGGGGCCTGGGTCAACGGCTGGAGACTGCCAAAGGCAGGGTGGCCAGGTTTGCGTGTACATAACAGTTCCTGCTACTTGTGACCAAAAAGAATCAGTAGCCTAGGGGTGGACATTAATTAACAGTAAGCTAACTGGAGTGAGAATACAGAAACAGGATATATATCAAAATACATTTACATTTTGTGTGGAAACATATCTATCAAAGCAAACATAAACAGTTGGGAATTCCTAAACAGCAGGAGAAAAGTTGATGCAGCCTAGTTACTCGTTGTCGCTTAAGTTTGGGTCAGCATTTGAATGGTGCGCTGAGCGCGGGGGTGATGGCCGCAGGCAAATATGCTTTGCAAATTTTAAGGCTGATTTGGCATCAGTAAAGAAATGGGACAGTCCGTCATGAGTTATCTTCAACTTGGCTGGGTACAGCATGGCATATGGAATCGACGCAGTATGAAGCAAGCGTTTAGCTGGCACAAATTTGCGGCGAGCCGCCTGCACGGCGGGAGTATAGTCCAGAAAAAAGGACAGCAGATTTCCTTGGTGCGTTATGGGGCTCTTTGCCCTGGCTTCTCTGAGAATCGTATCCCTGTCACCATAGTTCAAGATGCGTGCAATAATTGGGCGCGGCAGAGCCCCCGGCGGCGGCCGGGGCGCAAGAGATCTATGGGTACGCTCCACGATCATGACTTGAGATAGCACTGGACCAAAGAGTTCGCGAAGTAAACTGTCTATGTAAGGTTCCATCTTCGGTATGGCTGTAGACTCCAGCAGACCAAGAATTCTGAGGTTGTTTCGCCTTGAGCGCGCTTCCAAGTCTTCATTTTTGGACTTAATTACCGCTAGGATTTTCTCCATGCTGAGTATTTGCGCCCTAGTTTCAGTTTGAGAGTCCTGCGTGTCCGAAAGCCTATTTTCCAGGACATCTAGCCTAGTCTTGTGCACATCTACTTTCTTTTTAACACTGTCCAGGCCAGACGTGAGCGCGTCAATCTTAGTATCTATTGTTTTGAGGCTAGTTCGGACATCTAGCAGTATAGTGCAAAGATCCTCCTCCAGTTGCTCCGCCACCTCGCCGGGCCCAAAGGCCGCATCTGGTCCCGTAGCTGCCTCCATGGTGCGCGTCTGCCGCTTGCTTTCAAATGGAATTTTGGGTTGTCTGGGGTCCGTCTTGCCCATACTGTCAGGTTAGGTGTCACCTCGCTGGGAGGTCTGCCTCTCGGTGGAAAATAGTTTCTGGGGCAGAGTACCTGCGTAAGTCTCAGGTCCGGTAGGGCCTGTGGTGCTGTCAGCGCCTCCCTCACTCACCCTCTGCCCACCTCGGGTGCACGCACGCGCTTGTTTGTGTTCCTACAGCCCAGGACGTCCCTTAGATCAGGATTTACGTATGTTGCAGGCCCGGGGCACACCTCACTTCTGATGCAGCCACGGGAGGGCCAAGGAGAGTCCAATCAGCCTGTTCAGAGGCAGGACCTGTCCCAGCCTCCAATACAAAAACACGTTAGTCAGTCTGCATTTTAGCTGCAAAGAACAGTGGTACGTGCAGTGCTTATGCTCTGCCCCGTTGAAGTGCTGGCTGCCAAGCCAAATTCGCGATCACCTCTGCACGCTTTGTCCCCAGCTGAGCGTTATTGATGTCCAAGCTGAGTGTCCTCTCCGGAGGCACCGTGTCACACGGTATGTGGCGCACAGTTCAGTGCGGTCTCAGGTGGTGAAGGGCCCATCCAGCACGGGACAACCAGGCCACCTAGGCAGCCGGCACTAGGGAGGGAGTGGGGCGTGACATCACCCGAATGACCCAGCGAGACTGAGAGGCTCCAGCGGATCCCTGCAAAACCAGACCCTCCAATCCGCACTTATGCGAGGGAGCGGCCCGATCTGCGAGGGCCCACTTCGGCCTACTCCGGCTCACACGGCACCCTCAAGTGAGACGGCCTCCCCAGCTGATGCGGACATCTGGAGGCACCACCCGACGGGAGGTGCCTAGGAGTGCCTCGCCGCAGTCCCAAACCCGCACCCTTAGGGCCGGCGGGATGCAGGCTCGCGCGTCATAGCCCAAGGCAGCCCTCCTCCTCGGGCACGCCCTCGGCCCCGCTCACCTCTCCACCACGGGTCGACGGTCCCGATGCACCCCTCCGGGCAGCAGCCGCTTCGGTGTGTCTCAAGTCCACTGGTGGGCAGTGCAGGCAACGGACTCCCGGCAGCTTTGTCCTCATGCCACCGGTAGCCGTAGTACAGAGTAGTGCCGCCCTCAGCACCACGCTCAGCAGTCCCTCGCGCTCCCGACCTCCGATGTAGGATCGGCGGTAGATACAGCTTGCCCGCAGCCGCAGTAGCAGGTAGGCGCCTTCCCTCTCTTCGTCCGCCACCCTCAGTCTCAGTTAGGGCTGCTATTCGTTTAAACATCGTGGTGACGGCTCCGATCGCAGGTTATGCCGCGCACCGTGTAGCGGCCATATTGTAAGAGCCCCGGTTCGGCCTCCACACTATTTCACTGGTATTCCAGTTTCCGTAGATTCTCCGCAGCTGCGGGTTCGGCTGTCGAACGTTGCCGATGTCCACCCCTAGTAGCGTGAATTTTGACCGCAGGAAGCTGTAGTGAAGGAAGGATTGCGAGGATGGAAAAGCCTGGCCTGCAGAGCACCTTCAACAGGTGGCCATCCTGCAGCGCGTCGAAGCCACGCCGCCCCGATGGAATAGAATTTTTGATAATAAAATTTGATCAGATTAAAGAAGTGAGACAAATTGGGCATTGCGTTGTATGTTTTTTACTTGTAAAAGATTTGTATGTTCGTAGAAAAAAACAGTTTCCTCTGTCCTTAGCATATGCAGTAACTATTCATAAATCTCAAGGTTTAAGTATAGACAGTGCTTATGTAAATATCGGAAGTACAGTGTTCAAAGAGGGAATGGCATAAGTTGCATTATCTCGAGTTTGAACATTATCTGGTTTGTATTTGATAGATTTCGATGACAAAAAGGTTAGTGCTGATTCAAATTGTGTAAGAGAGTATAATCGTTTAAGAAGACTGTTTGCTCCTAATTTAGGTGAATATCCCATATATGAGAAACATATACTCTGTCCAAAAAGGAAATATGTCAAAGATGGAATTGAGGTTCAAAAAAAGAAAACAAATGATGAGAAACTTGAAGGTGTAAAGAAACAGAAAATGGAAACTGTTGATGAGATTGTAGGATACCAGTTAGAAAATAGTTCAGGTATCAACTGCCATGCTAATGTGATTTTGAATGTTGTGTTTTATCTAAAAGAGTTTCATTGTGAAATCATGGGAAATCATGAAAAAGGATTCTGTTCTTTATTACATCATGTATTTCAACAGTTGGTAACTGACAGAAGTAAAATCCATACTGCTTCTGGGATTCGGCATCTTTTGGATATTTGTACTGGTTCATTAACATTTACTCTCAATGTACAACAAGATGCACAATAATTTCTAATGCTTATGGTTGGAGTATTAGAAGATGAAGGAATACAGATTGAAAACTTATTTGGGCTAAGTTACAGATGGGATCATAAGTGTGAAGAGGGTTCATTTACTTCGACCACTGAGATACAAACAGAACGATTCATATACTTGACGATACCAGACTGTAAATCAGTACCTTTCAACAAATTGATAAAAACAGCAAATCAGGACATGAAGTGTTCACATTGTAGATCAGAGATGTTGTCTACATTACATATAGAAAGATTTGGAAAATATATCATTTTAATGCTACAACGTTGTAGAGCAAATGGAAGAAAATTGGAAACAAAAATTTACATTTTTAATGCAAGTCAAATATCTATTTCAGGAAGAACTTTTATAGCAGTGGTTATTATTTTCCATGATGGACCTACTACAACATCTGGACACTATACTGTGTAAATAAAGTGTAATAAAGGATGGACGCTTTGCAATGATGCCCACTTGGAATTCAAACCTAGATTGCTTTATGAATTACCAAATTCATATTTGATATTTTTGAAGCTAAAGTTTTGAGTACATCATTCGGCCGATTGGGAAGATGTGAACAGAAACTAAACGGGAATGCAAACTATTAGTATTTATAATTAGTGTTTGGATTATTATTTGCGGTAATTGATATTGGATTTGGAAAGTTCTGTTGAAAAGGAAATAGTTTATATATTTGTTGTCTATTTTGCACCAGATATAAATGAAAGTCTATATTTTGGCAGATGTATTTGGGATACATAATAGAGTTAATGTAGATGAAGGAAGTAATTAACAAAGTGTAGCTAGAAAAGTACATAGCTACACATAGTGAATATGATGCTTTCTGATGATTTTTTTTTTTCTTCCTACAATCAATTCGATTGTTAATTTCCACGCTATGATGATACCACATTGAAATCACTGTGTCTGGTGAAGTTAAGTGGAATCTGAGAACTGCAAAAAAGGGAATCTAAAAATGTTATTTAATTGTAAATTTATGTTGAGTTGCTGAAAATATAATCTTACAATTTCAGTAATATATTATCATTAAATAACAGTTTTTCTTCTTCTTTATAGTAGGTACTGTTCAGGTTTGAGAAGAGTTTTAATGCTGTTTATGACAACATTACTCTAAAATATTTCTACTGAGTAATGTATCTAAATTATTTAAAAGGTAAGAACACATAATATAATATGCATGATAACGTGAAAAAATGTTTAAAGTTTAATTATATGTTATTTATTTCTAATATAAATAATGTTGAACCTTTAGACTACTTCAACATTTTCATTATGTTGTTCATGTAATCAAGGAGGCAGTTATCCTTACATGTAGACACTACCAATAGACTTATGCATTCTCTGAAGCACAAGTTTTGCAGTAATAGCAAAACACAGTCATTTTTTCATTGTTTCTTTTTCAGAGGCACTACCCATGCACTAATTCAATTACCCAGGTAGTGCCCATGCACTCATCCATTCACTCAGGCACTATGCATGCACTCCTCCAATCATCCAGGCAGTACCCCTTGTTATTGTTAACTGGGATTTATAGAGCGCGTAATCACCGGCAGGTCTCTTAGCGCTGCGAGAGCGTGGTTAAACCCTGCCAACAGTCATATGTACAACACTCGGAGGGGCTTATGCTGTGCCCAGAGCCTCCATGAACAGAAGAGTCTTGAGTCTTTTTCTGAAAGGGAGGAGTGCGGGTTCCTTGCGTAGGCTCTCAGGAAGCTGATTCCATATTTGAGGGATCAATACAGAAAAGGCTCTGCCGCCTTTAGATGTTATTTTGAACCGTGGGCAGGCCAGTAGGCCTGCTTCAGACGACCGGAGAGTACGACCCGGCACATAGTTCCCTAGGCGCTCCTTGATATATACCGGGGCCTGGCCATGAATGGCTTTGTGGGCGATGCAGAGGCCTTTGAACCTCGCTCTCTGTTTAATGGGGAGCCAGTGCAACTGCTGTAGTAAAGAGGTAACATGCGCCCGTCTTGGGAGCCTGAAGATCAGCCTAGTTGCATCGTTCATGGCCACTTGTAGTTTATTGATCAGTTTCTCGGGGAGACCAATGTACAAGGCATTGCCGTAATCCAGCCGTGACACAATCATTGCCGAGACGACCATCTGTAGTGTGGCAAATGAGAGGAGGGGGGCTAGTTTCCGCAGTTGTCTCAGTAAGCCCACACAGGTCCCAACCACCGTGGAAACTTGGTTTGACATGGAAAGTTTGGCATCAATTTTGATGCCTAAGCTTTCTACAACCGGGACTGGCGTTGGGGTAGTACCAAGCTCTTGTGGCCAGAAGAGGTCATTCCAGGGGTTGTTTTTGGTAGTAATGGCGAGGACCTCGGTTTTATCGGGATTGATTTTAAGCGAATTGGCTGTCATCCAGTTAACCGTGTACCTAAGAATGTTTTGCACACGTGCGTGGGCCTGGAAAGAATTGTCAATCTGAAGAATAATTTTTGTTTCGTCCGCGTAGTTAAACACTTGGCAGTCCATGCGGGCCAACGCGACCACGAGTGGCTGGAGGTAGATGTTGAAAAGAAGAGGGGGCAGCGCTGAGCCCTGGGGAACACTGCAGGTAAGTGCGCCGATATTAGACACCCGCTCACCCAGTTGGACCCTTTGAGACCGACCTGACAGGAAGGACGCAATCCATTGGTGTGCTAGCCCATGGATACCCAAATCTGAGATCTGGGCCAGAAGTTGTGCGTGATTGACCGTGTCGAATGCCGCTGATAGGTCTAATAGAACCAGGGCGTTAGGCTTCCTGTTGACGGCCGTGAGTCTGAGTTCGTCCAGCACTGACAGCATCACCAGCTCTGTACTGTGGTGGGCCCTAAAGCCTGCCTGCTGTACCTGGAGTAGCTGTTGTTCCTCAATAAAGAGCGACAGTGTTTTGAGAACATGTTGTTCTACTACTTTCGCCAGGAAGGGGAGCTGGGAGATGGGCCTATAGTTTGGCCGCATCTGCCCTTCACTCATGGAATCACCCAGGCACTATCCATGCACTCATGCAATCACTCAGGCACAACTGTTGCTCTCATCCATTCCATCAAACACTACCCATGCACTCATCCATTTACTCAGGCACTACACATGCACTCCTCCAATCACCCAGTCAGTACCCTTTCACTCATGGAATCACCCAGGCAGTATCCATGCACTCATGCAATCACTCATGCACTACTGTTGCACTCATCCATTGTATCAAACACTACCCATGCACTCATCCAATCACTCAGGCACTACCCATGCACTCCTCCAATCACCGAGACAGTACCTCTGCACTTATGCAATCACCCAGGGACTACCCATGCACTCATGCAATCACTCAGGAACTACTCTTGCACTCAGCCATTCACTAATGCACTACCCATGCACTCATCCATACACTCAGGCACTACCCATGCACTCATCCATTCAATCACGCACTACCCATGCATTCGTGAAATCACCCAGGCATTACATTTGCACCCATCCTTTCACTCAAACACTACTTATACACTGATCCCATCACTCAGGCACTACCCCTGCAATCATGCAATCTCCCAGGCACTACCTATGCACTCATGCAATCACTCAGGCACTATTCTTGTACTCAGCCATTCACTTAGGCAGTACCTATGCACTCATCCATTGACTCAGGCACTACCTATGCACTCATCCAATGACAAAGGCATTATCCTTGCATCCGTCCTTCCACAGAGGCACTACCTATGCACTCATCCAATCACCCAGGCACTACCCCTGCACTCATGCAATTACACGGGCAGTACCCCTTCACTCATGGAATCACTCAGGCACTATCCATGCACTCATGCAATCACTCAGGCACAACTGTTGCACTCATCCATTCCATCAAACACTACCCATGCACTCATCCATTCACTCACGCACTGCCCATGCACTCCTGCAATCACCAAGGCAGTACCTCTTCACTCATGGAATCACCCAGGCAGTATCCATGCACTCATGCAATCACCCAGGCACTACTGTTGCACTCATCCATTCCCTCAAACACTGCCAATGCACTCATCCATTCACTCAGGCACTACCCATGCACTTCTCCAATCACCCAGGCAGTATCCCTGCACTCATGCAATCATCCAGGCATTACTTTTGCACCCATCCTTCCACTCAAACACTACTCATACACTCATCCCATCCCTCAGGCACTACCCTTGCACTCATGCAATCACTCAGGCACTACCCATGCACTCATACAATCACTCAGGCACTATTCTTGCACTCAGCCATTCACTTAGGCAGTACCCATGTACTCATCCATTGACTCAGGCACTACCTATGCACTCATCCAATGACGCAGGCATTATCCTTGCATCCCCCCTTCAACAGAGGCACTATCTATGCACTTATCCAGTCACCCAGCTCCTACCCCTGCACTCATGCAATCACCCAGGCACTATACATGCACTCATGCAATCACTCAGGCACAACTGTTGCACTCATCTATTCCCTCAAACATTACCCATGCACTCATCCATTCACTCAGGCACTACCCATGCACTCCTCCAATCACCCAGGCAGTACCCCTTCACTAATGGAATCACCCAGGCAGTATCCATGCACTCATGCAATCACTCAGGCACTACTGCTGCACTCATCCATTCCCTCAAAACTACCCATGCACTCATCCATTCACTCAGGCACTACCCATGCACTCCTCCAATCACCCAGTCAGTTTCCCTGCACTCATGCAATCACTCAGGCACTGTCCATGCACTCATGCAATCACTCAGGCACTACCCATACACTCATGCAATCACCCAGGAACTACCACTGCAGTCATGCAATCACCCAGGCCCTACCCATGCACTAATGCAATCACTCACATACTACTCTTCCACTCAATCATTCACTCAGGCACTACCCATGCACTCATCCATACACTCAGGCACTACCCATGCACTCATCCATTCACTCACGCACAACCCATGCATTCGTGAAATCACCCAGGCATTACCTTTGCACCCATCATTGCACTCAAACACTACTCATACACTCATCCCATCACTCAGGCACTACCCCTGCAGTCATGCAATCACCCAGGCACTACACATGCACTCATGCAATCACTCAGGCACTATTCTTGCGCTCAGCCATTCACTTAGGCAGTACCCATGCACTTATCTATTGACTCAGGCAGTACCTATGTACTCATTCAATGCAGCAAGCACTAGCCTTGCTTCCATGGTTCCACAGACGCACTACCTATGCACTCATCCAATCACCCAGGCACTACCCCTGCACTCATGCAATCACTCAGGCACTATCCATACAGTCATGCAATCACTCAGGCACAACTGTTGCACACATCCATTCCCTCAAATACTATCCATGCATTCATTCACTTACTGAGACACTACTTATGCACAATTCTAACATTAATCATACACACATTCACACAATCATTCACTTTCATTACGTACAATTTTTCTATTTTTTACCAGTTTAGGTGGTTCCATTAGAACCTTTTTTTTAAGAACAATTTTATATTTTTTTGTATTTTCTGAATCTTTTTTTTTCGGGGTGTTTTTCATTTTAAAAAAAAAGAAAAGTTAAACAGTCCAACTCTGCTGTCTCTGTATAACTAGAAACATAAGCAACAAAAAAAAATAACATTTGTGACTCTTGAGGAGTGTCTTCACGGCGTCAATGCATAACTCCCACACACAGTGTCGTAAGGCAGTGGCGACAGACGATGGCAGCATCCGCCAACTCCAGAACTATCAGGGGTTGTGGAGTGGTCAAAACAACCCCTGCAGATGTTGATGGTTGTTGTCCATCACTGTTGGCTGCTTCCTCTTGTCTATGACACTCCACCTCTTGTGCCAGGTGAATAGGATGCATTGTCTCCAGGTGTTTTTTCATTGAAGAAGTACCACAAGAGTCCTTCTTCTCAGAGCCTCGCGATAAGATTTTGTGACAGATGGTACATGTCACCTTACGGGCATTTACTTTTTTTTCAACTTCATGCACAGTGAAGAAGGCCCACATGATGCTTTCCTTCCTCTTCTTCACTGGCTCTTCCACCTCCTCCATCTCATCCTCGTGCTTCTCTGGGAATGCTGATGCCATTTTTCTTGAAGGAAAATGAAAAACACCACAAAAAAAGAAAAATGACAGAGCCTGCAAAACAGGTTGTCTTCAAGTCAGACACACCCAAAAAGAAAGGACTGTAACAGGTGTTGGTTCCACCCATGAAGAGAATGAAAAGCTGTTCAACCAATGAGAAGCTTTCTTTTTATGTCACATGAGGTCGCATAGGGGTCGCGCACCCTAAGCATATCTGTCGCGCGCCCGTAAAATGTACTAAATATTATATATAAGGGTAATTTACTATCAGGACATTGTGTTCCAAAGTATTTCAATGAAAACTCTTTATGCAAAACCGATATTTAAATTGGAAACAGTCATATTTCAGACTTTTGAAATTACGCCGGAGTCGCGTTTCCTACGCGAACCCGGAAATAAGTAACGGCAGGGTTCGCGCACCCACCCGCGTATAACCGCGTCTCGTACACAATACCATCGCGTCCACAAAAATCTGTCAAAAACATTTGAAAACAAATTGAAAACACTTTTATTACTATTTTTAGGTAGTCAGTAATAAACCTCTATATCTAAAACATATATTAATTCATTCTTAAAGTGTTTTTGAGATTGACATTCGTATACCGGATCCGCACACCCATTGCATGGGATCCCGTAGGAGGTGCGACCCTTTTTTGTAAATAAAAAAAAAGGTAAAAAAGATAGTTATCATAAGAATACAACAAAACAACTTTCATAGTATTAAAAGAAATCTTACAAAATTTAACTTAGCAAAAAATAATTGGAAAAAAAACTATATATTTCAAAAAGAAAATTATTTTTCAATTGAAAATTCTATTATATTATATTACACTGATAAAAATTATAAACAATAAAACAGTGTTAATTTTTAGTAGATAACACTATAAATCTTTCATCAGCTATGTTATATATTTTTAAAAAACAGATTATAATTATTTTAAAACATAATAAAAATACTTAAAAAGATATAGACAGAAAATAAAAAAATAGTTACAAACATCTTTTCATAAATAAAATCATGTACAAAAGCTTAGAAATTCACTGAAAAAAACACAGGTTTCAGGGATGTTATAGTTAGGAATTAGCATTTAAAAAACCTTAGAAAGTCACTGAAAAAACCACAGGTTTCAGGGACGTTATAGTTAGTTTTAGCATTTAAAAAACCTCACAAATTCACTGAAAAAACCACAGGTTTCAGGGACATTATAGTTAGGGATTAGCATTTTAAAAACCTTAGAAATTTGAGATGTCATGAGTGATGTCATCAGTGATGTCACTGACCATGTCATGAGTGATGTAATATGTGACGTCATCAGCAGTGCATTGCGGAAGCGCGAGTTATAGTCAGCTCAGCTAACAAAAATGGCCGAATTTCTCTGTTCTTGTACGAGTTAAATGTCAGCCTAACTATAACGTCCCTGAAACCTGTGGTTTTTTTCAATGAATTTCTAAGGTTTTAAAATGCTAATCCCTAACTATAACGTCCCTGAAACCTGTGTTTTTCAGTGAATATATATATATTTATTTTTATATATTATATGTATGTATTTATATGTAAATATATATATAGGTAGATAGATAGATAGCTAGATAGATAGATAGATAGATAGATAGATAAATCGGTAGATATATAGATATATGTAATACAAAGTACAGCACGTTTATTTCACAGCAAACCAACCAACATAGATAATCCCTCACAGATTACGTAAAGAAAGAATTGTACTTATCTACTCAAGCAGCAGAAAAAAAGAAGGAAAATAGCAGGGGGTTCTAGCATTTTATAATGTTGGAATTTTGATGTCAGTGTTCTAAATTCTTCAAAGAGGCAGCTGAGTAGTGGTGGCAATAAAGGAGATTGCAATAATGTTAGCCTCCAATCAAGCTGATTCATAAAACCTCTTCCATTAAATAATGAGACATTGTGTTGTTGCCGGACCAATTGTTGTCAGATGACCTCAGAATACCCCTTCTGAAGCAATATTTGATTATGTAGCTGTCTGCATCAGTCTTCCACGAGACAATATGTTGTCTGTTCTCCTATGTGTTTCTATACAGTAGGCACTATGGGTGCAGCTGCTTAGCAATGCTGAGTGCTTGTTAATCCCAGCCCCCTGTGACAAAATGGCACGTTACTGTGAGAGTGAATCAAAGCTTATGTTGGGTTCCCTATTAATGTGTTTTTACTGCATATCTGAACTGGATAAGTCTACTCCTTATATGTGTAGCACAATGCTTTACTGCACAACTCAATGTCTGCCCTTCTTTTAGTTGCTTGTTTTCCCTTAGGTTCCATATAAGTTGTTACTTGTTGAGAAGCTAGGGCTTCACTATGCTGTTCTGGGTTACTCACAGAAAATTCATCAAATATGTAAAAATTCTCTCTTTTGAAAGTTTTTCTGGACCCTGCCTGAAAGATATAGGAAAAGATAAACTAAAACTTAAACACCCCTAGTGATTTGACAGTTCCATTATTTCCACCCGCTGTCCTGTCAAGGCATCCTGGTGGTTGAAGAGTCAGAATACAGAATGGATCTTCTCTGACTGCTTACTCTCCATTGTTGTGGGATGAATTGATGCCCTTCTACAGGACTGCTTCGAGGTGTGATTGGCATACGTGGCAATGACTTGCGTTCAGCTCGAGGAGAAGTATGCTGTACAACTTGGCTTTGGGCTTCCTACATTTGGCATGTCCTGTTTCTGCTGTGGCTTATATGTGACCTTCATCTTGCTGGAGTGAGAATCAGGTTAAATTAAAGTTTTTGATTTGCCATTCATCAGGGTAACCCTCGTTCGTTCAGGCCGACAGACCTTGGCCGTTGTGGCGAGAAGAGAAAATCAAATCATCAATAAATCAACAATTTATAATCAATATGGGTGTGAGTCACTGAAGAGAGTTAGGAAAATATTAAGGGTTTTATCAAGTTAAATCCTTTAACAGTTCATATTTTTTAAGTCATCGTTTATTCATCAATAAGTATTAAAAATCTTATAAATCAAATCAATACACATATCAATTAAAACAATAAGAGCCTTCCATAATGGAAAGAATTCCTATTCTAAGAATGAGAGAAAGGAGTCAGTTAGACCTCATAAAGAGCTCTACATCAAGAGAGTGAGAACAAGTATAAAGCTTCAGTTAATTCAGTTCAATAAATGAGAAATATCAAAGCAGATCATCCATAAAAGAGAAGTTTAAGAAACTCAGTAGAGTCTCAGAATAATATGGCGCAGGGTCTTGGACAAATGGGGTAAAGGTTCTCAGTCAGAGTTTCGCAGACGGAGAGAGTGTCTGAGAGTGTGAGCAAGCTGCTAGACTAATCTAGGAACATGCATTTATATAAACAACTCATTTTATGAAACTCGGCAACAGTTGCTTCTCTTGTCTTCTTCCATTCAATCAGCATCCAATATTTTCCTGGGAACCGCATTACTCCTCATCATTTCAGTGATAGAACAGTAGTTCATCAAATGGGTTAGTTAGATTTGTTGCAACTAATGTCGAACATGGTTCTGTTTCGCTTATGGCTTCACTTTCCCAAGTATACTTGTACCCTTCTATCATTTCAAAACTAGAGTGCACATAACAGCCTATGTAGAAGTTGAAACATCTTTTAACTGAAAAGAAAACATGCTTGCAATGAATATATTCTGGAAAGGAAATACAAGTTAGTTGAAGAGGTCAAAATCTAAATTATGTGCGGATTCTACATATATGGCTGCACAGGTTCCCGTTTAAAAGACTAATGGCCTGATTTAGAGTTCGGAGGACGAGTTACTCCATGACAAGTGTGACAGATATACCGTCCGCCATATTACAAGTCCATTATATCCGACAGCACCTGTAATACGGTAGACGGGATATCCGTCACAGTTTTGATGGAGTAACACTAAATCAGGCCTTAAATTCTTATCAATTGCAACAATAAGTTCTATTCAAACAGAAACACTCTTCAGATGATATGTGAATCATTTTATAAAATGTTAATTTTATTATAAAAAGCATCGCTTTGCGGAGGTCGCGAGTTAACCATTTTGTAATATCTTCACTATTCATGATCTCATCTTTTACTAAGGAAGTATCATTTCAGGTGTTAAGCACAAACTTTTAGCAGTGCAACTTTAGCTGTTTGAGGTCTAGTACATTTAAATGTGATAGCTGTGTATATTGTATTATGTTTTTAAACTTTTTCTTTTGTTTAAGCTTGTACTTTAATCTTCCAGTTCTACTAAACTACAGTAATTTTGTTTACATTTTAAAAAATGCCTTTCCAATCAACTCCACCTTCTACTCCAGTCTGGCCTGATGGCCTGGCCCCTTGTGCAATATGGAAAAATATATTAACCAATGGTATTAGAAAGAGGAAACAACGAGGAGAAATAGAGATATTTCTTATCATTACTCCTCCCCTGGGAAGGCGTAGCACTCTTGCACATTCCCAGGTCTACCAGTATTGGTAAATCTGGGAATGCTTTAGAATCCATGGGTGGATGTGTGGGAACGCCCATGCTCCACCCATGAAACACCTCCCTGGGGCAGAGTAACACTAGGCAGCAACAAGGTGGCCTTGCGTGGCTTGGTAAATCTTATTATAGGTTTTGCGTCACCCTGCACCCCCTTGCAAGGCACAAGGGCAATGCAAAACCCTAGATAAATATGCCCCCAAAAGTTAGACATGGCTAATTAAGTTATTGATTTAAACACACTCACCAGCTGGGTGCAGAAGAATACATGCTTCAAAGCAGGTCTGGAACGAGATTATAAATTCCCTGTAATATGCCAAAACATACTCCCATATACTGTTCAACTAATTCAGAAAATGCAGGGAAGAGAATTATGTTTGTTTTGAGGAAGCAAATTTACATTTTCAAGGAAGATAGTTCAGAGAATCAGGTTTTTGGATAGAAATAAGAAGTCACATGAGTGGCGGAAAGACTCTGAAATAATTTTGAGGTAGTCATCTGATTTCCCTGAAATTGTTTTGCAAACATGAGCATTTTCAAAATCAAAACAGAAGCCAACGGGAAAATAAATGTTTATCTCATGAAAAAATACCTTCTTGTTGCGAACTTTGGGAGGAGATAGAAAAAGCAGCAGCACAGCAGGAAACTCTCTGTTGCACAATGCAAAATTGTATAGGCTCAAGACTCCCTTATGTTCACTCATTCTCTCCTGGCCTCTCATCAAAGCTGGCATAAGCTCTTTATAGTAATGCGTTTCATCCCTACTCACCCCTCCTCACAACACTGAGTGGGAAGGGGTTAACAAAGCACCCAGTACTTGCCAAAGGACTGTGGTGCAATAGTGGCATCCTCTTTTATCATGCAGTGGGCCAAGGATAAATGTAAAACTTTAATTTCCCTCTCCTTCTTGTTCTGGCAGAAATTACCTCTTGTAGGGAATTGGGTTTTTAGTTGAGTGGGTGAGAACTCTTCTGAAGCAGACACCACAATCCCTATCAGGGTGAACCGCAAAAGTCCCAAAATTATCCTGTGCGTAACCATCTCGAAGCTTGGCACTAAAGCAGTCAGGCTTAACTTAGAGGCAATGTGTTAAGGGGCTTATTTTTGAGCACTTGCGTCACTTTTGCGCCGCCGGTGCGTCACTTTTTGTGACGCACCAGTGGCGCAAAAAATGCACCATGTTGCGTCATATTTACAAAGTGACGCATCTAGGTAGATGCGTCACTTTGTAAACCCTTGCGCCACATTATACCTGCGCCAGGTATAATGTATGCAGGGTGGGCGTTCCAACGCAAGTAAGCCTCGTAGAAGTGACGCAGTGAAATCTATGAGATTTCACTGCGCCACTTCTAGGACGCAAATGCGTCAATATCTTACGCCTGCCTCACAGCAGGCGTAAGACTGACGCAGGCACATCTGAAATGGGACTTGCCCATGTGAAATGACCCATTGCTGAAGTTGCGTCACTTTTGTGACACACTCCAGCAATGCGTCATTTTTGCGCCTACAGATACGTCAGAAATACTGACGTATCTGTAACTCCTTGCGACATGATGCGTCATACTGTAAATATGACGCATCCAGCATGTCGCAAGGAGGGCGCAATGGAAAGTGACGCATCGCTGTTTTCACGCAGCGATGCATCACTTTTCATAAATGAGGCCCTAAGTATTTATGCAGCACTCAAACAGTCATAAAGTGAAAACAAAACAAAAGAAAAATCCTACACCAATTTAGAAAAAAACATATTTATAACTAATTTGATACCAGAATGACAAAAATTCAACCAGTAGAACCGGAGTTATGAATGTTTAAAGTTTAAAGTAAAACCTAGCACCTAAAAGATCAAAGCACCAACAGAGGACTTCTAGTCACGTGAGACCAGGCCAAAGTCAAAAGTTATGGTCGACCACGATGGAGCGCACTTCAGATAAATAAGATGGATTGGGCCCAGTCTGTGCTTATTTTTGGATATAGAAACCTTTTTTAAGAAAATAATGCCTGAAAAGGTAAAGTTCAGCAGGTCAAGGCAGCCGGTGGTGTCCGAGGAGAAGCTGTCATCATAGGGGAGCCACTGGATGAAGCTGCAGTGACATTTTCTAAGTTCGAACTTAGTCTCTTTTCTGGAAGTCAAAAATCTCCAATGGAATGAAGATGCACGCTGTAGCCGATGAGGGCTCCAAGAGAACGGACACCCTTCTGAAGCTGCTGAACAGGACTTGCTGTTTCGGAGAGAAACGCAGCAGGAGGTACTGCAAAATCAGACAGTCCCTGGTCTCCTGTCTATTCTCAAAGCCCTTTTTGCTGGAAAATGTTCTAAGTCTCAAATTTAGCTTTTTGGGCTGTTTGGGCATTATTAGGATCACTCACAAGGGTCCAGGATTGGGTGGGCACTACTTGGAGGGCAGGACTCACTTCAGGCAGGGTGCAGGTGCAGGGTTCAAGTTGTTGGAGCTTTTTATGTCCCTGTAGCTCAGTATAGGAGGCTAGCCAACAAGCCTTGGAGTCACTCTGGTAGTCCTGGGATCAAGCAGCAAGGCAGGATTCAAGCAACAAGGCAGTCCTCCGAAGTACGAGGCTGTCCTACTGGGGGTCCTCCACAGGTCCAAGAGTTGAATGAAGAGTGTGTCTGAGGTCCTATTTTTATACCCCGTACCAGCTTTGAAGTAGAACAAACTTCTAGAATTTTGTCACCACAGATGGTTCTGGAATTTCCTTCCTCCTTGTCCAGGCTCCAAGAGATATGGGCTGACAAAAGGCTAGTGTGAAGTCCTTTGTGAGCGTGCTGAGGCAGCTCCTTTGAAATGGAAATGGGGCAGGACACAGCTTCACCCCACACATCATGGCAGAATGGGCCATCCTGCCAACACTTAGACCCCCTTTGTCTCACTGTCTGGGAGGAATACACAAAGGCCACCTGCCATGCTAATCACAGTCATGTGACCCAGGAAACAGGCTACAGTCAACAAATGGCTAGGAAAAGAAAATGTCAACTTTCTAAAAGTGTTTGATTTGCTCAAACGCTCCGTCCATCATCCCCTTTGGTATCACTTTGTTTGCCCTAAGTTGGCAGGGTATGCCCAGACGTGGGTCCCTTGCTCACTCTGCCACTGGATTCAAGCTAGCCTGGCTGATGACGGCTGATTAGCCAGAAACCGGTCCCAGGATGCTTGTTTCCGGTCCAAGGAAGACATGGCTTGGCAGTTCGGGCTGGACTGTTCCCATGAGGCACAGGGTCAGACTGATTTGCATATGGCCATGTCTGAACTGGGGTGGTGGAGTGAGCTAAAGAAAGATGATGGATTAAACCCAGATCAGTTGACTGGGGGTGAGTGTTTGATTTGCTCAAACGCTCCGTCCATCATCCCCTTTGGTATCACTTTGTTTGCCCTAAGTTGGCAGGGTATGCCCAGACGTGGGTCCCTTGCTCACTCTGCCACTGGATTCAAGCTAGTCTGGCTGATGACGGCTGATTAGCCAGAAACCGGTCCCAGGATGCTTGT
Organism: Calotriton arnoldi; assembly: GCA_963921515.1. Taxonomy (NCBI): domain Eukaryota; kingdom Metazoa; phylum Chordata; class Amphibia; order Caudata; family Salamandridae; genus Calotriton; species Calotriton arnoldi. The sequence goes on from CAWUFW010007403.1 coordinate 266,122, forward strand.
TTCCGGTCCAGGGAAGACATGGCTTGGCAGTTCGGGCTGGACTGTTCCCATGAGGCACAGGGTCAGACTGATTTGCATATGGCCATGTCTGAACTGGGGTGGTGGAGTGAGCTAAAGAAAGATGATGGATTAAACCCAGATCAGTTGACTGGGGGTGAGTGTTTGATTTGCTCAAACGCTCCGTCCATCATCCCCTTTGGTATCACTTTGTTTACCCTAAGTTGGCAGGATATGCCCAGACGTGGGTCCCTTGCTTACTCTGCCACTGGATTCAAGCTAGCCTGGCTGATGACGGCTGATTAGCCAGAAACCGGTCCCAGGATGCTTGTTTCCGGTCCAGGGAAGACATGGCTTGGCAGTTCGGGCTGGACTGTTCCCATGAGGCACAGGGTCAGACTGATTTGCATATGGCCATGTCTGAACTGGGGTGGTGGAGTGAGCTAAAGAAAGATGATGGATTAAACCCAGATCAGTTGACTGGGGGTGAGTGTTTGATTTGCTCAAACGCTCCGTCCATCATCCCCTTTGGTATAACTTTCTAAAAGTGGCATTTTCAGAATTGTGACTTAAAATCCAACTTTACCATTAAAGTGGATTTTAAATTACAATTCTTTAGAGACCAAACATTACATTTCTACATGTTTTCCATCAGACGTTATCCCTTATTAAATATAATAAGGTAACCCAATGTTATCCTATGGGAGAGGTGGGCCTTGCAGTAGTGAAGACGAATTTAGGAGTTTTTCACTATCAGGGCAATTAAAACTCAAAAGTGCATGTCCAACTTTTGAAATACACTGCACAATTCCCCAAGGGTTGTCTAGGGCCTACCTTAGCAGTGACGTATATGTATTAAAAAGGAAGGTTTAGGCCTGGCAAAGGAGTTATTTTGCCAAGTCAAATTGGCAGTTAAAACTGCACATAGTCTGCAATGGAAGTCCTGGGACATGTTTTAAAGGGCTACTGAAGTGGGCGGCACTATATGTGGTGCAGGCCAACTAGCAACATTTATTTACACCCCCTGGGTGCATGTTGTATCACTTTACTAGGGGCTTATAAGTAAATTAAATGTGCCAACTGGGTGTAAGCTAAATTCAACATGTTTATAGGAGTGAGCACAAGCTCTTTAACACTGGTTAGCAGGCCAACAAAAACGAATTTCAGCAAACAGGAGGGGAAAAAGAAAACAGTTTGGGGCAATATCACCCTAATATTGACAGGTCTAACACACTTGTAAGCCTTGAGCAAGAACTCACTTGACAAATCCAGTGAATTGGGGGGGTTGTGTCACCCACCGGCTTGGGGAGAAACATTTTAACTATTTCCCCCACCCTATTCCCCATGAGAAGCTATATGTAAACCACTCCAGCATTTCCTATATGCTGAGGAATGAGGTGTTTAGTGTCCCTACCTCGGTTTACTTTTCAAACTTCACCTAAAGGACTAGAGATGGCTACTGATCCGGTTAACCACATGCGACTCCTGGCACTACCTTTGAGACCCTTGGCTTCAGAGGTGGCAAACGCAGTCCCAAGAGCTGAATGTAATCAGTGCCCTGATGAGCTCTGTCTTTTTACTACTGCTCAAAGTGGAATCCACTCCCATAAAATAAGTACATTTAGCAGAGTAGTGTGTACTCTTTTGAATGAACAATGTGAAATAAAAACACACATTGTTAAATAATTTCTCATTTGTCATTATTATGAACACATAAAAATTATCTGAATAAAACATTCACCTTTGTAAAGTGACAGTGTCTTTCACATGGTCAGAAATATAAACATTCTAACAATGAAAAGGAATACTGTAAGCCAGTAACACAGAACTATTACTTCAAGACCATTTGTGGTAGAAATAATGTTGGCTCCTAGTGTCATTCTATACTTCCTGATACTAAATCCTCCACTTCGAAAAAAGGGAAAAGCGTAATGTTTCCCTGGCATATGATGTCACCATCTTAATCAAAATATAGATGGTATCAAAAATAGCCCTTTGTGTTATTAACTGTTGTGTTAATGTATTAATTGAGCACTTACTATGGGATTTTTAACGTCCCACTCAAAGGTCATATGATGTCACTTCCTAGGATGTCAAAGGATGGGTGCTGTCTCTTCTGCTACCTCTGGCATTTTGCTGAATCTGCTTCCATGTACTCATCCTCACTCTCCTCCTTGTAACAGGGGCAACAAAGTGAACATCTGCCCCCATTTCCTGCTCCTTCCTGTCTCTCTCAGATCCTAGGGTTTCTGTCATCTTCCCTAGTCCTCCATTATGGAAGTGGGAGAAGGAAACAGGGAAGCCAGGCTCCTGCAGTGTTGACCAGGTCCGTATTCATCTGCCTTGGCTCTTTTTGTTCAGCAGCTATACTGAGGAGCGGGAGGACCATGAAAGCTGACAGGGATTTCTGTGTCCCGTTTACAATTTTGAAAGGAATACCAGAAAAGCTGTCAGCTGACCCAGTCCGCCTTATCCAGCATTCATAAATGAGCCATAGAGAGCAGCTGCCCTGGTGTATGTGTTGTTGTCTCCTTGACCGAAAACCTAAATGCAACTGTAATTCCACAGTTAAGGTAGTTATTCACCCTTGACTCCCATCTTACACTGCTCATGAGCTCACATTGGCATCACAAATAACATTATTGATTGAATCAGTGGCGATATAACATGTCACATACCAATGTGTGTGATGTAGGACGTCAATGTTCCAGCAGCTGGAAGGCCATTTCAGGAAGACATAACAGTCGGAGTTAGAGATCTGCTAGTGTTACCACAGTGAATAATTAGAAACTATTGGGTAACGAAGTAAAAGAGGCAGAAAAGGACAATGTAAATCAAATATAACAGACAGAAATATCAGTAAATACCGAAACAACAATGGACAAACAGAAGTCACGCCAGTTCTGTATGACGCTAACTTAACCTGCACTGTCACATGTCCAATTAAAGTTTGGAATTTTAATGCACCTACAGCTGAGATGACTGTTCTATTTGAAGTTGGTTGAATGAAGTCCTATCATGTCAGGTGGTCCTGGCAGCCATTTACATTCTTAAAGTTGATAAACTGCTTGCCATCACATTGGGTTTTAGGAACTCCAATTATGACACTGCTTCAATTTGTTATTGGGGCCAACATCTGTAAGAAAAAATACACTTATAGTAGTTTTGCAATCCTAGTGTGAAGAGGAATTCGGAGGAGTTATTTTGAATGATCATCAGGGCTCAAAGTAAATCATTTATTATGCAACGTAAAATGCTCAGAATAGCAGTGTAATGTACGGTAATCAGGAACCGCAGAGGTAAAAGATCCAGACGTACAGTTGTGTCTTAAATTTTCCCACAACTGCTACACACTCTGCTTTTTTTAACTAGCATTGTAAATGTTTCGTCAATCAGATATTAGCTAGTTATGAGAATTAAAAGGTACATTTTGGCAACTGAGAGTACACCTTCCAGTTTTTTGGGCAAGATTATTTGAAGAAAATCCGGCTCCGCCAGTAATTGCTGAGATCAAAATCGCATCTGCCTCTCTGATTTATTGCCTGTCTCGAATGAAAATTCCTCTTTTTTCGTTTAGAGTGGCATTCCTTGGACTAAAACCATGTGCCGAAGACCCAGATTAATATATTTAATCAATCAATCAATCAGGGGTTTATAAAGTGCGCTACTCACCCGTGAGGGTCTCAAGGCGCTGCGGGGGTGCAGCTCCGGATCAGTCGAAGAGCCAGGTCTTGAGGCACTTCCTGACGGTGTGTAGAGTGGGGGAGCGTCTGGTTCTGCGGACGCGTGGGGTCTCTGCCAGGGCAAGGTCGGCGGAGCGGAGGTTCCTTTTGGGTACATGGAAGAAGACTCTATTGTTGAGGTATTTGGGTCCGATGTCGTGGAGGGATCTGTAGGCGTGGGTGAGTAGCTTGAAGCTTTGAAGATTTAAGATAAAATCAATGCACATGCGGCTAAAATGTCTAACGGTGAAAATGTGTGATACAGCTCTTGAAGAAATTATTGCTAGACCAATAAGTTGGATCTGAAATGGGCTTTTCTGCCCTTCATGTATCTTTTCTAGACTGGCGGAATGTCAAATTACCCCTCAGTGTCTAAAAGTTATAGTTTTCTAAATTCCTTGAACAGATATTTAAGAGCTTTTTCAAAATATTCTTTCATCCAATCCACAGGTTTTAGTTTCAGCAAATGCTCAGTTAGTATGTCCAGGGCCAGACTGTAAATCAGAATCACGCTCGGCAAAAATGTCCACACCAGTCCCATATTGCAGGAGGCAATGAATAGGAATGGGCTATTTGGGCTTTCATTTTTGGGTCATGACAGACTATTCAGCTCCTTAAGCTGCCGGCTAGTCTGCAGCCCACTGTGAAAATGCCTTAGTGGCAGAATCGCTAGTCCAGTCCTGAGTATGAACCTGAATATGACTTCCCAGCGTCGGGATGAAGGGGATAACTCATATTCAGCTAGGGTCAACTTCCAATTTTAGGATCCTTGGGCTACCTTAAACTCAGTTAGTGCAATCTTCTTCTCTGTGGGTCTTGGGGCTAGTAAGTACTTGTCTACTGTCACCTTCTGGTGTCTGGATCCTGGGGCAAGCTCACCTTCATTTACTGTAATTTCCTTATCTCTGAGTCTTGGACATTTTCAGTCTTCCAGTGCCTGTATCCCAGAGTTATTTTATACTCCGTGTAATCTTCCAGTGTCTAGGTCCTTATTTTGGCTCATATGATACAGATATCACTTACAGTCCTCAGGATAGCTCGTACCCAGTGTCATATTCAAGTCTCTTGACCCTGAGCTTAGTTTATGCGCATCTTGTGTAATTTTAACTATCTGGATCCGGGGACTAACTCACATTCAGTTGACGTAATCTTCTAGTTTTTGGTATCTTGGTTCTGTTTCATACTGAGTCAATGATGTCATTGAGTCTTTGGATCCAGATACAAAGTCACAATCAATCTGTTCATTGTTTCAGTTCCTAGATTAGGAGAACATATCTGTCAGTGTTGAATGACCATAACTGGGTATGGCGAGGGGGTGCCGTGGAATTGGAGACAGACTGTGCTATTCTTTTGACCAATAAAAGGGAGACAATTAATTTGTATACCGAGTAATGAGGATTACACGTCGAAGCAATACGTTGGGAGTAAAGACAGTAGTAAATGTTTCATTTGTACTTTCTGAATATGCGATCGATTTTTGTTTGAATGACATTAATGAGCTGATTTTACCCATATCACACCCGTTGTAGTGAAAGCATATCAGTGTTGTTAGCAAAACAAATGACCCTCCTTTCGTGCGCGAGTTTGCTTTACAGAGATGCACGAGGTGTCTCAGATTCTGATGTGCAAGCAATGAACTAATCACCAATGCACACGGAGAGATCATCACTGAAAATTGCTCATTCTTGTATACTGACCTACATGGCCCTTGCAAGGAGTGCTTCCCTTCTAGAAGAAGGTACATCACCCCTGTGTATCGTCCAGGAACCCACCAATTTTACACTCTGCCTATCTTCACGCCCCACGCCAAAATAGCACATTTTAATCGGATTTGAAAAGGGATTTGTAGATTATCAAAGAAAAGGTGCCAAAATGAATGTTTTTAACATTCCTGGCTAATTTGTAAACAGCTTTTCTGGAAGACAAGAGCCACCCTTCAACTCAAAGAGAATCCGGGCAATTCAGTGATTATTGAGAGCAATGTGATATCCTTTACGGCATCTTTTACTAGATAACCAGCTCAATCATTGTAGGCATTCAATGTCAATGAAACTAAGGTAGGAGCAACACAAAGGCAACAACACCTAATTTATAAGTTAAAAGTTATACTGAAAGCTTATTTTTAAACCATTTGAGAAAGTAAATAAACAGTCTGTTTGCTTTACAGTGGCACGTGACCCCAGTGTGGTGCGCAAGCAAAACCACAGCCCAAACATGTACAGAACGTGAGAGAAAGATTATAATTCCTTGTGTGTTTTTATCAACAAACAACAGTCTTTTCGTTTTTCAATTAATGTCGCATAGTTTGTTTGCTGTATTTTTGTCAACGATATTTCAACCCACACTTTGGATAAGTGGGTCTCATCAGGACAGGAGAAATCACTGGCGTATCTGAAATAATTGAGAAAAAAAAGGGGTTAGCCAATTTTCAGGGCATATGGAATACAAATGTGTTGCAAGTACGTATTTGCACCTCATGAAAAAATAACAAATGGTGTGGTGGTGTCACAAATATAAGTGCTCAGTTCATGCGATAATGAAATAGTACTCACTCAGGGGCATCAGAAAGCCTAAAATACCGAAAAATCAAGGGCAGGCATTAGTCTATGTAAACAATGGGTGGTTGAACAAAGGGAAAGTTATCAGTCAAAGCCAAAACGAGTAGAAATAAAACTATTTCTCCTGGTTGCACCATTCTAACGCCTGCTAATGCATGGCGTTAGTTTTTGGCGCTGCCTCAGATGTGCACATTCTTGGAAATCTGGGGCAGCGTCAAAAAGCAATGGGTGTTGCGGTGGAGTGCCCACAGCAACATCTACTGCATGCCCCTTTCAAGCCGAAAACTGCGTGAATGGGTACCATATTTACAAAGTGTTGTTAATCCACAAAAGGTAGCTTAACGCCACTTTGTAAATATGGAGCAGGACATTACGCCACAGGAACGTCAGTAAAAGTGATGTTCCTGTGGCGCAAAACCCTTGTGTGCCCCAGGTGTTCCCCAGGTGTGGGTGATAGGAGGTAAGGTTTTTTTTTTATTTGAGACATGTATGGCTCCCCCATTACTCCTCTATCCTGCATAGCAGTTAAAAACAGGTAGATGATTTGGGGGGTCAAACATAACATAAAATTGTAGATTATAGATGGGTAAAAAGCGAATTACGGGGATGTTTTTCACCTCAGGGTTCTAAATAACATCATAGACAACTCGAGCTTCGCTCTCGTCTATTTCATGGTACTCAAAAACTCTCAGTGAAAAACATCTTGGTAATTAACTGTTACCCATCTATCATTCTAAATCTAGTAATTCACTACTAGGACATAAGAATGGTGGCTAACAGAATTTGTTAACCACTGAGACACATATTGAAGCCGGTGGGAGCCTCAGGACTTCAGGGCCCAGCATTACTTGCGGCGAGGAGGCCACCCATGCTCTGCTTCACACCAGGAAGGCGCTTAAAATCCTGCCTTGACTACCGTAGCGCAGGACGCATATCGGAGCTGGTAGGAGTCCCAGGACTACAAGGCTCAGTGTTACAGCTGGGCCCACCCTCTTTCAAGGTTTCCAAGAAGCTGCTATCCCACCGCAGCTCTTGGGTGAGTGCTATCCTGATTTTAAGTTTTGACCAAATGTAAGGCTACCGGTCCTGCTACAGCACCGTGCAGAATTCCTACTATAGACAGCATGCTGGAGAGAGCTGTGGGGATGATTAGAAATTAAATTGCACTAACTGAACGCAGGCTATCTCTGGAGCAATGGGCAGCATCTGCTGATGTAACCGGTAGAATGAGTATGAATAGCGGTGAACCAGTGGTAATAGGAGCGGGGAAAAAGTTGCTGCACCCTAGTCATTGCAATAAACATGGTAGTAATGTGGGTAATCCGGATAATCTCTTGGTGCCGCCTAGTCCTATGATCATTGTGTCACCTCAAGAACTAGTGGTTAAACACAAAAGAACAGCTGGTGCTTGTCATGGGTTCAGACACAGCCATAGCCTGCTAAGACGGGTGCCCAATCCAACCTGAGTTTGCTGTGCATTGAGGAACTGTGTAAAAACCTTTCCGCTATGCTGCAGGAACAATTGGGGCCCATTACTGAGCATTTGGTCTGCATAGAGAATCAACTGGCAGATTTGTCCAATCTACGATTAAACGCTGCAAGCAGGAACAGCTCCCACCAAAACACTAACACCCATATTCAGTGTTGTGTGTGCCATGTAACTGCAGGGGATAATACTTTTTCAGAAATAGTCAAGCAAACTGTAACTGCCCCTGCCCCTTCCCCTCACCCTGCTCCTGCCCTTGCCCCAGCCAGCTCTTGTGGACACCCACCTTCTGAGCCCGTTGTAGGTGCCTTTTGTTTTGGCACCAATGTTGACTCAATCTCCAACTTAATGAACATTTGTGTGTCAGGAACTCATACGAGCACAGACAATGTAAGAGCATATTATGTCCCTAATAGTGTGACTTTAAACCTACCCCCAGCCGCATGTCCCTATGTGTTGGTCAGGGGCGTAACACAGGCCCCGCAGCCCCCAAGCTGCAGGGGCCCCCCTCAGCACAGTACTCAGTCCTGAGAGCTCCGGATTAAATCCGGAGCGGGGGACCCTCTGTGTACCTTGCAGGGGGGCCCCTTCAACTTTCGTTACACCACTGGTGTTGGTGTTAGCCAGTGTTCCCCCTCTAAGGCGTAACCAATCTGAAGCATGGGATTAATTGCACAATAGGGTTATTCACTGGCTTTGCAGATACAAAAATGTAAATCTAATGGAGTGCAATGAGATTATAATGATACACAGAGTTGGCTGGGTGGGGTCTTCAAGCAAAACCCTAGAGGGTGACTGCATTGTGGTAAAGTTTATACAACCGGCCTGTGTGAGAAATCTATTTAGGTTAAATGCGGAGGGCTACCATGCTAGTTCAAGGTTTATCACGCTATCCTTGGGGTTGTTCTACAAGCCAATTGTGAGTTTAATGCTCCCTGCTATGCGTAGCTATCCTCAGCCTAAGCTATTTTTGGAGTTTAAAAACAGATTTGCGGCATTGGCCGATCTCACTGATACTGACTGACTGGGGAGACATGTAGTTGTAAGTCAAAAGGCAGTGCCCAATTAGGCTCCGGTTATACCCCGAACCCTAGCCCTGAACTTTCCTAGTGCTAACTCTAATTTAAATGCACCATCTTTGAAAGTATTAAGTTGGAATGTACTGGGTCTTCTCTCCAAGATACACCTCTCAGATTGGCAGCTTTTTGGAAAAAGTTATGATATTTTGCTGTTTCAGGAAAACTGGGACCCCCAGCCTACTGTGTTTGATGGGCTTCAGTTTTTTAGTGTGCTGTCTACCCTGTCTCGTTCTGGCCGTGCATTAGGGGGCCTCTCTAGTTGGATACATTTGCTGACTGGTAGCCATGCTATGGCCCTAGAAACCCCGGATAAATATTTTCAAGGCTGTGCTTTTTAAGGAGGATATGAGTCTAAATTTGGTCAACTTTTACAACAATGATTTCATTATATACTCCAACCATGAGCTTCCCTGTTTTGTTTGAATACATTGACTCACTCCTAGGTAAAGCCACTGACAGGGGGTGCCAGGTGTATCTGTGCCTTAGAGGTGATTTCAGTGGCAGGCTGACGCAGCTCTGGCTGTATCATCGAGGGTCAAAAATAATGTTGATGATGGGATCAACGAACTGCAGCCATCCTCACATAACCTTAGATTGGCCTGGAAACTCCAGAATCTGGCTCAATTCTTGGAAAATTTAATAAAAAAGAATCAGGCGCTGGTTATGAGCTGCCTGACTGACGAGGTAGCAAAAAAAGCGCTAGTCTGTTCTTTTGTTGCCCTTTGTTGAAATATTAAACCTCTCAGATCTGCACACACTGCAGCAAAATAGTTTAATCAAGACTGTTCATCAACAGCCAATCGGTTGTAATGCTAACCCCAGGGATCCTCTAACGGTACCGCCTAACATAAGTACTATAAAGCAGTCACCACAAAGAGATGGAATGAGGTCATTACACAGCAGTGGGATGCACTAGCCAAAGCAGCATCCAGGAAGGACAGTAGGGCCTTCTGGACTGCCGTTACTGCCATGAGAACTATCAATCAAACTGTGACTCCGATTGGCTGCCACATTACTAGTGAGGCATTGGAGGCACACTTCTCTAAAATATATTCCGCTACAACAACAATTATTCTGTTTAGCTTGGATGTTAGTAACTATCAGGGCATTTCGGTCACCTTATATGAAGTTGTCGACTCTATCTAACAGAGTGTTAGTGGAAAGGCCCCTTGCCCGGACAGAGTCCCTATTGATTTGATAAAATGCTTTATCGAATTCTGGGCTCCACTACTGACCAATGTCTTCAATAATCTTGCTCGCTCGCTGGTGCTGAGTTCTTTTGCTATTTCAACTATTGTCCCAATATTCAAAAAAGGTGACTGGTCACAGACAAGTTGCTATTATCACATTTCACTTATTGATACAACTGTTAAAATACTAGGCAGAGTCTTATAAAGCAGGATTAAGGAGTAGGAGATAGAAAAGACAATCTTACATCCCTGCCAGTATGGATTCAAAAACCGAGTAGGTACAATTGAGCAATGCCTGAATTTAAACCTAATTAGAACATTGGAATGTTGGGAGTTCCATTGAAAACAATTGAGTAGCTCTGGGCTTATAATGGCTGGTATAAGCCCGGAGCTCCAACATTCCAATGTTTCTTTGTTCACAGCTGTGACTGTGAACAAAGGCTTCAGGGAGCCTGAGGGGATTTCAATCCCCTCGCGCTCCCTGAAGTCTTTGTTTTATTTGTTAGAACATTCTGCCCTCTAGTGGCAGAATGTTCTAATAGCCTTATAGCCCTTCGTAGCTGGGCTATACCGGCTATTAGAACATTGGAATGTTGGGAGCTCCATTGAAAACAAAGGAGTAGCTCCGGGCTTATAATGGCTGGTATAAGCCCGGAGCTCCAACATTCCAATGTTTCTTTGCTCACAGCTGTGGCTGTGAACAAAGGCTTCAGGGAGCCTGAGGGGATTTCAATCCCTCGCGCTCCCTGAAGCCTTTGTTTTATTTGTTAGAACATTCTGCCCTCTAGTGGCAGAATGTTCTAATAACCTTATAGCCCTTCGTAGCTAGGCTATACCGGCTATTAGAACATTGGAATATTGGGAGCTCCATTGAAAACAATGGAGTAGCTCCGGGCTTATAATGGCTGGTATAAGCCCGGAGCTCCAACATTCCAATGTTTCTTTGCTCACAGCTGTGGCTGTGAACAAAGGCTCCGGGAAGCCTGAGGGGATTTCAATCCCCTCGTGCTCACTGAAGCCTTTGTTTTATTTGTTAGAACATTCTGCCCTCTAGTGGCAGAATGTTCTAATAGCCTTATAGCCCTTTGTAGCTGGGCTATACCGGCAATTAGAACATTGGAATGTTGGGAGCTCCATTGAAAACAATGGAGTAGCTCCGGGCTTATAATGGCTGTTATAAGCCCGGAGCTCCAACATTCCAATGTTTCTTTGCTCACAGCTGTGGCTGTGAACAAAGGCTCCGGGGAGCCTGAGGGGATTTCAATCCCCTTGTGCTCCCTGAAGCCTTTGTTTTATTTGTTAGAACATTCTGCCCTCTAGTGGCAGAATGTTCTAATAGCCTTATAGCCCTTCGTAGCTGGGCTATACCGGTTATTAAAGTCCCACTCCCTTGTTAAAGGCCCGAGCCGAAGGCTCGGGCCTTTAACGCTGGAGCGGACCTTTAATAGCCGGTATAGCCCGCTACGGCGGGCTATAAGGCTATATTATAGGCAAGTACACAATAGCCATTCAAGCACTGTTGTATCTTGCATTTATAGACTTGTCTTCAGTATTTGATCGTGTAAATCATCCCAAGCTATTGCGACTTCTTCTTTTGCAAGGAATGGATGAAGCACTTGTACACTTTTTAGCATATTTGCACGAGAAAATGAAAGCCCAAATTAGGTTTGGTTCTAATGGTGAAGTTTCAAATGAACTAAAAATCTACAGAGGTGTGCGTCAAGGCTGCATGCTATTTACATACTGTGCATTAATGAGCTTAACCTGGTTTTATCCACTGTCACTCCAATGTGCCAAAGGTAAATGGTGCTTTACTCCCTACATTGCTTTATGCCGATGAAGCAGTGCTGATGGCTCGCACCCCAAAAGCTCGGCAACTATTGGTGCACTAATATGTCCAATTTATGGCTGTTCTTGACTTGCAAACTAATTTTTCAAAGTCAAATATTATGGCTTGTGGCCCCAAGCGTATTCACTTTTCAACTTTTGCTGTTGGAACAAATTGTTTAGAAAGCACAAGCAATTTTTCATATTTAGGGGTCACTTTTGATGCAGCTGGCTCATGGGCACCTAATATTACTAATTGTAGCTATCCTGGACAGTTGGCTCCCTTCTCAGTCTGCCTCAGCCCCAAAAGCTCGGCAACTATTGGTGCACTAATATGTCCAATTTATGGCTGTTCTTGACTTGCAAACTAATTTTTCAAAGTCAAATATTATGGCTTGCGGCCCCAAGCGTATTCACTTTTCAACGTTTGCTGTTGGAACAAATTGTTTAGAAAGCACAAGCAATTTTTCATATTTAGGGGTCACTTTTGATGCAGCTGTCTCATGGGCACCTACTATTACTAATTGTAGCTATCCTGGACAGTTGGCTCCCTTCTCAGTCTGCCTCAGCTCCCTGGGGGAGGGCACTTCTTTCTGTTACTAAAGATCTATGTGACTCAATGTGTCCCGGTTGCAACGTACAGGGCAGAGATTTGGGGCAATCGCTTTTGCAGAAAAGCCCTTTCTGCCCCTTTATCCTCCTCCCATTTTATTTGTAATGAAGAGCTGGGTCTGACTTATATGGGTCATCTCATTACTGGAAATGTTAAAGCCCACTGTTGCAGCTTCCCTGCACCTTACTATTGATAGCTTACCTACCATTTATTTGTTTAGCGTACACGGTCCTGGGAACGATGCTTATTATTTCATTTCAGGGCGGACACAATAAGGCCTACTCTGTTTCCCGCTGGTCTCTCATAGGAATTTAGGTACAAGCCTGTGCCCCAGAGATGGTAGATCCGGGCAGACAATGTTGGATTTGACTTTTTGTTCTGTGAATTTTATTAAAAGTATACCAAACAGTTTTTAATCCCTTTTATGAAGTCCCGGAATCTTAGGCAGTATAGCCCAGCTTTCTATTTCTTGCAACAACTGATTGATGAAGAGTCTTGTTTTCATTTCGGCTCTTTTTGAGAGCAGCGCTGTGGTCACGGACAATGATGCACTTTGAATAAATGTATTTCCGTTCTATCCCGAGATATTTGCACATGCATGTGTTTTACTGCATTGTACTGTATTTTTAAATTGCATCTAAATGAATATTTATATATTTTGTTTTAATTTTTAGAATGTGTACTTTCATGGTTGCTTTTGCACCCCAATGAAGTTATTCTGATTCTGATTGTTAACCACTGTTGCTATGCCAAAATGAAATTTCAGGCTGCTTTGGCTGGACTGTTGAGAATGTGCCAGAGCATTTCTGGAGAGCAGGAAGCACAGCTTTGGGAGGGAAGGGAAGGCTCAGGGTGGTAGTTGGCTCAAGGCCAAATATCTTTGTATACCTTTAGGATAGGTAGGTGAGACCATATTATCTATGGTTTCCCCATTACTTCTCTGCCCCTGAACAGCAATGGAAAGCAGAGACAGATTATTTTGGGGGCATACATAAAATAAAATTATAGATGGGTCAAAAGTGAAATACTGTGTTGTTTTTCACCAATGGATTCTGAATGACATCAAATTCAAATTCTTTATTCGGTTCATAAATAAATAAAGCATAAAAGCAAACAATCATTATATATTCTCCTACTTAATAAAATAAATCTTTAAAAACTCCATTTCATCTTGAAGTAGACTTATAAAAAATACATCTTAAAACCATAAAACAATCTTAAGTTCACAAAGTTCTTTTATAAAATAATACACATTATATGAAATAAAGTTTCCTAATTTCTTAGGTATTAATTCACACAATTAAGGCATGATGTGAGGGGAGGGGTGAAACCAATTATCATTCTAATGATATGCCACGTCTATATTAGACAGCCTTTTCCTTAGAGCTATTACATTGACAAAATAGTTAGCTAACACATAACAGGCCCTTATGTCCTCCATGTCCATGAAACATTGAAACGACTCCTGATAATGATACAGCCTCTCTAGGAAGAACAATGGTTTCAGAAACGTTTTCCTAAAATCAAGATAAAATCTGCAAAAGAGAGTTGAGTGCAGTGTTGATTGTTTGGATTTATTGTCACATGGGCAATTAACATCACTGGAGACCCAGGTTTTCCCATTCGGGGAAGGTGACCAACTGGTGAATTATTAAAAGATGGAATCTAGTTAGAAAAAATCTATGACGGACATTTGGGACCAAACTAATATATTTTTGTAGCCCGAATGTCTGAAATGCAATATATAATTCTTCATAGTACATTTTGTCATGTTTCTCCTTTCACTTTCCTGAGCGCCCTTGTCCAGGATGTACTGTTTTAAAGACTTTTTTGAAAATTGCACAACATTCTCTGGAATCTCCCATAGTCTCCTATCCTCATTATCTGGAGGTTTTAAGTTATTCCTGATAAAAGCTAACCATGTTATTTTTTGAGCCTGGTCCATTGCTCGACAATGTCTAAGTATTAAATGAGTAAATCTGAATGACATCATTGACAGTTCGAGCAGAAACCCTCCATGTCAAAACATCCCTGTAATTCACTGTTACCCATCTATAATACTGTATGTTGATCCAAATAATAGTGCAGAAATGCAGAGCCACTGGTGCAAAATTTCTCAGTCACCTGTTCCATGCATGTAATAATGCCTGAAATTTTATGTCAGAGTTAGCTGTTTGTTTTCTGCATAAGGTATTGTATGTGTGTATGTGGTATATCTATAGAGCGAACCTAGCTAAAAGTCATGGGAACACTGTCCAGGGTACAGACAAGCATTCAATCAAAACGTGATTAGAGAGTTATCTTGTATGCAAAACAGTATCATTTGCCATCTTCATTGCGATCAGTGTAAAATACTCACCAGATTAAGTTTCAAAAAGACTCAAAACTAAAACAAAATGTTGGTGTTGCATTACTGATTTACCTTTCCCTGGGGAGAGTTCTATATGTTTGAAGTTTAGTTATTATACATCACTTAATAAATGGACTTACTAATATGCCAAGGATTCCCAAACTGAGAGATATGCGAAGTGTGGTTGGAGGAAAATAAGTGAATACTCCAGATCACTCATTGTGGTCAAGTTGGGAAGTCAGAATTCCCCGTTGCAAAGTTGGGAACTTTGCGGCTATTTCACACTCCTCACAGAATAGGTTTATGAATATGATTTGCAGTTCTTCATCAACAAGCACGTCTTGTCTGAAGTACACACTTTTCAATGAAAGCATATTTAATTGGTTAATTAGCGTAGTACAGGTAAGGCATTAGTTAATTAAATTACTTTAAGGAATTGAGAAATTTTCAGACAGATCAGATGTAAATGCTTGTCCCAGGCTGCTACACAGTCCCCATGTATCTATCATTTTTTCTGATGTATGCTAAAATGTTTTTGCTACCATTTAAAGGACCACATGAATGTTATAGTGAGGTCCCTGCATGTGTTCTGTGATCTAGGTCTTGATTTTCAGTTTGGCTGGAGGTAGCAGCATGTGCCATTGTCAAGCAAGTGCAGGAGGGTCTTTCAGAGACATGCAGAGGTGTGAGCTCCACCATTGCCAATCTATGAGTTATTTAGATAAAACCACTGCCTATTGCATGAGCACCAGTCACACACGCCCAGTGACAACCTTACCTGCTTTTGCCGAACTTGACTTATGCACATTCATTATAAATTGGCAAGTCCCAAACTGTGGCTGAGACTGGTATTAAGTTAGCACTTCCAATGCTCATTTAATGTGATACGGCACTCTTCCGTAGTGTTGGGCTGACTGGTATCTTAACCTGTTCGTAGAGCTGGACAAGTGCTGTTTTGCCACGTTATGCAATGGTAAATGATTGCATGTCATGGAAGCTAGAAAGCTGTGTGCTGCTTTTGGATGGAAATGCAGCAGCTTTTGTTGATATAGCTAATGTAAACAACAGAACGTAATACAATAACATTCACAAACCAATATAACACTGTTTCAACATAACGGCAGAAACAGAACAGAACAACCACTGCATAACACAATAACATCATTACATCGCAATCATGCAGCACAAAATCAGAAGAGCAAAGAAATATCAGAACACATCACCACCACAACAAAATGCCACACAAAAAAAAGCATGAACAACCCAGAAACCTGCTTTCATAATGTGGTGGTAAAAGGTGTTTGCATGAAGCACTTCCTAAACCTAGCACCAAGGGCAGGAAATACCGCCAGCCAACATTTTATTTTTGCAATCTGAACCTATGTCTTAAATTAGCACTTCCAAAGCTAACAAAGTTAACCTATGTGATAGGCCCCATAATGTTGTTCAATCTGCGAGGAGAAGGGGGCTTCTCTTTTTTTTCATTTTAAAAAAAAGGCTATTTTTGTCCCCTACTAAGCTCTCGCTTTCTGGAGTGGTTAGATCAAATGCCTCACCCATAGCAGTTTTATAAGCCTACAGATTCTTTTAAGTTAACATTCCCACCGAAGAGCTGGCCCTTGATCTCTCTTCCAACAGGACCTCACATGAGATCCCGCATCTCTCTTCCAACAGGACCTCACAGGAGATCCCGCATATGATCCAGCTGAAACCCCCTGCCCAGAATTGGAATACCACTCCCTACCCTAACGCCCCATCTAGACCGGCCAGATCCAAAAATCCATTTTCAGAACCTGATATTCTCTCCCTCCTCCTTGAGTACACCTCTCCTCAGTCAGCCATCTCAGTCCCTGCTAGATCCTCACAAACTGCCCCATTAAATGCCCCTAGCTCGACATTCCCTAAGCATGGAAATGCGGAACCCATCCAAAGCATCACACCCAACCCTCATAGAGTGCCCAGACTCAACACCAATGCCATAAACATTAATAACCTCATGCAGATCCCCACTAACAGCCTGCGCTCACTGACAGCCTGCACAAATCACAACTGAAATGCATGTTACTTAACTGTAGATCAGCGGTGAAACATGCCACAGACCTTGCTGATCTCATCCTTGCCCAAGAACTGGACCTCCTTATCCTCACAGAAACTTGGCTCACGACTCCTCTGGCCCTATCCTTAACTTATTAGTCCCTCCCAGCCACAACATTATCAGACTCGACCGAGTTAAGAAAACGGGAGGTGGCATAGCCTGTATCTTCCGCAACTCTCTCACAGCAAAACAGTCCCCTTCAGCTAATCTCTCATCCTGTGAATACTTATGCATATATATTGCTAGCACACACAGACCCTTATGCAGCCTTCACATCTTCTACCACCTCCCAGGTGATAACCTCCCTCTAATTGAACAAACTATGGAAACCATCTCCTCCAACCTGGGCCGACACTGCCCCCAGATCTTCCTTTGTGACTTCAATCTCCACTGGAATGACCCGCATGATCAGGCGGTTACCACCCTCAAAAACTTCCTAACCGACCTCTCCCTGACTCAATTCTGTGACAGCCCCACACACAACTTAGGCTCGACACTGGATCTAATCATCTCCAACCCCAACTCCATTCACCTCGAATCCATTCTCCCCTGTGACTGGTCTGACCATCACTATATCAACTTCCTTATACTTGAAAGTTGGAACCACAAAAGTGCACAACCACTAAAACTAAAACAATGGAAAAGATCGCTCCATAACACAAGCGTAAATGAGCTCATAGAACGCTGCAATTTATCCATTCCCCCGCCTGCAAACATGAACGACGTTCACGACCTCACTGAGCACTATAACAACGCCATGCTATCTGCCTTGAATGCTACGGCCCCCCTTCAACTAAAAAGAATACCCATCAAAGACTCCAAACCTTGGTTCAATGACAGCCTAAATGCGGACAGACGCAGCCTAAGACTAGCTGAATGCACCTGGAGATCCACTCCCTCCACGGATCTTCTAAAAATTCTAAGATTCAAAAGAAGTAGATACAACAAACTCATTAGAACGGCGAAAGCTACCTTCTTCAAAGACCAACTTGACAAAGCCAAAAATCGACCGAAATGACTTTTTGAGCTGATTAATTCACAATCCAACAACACCTCTACCCAATCTCAGCAACTTTCTCGGCCGCAACCAAACTGCGATGCGGTTGCTGACTTCTTACTCGAAAAGACGAATAAAATCGAATCAGATCTAAGGTCTGCTGCACTCAATCTCTCGCCCTCTCTTGACTCCTCTGTCTCCACACCCCTGCCCTCGCCTCATGGTCTCTCCCTCAAAAACAATGCTTCTTGGAGTCAATTACCTCCCCTCAATATTCTCTCGACCCTTAAACCCTCAAATCACTTCAATGACTCCCTCCCCCCCAACTTCTTTAAAGAAATGATAGGATCACTAACACCGCTCTGGTCCAAGATCATCAACGCCTCACTTCTTCAAGGTGAGATCCCGGACTGCCTGAAGGTTGGCCTAGTGCTCCCTATTCTCAAAAAACCCTCGGCTGACCCTGTTGACCTGAACAACTACCGACCAATCACAAACATACCCAGCCTGGCAAAATTACTGGAGAAATGTGTTCATGAACAACTACGCAAACACATTGAGCATTTCCAGCTTCTCGACCTATTCCAATCGGGCTTCCGCACTGGCCACAGCACCGAAACGGCCATCACTCACATAGTGGACGACGCTCTCACTTTACTTGACCAAAATGAAGCCTGCCTTTTAATTCTTCTCGATCTCTCATCTGCATTCGACACTGTCAAACATGACAATCTACTCTACCTCTTGGAACGCAGGATGGGGCTCTCAGGCACGGTCCTTAAATGGTTTTCCTCCTTCCTCAACAACAGAACACAAAGAGTCAAATCCAACCAGACTCTATCCAACCCTAGTCCCTGCACACTGGGTGTCCACCAAGGATCCTCACTCTCCCCCACACTCTTTAACCTTTTCCTGGAACCATTGACTGTAATTCTTAAAGCCTTAAACATCCAATATCACATGTATGCGGATGACACCCAACTTTACAAGAAAATTTCCTCATCCGAAGACATCAAATCTCTCAACGGAACCCTTCTCAAAACCCTAAACTGGCTAACCTCCAACCATCTCAAATTAAACGCCCTCAAGACGGAATTCCTCCTCATTGCACCCGCTAGGCAAACCCCCACTGTTGTGAAATATCTCTGTAACCTCACCGCTCTTAACTGCACACCACACATCATTGATTCCACTAAATCACTGGGAGTTGTGCTAGACAAAAACCTAAACATGCAAGATCACATCAGATCATCGTCCAAAGGAGCGAAATTCCAAATTTGCATCCTAAGAAAACTCAAACCCTACCTTCCCCATGAAGACTTCAAATCGGCTGTGCAACACTTGTCATCTCTAGACTAGAATACGGCAGTGCTACTCTATGCGGACTGCCGAAACTCAGTTTAGCCCCCATCAGAGCATCTCTAAATGCTGCTTCTAGACTCATCACGGGTTCTAAGAAGACCAACCACATTTCGCTGATCCTGAAATGTCTCAATTGGCTTCCTTTTGAGGCAAGGATCCAACTAAAGATCGCTTGTATGACCCATAGAGCACTACACTTCAACACCCCACTTTACCTGACAAACAAGCTGGAACTATCTGGTGGCTCCAGGTCCACAAGGAGCACCGGCACACTGCTGCTCAAGCCAAAGAAATTTAATAAGCTTAAAACCTACAATCGTACATTCTTTGGCATCGCCCCGAGAATCTGGAACTCCCTTCCAGTGGAAACAAGACTGATTCCCTCTACATTTGCCTTCAAAAGGGAAGTTAAAGCTCTACTAATGAACAATGCGCTGATCTAGATGCTTTTCTCCTCTTGCCTCTAGCTTACTGAATACATATAATTTGTTGCGGCCCATTGTCGCCTGCTATATTGTATTGTTTCCTCTTGATGTTTATTGCCCTACTTTTCGCTCTCACCCAGCCTGCTTCCTATGTCCACCATAATATCATCTTGCTCCTGTTGTATATTGTCCCACTGTTACCTTGATTTGTCTCCCCTAGCTGTTTTCCTATGTCTTCCTCAACCGTATGTAAAGCGCTCTGATACCCACTTGGGTCATGTTCGCGCTATACAAAACTTTAAATAAATAAATAGATAAATAAATAAAATAGAGACCTCTTCGAGGGAGGATTTGATCACCATGCAGCCAATAGCTGGACCATTATCTCTCCAAAAGAGAGTAAGGACCTGTGTACCCTTGCACAGATACCAGAAGAGCCTGCTTTTTCAAGGCTAAACATGACACAAATCAGCGAATCACTCAGTTGACCTACCGAGCAACAGGGCCAATTGTCACATGGGCCTTTGAAACTGGTACATAGAGCGCCGAGCGGCTGCAAGGTGACACGTCAGTGCTCTATAAAACACCTAAACACAACAGCAACATAACAGCTAGTTATATGAGGCATACATAGTAAAAACAAAACATAATACCACATAGTGTGTACTATCACACGTACAGAAATATTTTTTTTATTGTCTAGTTCTAATCCTATGCCCGTGTTCGCACTTCGCACAGTTCAAAAAGTCCATTGTCTTGTTCTGATGCAGTTTCTAGTCTAGTTTCTAAATCTTTAACAATAATAAAACATGTTGATGCTTTAAAATGCTAAACAATAGAAAGTTCTTTTGACAGATATATTGAGTTAAAGAACCGCCAGCACCTGGAATAGGATGACATCACCCAGGTTTTTAAGGCATGACCAGATGCGTCGTCAGTAAAATGTGAGCTCTGTCAACATTTCCATCTATGGGTCGGTTCCGTGAATTGTGCAGAATTTTTTTTCATCAGACTGAGACACCTCTGCTGTGTCATCTGTCTGGAAGAAAATGTTCTCAGCTGCTGCTAGTTAATTTCTTCTTACAAAGCCCTTCATATACAAAGGCAGAGTGCTGCTTTCTTTGCAGGTACACTGGATCCAGCTTTATTGGTCACCTTTTAGGTTTCCAGGGTTGCATGCCTAAGAACCTCAGACATTTCACAGTTCATGAGTCACATTTCATCTCGGTCAGAGCCTCATTTTTCTGCCCAGGGCTGTTCTCCATTTGTGCCTTGAGGTGCAGCAGGGCCTATGTGTTGGAAGGTCCTGTATGTGCAAAGGCCTTTGCCTATGAAAGATAAATGTGTACTATTTCACAGCATTGCACACAGCCTGAGGGGCTAAGTGATTCAATTGAGTTAATGTGGACACAACTGTTGTGAATGGCAGAAGAAGGAATCGTTCAAGTAGTTCTAGTCCATATAGAAGGGTTTTTAGTTGAGATGTTTTTTGGTTCATAATCTGTGGTGTAACGTGAAATTGTGAGGTCTCCATGGCTAGATGTAAGGCGAGGCCCTAAAATAACATCAGTTCAACAAAAACAAGAGCGACTCCAATGTCCCTGTGAACAAGGGTATCAAGAGACCTTGGGACAAGTATTCACATGGAGCTCATTTAAAGAGAGCATTTTAATGACACATAATTTTCTGTGTAGACTGAATCTATACCAATGTTTAAATTCAAATTTTTCGTGACAAAGTTTTTTCTATCTTGACTTAATCAATGTAGACATTAAAGAAGGACTAGCCAGTATTTTACGGTTTAATTTCGATTCAGCAGAAGCAATATATTTTTTTTTTTAAAGAAAAGACAAATATGCAGTCTTAACATTCATAGTGCTGTGAGTGATATTAGATTTTTTGTGCCTTTTATTGTTTTAAATATAATTGGCTGTCTTGAATAACCAATATACCTCAGATGTTCACAAACTTTACCACTGTGTTTACCTCTTCATTTGGTTTTGGTTTTTATCGCTTGGGGTTTCGCTTTCCTTCTTCAAAAAAAACCTCTATCACTCACAGTACTATGAATGTTAAGACTGCATATTTGTCTTTTCCTTAAAAAATAAAATACAATTCGGTTCGGCTGAATCGGATTAAACCGTAAAAGAACACCAAGCATGCTGTCACTTTGCAAAGTTGTATGAGATCAGTGAATCTCGAGCCACAGGGACCCCAGAGACCAAACATTACATGACCGTCCACTGAGTTTTCTGATTTTTAAAATATTTTGCTGAAGATTGAAGTAAGTAGAACAGAAAGAAGGAGCAGACTTTTGTAACAAATCCGAGTAAAACATGAATGGGGGCAGGTTAATATCGAAGCAAGAGGGATGGTGAGGATGGAACCGAGTAGAGCCAGGCATGGTGTCACTTGATGTCACATGAGGCGAACAGATGAGCACATGCATGGTGTCACTAATGACTGACACAACAGCGCCAGCATAAGTGTAACTCTAGTTCTAAAAGAAAATTGCACATCACAGACTACTCCTGAAGAGAGCATTGCAGTGTGGACAAAACTATTTTTCCCAAAGAAAAACAAACGGTCAGAGCTTCTGAGGAAAGATGCAAGAGTAACCATTGAAGCATAAAGGCATTTTGTGATTTTTGATTGAATTATATCATCTGACAGGTGTCCTCTTACCTGTCCATACCTCATTGTCCAGAGCCACTAGCTGTACTGCAATTCCACCTCGCTCCCTCTGCCCAGACCAAGAAAGAGTTTTCCTGAATTGCCCATCCCTTGGTCCCCAGAGTGTCTGTAGGGCCATGGTCTTCACTCCAAAGATATTGTAAGCTGGCAATCAGTGGTGTATCAAATTACAAAACAAATAAACTACAAGCAACGTTGCCCCTTCCTCTTTCACATTGAGAGAGGACTGGCCAAACTGCCCATCCCCTGGTGTCCAGAGAGATGCCCCAAGAGAGACAGAAGAACTGCCAAATACACTACAATCCCACACACCACTCCCACCTCCTACATAAATAGTGTATTGCCATCAATAATCCAACACTTTACCCAGATCCAGAAATGCAGAGCAAACCCACCCACTCTCTTTCTTCCTCCTAGGAGGACCAACCTAGAACTGCCCACACTCTGCGATTCTGGAACACAGCAGCAGACAGGCTTTGACCGCTTTAACATGCGGGAAATCCTGGGTATCAAAGTGGCATCTCAAAGCAGGAGTCAGGACACCAGAAGGATTCAGGGATTTGAATGCCAGTGTAGTTGCATAGGCCATGGGAACAAACACTTCCGTTTTACATATTCACGTTTAAAGTTGAATTCCTTTATAACAGTGACCTTTGTAACACATTTTGTTTGCACATCAGCATACTCGGAAAATAATTGCTTACATGTACATTTCTTCGTAGCCACATTATTGTCTCTTAGAAGACTCTGTACAAGGTCTCTGGTACTCTGTGCAAACTATGCTATGGATTGTTGTCTGTTAGGCGACAAACCTGGGTGGGTAGAATAAACAAGATGCGGCCGGTCCAGAGCTCAGGCAACTAAATATATGGGTTTAGTTTAATATATAAACTGTATGAGCCCTTGCTTAGGCAGAAGAGCATTTCAACAGGATTGTCGTGGTGCCTCTGTGCCTGAATTCTAGCCCAGCTGGATTCCATCCCTATCCTGAGAAGGATGGAGGCCTGCTCTACACCAGATGTGCCTGTCAGATGACACACACACACACACACGCACACACACACACACACGCACGCACGCGCACGCATGCACGCACACACATGCATGCACACACACACACACACGTGAATGGAGAGTTAGACCACTCTGGGGGATCTGGCAGATTAGCACACATATAGTTATGAGGATAGGCAAAGCTAGGTGGGAGTACAATTATGTGTGTTTATATAATCTAATGCAATTGTACAATGGTTGAAATATTTATCCTGTTCACCATTCCTGTCATGCTGGTGGCATTGCTTTGCTTAATTCTATTAATCATGGCAACACATATATATTAGAAAAGATTCCAGTTGCCTCAATAAATATTTGAAATGCCACTTGTGTGTTTCTTGCTTATCTCTTTGGGCATGCCTGTGTTACAAATGAAAGGGTAAGATTTGTTTCCACAATATCCTTTGGGGGGAATGCTCTGAGGTTGAAGACTCCATCTGGTGCAGTGTCAATTTAGGGGCCCAGATGGCACACTGTGAGCCAACCAGGAATTAAGTCAACATATTCTGACGATATGCGTGGACTTTGTTCCACATAGTTTTGAAGCTTATGTTGCCTAAACGCACAGTCTTACTGAGAAAGTAGGAACCATATGACATGGCGCCACCAATGTTCTAGGTTGGTTACTTATTTAATTGGGTCTCCTGAGTAGTTTTCTTTAGTGTGCCCAAAGACCCCACTCACCAATTAACTGGAAACGTCCATGGTGCTAGGGGTAAATCCTCCTCAGCTAAATAAGGAACCCCTATTTTTGATTGTAGGTTGTTTGAGCTTGAACTTTTTAAAGTATCACCGCACTATAGTTACCTTCTCTAAATTCCATAAATTAACATGGCTAACATGCAACCAATAAACATCCTAGTAAATAGTAGACATGCGGTAACGCAAATGTTACTACATCATGGGCTCCAAGCTACAGGTGGAGATGTTATCTTCATGGTAGGGTCTCATGAAGCGTATACAACAGAGGTATTCTATTCATGGGTAACATTTCCGGCAATTAACAGCTAATCTAGACAGTTTCATGAATACACTGTACAAGCAGTTCCCAACAATTATGCATCTTATACGGATCTAGAAATACCACTCACATATCATATCATGCATATTGGTTCCAAGACACCCTCCCACATACCGCAGCAAATGTTAGACTGGGTCCCCTCAGCAATGAAGGGACAACATGACCCATCTTGGCCAGCTACACACTGTATCCACACATAGCACACCTAAACGCAATAGAACTTTGTGTACTATGCACAGGTCTAGTTAGGTAATACAGAAGTATGACACAGCATGTCAGTCAAACAATGGCACTGACCCCGGCGAGGAATGCTCAAGCTGCACACTCGCATTTAGCAATGTAGACAATTAGTCCAGCAACTATTAATTCAATAATGGGAAAGATTCCCACCGGATGGGAGGAAATTCCGTTCTGGATTACACAAAAACAAATCAGCTTGAAGCAGTACTTCCCTATACGAGACGTCAAGAAAAACATAGATTCCTCACAATATGCCTACCTTTAGGAATGGTTCCTCAGGTAGAAGATTGTGCCACAAGGGGCACAGTGATCGCTGTGGTGTATGCCACAACACATGGTCCACTATCCATTGCTGTTTTACCTGATGTGCTAAAACAGATTAAAAATGAATACGGAGTAGGCCCGGCCCTGGATTTGGGGAGGAAACTGCTGGACAACTTTGCCACGTTCTCCTCAATGATTTTAAATAATATTAAAGGGGAAGCAGCGGCACTTGCAGTTCGCCAACGTCTTGCACAAGTTCCAGTAGTGGATTATGAGCGAGAACTACCAAAAATGATTGCAGAAACCGATACATCTATAGTTTGAGATAGTTTAGGAGCCAAACCTAATAAGCCATAAATTAAGGCTAATTCTGAAAAGGATAACTCCAAACAGGCACCTGAGTCTTCTAAAAACCGCTTGGATAATAAGAAAAATAATAAAGAAAAATATAAACCATGGGGTGGGTCTCCTCCACAGTAGTCCTCTGAAAAGTGCCATAAACTGCGCAACCGTGATATACTTAAAAAGCCTGAGAGGTATCAGTATAGTGATACACATCCTTCATGTTCCTTGCAGGAGTCATCTGTAAAACAGTTGAAGAGAGCTGGACAATCAGAGCGAAGGTCAGAGGAGTGCCTGAAACCAAAGAAGGAGTGACAACGCTCTTCAGACTTCATTGTAAAAAAGGAAGAAAAGCCTCCACAACAAAAGCCTCAATTCAAAAAGAAGAAGGTGGCAAGTATTTTGGTTAGACATTCCACGAATAGAGAGGACTCTTCTCCTGAACATGGAGTGGGCTCTGACTCTACTAGACAGTGAGCAGAGGTAGTGACAGTTTGCCTTCAAGTGGAAACACCAGATCAGAGACTCAGATCTCCACGCTGATCATATGATTTGCAACTCCAAACTGAGGGTGATAAAGAATGCACAATTAAGGTTCTCTTTTAGGAGAACCTGGCATTTGGCTATGACATACTCTTGGCTTAAAAAGATTGGCCACCTGAGTTTGTAACAGAAGCCCCACGAGGGGAAACTGTGCTACATCCAGCTTTCTCCTGCCTGGTTCCAGAATCAGTTAAACATGCATATTCCAAGGAGTGGGCTCTTGCACAAGCCCTGGCATTATATTGCAATCATGTTGCCTAGGATAAGGATCTGCGTTATCATATAATTCCAATAAACTCCAGTCCACAAGTGCAATCTCAGTACCCATTTAAACATGAGGCTAAAAAGCAGTTAGAGAAATATCAACAAAACGTGAATATCAATGCATAATCGAGCCTTGTAAGTCACCAATCAACAATCCCTTGTTTCTATTGCAAAACCATATCACTCATGCATATTAGCCTTAGACTATGGACACTTAAACAGTTACACTCGCAGATTTACAGTACAAAGTGTGGACAGCACAGCACTAATGATTAACATAGTGCGCAAAAAACATAAAACCAGATTAGACATATCAAATGATTTTTTCTGCCAAAGCATAGCACCCAAAAGCAGATATTTGACAGCATTTACCGCCCTAAAGCCACAAAAAAATTCTGCTGTTTGGCACAAGGGTACAAGAACAACCGGGGTTTGTTCTCAGCTCGTGTAGCAGAACTGTTGCAAAAATTGGACAATGAAGCATTGTCCTATGATAATGACATATACCTTACAGATGATGACTTAGAGGCCTATCTGGTCAGAATAGATTGCATAATCCTGGCTATGGTTGGATACTAATTCAGTTTTAGAAAATCTAAAATTTCCTATCTCAGTGACCTGTTCTTGGGATACAAGTTGTCAAATGAAGGCAAAAGCTTAGCGCCACACTTCTTAGAGAAGTGCACACTTTTGCAGCCACCAACCACAGTAAAAAGGATACAATTGCTTTTAGGTTTTCAAATTTTGGGAGAACCTTAATACCAGATTATGCATAACAGGTAAAACCGTTTTATGTACTGATCTGTCCAGACGTCTGAAGCACACATTGGACACCTGAACACAAACAGATTTTGCGTGCAGTACAAGCTGACATGCTAGCTGCAAAACACTTACACACACGGGTAAACACAACAAACTTGGTAATCCACGCAATTTCGGGGACCAGATGATACACATTTGCCACTTTCAACGATGGTGACACTGTATCAACAGCATAGAAATCACATCTATATTCCAATGCTGAAATATGTTTTGCACCTACAGAAAAAATACTGACTGTTGTTCAGACAGCTGTGGTGAGAGAAAGATCGGTGGCTCAGGGAAAAAGCAGAATTGTCATGACTCCCATCCCAGCCTTAGAGGCTGTCACGAAGGCTAGCATTCCTAACACAAAAGCCTTACATCCAAGATGAATACAGTGGGCCAATTCACTAAAAGCAACTGATGTAGACTACATATTTGACTCTACACTACAAACACAAGCATGCCTACAATATGAACAAGAGTATCCTCTGCCCAGTCAAATAAAGCCTCTTGATCAGTATGACTTTATAGTTTTTACTGATGGTTCTGCCCAGCCTGCAACCAGAACAAATCACCAATACTTGGCTGCTTGCACAGAAGTGAAGGGTAGAATGAGGGATGGAAAATTGCAGCCTATAAAAACATATACACAATCACTAGGTGCTTGCACTGCACAAGTGACTGAACTGAAAGCACTAATTCTGGCACTAAGAAATACGGATTCTGAGTTCCCCACACTTATAGTGGGTGATTCATATTATTGTGTCCAGTCTTACAATGAGTACTTGCACTATTGGGGCCAAAATGGAGTCAGAGACTCAAAAGGTTATACTATCAAGCACAAAATGCTTTGGGGAGAAGTGGCAGATCTCAAAGCAAATTTGCCACATGCTCATGTTATTCTGCAGGAAATTCAATGGCTGATGAAGCCGGAAAGGCAGCAGTGCAAACTGCTTTCATTGCTGCAGTGACTCATTCCAGTACAAGAATAGATGTAAACCTAATGGTAGCTGTCACAGCTTCACGCATTGGCGCTCCAATACCCAAGTCATATCCAGCAAAAAATTCCTACCTGCTGAGTGCACAGAATATTCAGTTTGCTTGTCTTCTAGGAGTTGGAGATAAACTATTACCAAATTTGAACTTCAGGCCAGAATTAATTTTAGCGGCACATGAGGGGTTGGCTTCTGCACACACATGGATGGTGGCTACAGTTTCACTGTCTCAACGATTATACTGGTGGCCGAGTCTGTACAAACAGACTAAAGACTATGGGCCTCATTTATGTTAAATTGGTGTTGGGCCATGGAACAAGTCTTCTTGCTGCACTGCCCTATGCTAATATGAAAGGGCAGGAATGCACCGTATTTATTAAATATGCTGGATTCCTGTCCTTTCCCCCTGCTCTGGTGCACAATTTGTTGCCTAGCGCCAATCAAGGCAGCCTTATACCATGGTGCAAGGGTGCGTCCATTGCAGGCACCCTTGTGCAGGAAGAGGCACCTTACTGCACAAACACAATCCAGAGCGGCGCTTTCCTCTTTCTATGTGTGCTGCAGAATGCAGCACACATGGAAGGAGGAAAAAAACGAGGAGAAATAAAAATATTTCTCCTCATTACACCTGCTCTTGGTAGGCGTAAGGTTTTGGCACTGCCCCAGGTTTATGTGATTAAGTAAATCGGGGCAGCATCGAAATCCTCGAGTGTTGCAAGGGAAAACCAACTACAATGCCTATGGAACGCCTCCTTGACACAGAGCAAGGCAACGCAGAGACTTGCGCTGCTTTGCCTTATTCCATATTGATGAGGCCATGCAACGTCATGCAGAGTGGCTTTGCGTGGCTCATAGATATGATTGAAAGGCTTGTGCCTCCAGAGCATCAAAAAAAGTGACCCTCCGGGGACGCACACTTATCATAAATAAGCTCCTAAGTCCTTAAATGTGACGTCTGTCAGCAAATTAAAGTTTCCACCATAGCACGTCCACCACAGACACCTCTCTTAATTTCCAACAAGCCTCTTGTCTGCATTTATTTGGACCACTGGGGGCCGTTGTCCAGTGATAGCTGACATAAATACATACTAATAGCAGTGGGTTCTTGCTCTTGATTCCTATGGGTGTGGCCAGAGCAATCTGCTGACGCTCGAACTGTTATAAAAGATTTGAAAGTTTTTATCGGGGAATAAGCAGTAGTTGCATTGCATTCAGCCTGAGGACCCGCATTTGCCTATAAGGATTACCAGGATGCCATGGAAGCATTGGATGTAACTGTGCAGTACTCCTCCCCATACCATCCAGAGGGAAATTCTGTTGTGGAGATGAAGAACCGTGGCTTAATGCAGTCTTTAACAGCCAGGGTATTATGTTCAGGTTGTAGTTAGATGCATCACCTATATGGGGTACAGAGAGCTTTAAATAATCTGTCAAGATGATCCTTGGGTGGCTGGACTCCCTATGAGGTCCTGTTTGGGGTCCCGATGTGTGTACCTGACCTAGAAAATCCTGTCCCAGTGACAGCAGAAATGCCTTTTGATATCAGTGAACTTTTGGCTGTCTTACAGGAACTGAATGACTTCTGTGAGGACAACAGCAGCAATGAATTGAAGAAACATTCCGCCACTGGGGAAGTGCAGCTGCAACCAGCAACTCCTGGCTGGATTCCAGAGATCATGGATCTGCTCTGAGAGAAGATTGTGGACAAAAAAGAATTTGGCCCATCATACAGAGCACCTGTGTCTGTACTGGTGGTTAAAGGTACCAGAACTATACTTTTGCTGCCTCTTGGTGGTGATAAAAAGAAAACGTTTGTGTCAATAGATCTGATCAAACCATGTGATGTGGCCAGTCCTAAACAGTAGGCCAGAGTAGTTTCCCGCCTCCTCTCACTACCATACAGTACATCCCATTACAAGCTTTAACTAACCGTTGAAGTTGCTAAACCCTGGTTGGTGACATCTAATACTGAAGTCATGCTCCTTCCAGTCACATCAACTAAAAACATTCAAGGTTCATATGCAACTCCTCAAAATTAATCAACAAATGTCAGCAGTGAAGTTGTTTACTATGTTCCACCTTAGGAGTCAACTAGAAGTTCAATAATCCGCATGATGTCCCTGTTTCGCAGAATCTGCTTTTGGCTATCTCATGAATTTTGATTACTTTTCTTCGGATCCATCAGCCAGGTAGCATGGAACCTGTCCAACATAATTTGGCTCAAAACAATATATTTTGTTCCACCATGGATTTATATTTGAATTTCATTGGCACTGCTTTCAATTTGGATCAGCTTTGTAACTGTGTTCTTTTTACTCTTAAATGGACACTATCTCTCAGAACGCTCTGCGGTTGAACCTGTAGTTGAGGTATTGAAGCCTCATTCATCATCCCACATAGTGCGAAGAGACCTGTCCCGTGTGAACATTTCAGCGGTTCCGGTACTTGATGGAATTGTTTGGGATAAGGTACCTTTTAACCCCTTCCATGCTCATGACGAGCTCAGCTCGTCATGCTGCGCAGTGCTCGTGTGCGCATGACGAGCTGAGCTCGTCATGAACCCGTCCGCTTAATGAAACGCCTCGCACAGGGCGAAAATCGGCCGCGCATGGAAGGGGTTAAAATATTTGGACTGACAGAAACATTACAAATACCTTATGTTTTTAAATTGACCCTTCAAGATGTTATTACTCCTGGCACCATCTCTGATGATTGAGACTTACATACCGTTTATTCTATGATCACTGACCTAGAACATTATACTGTATTTGAGAATAACTATATGTATAGTGGGGCGTCTAGTTATGAAAAAATGTATTGTTTTCACCACTATGCGCACCTCTTCTTACACAGAGCTAGTACTCCAAGTACAGTAATTATTTATACACATTAGGAACATTGGACAACATCACCAGTGAGCAGTTCATAAACATACACCAAGAAGCCTGCATATTTTTCTAGCAACAACCCTGTAGACCCAGTGTCTTATTATTATAAACTCGTTCCTTCCCAGGCAAATAAAAATATGGTAACAGATACCAAAATGATATATTGGGCTTCTTTTATTTCCCAGTTGTCAATGCAAGGGTTTAGCGTTTGGAAAGACAATGTTGACTTAAAACCTGTTTGGGGAACAAAAGGCTGGCAAGCTCAATGTAATGAGGCTTTGTGTAGAGCATGTCTAATACCAAGACAAAAAATATTCCTGAACAAAACAGTGCAGCAAACGTCTTGTCTGGGCCTTGCCAAGATAAAAGACTTGAACACACCAAACATTCCCACATTTGCACTTTTAGAGAATTGGCAGCAATATGCAAGCCACATGGAGTAAGAATTCAAAGCATGCTTCAGAATGGCACATACTATTCTTCATATTCCAGTCCTGAGGGGTGGTTACCGTATCCATTAAACACCAATGGGTGTCTTGCACATTTTCTGAACAACAAGAAGGGCTTTAGAATAAAGACCTGACCCTAGTTATGTACAGACACAACACTCAGGGGTAGTAACAACTTATAGCGTGAGGAAGATATGCCATGATTGGTTTTGACACTCAACATTAGATGAAGTGAAGACACACTTGTCTCTCCTTTCTGGTGGCATGGATTTCCATGATTTTTTGTTAGGTCGTAGAAAGCCACACCGTAAGCATTTCTTATATGCAGGATACAATGAGCTTTGGAAAGTTTCCCAGCAGGAAGCTGCTGAACTGATTCATGAAGTTGACAGAGTTAATTTGGTAAAAGCATTAGCAGTCGTAGACAATGGTATGACTACATTGTCCAGTAGAATTTATTCTTTGAGTAAGATTGTGCCATCAGCTATTTACATAATACAGAATGATATGTCCCTCTTACAACATAGACAGAGCCAGCTCCGATCTATTATGTCATTGAGCTGGACATTTGAAACTCTATGCAGTGGTCACATGCCATGGTGGGATTTGAACATTACAGATTCTTTTTTACTTATGATTTGACCCAGGAGCAGAAAACAATGACCAAGAAAGACACGGCATACAACATGTTACACATAGAGCATTTTGAGAAGTTACGATCCACTATGACAGAACCACCATCCGCAGATTGGATAATACATGGCTTTGTTTCTCTACTGATACCAACATTTCACTTCACAACCTTTTTGAAACATTTTCAGGTTGGAAGATACGAAGCGTTAGGGAAGGGATTTTTGCATGGGAAATGAGTCCTACCTTTCGAGTTCAGGTGTAGAAATGGGGAATCCAACATATTTCTCAGTGGTACAGACTGTGAGAACACTTTCTGCCATTCATTAGTTTGCAGGGAGTTGACACTTCTTGGGGCTACTAATGGGTCCAAAGCGAACATAGCCTGTTATCTCAAAGGTTCTCCAGCTGCCGAAATTTGTCGGCTTTCCAATGGAAGTTATTTGATGTTGAACCACCAAGGTTGATGTGGGATGAAACCAGGAGTGCCCTATGTGGTTACTGTTTCCCGGATTGTGACCGGTTGTGGCAATGTTTTATTTACACCAGCCCACACAGATAGGGGAGTGACAATTTGGCCTTGAATTGCTATTTTTGCTGTGAACTTTGATGGTTTAAGCTGACTGAAAGTCTTATTGAATGAGAAAAAAGTTTTGTTAGCATCTGCAAGAGAGATGTTGATCTCCAAGTTGCAATACCTTCTACTGAAATACAATTGCTACTATGCACCAACCTCCCACAACATTTTGGAGAAATTGTGCACTGCATATTTAATGCATCTAATACTGCGGGAGTAGTAAACATTTTTTAAAGTCTGGGATTGTCAGTACGTTCCAGATTATCTTCAGAATAATTCCATCTTTAATACACTCCGTTGTGTCCAGCATGTTCGGAGGTTTGCCACTTGTCCTATTTCAGATTGATGGCATTTTGGTTCTATTTTTGCTGCTCCGCAATGGGTGTTACACCTCATGGCCAAATGAGAATGGCACTTCCGCATGTGCTGCTGTGTCGGGATACAGCACCCTTGTTGCAGGAACTGAACGAGAATTGATCTTTGTTCTTTCGACCTATATGGTTACATTGTGTGCGACCCATGTTTCGCTGCATATTGCTCACCTTCAAGTGTGCAATGGATTTATGCTTGGTTAAACAACTGGTCCAATCTACGGATGTAGAGTTGCTGATGTGTCCGTTAAGAATCCACCTGCAAGAATGTCCTGGGAGATTATTTTTGTTACAGAATGCATATTATGAGCCATCTGCAGATGAGGAACCTGGCTTCTCGTCATCCTGAACACTACTGGCTGCCACACCTTCAGCGGCTGCTGTGTGGGTTAGACTTGACCATGTTTGTTTATTGGAACTTGTCTCTGGGGTGCCAACGGAAACATCATCTGCGGATGCTGGGAACAATAGTGTTCCTACTGACTCTCAGAACTTTTGAACAATCATGAAGTTCCAGCACTTTTTAATTCGACAACTTTTTAAAAAGCAATTTTTTTTTTTTTTTAAATACAACAAATAACCAAAAAGAGAGTACCTTCTAACAAAGAAGGAAAAAACGAACCTCTTACTAGGACTGAAAGGAAAGAAAGGCTTTTACTTTCAAATAACCTTCACCCACCCGGGTTTCTCCTTGGCGGCATGCTTCATCATAGGGATCATCCCTGCCCTCTACAGACAGGGGCGTGCTGCTACCTACGGAGATGCGGGAGCACTTAATAGAAAATAGGGGTGTTCCTGTACACCTATACACCTATGTGGCTCTAAGAGATGGAGTGGGTTTTAAACTATATGGAAGGAACATTAAAAATATCAAGATAGTGGGACAAAAAAACACTTTATTTTCTTCCCCTAGTTGATATGCTAAAATCTGGGGGCAAGACGGGAAATGCTCGAGGTGTAATTACCTGCTGTTTCCCTGGTTGGTTGACTAATTTCAATCCCTACCTCAAAGCTTTTCTTCAGGACCTCAAAGGAGAAATAATGCTCCCACTCCTAATGTTCTATTCAACTTAATTAAATTGATAAACAAAAATTAGAAATCAAAATTTATACAGCACCTAATTGGTCTGTTTTAAATCTCAAAAATCCTGCAGAAGTTTGGAGAGAAAGAAAAAAGGTTAAAAATGCACGAGCCGTCGGGTCTACAATAGTTTAAAAATCATTGGTGAATGAGTGGTCTTAATGGTGGAGATAAGCCGAACGTGTGAGCATAATGTGCGGAATACCGTGACATTTGGACTTACAGGACATAACAAACATGTAAACACTTAAAAACATGAATTGCTTGCACATCGTCATATAATCGTGGTTGTTAGAGCTAATTACATACATGATAGGAGACCTTCACTGGGCCTCTTGAGTCCTTCGAGGAGTTGAAGGAACGCCTGTAGTCAAACCCTGAAGGAATATTTGTAGAGGAGAAACTCTCGGAAGTTAGTTTACTGTCTGCAGGGAAGTGTCAGTTCGCTTTCAGAATGCCAGGCAAAAGCGCGTCTACTTACTTAGTCAAGGCTACTCCCATCCTGCAAACCTGACTGGCTCACTCAAGGCTCCGAAGATACTGGAGCAGCGTGTGAGTCATGTATATAACATCGGATCGGAGCCAACGTAAGCGTCCTCAAGGGCGCTGGCAACTAGACCGCGTACTGCAGTGGAAGGGGGTACTCACTTTCTGGAAAATGGCTGATTCATCACCGTGGTAATGTTAGTTATCGTGACGAAAGTATTAAAAAAAGCCACTCTCTGTGATCCGAGAATAATGCCGGGATATGTATAGTAAGTGATGCATCAACCGCATATATATTAATAGGTGACATGTTAATCACCAAAAAAGCTTGATATTAAGGCATAAAAAAAGTGAAAGGAAAGAGGGCACAGCGATCGTGTTGGAGAAAAAACGTCATAATGGTTAAAAATGGCTTTCACAAAAACCTGATATGGAGGCCATAGATTGGTATTAGTACTCAAGGAGGATGCATTGAAATACAGTGGTTAGGGTCCCCATTCAAAAACTCCTTGACGGAGATGCCAGTATGTGGTACATGATCAAAGTGTCATATTCATACGAATTTGCCCCAGGGGATATTTTCGTTTAGACCTATCTCATGAGACTTGAGTCTATAAACCCATCTCTGCTCTTTTTCAAATAGATGAGATTCGTTGTTAATTTGTTCGATCACGGTCCATCGTAGATCTTTGAGTGTGTGTTGTCGTTCATTGTAATGCAAAAACACCAGTTGATGGACAGAATGCAGAACAATGTCATACATTCACCCCAGTACAGAGATCTGGGCCTAAATCCATCGTTTTTTTGCTCACCATGCTATTCCAGTTTGAACCCAGCCATATGCAAATCAGTCTTGACCCTGTGCCTCATGGGCACAGTCCAGCCCGAACTGCCAAGCCAGGTCCTCCCTGGACTGGAAACAAGCATCCTAGGACCGGTTTCGGAGTATCACCCCTCTTCAGCCAGGATAGCTTGATTCCAGTGGCGTGGAGAGCACGGGACCCACGTCTGGGCATACCCGTTCCACTCGGGGTTACAAATGCAAAAACAACAGTTGATGAACAGAATGCAGAACAATGTCATACATTCACCCCAGTACAGAGATCTGGGCCTAAATCCATCGTTTTTTTGCTCACCATGCCATTCCAGTTTGAACCCAGCCATATGCAAATCAGTCTTGACCCTGTGCCTCATGGGAACAGTCCAGCCCGAACTGCCAAGCCAGGTCCTCCCTGGACTGGAAACAAGCATCCTAGGACCGGTTTCGGGGTTTCACCCCTCTTCAGCCAGGATAGCTTAATCCCAATGGCATGGAGAGCACGGGACCCACGTCTGGGCATACCTGCTCCACTCGGGGTGACAAATGCAAAAACAACAGTTGATGGACAGCATGCAGAACAATGTCATACATTCACCCCAGTACAGAGATCTGGGCCTAAATCCATCGTTTTTGCTCACCATGCCATTCCAGTTTGAACCCAGCCATATGCAAATCAGTCTTGACCCTGTGCCTCATGGGAACAGTCCATCCCGAACTGCCAAGCCAGGTCCTCCCTGGACTGGAAACAAGCATCCTAGGACCGGTTTCGGGGTTTCACCCCTCTTCAGCCAGGATAGCATGATTCCAGTGGCATGGAGAGCACGGGACCCACGTCTGGGCATACCCGTTCCACTCGGGGTGACAAATGCAAAAACAACAGTTGATGGACAGAATGCAGAACAATGTCATACATTCACCCCAGTACAGAGATCTGGGCCTAAATCCATCGTTTTTTGCTCACCATGCCATTCCAGTTTGAACCCAGCCATATGCAAATCAGTCTTGACCCTGTGCCTCATGGGAACAGTCCAGCCCGAACTGCCAAGCCAGGTCCTCCCTGGACTGGAAACAAGCATCCTAGGACCGGTTTCGGGGTTTCACCCCTCTTCAGCCAGGATAGCTTGTTTCCAGTGGCATGGAGAGCACGGGACCCACGTCTGGGCATACCTGCTCCACTCGGGGTGACAAATGCAAAAACAACAGTTGATGGACAGAATGCAGAACAATGTCATACATTCGCCCCAGTACAGAGATCTGGGCCTAAATCCATCGTTTTTTTGCTCACCATGCCATTCCAGTTTGAACCCAGCCATATGCAAATCAGTCTTGACCCTGTACCTCATGGGAACATTCCAGCCCGAACTGCCAAGCCAGGTCCTCCCTGGACTGGAAACAAGCATCCTAGGACCGGTTTCGGGGTTTCACCCCTCTTCAGCCAGGATAGCTTGAATCCAGTGGCATGGAGAGCACAGGACCCACGTCTGGGCATACCCGTTCCACTCGGGGTGACAAATGCAAAAACAACAGTTGATGGACAGAATGCAGAACAATGTCATACATTCACCCCAGTACATAGATCTGGGCCTAAATCCATCGTTTTTTGCTCACCATGCCATTCCAGTTTGAACCCAGCCATATGCAAATCAGTCTTGACCCTGTGCCTCATGGGAACAGTCCAGCCCGAACTGCCAAGCCATGTCCTCCCTGGACTGGAAACAAGCATCCTAGGACCGGTTTCGGGTTTCACCCTCTTCAGCCAGGATAGCTTGATTCCAGTGGCATGGAGAGCACGGGACCCACGTCTGGGCATACCCGTTCCACTCGGGGTGACAAATGCAAAAACAATAGTTGATGGACAGAATGCAGAACAATGTCATACATTCACCCGAGTACAGAGATCTGGGCCTAAATCCATCGTTTTTTGCTCACCATGCCATTCCAGTTTGAACCCAGCCATATGCAAATCAGTCTTGACCCTGTGCCTCATGGGAACAGTCCAGCCCGAACTGCCAAGCCAGGGTCCTCCCTGGACTGGAAACAAGCATCCTAGGACCGGTTTCGGGGTTTCACCCCTCTTCAGCCAGGATAGCTTGATTCCAGTGGCATGGAGAGCACGGGACCCATGTCTGGGCATACCCGTTCCACTCGGGGTGACAAATGCAAAAACAACAGTTGATGGACAGAATGCAGAACAATGTCATACATTCACCCCAGTACAGCGATCTGGGCCTAAATCCATCGTTTTTTTGCTCACCATGCCATCCAGTTTGAACCCAGCCATATGCAAATCAGTCTTGACCCTGTGCCTCATGGGAACAGTCCAGCCCGAACTGCCAAGCCTGGTCCTCCCTGGACTTGAAACAAGCATCCTAGGACCGGTTTCGGGGTTTCACCCCTCTTCAGCCAGGATAGCTTGATTCCAGTGGCATGGAGAGCACGGGACCCACGTCTGGGCATACCCGTTCCACTCGGGGTGACAAATGCAAAAACAACAGTTGATGGACAGAATGCAGAACAATGTCATACATTCACCCCAGTACAGAGATCTGGGCCTAAATCCATCGTTTTTTTGCTCACCATGCCATTCCAGTTTGAACCCAGCCATATGCAAATCAGTCTTGACCCTGTGCCTCATGGGAACAGTCCAGCCCGAACTGCCAAGCCAGGTCCTCCCTGGACTGGAAACAAGCATCCTAGGACCGGTTTCGGGGTTTCACCCCTCTTCAGCCAGGATAGCTTGATTCCAGTGGCTTGAAGAGCACGGGATCCACGTCTGGGCATACCCGTTCCACTCGGGGTGAGAAATGCAAAAACAACAGTTGATGGACAGAATGCAGAACAATGTCATACATTCACCCCAGTACAGAGATCTGGGCCTAAATCCATCGTTTTTTTGCTCACCATGCCATTCCAGTTCATTGTAATGGCATGTCATCTTGGTTGTGGCTCGTTGACATCTCAAATTACTACGGTGTTCACATATGCGTGTTTTTATTTTTGTTGAAGTCATGCCGACGTAATGCATGTTGCATGGGCAGGTGATCAAGTATATTACGCCCTTTGAGTCGCAATTGGTGAACCTGCGTTGTTCCCAAATGGTGTGGTTGCTAAAAGTGATCTTTTTACTGGTCTGTGTCAAATAGCACACACTGCAATTCCCACACGGGTGATGACCGCTAATGGGTGCTATGAAACCCTGATTTGGTTGGTCGTCCCGAAGAGTGCGTGGTCGTGTATGGACCAGCATATCCTTCAGATTGCGATTCCTTCTATGGGAAAACATAGGTTTAGGTAAAGAGGTAGTGCTGCCATTTAGAATTCTCCAGTGCTTATTGATTATTTTAGTCATTGTGTTGGATGCGCTGTTGTATGTTGTTATGTAGATTGGGCGTGTCTCATCAGTTACTCTTGTAGTGTGATCCAATAGGGCTTGTCTGTCATTGTTTCTTGCCCTTTTCATCGCCTTAGCCACTATTTTATCTGGGTAGTTGCGTGCTTTTAGTTTTGTGCTCAGATCTGTTGCTTGTGTTTTGAAATCGTTGATTTTGGAAAAGTTGCGCCTTAGTCGCAGGAATTTGCCAAATGGTAGGTACTCCCTAAGGTGTCTCGGATGGTGACTGTCAAAACTTAAAAGGCAGTTTTGGCTGTGGCTGTAAAGTGTGTCGTCGTTTTTTAAACCCACCCCATTGGGGAAAATGTTGAGGTCTAGAAAGACCATTTCGGTTCTCGAGATGGTGTCCCTTCCTGCACATAAACAATCCAAAATGGCTTTGTTTTACTTCTACGTGTGCTGCATTCTGCAGCACACATAGAAGTAGCAAATTGTCATTATTTAATGTTTGTTCATGGCTAGGACGGGACCCCTTCCTGCACATAAACAATCATTAATGTTTTTTTGTTCTTTCTATGTGTGCTGCCGAATGCAGCTGACATAGAAGAAGCAAAAACTAGGAGAAATAATAGCATTTCTCCACGTGCACCATTCTAAAGCCTGCTCTTGCATGGCATTAGTTTTTGGCGCTGCCACAGATTTACACCTCCTTGTAAATCTGGGACAGCCTCAAAAAGCAATGGATGTTGCAGTGGAACGCCCACAGCAACACACATTGCACACCCCTTTGCTACAGAGGACTGCAGCAGAAAGGGACATAATTTACAAGGTGGCATTAAGCCACCCTAAGTGTCTTAGCTCCACCTTGTAAATATGGAAAATGGTGCTACGCCACCGGAGCGTCCAAAAAAGTAATGCTTCAGTGCTGATAGGGGCTTGTAAATATGCCCCTATGCTATGAATTAATGTCTGTAAGGCGACAGCCCTGAGTGGGTAGAAAAAACATGATGCGGCCAGTCCGGAGCTCAGGCACTGAATGCATTGTTCAATTTGTGTCCACAATTTCCTTGGGGGAATTAGGGTTGTCATGTTCTGAGGTTGCAGACACCATCCGGTCCCCTGTCAGTTAAGGGCCCAGATGGTGCACTGTGAGCTAGCCAGCAATTAAGTCAATATATTCTGAAGGTATGAGTGGACTCAGTCCCACAACGTTTTGAAGCTTATGTTTTCCTAAACGCGCAGTCTTACTGAGAAAGTAGGAACCGTACGACATTAAAAAATTTCCTGAATGGAGCATGTGTGTCATTACAGGTATGATTGTGTATGAGTATTGAGCCTAGTGCCAAATGTTGGCAAAAATGCTGGCCCTGGCATAACAGTGTTAATTCTTCGTAACTTGTGAACATTCATGCCCACCCTTGTTAAAATGCTGGACCTGGCATAATGGGTATCCAAAGAAGGTAACTGACCCCTAGTAAAGTTCTGGTTCTGCCAGAATGATGTTACTTCCTGGCTTATTGTGGCCCTCCATGCAAGTCCTGGCAGATTGGTGGAAATATTTTCCATTTTGTTGGCATCTTAGGTAGGATGGTGTCAAACACAGGTCCTAGCTTAATGATGGTAATTACGGGCATACTTTAGTAGTGGTCCTGGCAGAATGTTGGCAATTCTCGCCATATTGTGGGCATCCATTGCACATGGTCATTATTGATCTATTGTCAGCATCTTGGTTGTATGTAAGAATTTCAATGTAAAAAGACCCAGCTACCAAACTATTGTTGCAAAAATATGGATTACCAAAATATTGGCAAGGCAAGTATAGATAAGAAAGTATAGATTTAACATTTTTATCTACACATCTACATATATTGAAGATATGTAAATTGTCCAGATATGTATATATAGAGTTAAGTATAGTAAACCCAGACCTATTGTTGAACTTGGCCCTGTGTGCGGGGTTACCCCCCAAACATTTTGCCTTCACCCCTCCTATTTTCTGACCCTGTTTTTGTTGGCCTTTAGGACTGTGCACTTAACTGCTGCTAACCAGTGCTAAAGTGCTTGTACTCTTGTCATGTAGTTCCTACTAATCGGTAGGATCTGCACATTGTTTGGACAGCATAAACTAAGGGTTTGGTTTCTCGACTGATTCCGGACACCCCCGAAGGATATGTTGGCTTAGAGAGCAGCTACCTCACAGTGCCACCGTAAGCCCCCATAACCTATCAAGGAGCGAATGGTTTTCTGGCAACCACTGAACATTACGACCTTGAACCCTCAGGGATCGTGAAAACAGTGCAGAACCTTTTGCTCAGTCACTCGTGCTCACTTGTTCTCAGAGAAGTATAGAGAGAATACACAGTGAGATATTTTTAATAATATTTATTGAACCAACGTTATTCTAGCATAAAATACGTGTGCTGCAATGATTATTAAACAGAAGCAGATAAACGTAATTACAAGGACCAAAAGCGTAAATAGTAGATATAGTTCTACCAAGGTGCTGAAACTATGTATATATGCAGGCATATAAAAAAAGTCAGTAATCTTGCGTACTCCCACAATGCGAACCCTACTCTAAGTGTACATAGAGTGTGTGTAGGTGTAAAGCCAAGAATCCCCCCAAGGGACGAACCAACCCTATTACTTGATGGGATAGAGTGAAGGACCTGTCTTGGTCCCGGACCGGATACCCCTCATGAGATGTCAGACTGCTGCGTGGTGATTTCTCAGCATGCAAGGACCTTAGTGTCAGTGGAAGTGCCTCCTCTGCCAATCTATCGGGGATGCTCATCTTTCATAATAGAAAGCAGCCTTGCGATGTGTGGATAGATTAGCAATGTTATTGATATGTAGATAGCCCTGTCACCCCGTGGATGAAGATAGTGATGAAATTTGTACATAGTACGAAACAAGACCTTGTACATGATGTTCAGAGCGTTGTGATAATGTTGTGCGAAGCTAGATGTGAAAACAAGTTTAGTTTTAGGGAAACTAATCTAACATTGTCGTGCATGCAAATATGTGCAAAAGATCCCAGCTGAAAATGTTATTTGTGAGGACAATGTAAGAAATAAGCTGCTTAGCTACATGGGCCTTATTTGGGAATATAACACTCTCTCCACTAAACAAGATAAAAGGGGATTACACCCAAATGCACATTTGATGAAATATAAGTTCCTAGTAAAGTGGTACTACATGTTCCCAAGGGGATGTAATTAAAATGCTACTAGTGGGTCTGCAGCAATCATCGTCGCACCCACTGAAGTAACCTTTCTAAACATGTTTCAGACCTGCCATTGCAGTCTGTGTGCAGTTTTAAACTGCCAGTTCGACCCAGCAAAATAAACCTTTTGCCAGGCCTAAACCCTTTTAATATATATTTCACCCCTAGGGTAGGACCTTGTGAGAAATTGGATTGTTGCTTGAGGGGGTGAAATCCTACTCAAGCAACACGGGAATCCTTGTCTGGGTGAACTACAAAGAGTCAGCAAATTATCCTGTGCTTAAGGGTCTGGTAGCTTGGCACAAAAGCAGCCAGGCTTAACTTAGAGGGAATATGCAAAGTATTTCTGCAGCACTAAAAACAGTAATAAAGTGGAAAAAACTAAGAAAAATCCCACCCAACTTAGCAAAATAGAGTATATTATAATAAATTATTTGACAGCAAAATGACAAAAATCCAATCAGTAGGACCCAAGATATGCAATTTCAAAGATTTAGGGTAAGTATAGTCACCTGGTTGTGCGAGACCGGGTGTAAGTCATAAGTTAAGGCTGTCCGCGATGAAGCACAGGCTGGATATAGGGACTAGGTTAGTCCAGCTGAAAAAGTTACCTTATTAAAGTCCAGTGCGAAGAGTCCAGTTAATGTTGGAGGAGGCCGCGGGGAGCAGGGAGAGCTGTAATGGATGGTCATCACTGTAGCACGAAGATCCTGTCGGGCGTCGCAGACGGTGATTGCTTGAGCTTTGCTTTGCCAGTCACCGCAGGCTGTCAAAGCTGTATCGCAAAGTGCAGATCTTGCATTGCTGGTCGTCGTTGGCAGTCGGTGTAGCCCAAAGAGTTGACTCCACAGTAGCTTTGCGTTAGCGGTCATTACTGGCGGCAAGATATTGGCACAACAGGCGCATCCAACGGTCACGGAGAGCCCAAAACTTCACGATTTCTCCTTACTCAGAGAAAGGGTGCACTCTGATACCAACCAAGGGACCAGGACCTGGAAAGGTGCCTTTTGGGGATCAGGGACACACTCTTGCAGAGGCCAGCAGGGTTTAGGCAGGTCCAGTTGCAGATTCAGTTATAGCAGGTCAGCTGGACAGTTGCAGGGATACCTCTGGAGCTTTGTATGTCCCTGTAGCTCTGAACAGAACTCACTTCAGGTAGCCTCCGACATCAGGTCAGTCCTTAGGCAGCAGGGCAGTGTTATGGCAGCAGGGTAGTCATTCTTCTGTAGTATCCACAGGCTCAAGACAGTGCTAAAGAGTGGATCTGAGGGTCCTTCTTTTATACCTGGTGCCAGCTTTGAAGTGGAAGAAACTTCTGGGGTTTTCCCCCACAGAAGTGTCAGAAGTTTCCGGTCTCCCTCCCCTAGTCATAGTCTGTCTGCATCATGTGAGATTGTGGTACCCCCTACATTTTTCATTTTAGGTCTGGGAAAAGGGAAAGGAAAAAATCAAGACAAAGCACAATATCCCATGCAACCTGTATTTCTACTGTTACAGCTCAAAGCGCACAGTGGACTGACTGAAAACAGATTACAACCAATTATATTTAATGCATTTGCATATTTTTTATTTTCCTATTTATTTTTGACATTGGTAAATGTATTCTACAACAGATTTAAAATTCTTGTCCACAATATTATTTTTTATTCTCTTGACCGTCAAATCTTTACTTTCTTATATATCAAACAACATTTTTGCAAAGCTTTTATATATTTTCCATAATTTTTTTTTATAATACACATTATTGCAATAAGATAGCATATATGATTATTTTCTCCAAATCCCTCACTCCACTCACTAATTCATTCCCAGAAAACACATCCTCTCATATATACCACTCATACTAATCTCAGCTACACCCCACATTTACCAAGCGCTACAATGGGAAAAAGATGCGGGCAGGGTTTCGCATAAAAGCAGTCAATGCACGTTTCGGTGGGTGAAAAATTATTCCAATCCACCTTCTTCATTACCACATGATATAGGGCTTGTGCTATGGTTGGTCAATGGGCAATTGTGTCGTTCTCAGTGAACTCATAATATATATTGTGTGGAGATATTTTATTGCAAGTGTCCCTGTCCTAGGGGCACTTAGATTATATATGAGACTCCTTTGTATTTCTCCTCACGCCTGAAACATGAACAACATGTTGTCCTATGCGTCTCCCGAGACCCTCAAACAAATTCTGCATATATCACTGGGGCGCCCTGCTAAAAGTCTTCCTTAGAAGTGCCATGGATGATCACATGCTCCTGGCATTCCAAAAGGGTTGAGCAGCCTGTCTACAGTCACAATAGGCTAGTGTGAAGTTCTTTATGTTTGAGCTGAGGCAGGGTCTTTGAAGTGCGAGTGGGACTGTGCACAGCTCTGCCCCCTCATCCCAGTAGGATGGCCCATCCTCCCAACAACCAGACCCTCTATTGTGTGACCGTCTAGGAGGAATACACAAAGGCAAAATGGACTTAGT
This sequence comes from Calotriton arnoldi, assembly GCA_963921515.1. NCBI lineage: Eukaryota > Metazoa > Chordata > Amphibia > Caudata > Salamandridae > Calotriton > Calotriton arnoldi. The sequence goes on from CAWUFW010007403.1 coordinate 310,370, forward strand.
CATGTGACCTAGGTAACAGGACGCAGTCACAAAATGGTTAGAACAAGAAAATGGGGAAAGGGATGCATTTTGACACTTCTTACAAGGCACAGACTTCAGATCCCCTGTTTGCCAACAATCTATAGGCAAAAAACGTCAGTTTAACTCTGGGGATTGATGTATCTGTTTGAGAGATCTGAGTTTTACTTGTCTGAGTTTTGACCCATCATAATGAAGCGCAGAGGGATAGTGTGCATCAAGCGAAGCACAATTTCTAACATACAGATTAAAGAATTCTTTTTTATGTAGACAGCTCAGTAGGTTACTGTTTTTGTCACAGAGACCCTTTTGTTAATTGCAGTTCATAAGATACAATCCTAATATAGCCAGGGCCACTGGAATTATGTGGCAGGAAAGGGCAAAATTATGCAGCAGGGTTGAGTAAATTATGCTGGAAGCAAAGGCAAATTATGCAGCATAATGTGGCACATTTCTTAATAGTATTACTTAATTATTTCATAATTTTTAAACTTGATAGCACTTTCTGGCCATTGGCTGCATCTCATTTGTACCAGTTTAATACTCAAAAATAGCAATAAGCAACAGAATGGTGACCAGTACAGCTTTGCAAAGGGCCTTCCACCATGCAGCAAAACGTGTCACGGCATGTTTTGCAATGTTTGAACTATTTGAGCAAGAAAAAAAAAATTGGGGTTAAAATCTGCAGATTAAGCTGCAGATGATGGATTAAGTGGCAAATGTGACAAATCTACAATTATGCGAAAATTGCCACAGCCAACCCAATTGCATAATTCCAGTGGCCCTGAATATAGCACAGTGAGCTATGGGCCAAAATAAAAATGCAGCATCGAAACTGCAAAGCACGGGTTTACAGCCTTATGGTTTTTCTCTAATCTTTCATTATTCTAAGGTTGATAAATAGGGTTCCTTTGGATAATAAAAATTACTTATCAGTAAACACAACCCCAACCAGTATGTTATGTTTTAAATCCTGAGTTTGTATTTCTCCAGACTTAGCAGTCTAAACATATAATGCCTACCAGTATGAATGGCATGTGGCTCCTACACTTTGTAGCCCTCATTGTCTTAAGCAGGGCCACTGGAATTATGCATCTGCGGAGAGCCAAATTATGTGGCAGGGTTGAGTAAATCATGCAGCAAGAAAAGGCAAATTATGTGGCGTAATGCAGCACATTTTGTAACAGTATTACTTAATTATTTTGTCATTTTTAAACTTGTTAACACTATCTGGGCATAGCTTGCACCTCATTAGTACCAGTTTAACATCCAAATATAGCAATAAGCAACAGAAAGGTGACCAGTCACTCTTTGCAAAGGGCCTTCCACTGCATAGAAAAATGTGTTCCTGCGTTTTTAGTAGCCTTTGAATCATTTGAGCTAAAATCTGCAGAATATACGGAAGATGATGGATTATGTGGCAAATGCAGCAAATCTATAATTATTCGAAAATCACAGAAGCCGGACAATTGAATAATTCCAGTGGCCCTGGACTCAAGTTATATTTCCTATACATTGGTTTACACACTTATGCAAGCCATTGTGTCTACATAATATGTTTGTGATATAACGCACTCCAACACCTACTGTACCCTACATACCTGGAATGAGTAGCTGTGTAAAAGAACTTAACTACACATGAGAGCGGGTCTATGTAGAGATGAGGGACACCATTGAGGGTGCTACTGATTCAATCCTTGGAGAAGGAGGTCTGTCTTGGGTGGGTAACAACAAATATTCTCACCCCATCTAGCACCAACACTACAGCCAGCCCTGTCAAAGGCGTAGCTATCATTCCTGCAGCCTGTGGATTGCCCCAGGCCCTGAGGTAAAAGCACTTCAGCAGCTTTTTCTCTTTTCTCGACTCCATCTTCTTCTGTTGTCTTCTTTTCTCTTTTCACCATCTGTTCTTTCTCTCAACTGGCAGGCACTTGTTTGCTTTTCTCTTCTCTTACTGTTCACTCTCACTGTTCCAACCTTCTGTCTCAGCGCATAGCTCTCTCTTCTTTCTCACCATCATTTCCCTCTCTTTTTCACACTTTCTAGTAGTGCTACTGCCTGTGAACTATAAGTCTATGTTCAGCAACAGAGCAATGCTCCTGGCACTATTATTCATGGTATGGGGTAGAATTGTTAAATCTGCCTCATATGTCGGGCATCAAATTCTGCTTGGAGTGGATATGTTTACTAGTTTTTTCATCTTTAAATCTGTTCAGCTATTTGTGAATGTTTGCTCAACACTCCAATTGTAATACAAACTAAAGAACATAAATCTATTTTGGCTTGTGCTTCTGTCAGATGTCCATTTCATAATCGTGAAACGTCCTCAGATGTTTCCCTAAAAATGACCTTTAGTCCTGAATTTTTGCCCTGAATTTTAACCCTATGCCCTGAATTTTTACGGCCACTGTCCAGAATTTGCCTTCTTGACAGTTGATCACCCTAAATGCAGCCCCAGACCTGTGGCTTCATTGACCAGAAGTCGCGCAACGCATCTTGATGCCAGCATCGCAGCTGACAACACTGACCCAGTGCAATGCATCTCGATGGAGGACCATGCACCACTGTTCCTGCTCGATGGTTCGTCAACACAGCGCGGCACAGGCCAACGCGCACTTCACATCTTGATTCCAAGGACACAAGGTACTATCTCAGCAGGACAAACTTTGTCCTGTGCCCAGCCTGCGCTCCATCACGGTCTGCCTGAACTTGTGACCCTGTCCAGGTCAACGCAACCAGATAACCGTAATTGGCGCCATTTGAATTTTAGCACTATTTTCCCCGAAATCTTTGAAACTGCATAACTTTTTCTGCTCATTGAATTGTTGGATTTTTGTTGTTTTGGTATCACTTTATTTATTAAAGATGACTCTATTTTCGTAGATTGGTGTGAGATCTTCCTTGTGTTGTTTTTTCACTTTATTACTGTTTGAGTGCTGATGAATTACTTTACACATTGTCTCTAAGTTAAACCCGACTGTTTTTATTGCATGCTACCAGAAGGCTAAACACAGGTTAATATAGTGACTCTTTTGTGGTTCACCCTGGCGAGGATTGAGGTTGTTGCTTGAGAAGGGTTTCATCCCCTCAACCAATAATCCAATTTCTCACATCTATATACTTATCTTGTTAATATTTTGTACATCGGTATTGTTGCTACAATATTTTGGTAGCACAATTTTAAAACACAATGGGCCATATTATCAAGAACGGCGATAACATTATTGCCGCTTTAGCAGCAGGAAACTGCCGCTAAAGCGGCGATAAGGGGCTTGATAATATGCCCTATAGAATTTGAATAGAAGCCCAGGTTCTGGTGTGAAGGACATCAAACCTGGGCTTTTATTGGAATTCTATAGGGCATATTATCAAGCCCCTTATCACCGCTTTAGCGGCAGTTTCCGCTAAAGCGGCGATAATGTTATCGCCGTTCTTGATAATATGGCCCAATGTTCTGGTACCATGTCAGCATCTTTGGTACAAAGATGCCCTCACCTTGATTAACATCAGTCCTAGCACTTCGGTGACAATTCTAGGCATATTGTGCGCATGCTTGGCATGTTGGTGCTCAGTACAAATTGGAGTGGGCTGGGCTTTATGGTGGTAATTATTGACATGTTATAGATATCCATGGAGTAATGATTCCTGTCTCTGGCATTATTCTTCCCAATGCAGAATGGTGGTAATTCTTAACAGATGGGAGCATCATGGCACAAAGGTGCCAATCAAATCAAGTCAATTTAGTAGTAAGTCTTGGCACATTGTGAGAATCCTTTACAGAATGGTTCCCACCCCTGGCATAATTTTGACTACTACACTGTCTGGGTAATTAGCATATTGAGACCACCTGTAGCACAGTGGTGCCCACTCCTGGTATTACACCAACCTCTGCATTCTGGTGCTAATTCACGATATATTGGTATGCCATAGTGCTGGCCCTGTCTGAATGGTATTTCCTGGCATATTGTGGGCATACATAGAATGGTGGACCTAAAGCACAAATGTAAATATTAAATTCAAGCAGGTTCAGAGAAGTGAGAGACCGGTGCTGCTGGTAATAAGTGAAGAGTATTCTAGTTACTTGATGAAAAGAAACGATGTGCCTGTCAAAGGAGAGGGACAATTAACAAACACTCGCTTACAAAAAAACTGTGGTGAAACTCTTAGAGCATAGTCCTGCAGTTCCATATTACAAAAAAGTCAAAATGGCAACATGGTCAACCATATCAAAAGTAGCCAAGAAGTTCCACATTATTATTACAATATATAATTTATAGAGTTCTCTGCTACACAAAGAAAGGCATCTTGGCACTGAGAATGTCCATCAACGCATGCCACAAACTGCAAATGAATGCTTAGAAAAGCCAAGTTCTCCATTTTATTTTGTAGAGTGTAAAACGTGTTCCCTGAGTAATGGAAACAGGAAGGTCATTCCATCTTTTTGAGGTCAGGAGAGAGAAAGCCTGACCCCGAAAAATCCAGGGAATGGTTACCGAAGAGGAAGTAAAAACATTTTTTATTGATAATTAATTAAAACCTTTCAGTATATACAATGGTCCTCAATCCATTCCATAAAATGTATCCAATGTTATAAAAACCACATTCATAAATTGCACAAAACTGCTTATTAAAGTGCATTCTGTGCCATTAAAACACATAAGGATTGCAGCTTTACAACTTCGTAACTGCTGAAACATTTGTATTACAAATCTTTTCTGGCTAATGAAACAAGCATTTGCAATGCAATAGGTCTCGCATTCACACGAGTTTGAGCTATTTGCATTGTAAATGCCTTTTATTTATGTTTTGGGTTCTAAACATAAATAAAAGGCTTTGTCATTTACAATACTAATAGCTTCAACTCTCGCAAATGCGAGACCTATTGCATTGCATTAAAGGGCCTTCTCAACCGCTTGTTAGATTGTAAATATCAGAGGAAGAGACCGGCCTGTGACGTCTTCAAAGTAGTGATAAACCGTGCCTCGTGCCCTGGGCTAGTGAGCTTGGATTGAATAAATCCCTACATTTTTGTGTTGTAGCTTTGGTTCACTACAAGTGGTATGAGACATCGCTGAACAATAAGTTGTAAAATCAAAAGTTAGGGACTGGAAACGTGCTGGCCTAGGATCACAGGAGTTATTCTTCTTGGCTCCTCATTGTCCCCCCTTCCGGTACAGCTACCACCAACCTTGTCCCCAGTCCTGGGCTTCCACTTGACAGCCTAGTGCATGCTGGGGTTTGAAGTCTTAGTTTACTCACATTGAACCAACTAGGGTAAAAGCAACCGGGGGGCTATTCTCACTGCATGTTAAGACCGACATGTTCTCTTTCCTGGGCTGGGCTTTCACCTACAAATCATTCCTGCTGGTCTGGTTCCAATTACCACAATGCATTAGGTTGTCACATGAAAGCAGAGGACTGGAAAATATGCACGCGCTGACACGGCCTCCCCACGTGATAACACTGATTGTAGCAGAATTCACTAATACTGCGGGTCACTCGATGTGTAAGGGGCACATGAAATAGTAGTGGGTGTACTGGAGATGCACTATCGGATGGCATCTCCAGCAAGCAGTTCTCACTTCCAACGCTAGCCTAGAGCCCAGACGCACCCAAAATGAAAGGCCAACGCACTCACCCAGGTTAACGAAGCTCATGACCATGTCGGCGTCGGTGAGGAAGTTTCTATCCTGCAGGCTGACGGCGGGTGTGCCCTGGGTAGTGAAGATGGGCTTGTAGGGGTAGGGGAAGCCGCCGTCCACCTCCTCCTCCACGGCCATGGCGTTGTAGAGGTCATATAGCACATATATTACTAACATATACATACAGAAACGAAAGCAACCTTAGTGCTAACGATCTCGATTTGTCTAATGGAATATTTATGGGGGGCACAAGCTCCCGGGCAGAAGAGGCGTGCATACCACGACCCTTCCCTGCGCCCCTGGGAAATCACGGCCAAGAAGACGAACCAGCAATGCACAGCACCTCCTCCCCGCTCTGGTTTTATATATCACCCCACCTATAGTAGCACAGCCACCCAACAACATGGCGCCCTTTACAAGGGTGCATATATGTTGCCAGTCCAACATTGCGCGTGTCACGGATACAGCCCCCACCATCAAGGACATGTCAGAGATGTGTACCTGTTGCCGGGCTCGCTCCCAGCCAGCCGCCGCCTCCTTCGCTAGTACAGCCGCCGGGAAGCCCAGCCCAAGCAACGGGAGCACACATCACTGGCCCCACCTCCTGCCGCCGATGTAACCAATGGAGGACACTGAGGGGTCTGCAGACCCAACCCGCAGGAAAATGATGGCCAATACCAGCACACAGAGCAGCACGATATAGGTGGTGACCTTTCTACGGCTTGGCTATGCTCGGAATACCTGGGGTTACCTCCTGCCCAGACATATACCTGGCACAGCATACACCCCCGGATACGACATCCAATTGCATCAAACGTCACCTCCTGTCCAAACATATACCTGTCTCAGAATAAATCGCCGGCTACGACATCCCAGCGCATCAAACGTCAACCTCCTATTTAGGGTTATGCCAGCATCAAACGTGTTTACCATGATCAGAGAGACAGATTGCAATTATCCATTAAGGAGCCAGCGCCTTGTAGTTTGCCACATGTAAGCAAAACATATAACGTTAATTGGCTCAGTCTAGGTCTTAAAAATACCTCAAGAAAAACAAACACAGAGACACATTAAGAGGAGCATGTGGGACAGTGTGTAGTTCTTACAACAACCTATGCACTGCAGTGCATAGAATAACAAGCTGTCGACACGCCATTGCGCGAATGTAGAAAAATAAATAGGAACATGAAAGCGCGCCATGCGTGTTGTGCCTGCCTGCAGTGGGAAAAACTCATTACAACAGCCGTCAAGCAAACGATCCAGTCCGGGTGGGCGGGGCCTAAAGGAGACAGGGCGGTCACCAAAAAGCCTCACTTTCAATCAGAGGCCAGCGTTTACCATAAAGGATGACGCCGGCCAATAGAAAGGATGGGCGGAGCTTACACTCCACTTCCGAAAGCAACCCGACGACAATAGATCTCGCAGAGCGAGCAACGCATGCGCTGCGACGCTAGGCGAGACCTAAAAAGACAGACAGCAGAACAGAACATGAGAAAGCGACTATTTTTTATAGTTACAAAAATGGCATGCCAGATTTTGAACCTCCAAGATTGCACTACATCTTCTGCATCGAATAGCATAAACCGGATGAGTCTGTGCTGACTTATTGTCTCCGATGTGATAGCAAGGTGAAAACACGGTTGGGGCTTGATTACCTCATAGCTCCCCATGACTAGTTTTCTATGCGCCTTGAATCTAAAGTTTTTCAGATTTTTTTTTACTTGATTTGCTAATTATCTCCTTCCTCTTTATTTGCTTGAAGCTTCCATAGGAGAGGCTCCGTACTCATTAAGGTGCATCGTAAGCTCTAATAACAAGGAATTATTAGCAGAATGCCACAGAGCTTCGGAGCCTTTGCCACTGAATCATCTGCATGAGTTTATGTTTGTTTTTTTCCAATATATACCAATATCTTAGTAGGGCTGCATTTAGTGAAATTGATTGGTCGAATAGATTGTAGGCTTATATGATCCTGGTTGGTTGAATTTAGAAGCCTGAAAACTGATTTATAAAGTTTTCTCTGGGCCTGATTAATCCAGTGATTGAGATTTCTAGGGAAGGCTTAGAATCCATAGCTGAGAGACAGGAGAAATGTTGCCATTTTTACTTTGAGTAGTGCCATGAATGAAGGTCTGTCAAGATTTTTTGATAGTTTTCTGAATGCATATTTTTGCTATACTGCTTTATTTTCTAGTGATTGAACGTCCAGGTTACATTGTCCGGTAGCTTGCATCTGACTCCGAGGTATTTGTAAAATAAAGCAAAATGGATCAGTTTTCTGTCCAATTTCCAAGTGGAGTTGACACTGCAGTGCCCTGAAAATATCAGCACTTTGGTCTTTTCCTGATTTACTTCTAATTTGTTATTTTCACAGTATACATTAAATTTATTTAAAGTGTGTTGTAGACCAACAGAGGTGTAATGTAGAATGTCTATGGGACTGATTTAGAGTGTGGTTACTCTGTGAGGGCAACAGACTATTTTACTCAGTCACCCTGACTGAGTAACCACACTCCAAATTTAGAGATTACACTTCCCCAGCGGACGTCTCTTACATTGGCAGGAACTATCGTCACGGTGTTTCCTGCAGGCTCGGCCTGTGCAGGTAAGAGCAGTGGGGCAGGGGGAGTCGACAGACAACGATGAGGGAAACTTAAATTTAGAAAGACGAAAACCACTTACCTTGCGCTTGCCGCATCACCGACTCAGTGATGCGGCAAGCACAAGGTAAGTAGTATTCGTTTTTTTAAATTTAAGGTTACCTCGTCATCGTCTGTCGACTCCCCCACCCTGGCCCCCGCTCTTACCTGCACGAGCTGCTCCTGGTTTCCTGTCAATGTATTGATAATGTACTATATGGCTCTGACAACAGCCGTACAGAACACTTTCAATTTCTTTTCTTTTTATTTTCCAAAAGAAAATCCCAAAGCGGGATTTTCTTTTTGAAAATAAAAAAACAATGACCCCCCTCGACATGGGAGTTTTCTCCCATGACTTGGGGGTAATTAAAATATTTTTAATTTCACTTGCTGCCACCTTTTGGATAGTGGTAAGTAAATGAAAAACCTTGCTATTTTTTACTCCTATTCTAAATAGGGCGGGCGGACAAATGGCAAAAGCTCAAAAGGCTCTTATTCTGTCAGGCTGTCGTAGGTGTAAGTAAGCTGTGGAGGCTAGCTGTCTCTGCCGCTGACATATTGGAGGGCTACCTATCTCTAAATGAGTCAGTGGACCTTCAGTACAGTGGAAAGGATACTTAATTGTTATCATGATGGTACACCATTTCCACTGCACTCTAAATCAGGCCCTTTGTCATCTGCTAGCAGAGGCGTAACGCAAAATGCTGGGGCCCCTCTGTGTAATGCGATGAGGGCCCCCTGAGTCTCCCATATCTCCCAGTTATTCCTTGGCCTTGGGCCCCCCTGCATTGAAGGGGCTACAGGGGCCTGTATTATGCCCCTGGTGGCAAACTGAATCAGTCGTACTGGATGCCCATTCAACTTTAGCAGACACGCTCTTGGATTAGATAAAGGGCCAGATGTAGCAAAATAGGATTTTGCGAGTCCTTAATAGCGATTTTTTGTGAGTCGCAAATAAGGAATGGCCTCCCAATCATTCCTATGGGCCAAGAGGCCCATAGGAATGAATGGGAAGTAGCGTCAGTAATTTGCGAGTACCTAATAGGTACTCGTAAATTACGACGCTATTCCAGGGATGCAAGGGTTCCTAAAGGACACCCTGTTGCACCCTGAAATGTGCAGGTATGCACATGTGGCACACATACATGCCCAAAGGGCATGTATGTGTGCCACATGGTACTTCGAAACATGCATGAAATTGCATTTTTAAAGGAAATCGCAATTTACCACCAACCTGAAGTTGGTGGTAATTTGCGATTCCTTACAGCAAAATCGCAATTTGCGATGTCTCCCAGAATAGCATTTAGGGAATCGCAAATTGCGATTCTCTAAATGCTTGCGCAAAATAGGGAATCGCAAATTTTGCGATTCCTTAATTTGCGAGTGGGTTTTTCACTTCCTACATTGCACAGCGCTATTTTGCGGTCGCAAACGTTGAAATTCTGCGAATTTCAGCATTTGCGATCGCTATTTCGCTTCCTACATCTGGCCCTAAGTCTCTTCAATGTCTGCCACATATAAATTAAATACAGCTGAGGCCAAAATACAGTCTTGTTTAAAGCCATTATTTAGAAATGTTGTGCCTCTCAAAGTCCCATCAGCCCTCAATTTAACTTGGATCCAATTGTTGGAACATAATTAAATTATTGATTATAATATTTTATTTGAGTTCCTCACTGATCAATTTTGCCCAAAATAGGCCTCTATTCTTTTTATTGAAGCTTTCGTGAAATCTATAAAACATGCATAAAGATTACCACTTTTAGCCATTTTCTTATAGACCAGTAAGGATAGTGTCACAGTGGTGACACAGTTTCTCTTTCCACTCTGAAACCAGTTGCAAATCAAGGAATCAGTTTTCTGTCTGATGTGCAGATCTTAGAGTATCAGGGTACCAGAGAATTGGAGTCAACATCCAGGAGAGCTATAAGCCTGTCGTTTGCAGGTTTCAATATATTTCCTTTTTTATCTATTGTATATAGATAAAATAGTTGCCATGATATCAGAACTGTAGAGGTAGTGTAGCAGTTGTCAAATATCTTTCCCATTGGTTCCAGCCAACAGGCTGGTTTGATTTTGAACATTGCTGTTGGCAGATCAGTCCACTCTGGTGCCATGTCCTTTCTGCTTTTGTTATTATTGACAATAGTTGTTTGTGAATTTTCCAATATGGCAGTGACATTTCATCCTATATGATTGTGCTTCTTGGTGCTGTAGATTTTTCAGACGTGATTGAAGAACAACCCAGTATTGTGTCATCTTTTAATTTCGGATCTTCTGCCTCATATAAAACTTTTCCATAGGTCTCCCGGTAAGAACCATTTATGGTTTTGCCCACTGGCGTACTACCTGCATTTGTAATTCTATTTTCCCACTGCCAGAATTCACTCATATTTTGAGAAAGGCTGGCTTTGTAAAGAAACACCCATTGTTTTTAGTTGGCAGCTCTTTTGACTTTCCAGATAATATTGCAGTGTTGTTGCTTAATTTCATGCATCAGCTCATTCCTTTTATTGGTTTTTGATGCCAATCTGATTATACTAGATACATTCCTCTTTTCTTATCTCAATTTTCACATGAATCATGAGTTCTAATTCATTAAGATGATTGATGGAGGCCTCTGTAGATTCGATTGCAAGATTGATCATTTTGTATCAATGGCCTGACTCCAGCTGGTGGGATTGTAAGGTGTTGTCAACTAGACTGTCTTGGTGCAGTGGTTATAACCCAGTGTAGGAAAGTGCCCCTTTTTGCATGGTTGCCCCCCATGTTTTGCCTAATGTTGATGAACTTTGACTGAGTGTGCCCTGGGTTCCTGCCAATCAGGGACCCAGGGCCTATGTTCTTTCCCTAAACTGTACTGTTGCAAAATCCAATTGGCAACTCTCTGGCCACATGTAAGTCCCTTGTAAAAGGTACCACTGGTAACAAGGACACTGTGACCAGGGAAGGCCCTTAAGGGCTGCAGCACTTATTATGCCATCCTTAGGGGCCCTGTACCTTTACACACACACACTGCCATTGCAGGCTGTGTGTTTTGGTGCAGAACAAAGTAAAGATTCGACATGGCACACATCCCTGTGTGCCATGCCTACAATCCACTGCCCTGGCCTAGGTAAGCCACCCCTCTAGCTAGGTACACTATACCAGTGGTGAGGGTACAGATGCATGAGCCCTGTACCCCTACAGTGTCTAAGTCAATTCTTAGACATTGTAAGTGCGGTAATGCCATAAAGAGTATATTGTCTGAGAGTTTGTCATTACGAACTCCACAGCACCCTAATGGCCTTACTGAAAACTGGGAAGTTTGGTATCAAACTTCTCAGCCCATTAAACCCACACTGATGCCAGTGTGGGATTTAATGAGAAATGCACTCAGAGGGCATCTTGCCCCCTGAAAAACGACCTAACTCTAGTGTCCTGGCTGAGTGGCTGCTCTCCAGCTGCCACCACCAGACATGTTTCTGGACCCCTGGGTCGAGAGCCTGCCACTCTCGGGGTCCTAAAACAAAGTCCATCCTGGGACAAGGTGCCAAGCCTCCTACCCCAGGATGGACAGGGTCCATGAAGGGGACGCTTCAAAGGCCTACCGCCTTTGTGAGCTACCCCAGCCATTTGCTGCTCCCAGCAACTGGCCCGTACCGGTTCTGACCCCCACTTTGGGTGGGAGAATCGGCAGGAAATCCAAGACAGGAAAAGAGGTGTGCCCACCTTTGCCAACCCCACCCATCAGGTGGGGGAGGCGAGGTGAAGCACAACTCTCAGTCCTCGCCATCTTGCAGTTGGGGGGACCCAGCCAACCAGAGTGAGGCGTATGCCCCCCTCCCACTGGAGGGTGGCATTATAGGGGGTGTACCCACCCCAAGGAAGGGACTCATTGGTCCCAACCTGTACCTACCAGTAACGCCCCTAAATTCAGTATTTAGGGGCAGCCCTGAACCTTGCCTCCTCAGACCAGAGCTGAAAAGAAGAAGCAAGAAGAAGAAGGACCGAACAGCCGTGCGGAGAGAAGAAGAGGAGCACACTAACTGACTTGGCCCCAGCCTTACCTGCCTGTCCCGACCTCAGAGTCCTCCAACAGAACCTCGGTGTGTCCTGCAGCCAGCAGTCCTTGAAATCCCGGAGAACCTGCCCTGCCCTGCCTTGCAACTAAAAAGGACTTTGTCTCCCGTGAGAACCGGACGTGCTCAAAAGTAACCGACTCTGACTCCGGCCGACTCTGTGAGTCACCCCCACTCCGCTCCCGGCGCCCTGAGCCTGAGTGAACCAACACCCTAAGGAGGTCCACCCAGCGATCCTAGCCTGGATCCCAGTGACCCCTGAACCTCAACCAGCTCCCAAAACAAGCCTGCAGCCAACAACTATAAGGTCCCCTCAACCGCGACCAAAGGCGACACCCTGACCAACTCCATAAAAGAAGCGGTCCAGAAAAAGCAACCGCAAGCGTCCGACCGACTCCGTCGCCGCACGCTTGCAGTCACGGTACGGTGCCTCCCAAAGCCCCATTCACCTCAACAGCAGCTGAGTGACTCCGAGGGAACTGCAACCGAATCTGCAGCGTCAGCCAAGACTGCATCCTACACCCGGCCGCCCCTGTGCCGCTGGTGGTGTAGTTCTTGTGTTGGCCATTGGCCCCTACAGTGCTGACCTCGACTCCAGGAGCTTTTTGTTCCCCACTCTGGTGGCCTGCTCTCCGCATTTCTCAAGCCCACGACCATGCTTAGCCCATTGGCTAACGTGTGGTCCCTGCACTCTACACCCGGCCGCCTCTGTGCCGCTGGCGGTGCGACTCGAGTGCCCATTCAACCGAATCCTACCCGTGGACCCATAAACTCAGTTCTGCCTTCTCAGGAATAAATGAGGCTCGTGAGTAATATGAAAACCTGCATTAAGTTTGCGAAACGCATTGACTCATTTTTCTCTCCCTCAGGAAATGCACCAGCCTTGTATCTAAAGATACCTGGCTGTATAAGAAAAGTAATTTGCAAAATAATTCTGACTATCTGCAAATACAAAGTAATTCTACTGTAGCTAATTCACTGCATTCAAACTGTATTTAAACTGCCTATGCCTGCACAGTATTCCTATACTGACCTGTACCAGGCCTGGCTTGGTTCTAGAAAATGAATATAACTAAATAATGCTTTTATACAAAGAAATTGGTCCGAGTTCAGTCCTTGAGTGTGTGAAATCATCTCTTGCCTGAGTTGTACAATAAATGCTTAGCACTATCCTCTAATAAGGCCTTACTGCTCGCCCACACTACCACAAATAGAGAGTAATGTATTGTCTACTTTAACCTCTGCCTACCTTTGGGGATCCACTGGACTCTGTGCACACTATACCTTACTTTGGTATAGTATATACAGAGCCAGCTTCCTACACTCAGTCCTCCAATTTTGCTTCCACGTTGAACGACCATTTTGCTTTTTTGCATTGCAACTTCCATCTGTATATTTTTTATATATGGTGTCTTCTCTTCGGTGCATAAGCTCATTCTTTGCGGTAGGTGGTCACTCTCTAATCACTATTCAGTTTTAAAAACTTGAAACAGTTTGACCAATTGAGGCAATGGCTTAGCCCATCTCAGATTTCCTTCTCCTAGCAATAAACATGAATGATGTTGGTCTATCGGTCACAAGATGTCCATTTAGTGCTTTCATCAACATGGAATGTAGAGTATCAAATACATGAATACCCACTAAATTCCCTCTTTGTGCAAAGTAAGCTTCCTTGGGAATATTCCACAATTAGTACATGTGTCGATTCTTTATTTAAATTGAATGACATTAAATTTAGATTAAAATCCCCTGTTAGTATAATACCATAGGTAGCACCTAGAGCTAACACCGTTGAAAGATAGTTATGCTTAATTACATTTGACCTTCATTGGGCTCATCCAGGCTGGAGGTATATATTAAATATTAACAAATCTGTAAAGTAAAGTGTCATTTTTTCAGAAATAGCAGCTTGACAAACAGCAACCAAGAAATGTTGCTGCCCACTCTTTAAGATTTTATCTTAAATTAGCTGTCACAAAAGTAACCATGCCCCTGCTGGCCTCCCCATTGCTGAAATTTAACTGCTGGCCTATGAAAAGTTTCATATTCCTGCGGGCGTGGGGCAACACCTTTCTATGTCTCTTGCAGGCATATGATCAAAGGCAGAGATAAACGTAGTGCATTGTCTTGGTCATGTAATTGACTCCATCCTGCTACATTCCATTCAAGGATTTTCAATGTGTCTATTTTGCGGAGGTAGTTGGACTGATATTTCATAGCATGTGAGTTTTAGGAGCTATATGTGAAATTTGGCCTAAAAGATGACATTGCCCACTTTTCCCCTAATACTGCTGGCAGCCAGGTCCAATTTTGATGAGGAATTTTTGCAGTTTTGGTCCTATAAGACAAGTACACCAAATTCGTAATGCTAATCAAAAGTTACAAATTTTTAATCTAGATGATTTGGAAACTAACACAGGTTTGATAAATTGTGATTCCCAGCCTTCTGCAAAATATCTGCTTTCATTATCTTAAATCCAATTTATTTGAAGCTTTTATTTTTTCACTCTGTCTTTGGTACAGCATATTGTGTTATACCAGTGGACCATTCCCTAGAATCCAAATGATATTGTGCTAGCTTAAAGATCATGGGGTATCATTTGGGTTTATGTGTTGAAATTGTAATTCCCTATTTGGCAAATATTTGCTGTTGGTTCATTATATATAGTACCTCGTCTTTATTAATTAATGTGATTTTCCTTGATTCCTGTGTCTCACAGATAGGGGGTGGTAAAAAGCCTATATTACTTATCGACGAGTTAGCGAACCTGTGATGGTTAGAGAGTGTTTTTAGTAATTTAAGATTGTTGCCTCAATTTAGGTAGTCTTGTGGGCCTTTTCAAATATATTGTGAAGTTAGTAAAATAGTAAAATTAATGGTTTCTAGTTCTTTTACACTAGTTTGTGTATGACTTTCTACTGTGTTATTTTCTTTTATTGCATTACTAAAATGTCTCTGGCACCATACAGCTGGCAATTTCTCTCCCATTTGCTGTTTGTGCACTTATTTCATCTGTGTTCTCGATATCATTTACCTTTATGACCAGATTTTGTGAGAGTTGCTTTACATTTTCCCCCACTCTCCCTTGGCATGATAGGATCAGGTTTTATTTGAGAGGCCGCCAAATTTATGAGCTGTCTTGTGAGGGAGATTTGAGTTGTCAAAATTTGAGTGTATTGATTTTCCTCTTTGGATATAGCTTGAGGTGGAATTAATTAATCGTTATTAGGATTTGTGCTCATTTGAGAAAATAATGGAACTGTCAAAGAATTGGTTGGATTTAATTCAAATTGATCTTTATTTTTACTTCTAAGTTGTGCAGCATAAGTTTGGTTAGGTTTGTTTACCGTTTCCTGGTTATTTTCCAGGAATTCCTTTATATTCAGTGGCCTCTCAGTACTTACCATGTTAGTTTGAAGCAGTGCTGTTACAGCTCAGTTTTTTTTTATCCGCAATTGTTGGCTTTAAGTTTGTTTGAGAATTCTGTTTGGCTTTATGAGTGGAGTGGAAATTGCTGTTGTGTGGAACGAATATCCGATAAAACCTTTGTGATTGATTGTCCTTTGCAATCACAACTTCCCCTTCTGTTACACTTTTATTTTCCATATTGATTTTTCTTAGTCTTTGCCATTTTTCTTTTTTTAAATTTATGGAAAAATATTTGCTTGGTCATCTTTTGCTGCTAGATCCTCCCACCACTTATCCTTATTGTTGACATGCACCATGTCTAGAACAAGATTGTATTTAAGTCTGCTGTGCATACGTTTGGGTGAGTGCAAAATTTTGTTCATGTTAGAATCTGTTTCTGTATAAACATTTCAAGTGGTACTGAGGCCTGGTTGGGCTGGGAATCAAAAATGTGCAGGTATTGAAATTTTGTTTGTTTAAGTTGAATTTAATATAGTTCCTTGAACAGGTCTGGATTTTGTTTTGGGTGAATATGTAGTTCAGTCTGGCATTTTTTTTATATCGTCAGCCTTTGACTGTAAAATGCTCAGTACATTTGCAAGCTAGTAGAACATGGACAAATTACATTTGCAATACTAGCCTCTTACTGTGCCCAAATTAGAAATAAATTTAATTAGATAATTTTGCTTTCAATTGCTGTAAGTCAACTATTCACTTTTGCCATGGTTTTTGACTGCTTTCCAAAGGTGAGATTTTTTCTAGATAAGGCTGATATCATTATATTTACCGCCTGTGAGAAATTGTTAGTTGAGGGGAGTGGAACCCTGCTCAAGTAACAGCCACAATCCCCATTAGCGTGAACCACTAAAGTCACTAAATTAACCTGTAGTTAACCCTCTGATACCTTGGCACAAAAGCAGCCAGGCTTAACTTAGAATCAATGTATAAAATATTTATCCAGCACACAATAAATAATGAAGTAAAAATACAACACAAGAAAAATCCTACACCAATTTAGAAAAATAGAGTACATTTAAATAAGTTATTTTAAACCAAAATGACAAAATTCCAATTAGTAGAAGCGGAGGAATGCAATTTTAAAGATTTAAGAAAAATAGTGCTTAAAAGCACAAAGCGCCTACTGTGGTTACCTGTCTGCTCTAGACCAGGACACAGTCACAAGCTCAGGCCAACCACGATAGTGCATGGGCCGGCTAGGGGGACCAAATTAGGCCTGCTGAGAAATGTACCTTGAGTTCAGGATGCAGAGTGTTGCAGAGTGTTGCACTCTGCTGCGGTGGTCCAGAGGAGCAATGCAAGGTCTGCTTCGAGAGTGTGTCATGCAGCGGTGGTTCTGATGGGCTGTGAGGGCTGCAATGCAGCCTTCTGTCAAGGATGCATCACACAGTGGCAGTTCCAATGAGCTGCTTGGGGTGTGATGTGGGCTTGCATCAAGGATGTGTCATGCTGTGTCAGTTGCGAGGAGATGCTGAGAGGTCCTGCGTTGGGTTTGGTGTCGCGCTGTGTCGGTTATGGTGGAGACCACAGCTAGGCCGGCAGAACACCTTGATCCCCACTTCCAAGGGTCCAGGACTGGAGGGGCACCACTTCAGGGGTTAGGACTCACAGCAGGCAAAGTCCAGATGCCAGATTCAAAATCATTCCAGCCTTTTCTGTTCCTGAGGCACTACTCAGGAGGCCAGCAAACTAGCCCTTGGAGTCATTTTGGTGGTCCTGGGTTCGAGTGCAGGTCCAGCCCTTCTTACTCAGGCAGCAGAGCATAAGAGTAGCAGGGCAGCACGGCAGTCCTTCTTGCAACAGATCAACATAGCAGTCTTTCTGAGTCTTCCACAGGTCCAGAAGCGACCCGAAGATTTGGTCTGAGGGTCCCTTTTTATACCTAGTGCCTTCTTTGAAGTAGGAGAACTTTCTAGAAGTCCCCCTTTCAAAGGGGCTTGGAAT
Organism: Calotriton arnoldi; assembly: GCA_963921515.1. Classification (NCBI taxonomy): domain Eukaryota; kingdom Metazoa; phylum Chordata; class Amphibia; order Caudata; family Salamandridae; genus Calotriton; species Calotriton arnoldi. The sequence continues at coordinate 328,101 of CAWUFW010007403.1, forward strand.
TTCTTGCCTTCTTGCCCTGACTGAGTCCTGGCTACACGCACAATAGACTAATGTGAAATCCATTGTGAGTAAGCAGGGCACAGTCTATTGAATTGCAAGTGGGGCTGTGCCCAGCTCTGCCCACCCCCATCCTGCCTGAGATGGTCCATCCAGGCACACCTAATCCCTGTATTGTGTGGCTGTCTGGGAGGAATATACAACGTCCAACTGCCACTAAAGCCTAGTCATGTGACCTAGAAACAGGTTCCATGCACCAAATAGATAGGGCAGGAATAAGCTAACTTTCCAAAAGAGGCATTTTTAAAATTATGACTTAAAATGTCACTTTACCATTAAAGAGGAATTTAAATTACAATTTCCAAAAATGACTTTCCTACCTCCTCCCAGTGAAAAGTTAGCACTTGTTAAATGTAATAAGGTTTCCCAATTTTATCCTATTGGAGAGGTAGGCCTCACAGTAGTGAAAAACGAATTTAGGAGTTTTTAACTACCAGGGCATGTAAGACTTAAAAGTACGTGCCCAAGCTTTTAATTACAATGCACCCTGCCCTGGAGGCTACTTAGGGTCTACCTTCGGGGTTACTTATATGGATTAAAAAGGGAGTTTTAGACTTGGCAAAGGGGCTATTTTGCCAAGTCGAGTTGACAGTTTAAAACTGCTAGCAGGCTGCAATGGTAGGCCTGAAACATGTTTTAAAGGGTTATCTAGGTGGGTGGCACGATAAGTGCTGCAGGCCTGACGGTAGCATTTAATTTACAGGCCCTGGGTATGTGGTAACCACTTTACTAGAGACGTATAGGTAAATTAAATATACCAATCAGGTGTAAGCCAATTGTATCATGTTTTAGGCAGTGAGCACAAGCTCTTTAGCACTGGTTAGCAGTGATAAAGTACACAGCGTCGTAAGGCCAACAAAACAAATTCAGCAAAAAAGGAAGGAGTGAAGGCAAACGGTTTAGGGGAAGACCACCATAAGGCTGACCGGTCTAACACTGCCACTGTCATCTCCTTAGAGGTGAATGATTTATCTATGTTTACTTAGTTCGAAATGGGGTAGGCAGTTGCATTTTCCCCTAATAAAATGGCTGCTCATGCAGACTGGAATAGAGTTCGTATTTGCTCAAGTTTGAATATTGCTGTTGTTTGCTTCGCTCAATTTTGGTTTGATATAGTTGCTCACTTTTAATCGGAGATAGTGGGAGCGCTAAATTGGACGATATAGTAGTAACGACTTAATTAATATTTGCAGTAATGTTTCCATTATTCGATTGAATTGGGGCATGTTTTTGGATTTTTGATGTTAATAATTCTCTTGTAAACAGAAAAACGCTGCTTTTGACAATATTAAATGCCAAGCAGGGCTTATTAAGGGGTATTTTCTTTGCAATACTTTAATGAATAATTTTGCCTGCAATAGCTTAATATTCCATGCTGTTTTACTTGCTTTTGTCACTAGACTTAATTGCTTGCATCGACGTGCTCTGTAAGCACTTTCCTTTGGGCTCAAATTTTGATGAATTCCAGGAGTTCTGAACTTTCCCTAAAATATATGGCTCTCACAAAAGCTTAAATTCATTTAAGTACACTCTAATCCATTTCAGGTTACTCAGTTCTCTGCAGCATTTTAGGAGCCAGTCGATTTCTACATTTTATACTCATATGGGGCCATTTCAATGTTACAAAGAAAGATCAAATGCAAACCCAATTAATAAGTAATCTTACACATATGGTGCAGCAGCTATTTGTCTCACCTCATATCAGCTAGTGCCAAAGATCAGGAACTGCAGTTCAAGAGATTAGAGGGCCTGCCTTATCCGCCATGAATTGCAGTCACTACGCTGGAATATCATACACCAAAGCAGAGAACCCAATGGCTCTTCTCCTCAACTCCTCGTCCTCTCTGCTGCTGATGCAATGTTGCAATGGTGGCAATGGCAGCTCAGGAAGACCACTGATGACTCCCATCGCGAGCTGAGCTGGCACCAACTTCACTCCAATGAAGAGCGTGATTAGGCCACCATTAGCACACACTCAGCAAAAAAGTTAATTCCTACCCTGCTGCCTCAACAGCTGAGGAGAATGCTGTCAGCTCTCTAGGGCCCAAGCTCAGTATCTTGCTGGCCACAGCTCAGATGAAGGGGCAGCAGGGCAGCCGGATGCTTCTGCAGTTCTAGACGAGCGAGTGAAAGAGAAAGGAAGCTACCTGCCCTGTGTCTTCCAGAATTCTGAATTGCAAGTCACTTATAGGACACGGCCAAGAACTCACTCAACAAATCCAGCGTTAAGGAATTTCTTAACCAACCCCCAGAGAGGCAGTTGTAGAGAGTCACTTATGACTAAGACAATATGAAACAATTAGATCTTGTAGGTGGCCGGGTCCCTGCCTATTTAAAAGTCTGTGAACAAGAAGGAGAGCCTTAAAAATGGCCCTCTTACACTTTAGGAGGCAAAGTAATTTCTTTAGATATGAAGATGTGTTAATCTAGGAAGATTAAAAACCAACCGAGCAGCCTCGGCTGTCTATGTTGCATGTGTTTTGTGCGTCAAAGAAGCTTGAACAGCTGTTCCTGCTCCTCTTTGTGCTGGAAAAATGTGTACTGCTACTGCTTAGGTTGTGTGTATGAGAGGAATGGGCACCATTGCTTCGTGTGCTGTGCCTGTTTTGTGTATGTGTGTTAAGCTTACACACCTGATCAGCACTGTCCCTGCTCAGCATGTGCATAGCGCACGGACTGCTGATGCTCTTGCTGTTCCTGCTCTGCTAATGCAGGAAGTGCACACTTCTACAGCCATTTTTAGGTCGAGCCTAGAGAGTGTGCATGCACTGTCTGCAAGACCTGTCATATTCAGTAAAGGAGTTAGCTCCAGCCTGCTGCTTACTATTGGTGCAGTCCAGTGTTGCTCTTCTTGGCTGGCTCCTAACAGGTACACGCAGCAATACACCACTTCCATTTTTCAGCAGAAGAGCACCGGCCAAGTACAGTGTTGTCACGCTTGCAGTGCTTTTCTGTTGTTTTCAGAGAGCTCTTTTTTAAATTGTAGCTTTCTGCCCATTGCTTTTCCACCTGTTGCTGCTTCATTTATTTATTTATTTATTTTAAACAAATTTTTATTACATTTGACAAAATGATACAAACTCAGTAGTGTAAGGTTGCTTGCGTGTCAGCATACAAAAGAAAGTGCAGTGGGAAACCCATAAACAGCATTGTATGGTGAGCTTCCTACTCTTGCCAGGTCCTTTCCTCCCGCCCTCTAAAATGATTAACAAAAATAAAAAAATTCATTTATTTGTTATTATTATTTTTTTAGAAGCACTTTTCACGAGTGCTGTCCATTCTGCGCTACCGTATGCCTCCTCCCAGACTGCAACTCTACCCCCCGTTTTCTAATTGTTGCAGCCCAGCACGCCGCACTTTTTCTTTTTCTTTGGACTTTTGCTGTCCACGGCACGGCTTGCCCACCTCCATATTTTAATTCCTAAGCCCTCCTCCCGTTTCCACCCATTGGAAGACCTGATATAAAACCCCAGTACAACGTATCCCTTTCACCACATTTGCAACCAGTCAGTAACAAACACCGAGGGCTGCAAACTCTGCACCAGTCGTGATAACATTCATGGTCTGAGCCGGAGAGAACCACCATGCTGCGAGTGCGATGTGTGTGAGGGGGCAGGGGTGCTCTGCCGCTCGTTGTAATTGGTTAGAATTCATGTTGATGTCTCATTTAATGCTAAAAGTGGGTGACATAATATATTGTTTTTTATTAATGATTAATTGTTTTTTTGCTAACTTAACATTATGAAAGAAATATTTGGTGCCGATTTCGGCAACCCCCCCCCCACTTAGCAGTAATAATTTGCGCTGCACAAAATAATCAGTCCACACAAATTTTGTTGGAAAACAGTTTGCTGCAGGATGATTTCACACAAGGAGTATGCCATCGTGGTGGGTTAACTTACGGGCGATCCAAGGGCAGGCAGCAATGACTAATCTAAGCTGCCCTGCCCACCTGATGAGCCAAACTGCACCGTGGCCATCCCGAACAGTGCTACCATTTATGTGGGAACTATCCCTCTTAAATACCAAGGACCACCAGTTCATAACTTTACTCACGCCTTTTTAGGGGCGGAGTGTGGCATGGCAAGCCCCCGGTTGCTCAGGCTTACAACCGCCCAAAGGACTAGCGGGGAGCCAACGTTTTTCAACCAGGGTCCTGCCCTAAAGACTCCTGGGATTTTGGCATAAGGCACCCCTGTTGTGCTCCTGAAAGGGTACTCCTATGTAACAATCAGCCTCCAGATTGCCCTGTAACTCCACCTGCAACACAAAAGTATACATTAATACATTCAATTCCTTTGCCAGACATCCCGCCGGCATGCAGGTTAAGCGGTTGGGAGGGTGACAGCGTGTTCATTGGGGAACAAAGAGGATGGCCAGTGGGTGGGGGCAGGTATTAATACTTGTCTCCAGCCCATTGCGCACCGGATATGATGCCGCAGAGGCGCCAGGCAAAGGAGGGACTCCCAAAGAAGGGGGTCCCAGCGACAGGGCGTGGGGATGTGCCTAATGCGGCACTAATGGGGACGCGCTCTTACAGGGCCCACTGCGTGCACCGTGGGTGGCCACATAGTGATGATATCGGCAACCCCCCGCTTAGCAGTAATTAGTCGCGCTGCACAAAATAATCAGTCCACACAAATTTTGTTGGAAAACAGTTTACTGCAGGTTTATTTCATGCAAGGAGTATGCCAACGTGGTGGGTTAACTTACGGGTGATCGAAGGGCAGGCAGCGGTGACTAACTTATGCAGCCCTGCCTGCCCAATGAGCCAAACTGCACCATGGCCAACCCAATCGGTGCTACCATTTATGTAGGGATTATCCCCCTTAAATTCCATGGACCACCAGTTCATAACTTTACTCACGCCTTTTTAGGGACGGAGTGTGGCATGGCAAGCCCCGGGTTGCTCAGGCTTACAACCGCCCGAAAGACTAGCGGGGCGCCGTCGTTTTTCAACCAGGGTCCTGCCATAAAGACTCCTGGGATTTTGGCATAAGGCACCCCTGTTATTCTCCTGAAAGGGTACCCCTATGTACCAATCAGCCTCCGGATCGCACTGTAACTCCACCAAAGCCCCGGATGTGGCCGCTGTCGTATCCGGGGCCCCCCCACCATGGCAGTCTCCATAACCACCTGCAACCTGTCGTTAGTCCTTCTAGGTTGACCATTTCCTTATCTACCTCTGACAGGTGTGCCCCGTCTCTATCAGGGTACCATGTGGTGTTACACAAAAGAGGCCACGCCTAATTTACCCAGCCCTTCTTATTTTAAATTGAATATGAGTTGAACCATGCCCTTCTGCTTGGTGGGCTTGTACATGGCTTTATTTTCCTGTAGGAATGTGAAGGCCTCCCCGGAAGGGGGGATCTACTGTTCCCTTCTTTAACCCCAGCTTTATTTACCCTTCCACTTATTGCAGGCTCCAAAACCTCCTGCAACCTGTCGTTAACAGTCCTTCTAGCTGGACCATTCCCTATCTACCCCTGATAGGTGTGCCCCATCCCTATCAGGGAACCGTGTGGTGTTTGCACAAACGAGGGCCACGCCTAATTTACCAAGCCCTTCTTATTTGACATGCGTTTGTGTTGAACCAAGCCCGCCTGCTTGGTGGGCTTGTACATGGCTATATTTACCTTTCTGTATGACTGTTTGGTGGCCTCGCCAGAAGTCGGGAACTACTGTTCTCTTCTTTAACCACAGCTTTATTTACCCCTAAAGTTATTGCTTGGGGCCAACCAATACCCATATCTCTACCCACCGACGTCCAATTGTATGGGAGCGCAGTGTCAACAGGAAATAGGACCCCAAGAGTATAATAAACTACTGCTCTCTTCGTAACACAGTTCTGTTTGATATAATCCATGCAAAAAGAACAATTGATGGACAGAATGCAGAACAATGTCATACATTCACCCCAGTACAGAGATCTGGGCTATATAATCCATTGTGCACCATGTGCAAGATTATGCATTTACATTAGGGGGTTGACGAGTCCCAACTTTGGGGGTTCAAACTGATAACCATCTGCTGCACAGCAAGTGAAGTATGGACCCCTGGAGAGGGTCATTGGACGAGAGGGTCATTGGACGGGGACAGGGTAGAGTCTTGTGACCAATGGTACCCCCCTGCCTGAACTAGCGCCTTGGCATGGCCCTCTCACCCATCAGAAACATATGACATGTATCGCATTTGAGCTTTGTCGTGCCTTCTGAGTACGCCAGGTGGACCTCCCCACCTAAACCAAGACAAAGGTGGATCTAACTGAGGTCCCCTAAGGGTACTCCTACTATCCTGTTACATATCAAGTCCTTATTGCCTGCTAAACCCATCAGTCTGCCTGCGGTCGTCCGGTGCTGTGTCGCGAGCTGGTGTCCCCACCCTGGTGTCTGTAGCCCATAGGCAGAAGTTGCTGAAGGTATCCCAGAGTGCCGAAAAAATATGCCACTGCCATTGCTATTGGATTTGTGATGACATGGGGTAAACACATGAGCCATTTTACCTGCACCTTCTTAAATATGAATGCAAGCTGTGTACAAGTAATTATCAGCATTCGTGCTCCGAACCCTTATTTCTCCACCCTATTGGAGTCAACGCACACTTTTGGAATGGCAAACTTACACAACCCACCAGGTTGAATGACTCTCATGTTCCAGAGTGCACATCTTTAATAGCAATGGGCAAAAGGAAAACCTCTTTCAAACCCACTCTATTTACAGGTTCCTGCCAACGTACCCTTCTGGCCAAGCTGAGCAAATGTAACGCCTATAGTATTGCGGATCCCACCGCCCTGCCCTCGAATGCGATAACGAGGGGGGGCGGCCTGCACCCCCAGTATTCTGCTTCATTTCATGTCCGTATTATATGCAAGCCCCTCACCATCTGCCTGCGATATTTATCTGCTTTGTCGCCATGCTGATGTCCCCACCCTAGCGAAAGTCATACAATTCCAAACTTCTGCTAATATGTACAGGGGAGCCGGCAGTGGGAGGGGTCAGGAGGAGCACACTATGTACAAATACCTGTCCTTTCTTGAATAATGGGAATGCCAAATGCTTTTTAATACATTGTAGCCTTTTTGTGCTCCAACCCAGTGTTTCCCCAACTTTTGGAACTGCTGCACACTTGTTAGATGACAACTTCCACAACCCGCCTAGCTGCCATGGCGATGAGGTGGGTAATTTTTAACTTAACTGACGCAACCTGTAACATGTACTCGTTTACGGAGTGCACCTACTTTGCTGAAATGACCAAACATTTGCACAGACAGTTTTATTAATAAACTTTGGCGAACAAATTAATGGTGTCAAATCTGGCTTCAGTGAGTGTTTGTCTATTGTGCATCTGCCAATGAGTACCTTGATTTGTTTTGACTGTGTTAAAATTGTTGCTTGCGTCACACTTCAGGATTATAGAATTGTGCTAAATCTCTTGCTTTCTTCACTGCTGAATGAGCCCGGTACATTCACAGATATTTCTTTACATTTTCCGTTTCTGACCGCAAAATGGAATGAGATTGCAAGCACCAATCCCAGACGATAACATTTTTGCAATTCTGTCAGGGGCCATGGCCTTGTCTTCGCCCTCTGTAATGTGATCTGGACTGCTATGACAAGGCGTCAATGGGGACTCAGCAATCTCGTGTACCCGTCCATCCTGTGATACACTCGCTGTGATAACTAATATGCTCTCTATCCATGGTACTTTGTAGTAAATCAATGATGACAACAGCAGGGCCTTTGCTGGGCTGTAACCATGGTTGCTATTTACTGGTTAGCCACCTAGTACACTTCTGATTGGTGATACGAAACATTCTAGTCAGCATAAACTGACAGTCTTGAGTTGCCATTGCCATCACCCATCATATGCCCTTTGAACTCGCACTCCATCCTCTTGTGCAGTGGTCATTTGGCTAAAGCCATGGGGACCCTGAAATGCTCTTTAACCCTCATATCCTCTGCACTAATGACAAGCACCATTCACTGTTTCCCACATGGAGGCTCCTGTTAGTAAAAAGCATGTGAAAATGTCTTGCTAGAGTGGCCACAACAGGCTTTTGTACGTTTGAACGTCCTCACCAAACTGCGTGCCTGCCCAGCTTCTGGTGCTTATAAACGAGTGACCTTGAGAAATGCATGTCTGTATAATTCAATCTGTCCATTAATTCCCTAAAGGAATATTCCACGTTCAGTTGAATCCTGTGCTGTTCAACTGACCATCCTCAAAAGCCGTTTCACTGTTAACAATATGAGTGGTGCGGAGACATTATGTCGGAATCTAACAGATGCAGTTTCATGTTCTGGTGCAGTCCCTATTTATGTGGATCCTACTGGAACCCCTCTGCCTAATGTGTGTGACCTAGGCACATAGTCCAGCTCACTTGACGCACTTGCCTGCACTCAATACAAACTAGCACCAACTGGACGTAATGCTGCTGGCCGAGTCTTGCCGTTAAGGGTGGAAGAAGCATGTCTCTACCATCGTTGCTCCCATTGATATAAAGTGTGTGTACCTGCCCTGCCAAAATGACCCCCCAAGACCGTTATTTGTTGCTGCCTGTCCCAGCTATTATACGTGATGGCACAACGTCTGATGGGATGGCCTTAAGTAATGGATGCCCTTATACCCTGCTTGACTAAATTGTGTGATCCTAGGCAATTATCTGAATTTTTACTTGTACCTTCATTTGACATAAGGGAACCTTGAAATACATGTGGTCAAGATATCCACTGTATAAAACTTTCTCTTGTGTTTGAATATTAAGCTAATATGTTTTTCATCCTAGTAATAAAATGGGGTAAATTTAATACCACTGCTAGGGGCAAACTGGTAAAGTGCTGTGGACCTACTGCCAACTATTCTACCCATGCTCCGTCAGGGTTTCCTAAGCACCAGTTTCACACATCTCCTAGTACCCCCTAGAATTTAACAGAATTGACACACCAACCGATAGGTTCGGCTCCACTTTTACTATCAAACTCTGCAGTCCTTTTGCCTGTACGAGAAAAAGAATTATTAACTTTGGCGCTCATCCACAGAGCACTGCGTTTCAACTCGCATATTGGAGCTATAAGAAATTTCTACTTTAAAGGATGAAGCCATGTGACTTCTTAAGGTAACCAGGCTCGGGCATCAGATAACTGCGACGCATTGTGAGATTATTAACCCATGTGTTGAAACTAAATTATAGAACTCAATCTCCTGTTACTGAAATGAGTTAAATTAATTACCATGCTGTGGTTTGAACTGGTAGAGTGCCGCTGACCTACTAACACCTGAGTTCGCCCATGCTCCAGCTAGACTTTCCTAAGCATGAGATTCACACACTGTGATGTACCTGTAGTTTTAACAAACTTGCCACACAATAGGTTTATTCAGCCCCCATTTAACTATCCTAAGAGCTCAGCAGTCCTTTTGCCTGTAGGAGGCAAGGAGTTAAATTAGTGGCACAGTTAATAGCGCTTGACAGTGTGATGTAAGTGCAATTAAAATGAAGGTCCAAACCAGTCCTTCCCATCTTATGACCACGTTTCACAACCCCGACAGTGAGAAAGATTATCCATACTCACCGGGCCCATGCCAAAACTGATGAACAGTTCCCTCCATCAGCAGCAGCAACATTCCAATCCTTCAATACGTAAATGGAAGAACAAGAACTCACTAATGCTTGCACAAGGACCTTGCTGGACACCAGCGAGGTCTCCGATCAATGCCATTAATTAAAAAATAATTATATGAAAGGATCAATATTGGCAAAAAACTAGCATTAAATAGCCACGTTCTGCCAATGTAAGTAACAGTGCCTTAGCACTTTGTTGCACTATCACAGTATAACCCAGCTCAAAGCGACCAATATTCACCCTTATTTTTAAAACAGACTGTACAGCCCCAACCAAGCTGAAACGTCCGGTACCATCAATCTGAAGTGCAATTGGAACAAACCCGTATGCACAATGAAATGCAGAGCAATCCTCTGCCCTTGACACATCTCTGAATCGGACTGTGACTGTGACGGAACCTTTGTGGTCTCTGACCATAGAGTTTATGTTACAATATCTACAAGGCCCCAGGTAGAGGGCTCCATACGAGAAAACCTGAGGCATGAGAAACAGGCTGTCCACGTGACCGGCAACAATGGACAACACTACTGCATCAAATCTCGCCCACGAACATACCCAGCAGCCTACTGAAACGAACAGTAACTCTTCCTCAGCAAAGATCCTCCTATACGGCGGGTCCTACAACCCCCATTGGCACTCTCACCCCAATGCAGTCCCCACCATCCTCACATTCTATAGACTATCGTGGAACATGCAGTTCCTGGCAAAACAATCATCAGTCACCCGAAAGACCGTGTACATTCCCAGATGCGCTAAAAAATCAAATTGAATTTATGAACTTCACAGCAGTATCAGCAAAGTTAGACAATGTACAACCCTGCACTTTGGATGGGCACAGCAAGCAGGCCGCAAAACAGTGAGCTAGCCAGGAACGAGCCCCCTTATTCCAGGCCTCTCAGTCATACCTGCTCGGAACCACCGATCTGACTTGCGTTGGTATGTCTCCAATTGTCTGTCCAGTTTGCCTCCTATCGCTGCCAGCTGCGGTATACATGGGGGAAAGTATTACATTCTACCTGCTCACTGCCCTGCTTTATTTGCTGTTCCGCTGGCCTGCGTCCCTGATTTCCCCTAAGGCTCATTCCTGCACCCAGTGAATCTTCCAGCCCCCGCTCCTCAGCCCGCCCCAACGCTCGCATCATGTGGCAGGCATTCATCTCTCCCGCCCCCACAAAGCATTATCCCTTAGACTCTCAAAAGAGGGGGGACTTTGATGATGCAGGGGACCCGTCGTCTAGGAGTGGTAGTGCCGATGAACGAACACGGGGGCCTAACTTGAAGCACACACGCTCTGCAACTGAGCTGCCACTCCCATCTTCTCACATTTTCAGCCCGCGCTCATGGAACTATGACGATCGGGCAGTCCCTTCGGTGGTTGAGCTGACTGCATGGCAACATTGCTTAGCACCACCATTGGCAACACTCCCCACCCCACCACACATAGCATGCATGCTAATAAATAAACACACCACACATTTTCTGTTTGGGTAAAATTGCTGCAGGTTTATTACATACACCGTTATGTAATATGGTGGGTTATCTTACGGGCGATCCAAGGGCAGGCAACCATCTGGGCCGCCTGCCCGCCTGATGAGCCAAGCAGCCCACAACCCAAAATACCATTCCACATAATTACACTCCATAACACACAATACCACTCCACATATTTCCAGTGCACTCAATACCACATAATTACTATCCACATAATTCCACAGCACACCATGCCACATGATTCCATTACACAAATCCAATCCACAGCACACAATTCCACGCCACACAATTACACAACTATTTCAATCCAAACCACATAATTCCACTACACATAACATACATACACTCCATAGCACATAGGAAAAAGACATTGCCATTTACAATGCCAATAGCTCTAACTCAAACAAATGCGAGACCTATTCCTTTAATGCTTGTTAAATCTATTCTTTGTGTGCGCTGCTTCTGTATGCACTATTAGTATTTACTGTGAGACTGTATACTGGTGCCACCTGCTCTGCAGACCAGACTGTGTTCATTCAAACACTGGTCTCTTTTCTGAGACCTGATCTCGCCTTATGTAATACTACCAATATCCATCATGCCGCCTGAGTCAAACCTGGCACCATACTCATTCAACTATAAGCCTCTTTGCTGATGCTTAAAAAGGCTATTGGTATTTCATTATAAATGTATATAGAATCCTTTCTTATAACGCTGTCCCATAAAATACTGCATCTATACTGTTCTGGCACTTTTATTTAAATATAACAGATGGCATGGTGCAAGGTTAAGGTACTGTTCCATTAAAGTTACAGCAACTATTTTGAAGAGTGCTTCTGTCCAGTTCAAAATATAATAGCCTTGCTGAGGAGGGATGGTAATATTGCATCAAAAGTATAGCAACACCGCCTAGTTCTTGACAGGTTATTGACAATCCTGCTAGAAAGTGGTCAAGCTATTTGCTGTGTCAATGCAGTTCTCCTGTGTCTTCTGTGTCAGTGGTCATTGCCAATTTGTGGAGGTGTCCATGCAATGTCCTGGATTTTGGCATATAAATCTGGTCACCCTGACATGAGATAGAGGACGATTATTAGAATTACAGAGAGTGTGCTGCTAGGCAGATGATGCACTCAGGCAGTGCCCTGGGTGTCTCTGTCAGGTTTCATGGACCCAGGCCCTGTGCTGCCTAGCTGCTGGTGCAGATGTATAGGGTCTGGGCACACACTGCTTCAGTTACTGGGGAGCAGAGTTTGTGTGCTTCACTCCTTTGTACTGACCCTGGAGACCCGATGCATTGTTTGAGTGAAACAGCTCCCTTGTGCAAAATCTCAGGATGTTACTAAGAGATGTGCGGGTTTAGATACTGTGCCAGGGTTTGGATTTTTTTGTTCTATCTGGTCTTGGGAGTGGGATGTTGTGTCCACTGGCTTGTCAAGTCTTGTAGAGCTTGGCAGTGTGCCAAAGTACAAGAGTTCAGGGTACTGTAGGCGAAGCAGCGCTTGGAGCTCTAAACTGGAATCGCTCCTCAAAACCAGTTTGATTCCCCCCACATACAATGTCTCTGCTCACTATCTTTTAGCAGACTTGTCTTCATCAACCTCAATGACCCGTACACTAATATCACACCTTAGGAGTAAGAGGACCCACAACAGACAGCCAGACTAAACATTTCTACTGAAAAGTGCACGTTTGTCAAATGTTTATTTTTTTTTAAATAATTCATTGGAGAGCCCCAAAACTCCCCTTCCAAATGCCTTTGAAACTTTCCTACTTTTGACCATTGTGATGAATCATTTTTTCTTTCAAATGCACCATTTGCAGTAATCTTTTACAATGTTTTGTGGAGGAAATCCCCAAATTCCTGTTGTGATTGTCTTTGGCACCTATGCGATTTGGACCAATGTTGTGGTTCTATTTGAATGTGCTCCATTTTTCTAGTCATTTCTTTGAAAAGATTGGAAAGAGTGGACTACCCCAACCCCTATTTGTTGCTGGCTTTCAAACCCATGCCTTTTTGCAGAAACCAATACAGCCCCTGATCAAACTGTTTGGCCTGTGATTGAATATTTGCAATACCCATGGTACTCACCCTCTCCTGGACTTGAATTGGCTATTATGTTTGGTTGGTATTTTTTTCCAATCTTACACAGATGACAAAGCTCCTGATGAAGATCAATGTAGAGAGCACTCAATGCAATAAAATTCATTTTATTCCTTCCCACTACTGCCAAAATGTAGTTAGAGCAAAAATCAACTCAAGGCTGGATCATGCCAACATCCTCTTTTTGGACTTTCCTCTCATCTAATTAACAAACTACAACTCAGGTCAGCCTTAGGCCCCTAGTAATATGACCATATTTTAGAGAGATGTAAATAATTACACTGGCTTACAGTGGAAGATTGTATTACATTCAAAGTCCTTTGTCTGGTACTGAAAACTGTACATGGGAAAGAGCCATTGTATATGACTTCAAAATCCATCATCTAGATCACAGTGGACTCAATCAATTAATTGGGAAACATTTACTGACAGCCATAAGATGTCATTTGCAGAAGATGGGAGAAAGGAGTTTCTCCCTTTTATGGTCTACATATTATCACTCAAGGAGACCACTACCTCAATGAAAGCACACTTCTCTTTAATTGTTTGATGACTATAGACATTCTACCATCTCTCTATCTATCCATCTGTGCACCCACACACCCTACAAGGTTATTTGTTGCAAAGCGATAGTTCACCTGCTAGTTTTGAGTGGGCAAGGCCATTGCTTTTTAGAATATGGTTGTCAGTCTGTTGCTTCATTTCATGAGCAACTAGGCCTTAAAACCACCCATTTGACAGGCACTATGATTTAGTTATCTGGGCTAAAACTACACCACTCAGTGTTGCAGTCAGATTGATCTTGAAGAATAAGAACAAAAGGAGATTCCATATAAAGCTCTTCAAAGTCACACTCACGTAATGGGGAGTATATTGTTGTGCCAAGCAGGAATCATTCTGGAGGACAGTCATACTTACCTGTTGCACTCACTGATAGTCTTTTTTAACTGATTTTGGTCACACAAAAAGGACTGAGATCATCACAGAGGCCCCTTGAAGTAGCAATTTTAGAGGAAGCAGCAATAGCTGACATATGATGTTTTAATTGTAGCATTGAAGTTTTATTGTAGCATTGAAACATTCAGGGATCTCTTATTTGCTAGATCAATTTTGTGATCCTTGGCCACAATATGTAACATGTTTATGCATTCTACAGCACATGGATTTTCCTTTTCAAACTCCTATTTTTTACTTTAATTTTACAGGCACAGAAAATTAAACAAAACAGTAGTGTGCTCCGGACTACAAATTTTAAACTAAATAAGTATGCAGAAAGGTTGCCTGTGTCGATGGACGTTCGTGTGAACACACGTCTTTTCTTCCAAATGCTGATTAACAGCACCATGAATATTTCTAGAGTACTATGGAAACTTGTACTGCAAGTAGGTAGCAACAGTGGATCATTTGTGAAGTCTCAGGACAAATCTTGATAAACATCCCTGAATGAGTAATCCCTTGGTCCCGCTAGTCAGGACTGAAGACGCTGCCTGTCACCTGCTTGATAGAGGGAAGTGACACAATAGTCACACCATTTAATGTCCCTGCAGTACATGGAGAGAAAGGTCTCAGCTGATTGGTTCCATGCCCTAACTCACACATGGAATGATGGGATACTTCATCTGTTGTTTCTCACTACACAACACCATGCAGACAGCAATGGGAGGGATGTATGACTTTACAATGCATGTGTTTGCCATGCATGCTGTTATCACACAAGGTAAGTATAGTTAAGGTAAGTTAAACTTCTCTCTCTCTAAATATATATCTTACCTACTGGCAGTCGCCAGTAGGTAGTTATAGTTAGGACCTAGTTTCCATAGGAAAAGCATTTTTTGACTTGCCTATAACTTTAGCGTTGTTTGGCCAATCTTCATGGAATTTTACCCAAACAGTGTCAAGGTAGGTTCTGGTTGTCATGGAAAGTTTGGGGGTGATCCGTGCAGTGGGGACCAAGAATTTGGGGCACAAAATAAGGGTGCGTTTGTAATGTTAATTTCCATAGGAACCTTTAGCCACACCTACAGCCCGAACCGCTGAACGGACTTACACCAAATTTGGCAGGGAGGTAGATGTTGGTTCAAGGAAGTGCCTTTTGACTATTTGGTGTAAATCCATTAGGTAGTTTTTGCGAAATTTAAGCCAACGTTTTTAGTGATATCTCTGGTCGCTGTTAATTTGCGATGGTTTCGCGAGTAATCGCGAATGCACACGCTATCGGGAATGCTCTGATTGGCTGGACGGAATCTGAACAGAAAGCTGCGGCCACTATTTAACTGCTCGGGAATAGTTGTCGGGGCTGAAAATTTCTGAAAAAAGCTAACATAAGGGGTCAAAGTAGGGGTACTCTGACCCTATGTTTGTGAAATTGGGGTGTTAGTGACACAAGTTATGTGTCCAAAATTGATTTTTTAATCACGCACGATTTTTGCGACATTGCCATGACCGCCAGCAGGGGCTCCCGTGTACCATCGCGGGGACCTCGAGACTATCTTGAAGATTGGTGGGAAAATTAAAAAAATTAGGAGTGAATCATTAGTTCATTAATATGCATTGTTATAGAGCTATTGAGATTCTGATAAATGTTGTTATAGAGTTATTTATATAGTAGGTTATCTACTGTGATGGTTAGAATTAATTATATAGTTATCATTTTTGAATGTGATGGTGGCTATTGAATTCCTGCTTTTACTTTCCGCTTTCGCGACGTAACAGCGGGGATCTCGATGACCAATGTCATTGCAGTCTCTGGCCTCACTGTGAAAATGGAAAATAGGTTTTAGAGATGGTTGTTCTAGAAATACACTTGAAAAACATGAGTTTGAAGTGTACAGTAATAAACCCCTAGTGTGTAAAATACTGTAATATGTGTGCATATATGTGTTTTTACTTTATGGAAACAGCGCGATCGTCGTGGTTAACAGCAATGTCGCAATGCCCTGAATATCCACGAAAACAGAAAATAGGTATGAAAGATGTTTTTTAAAGAAACTTAATACAAAGTCTGAGTTTAAACATGCTTTGAAAAAAGTGCAATGTTCAGAATGGATTTTTTTACATATTATTTTTGGATGTGTTGGTGGTCATTGAATGTCTGCTTTTGTTTTCCGTTTTCACAATGTGTCCATTGTGATCACCCCCAAAAACAAAAACAAACCTTTAGAAAAAAACTTCACAATATTTCGGGTACTATGGTGGCTCTGACAAGAGCCGTTGCGTTGATTGTGTGTATATGGTTGCTACTCATAAAACCGGATGCAGAGTTTCAGGTGACTTGCGCGGTGCTTCTAGCGTGGGGACACACCTATAGGGGTAGCCAGGCGCTCTATAAATGACCTATTATTATTATTATTACTTAGAAACACCCTTTTGCCTTCATCTGTAAAATGCACTCCATCATTTCTATAAATTCCATGCATGTCAAAACACAGATTGTTGTTACAGATACAGCCCATGCGATGGTCTCTGAGGAATGCGAAAACTGTTTTATTAAAATGTTTCTTGGCTTTGTCTATCTGTGGACAGAATTGATTTGACCACTTCCATTTATGTCTTTGGCATATATTAGAGTACACCAAGACAGTGTGAGGGAAAAGCAACATCAGTTTTGCAAAGGTTTCTTTCATTAGGATTTCCAGTCCTACCCCAGTCAATGTGCCTAGGTCATTGCCACCACAGTGCACAATCATGAGGTGAGGAGCTTGGGAATTCACAATGGATTTAACCAAAGCCAGAAACTGATTAAACTTTAACCCTCTCTGGGCAAACCAAGTAATCTGCACATTTGGCAAACCCAAGTCCCTGTCAATACCTCTCTTTTTTGCAGTCTCTTTAGCCCAATAGATGTAATTGTGGCCCACAATTCATACTCTAAGAATTTTGAAGTGAAGGAGCAATAGTAGTCAGGAGAAGGATGGAGCTGAATAAAGTAGTTTTCCAAAGGAAAAGCAGTTAAAATGGAGGTTGTTAGAAATGGGATTTCTGGATGGCTAGGGCATGCGCCTAAGCCAGGCAGAAACCAGCACTCTAGTCAGGGCAAGGGAGTTACACCCTAAAGATAACCCCTGCTCACCCCCTTGGTAGCTTGGTAGAACAGTCAGGCTTATCCCAGAGGCAATGTGTAAAGCGTTTGCGCAAAACACTCACACAGCAGCGACACACTAGGCACACCACAAAAGAAACTCCACACAAGGTTATATAAAAATAGCCTTTGTGTTATCCATAAAACACATTAGAGCATATCACATATATACACTGTGCCACCAGGCATTTGTCATGTATTTACAGGGATCACATAATCATCAGGCCAATCGGGCCACTGCCATCATATCACCACTTAGTTAGTGAAGACATCCAATAACTACTGGTAAGGGTACAATTAGCCCAATATGCATATAATCACAGGTGCACCATAGTAAAGACGTGCTGTAATGTACACTTCATAAACACCTCATGCCTACAGCGCACCAGGTGCACATTGCTTCTGGCAGATCTGGCAATACTACCCCTTGGTACTATGTATATAGCACAGTAGCCTACAAATGACAGAAGCCTATTTCCCCTGGTCATGAGGCAAGCGAGTCTCCACACTAGCTCCCGAGGTGCAACCAGGACATGTGTGGCAACTCTGAATCCGGGGTCCCTGCTGGGCTCGCCCTGTGATGTCACTCCAGAAATGTCCCCAACATCCAGTCAGCGAGCAGCTGCGCCTCATGTTTATGAATGCAGGAATTACGTTGGTGCTAACACAGCACCTGAGTGAGGACATCCAAGGGCCCCTCGGGCCTGGGAAACAACAGGGCTCTCCGCTCCTTTGGAAGGGGTACCAACCGAGACCTCGACTGGTCTCCCGCGACCGTGCCCCCAGACAGTGCGACTCGGGACAAAGGCACTCGTGTATCCAAGGCACTCACCCGCTTGCACTGATGCCGTTTCACGGGGGCCCAAGAGGTTCTTGTGCCTGCACCACGCCTCGGTGGCTGGACTTCAAGCAGAGTCCCCGCCGGTCCCGCCTTCATGGAGAGTTCCTTCTATCACTGGTGACCCACCTCTCCCTCCACCAGGTGGGGGAAGGCGAGAAGTAACGGAATGGAGCCCGCGAGGCTCCGGTTCTTCTCCTTTAGAAATCACGTGTTGAGGAGCCTGCGAGGCGCCGGCTCTACCTTGTCACCGAGCCCCGCCCACAACCAGGCTTCCCTTGCCTGGCTTCCGGCCTCTGGAGGGCCATCCTCATATGGAGCGAAGTCTCCATCGACTTTGCTCCTTTCTTCCTTCATGGGAGCCCCGCCCAGAACCAGGCTTTCGACTCTGCCTGACTTCCGGCCACACACAGGGTTCCTCCTTCATGGCTCGACGGCGCCCATCCTGAGCAAGGTGGGAGCCAACTCCTCAGGCTCCAGTTAGTGAAATTAAAGTTGCCCACACATTCTCCTGGTGGGCAGACATAACGCGGAAGGGCGCAGAGAGCAGCGGAAGCGCTCCACACCCTTCACGGAGGCACAAGCCCAAACCAGGGGCCCAAGCACACGGGGCACAAGAATCCTGCAGCACTGCAAGCCCAATGCTACAGGACAATGAAAAGAAAATGCTGCGTTCAGCCTGTCTCCCCCTTCAAGGCACAACCAGGGAGCAGCCAGCGTCCTTCCCCAGGAATCCACAAGGGCAGAGCTGGGCACTGGCAGGCCAGCATGTAGGGCCTCCCAGCAGAGGGCAGCAGCTGGGTCCCATGGCGGTTCCTCCTGGCAGAGTACTCCTTCAAGTCCAAGTGAGTTCCAAGTAAGCACAACACATGGGGTCACAGCCCCAATATTTATATGCCAAGTGTCTTTGCTAGAAAACATCATTCAAATATAGTTTTTTTTTTACAGAACAATATCTGCATAATTACAGACAGATTGCCTACAAAAGCTTGGAGGGAAAAGGAACAGAAGCAAGTACAGTATCTATGCAGAACTGAGACTTAAAGGGGGCAAAATGAAGAAAAAGTGGTGAACAAAAAAAAGAGCGATTGGTAAGAGGACAAACTAATTTTTTGATAAATATATGTGGACATTTCCAAAGATTATGAAACAATGAAAATAAAATTCAAACTATGAGAAATAATAACAATGAAAAAAATCTATATAGCAAGAACAGAAAAGAATGTAACAAAGATGTATACACCTTAACCAGGAGACAGAAGCAGTTTAAGGAAATCAGAGCTAGGATGTTTCGTAGTAGAGTAGGTATAAATCTACTAAGAAATATTAAGAAGTATAGAAGAAGGAGACATGCAGTGAAACAGAAAGAATGAGTTGAGAGAGTAGTTGATAAGGCCTTTGCTTTGAAAGTGAAGGTTTTTATTTTGATTATAAATAGAATGAAGACTCATGACAAAATGGTGTTGAACTTGAGGAGACAAAACCAAAAAAAAAGATTAGTGAATAGAAGTAACTTTTGTACAGTTTTTAGTGGAGAATGTGTAAGAATCCAGGAACGCAATGTTAAGGTGGAAAGTAGGTTTATTCCAGGAAAAGGATCTCATCCACAAACAAGCTGTTGTACTGATCCAAGCCAGGCTCTAACTGCCTGTTAGCAGCATTACATCATCGCATTCTCTAGCACCTGGCAACAAGTACAGAACCTCAGGATGCCACACATCTCCTTTCTTTACAATTTTGATTGAACTTTGCTAAAGTAAAGTTATACAGAAGTGAAAATGAAAACAATCAACATAACCGTAAAACCAGAAACAGTAGAATAGCTAACATAAAGCTACTTAACAAAATCCTTTAAGTAGCTTGGAGGTGATGGTACTCTTTTAGACTTCCGGATGATATGTGGATCACTAGAGGTGTGAGATTCCTCCGAGCCACAAATAAAGTCTTTTCTAACCACCACCACCCTGTTCAAATTCCAAATGCGGTGGTCAGCAGTCTTGATGGCATTGTTGAAAAGCTTAATGACCTGAATAGGTTTCAAAAAGGCTCCAGATGACTTACTCTTGCCGGGATTTTTTATCAATACCCAATCCCCAACTTTCACAACAGTTTTCTTTACACATTTCTTAATATCATGAAGTTTTTTCCTAGATTCAATTCTTTTGGACTCCGCTAACCTCCAATCCCTCTTTTCATTCTCATTATGTCGATCTGGTTGCATGTCATTAACCCAAGTGGGCGTAACTAAAGTGTTCGCACACCTACCCCTGAACAACTCAAACGGTGTCCTCTTGGTGGTGGCATGGGGAGAGAGCCTATAGACCTCAATTTTTTTTAAAATCTCTGTACGCCAATCCGAATTTGTAGACCTAGCCATTTCAATGGTTTCTTTGAGCACCCGATTAAAACGCTCAACCAAACCATTTGTCTCTGGGTGATATAACGAAGACTTCTTATGCTTAATACCATGTTTAGCCAAAAATTCTTCCATTTCCCTGAAAACCAATTGCACGCCATTGTCTGTGAGAATGGCATTGGGTATGCCTTCTCTAGCTATAAGTTTCTCCAAGAAAACTTTAATATGTTTAGTTTCAATTCCCCGTGTTATGGCTATTTCTGGCCACCTCGAATAGAAATCAACAAGAACAAGTATATACCACTCTGTGCCTGAAGAACGGATTGGGCCAACTATGTCCAGACCAACCTCCTTCCAAGGACTGTCCGGACGATCTCTTATGACCATGGGTTGCACCTTAGGTTTGGCCACTTTCTCACTCAAAGCGCATTGCATACAATCCCTAATTTTCCGTTCTACCTGTAAGTCCATGCCCGGCCACCAATAAGACAATCTTAATCTTTCTTTAGTCTTAGACATTCCCTGATGACCAACATGTGCCAATGAAACAAGTTCCTCCCTAAGAGAACTTGGGGGAATAAGCCTTTCCCCCCTGACAAGTAAGCCATTTTGTTCAGCTAATTGGTCCTTCACATGCCAAAATTTTCCCACATTTTCATCACCTTTAAGTTTAAACTCCCAACCTGTTCTGATGCACTCTAGAACTTTTAATAAGTCATCGTCAACCTCTAATGCTTTTTTCCATCTCTCTTTCTCAATAATACTTCCCTCAATAGTGCATACCATTTCCCCATCCTGTTCATCCTCATCATCAGGACAAACATCGTCTTTGACAACTAGGCGAGATAAAGCATCTGCCACTTTATTCTCTACACCAGGTAAATACTTTATATCAAAACTATAATCTTGTAAAGCCACAACCCATTTGGTGATTCTACTTGAGACAGCATCAATGCCCCTTTTTAAAAAAAATTCACACAAAGGTTTGTGGTCGGTTCTGACCTCAAACACACCTCCCCACAACAAATTTTTCAACTTCTTTATTGACCAGTAAACAGCCAGTGCTTCTCTCTCCACGACGGAGTATTGCATTTCAGCTCCCCTTAAACTCCTAGACAAAAAGAGTATAACTTCATCATGCCCGTTGTCCCTTTGTAGAAGAACTGCTCCTAGACCTTTCAGGCTGGCATCAGTTATCAGAATGGACTTCTTTTCTGGGTCAAAACTACTTAATTTCGGTGCCAAGCTTAACTTTTCCTTAAGGATGTGAAATTCTCGTTCACACTTTCCGTCCCATAAAAATTCACACCCTTTACACAACAAAGCTCTCATGCAAACACATAATGAGGCAAATCCTTGAATAAATTTACTATAATATTCTGCCATTCCTAAAAAACTCATTAGTTCTTCCTTGTTAGTAGGAGGCGGCATTCTCTGTATCGCAACCACCAGGTTCTCTTTTGGTGAAACACCACCCTCCGAAATTGTATGACCTAGATAGTCAATGGATTCTCTCCTAAATTTGCACTTCTCAATTTTGACCGTTAGTCTAAATTCATCAAGTCTACTTAACACACTTGTTAGTCTCATGTCATGCTCCTTGTTATCCAACCCAAATACTAAAATGTCATCCTGATAAATTCTTACCCCAGACAGTCCTTTTAAAACATTCTCCAACGCCCTCTGGAAAACCGAGGCTGCTGAGACCAACCCAAAAGGAAGTCTTACAAAACGATACGTGCCAAAAGGAGTAACGAATGCTGTTAAATCCTTTGACTCCTCATCCAATCTAATCTGGTGGTATGCAGATTTCAGATCTATCGTACTAAAACCTTTGCCCCTTTCAACAGCATTAACATATCTGCTATTTTTGGTAGAGGATACCGGTCCACCACCACATTTTTGTTTAATTCTCTAAGGTCCACACAAAGCCGAAGGGAGCCATCAGCTTTCTTTGCGGCTACAACTGGGGCTAACCATTGGGTTGCCTCTACTTCTTCAATGATGCCATCCTTTTTTAAACGTTCTAATTCTGCTTGTACTTGTTCCCTGACTGCTATAGGGATATTTCGTACCTTACAACAAACTGGTTTTGCATCATCTATCAAACGAATGTGATGAATGTAGTTTCTTAGACACCCTAAAGTTTCACAAAATACTCTTGGAAATGTTTTTGTTAACATTTGTGTAAAAGACATTTTAGGATCACTATCTATGACAGCAATAGACTTGGGGTTAAAATTCTCTTTCAATATAATGGGTGGTGAAGCATTCGGGTCTAGCATTACCCTAAGATCCCTCTGGTGAAACCAACTCAATATACTGTCACCTTTCTGTGATATATATATTTTAGCATTGGTTAATCTGTTTTTGTAATCAAGCAAACCCCAGAAATAACCGAAGAGTTTAATTGGTTCACCTCCGTATGCGAAAGGTCTGATGTCAGGGGGAAAGACCTTAGATTTCTCTTTAATCTCTTTTAGATAGAAATCCTTAGAAATTATTGTGATCTTTGCACCTGAATCAAAGAGAACGTTGGTGGGTTTTCCTTCTACCATAATTTCATCAGTAGGACAATTCTTGCTTTCCTCATTTTGAATAACCTGTACTTGAATTTGACCACAATCCACCTCATCATAAGATTCATAAGTATCATTCACATCACAATAAATTTCACTAACCTTCCCTTTGTAGGATTTACCTTTACATGCACTAGAAAAATGACCTTTCCTTTTACATTTACTGCAGGTTGCTTTCCAACCTGGACATTGTTTGTCATTTGCTAGATGTCCAACCTTCCCACAGCGGAAACATATCACTTTTGAAAAATTAAATTTACCATACCCCTCAGAAATCGTACTTTTTTTTAATAAATCTTTCTGCCAGTGAGTTTCCTTTGGGTTTTGTTTTACAAGTTGCACGGAACTCTTTTCTTTCTTTTCTGAATCTTTCTTAATAACTTCTACACATTTTAAAGAATGTTCTATCCTTTTAGCAATAACGACTACGTCATATAAGGATGGTTCATCCTTCTGCCATAACTCTTCTCTGACCCGTTCTAAGCTGCAACCCAACATGAATTGGTCTCTAATCCTTTCTTCAAGGGTAGCGCCAAATTTGCACGATGACGCTAATTTCCTGAGAGATGTCACATAGTTTTCAACTGTTTCATCATCTAACTGAGACCTACGTCCAAAGTGATATCTCTCAAGAATAGTGCTGACCTTTGGTAGATAATGCTTATCCAATTTGGCTATGCACATTTCATATTCATTTAGGTTACGATCTTCAAACTCAGGGAGATGGTCAAAAACCTCCTGTCCTTCTGATCCTAAACAATGTAACAACAAAGCCGTCCTTCTCTCAGCACTTAAAGAGGAGCCACATACTCTGGCATACCTTTCAAAGACCTTATGCCATTTTTGCCACTTTATTGGTGGATCTCCAGGTGATGACAGAAAGAACGGAGGTGCAGTCACATTTTGCATCTCCGTTTCCCCTTTTTTTAAAACACAAGAAAAGTTAAAAAGTTTTTTGTATTTTTTTTTTTATGTGCTTAAGAGTGTGTGAATTTTCAACAGACAACTTTATTCAAATAGTGTGCGTGTCACTGATGAGGCACGCATCTCTTGTCACTTTATTCAAATAGTGTGCGTGTCACTGATGAGGCACGCATCTCTTGTCATTCCATGAAGAATTGTGTGTGACACTGAACTGGCAAACTACTAGATCTATTCTAGTTGTTGTCACTGATGAGTAGCTCAAACCATTTAGGTGGTGGCTTAATCCATTTAATTCACTGTGCGTGTCAGTGAGACAACAGGCTGCTCCTTTAAATATCCGCAAGTGTGCGTGTCACTGATGTGAAGCGCATACGAATTAAATCACTGTGCGTGTCAGTGAGACGACACGCTGCCCCTTTAAACATTCGCAAGTGTGCGCGTCACTGAAGTGAAACGCAAACAAATTTCTCCTCCGTCACGTTTTGCGCTGTTACGTACAAGCGCGAATACGTGACCTTCCAGAGAAGGAGGGGAAAGATGATCAGCGGGAGGCAGGCTGCGCAACACGTCGGCAATCCAAAGACAGAGGGAGACAGAGGGAGTCGGCGCGAGTCAATGTCGGGTTGCCAAGCAATGTGGGCATTCGCTGCTGGGAGACACCTCAACGCGAGCCACCGCGTGCATGGAGGTAGGACATATTCGAATCCCCTTTGCCTCCTTTTGAATAATGCCAAAGTAACGCTTCTTCCTCTGCCCAGAAACAGCGCACTTTTAGTAGTATACTCACAAGTACACTTTCCAAATTGGCAGCGGGCGGCTAACAAGTACACTTTCGAAATTGGCAGCGGGAGGCTTTCAAAAGACCCGTACTGAACAAATGTTAGTAGTAGGCGTGTTATAATTAAGCAGTTGCAGCGAACATGTTGCAGCGAGCATCCGCTTTAACGAACTGGATGTAAGCTGTCTTGCCAGTAAACGTATTGTAGTCGGCAGACCTTCTTCTTTTATTTAAAATTAATAAGAAACAGTACCTTAAGATTGTAGGTAAGGAATCACCTTCCTTCTTAATCTGCCAGCCGTTCTTAGTAGTGTTGAGATCCTTCTTGACTTCCTAGAAGAGTCATCCTCTGTCGCCAAATGTAAGAATCCAGGAACGCAACGTTAAGGTGGAAAGTAGGTTTATTCCAGGAAAAGGATCTCATCCACAAACAGGCTGTTGTACTGATCCAAGCCAGGCTCTAACTGCCTGTTAGCAGCATTACATCATCGCATTCTCTAGCACCTGGCAACAAGTACAGAACCTCAGGATGCCACAGAATGCATACATACTTCTAGTTAGGGCCTTCCTTTAATGAAGAAAGCTATGTCCAGGATAATAGATTAGTTCATGCGATTGATTACAGAGGACGATGTTATGAAATGAAGAATGGCACTCATATAGCGAAAGAGGTGATAGTACCTACAAATAAAGAGCAAGTTATTGGAGAACTGGTACAGGGAAGGCGGAGTCAGGTGCCTGTATAGATATGGAATTGTAGTAGTGTTTGTATTATTCAACAGCAATCCATTGATAAATTAAGGAATTTTCTACATATCTATCCAAGACGAAGTTTAAAACAGAAAATAAGTACTTTACAAAGATTGGATCCTTGCAAGATTAGAAAGCATACACATTTGCAGGGACACTCGCTAGCTTGTTTATCAAACAAAGTGTGCCAAAGCACCTTTCATTATTTCAAGATAATAGCTGTACACCACTCAACAATGCGAACTTTAGTTAGGAGGCTGCACTATGTGAAAACCCCTGCTTTATTTTTAGGAGAAATGAATGTAGCACTTTTGCATGGTACTGTGGCAGATATTGAAAAGGTTTGTGGTGATGTGCAGTTTCGTTTTTTTGGTCCTGAGCAGGATTCTAGGGGAAATGAAAAGTTGTTAAGAGGAGGAGTTGCAGAACAGGACACATATATTACAGTTGATAGTTTTAAAAAAGAGATTACAAAATTTAACACAGTGTGGTCTAAAAAAACAGAGTATGTTTGTATATGTTGTCGATGCACTTACTAGAAGATTTAAACACAGACTGTTGACTTATATTTAAAAAGTGAAAAAGTAAATAATGATAACTGGCAAAAGTTAGCTGTATATTTATTTGTAGAGGAACACTTTGACTTGTCTATACAGCAAGTTATATGTAAGTAGTATTACAATAAGTTAGAAGATAATAAAATGAATTACACATAGATATTAGATACCCGTTTTGTAGCATAATAAAATACCTGCTATGGAGAAAAACTAAGAAGGGCCAAAAAAAAAGAAAATCAACATTTATGATTCTTTGCAGCATTGCAAAGGGCCGTTATGAACTGCTCTCCAGCACTTACTACAACTCCACAATCCATGCAGTATGTTGCCATCTGGGAAAACTGTGGAGCCAAATCTTGAAGTTGAGATTGGACCTCTGAATGGACTCTCTGCCCCAGTGTTGTTGTGGCTGCTATTGAAGTTGAGGGTCCTTCAGCCTTGCGTTGCTTTCTTGGTGCTTATACACTATTGCTTTGGTATGTTTTTAGACGGTAAATCATGGACGTAGTCCCGCAAGAATATTTTTTATTTGTGTCCCTTGACAATGTCTTATGACATATCGTGCATTGCGCAAATCTACTTACTATGAACTCCTCTTAAAGAATGTTCAAGGTAGATAAATGGGAATGTCCTTCTTATTGTTTTATTTGAAAAGTGTATTATCCAATGAAATTCCTTTATTTCCCAGTGACATGATATTCTGCTTTTGTTTTTAAGTTCTTTTTTGTTTTTGTGGCTTTGTAAAGGTGTAACATTTTTTTGTTCTTTTTTATGGTAACAAAAATGGCAACTGGGACATAGTTGTAACTAACCCTGGGCATCCAATTCCGCTCCGCTCACGGAATTTGCGGAATTTAGGCAATTTCGCGTTCCGCGGAGAACGTGGAATTGCCAACAATTCCACGATCCGCGGCGTAGCGGAATTATTTTCTTGTTGCGCTTTAAAAATGCGTTCTAGCGCGCGCGATAGCGACTTACCGGGATTCCTGCGTTCGCCGGCGGGTTTTCCTATCCGTTCGCGTGCGCCACGAGATTTCGGTAGCCGGCCGCGTTATCCCGCAAGAGTTTGCGATCGCGAACACGTCATTCGCTGAGCCATCGGACAACGCGAGAGTGTGCGATCGCGAACACATCATTCGCCGCGCCATCGTGCACCGCGAGAGAGATTGCGACCGCGAACACGTCATTCGGGCGCGCCATCGGACATCCGGTGATATTTTTGTACAGCTCGCGATCCCGAACACGCAAAATTTTCAATCTGGAGAACAATAACATCGCAAGCAGCATCAAACCTTCTATAAATTGATGATTTGGCTGGAAAATAAACCTCAGATTGATATTTTGCTGTCCTTTTTGGTCAAATTTTTTGGGGGGGAGAGGGAGGAAGTGCCACAGAGTCTCCTACTTCCTGTTCCTGTCCAGCAGGCTCCTCCCAGTGCTTTGTCCATCTCCTGTTCATTTTTCACTTGGATTTGAGCTGGAAGGATCACTCTTTGTGTCTGCTGCATCATTATCATTGGATTTGAGGATTTTGGAATTTGAGATTTTACAAGTAAGTTGGTGTTGTTTGATTGGGGCATTGCAGTTGCTGCAACTTCATTTTTGGTACTTTTCATCATTTAAAAAAATAAATCGTTGTGGGTAGCCAGTAGGTCCAGAGCTAGTCATGGGTCATGGATTGCTGTGTGATGTATTTATTAATTTCAAACATCATTTAGGGGGCATGGATGGCATTGGATTGAATTGGAAAATGTGTTTTTTGGGGTGTATTTCAGTTTTTCGGGCTGTGTGTTAAATACATGCCTTAGTTGTGTGTGGTGTGCTGCAGGCCTTGTTTAGCCCTGTGTATTTTCGTTTTTGCATTTTATTGCATTACAGGCAAAGCAAAAGCAGGGTGGTTTACCATGCAGCCTTTGCCTGGCTATTATAGGCCTGTTTTCAGTACATTGTTTTCCAGACCTCCTGCTTGTTGCTTGTGATTTGTGAGTGTCCATGTGGCTGGTAGCCATTTCTGGTGGGAGTTACAAGTGTGCTGCTTTAGCCATATACTAAGGCCTGCATGTGTTTCCCTTTGTGGCCTAGGCTTCTTGTTGTGGGCCTGGCCATGAGGCTGGCGGCCATTTTGAAGCCAGGTAGTGTGCTTTTTGCCATAGGCCTGCATTGTCTGTCTTCAGTTTCTTGTTGTTGTGGGCCTGGCCATGAGGCTGGTGGCCATTTTGAAGCCAGGCAGTGTGCTTTTTGCCATAGGCCTGCATTGTCTGTCTTCAGTTTCTTGTTGTTGTGGGCCTGGCCATGAGGCTGGCGGCCATTTTGAAGCCAGGCAGTGTGCTTTTTGCCATAGGCCGGCATTGTCTGTCTTTAGTTTCTTGTTGTTGTGGGCCTGGCCATGAGGCTGGCGGCCATTTTGAAGCCAGGCAGTGTGCTTTTTGCCATATGCCTCCATTGTCTGTCTTTAGTTTCTTGTTGTTGTGGGCCTGCACATGAGGCTGGCGGCCATTTTGAAGCCAGGCAGTGTGCTTTTTGCCATAGGCCGGCATTGTCTGTCTTTAGTTTTTTGTTGTTGTGGGCCTGGCCATGAGGCTGGCGGCCATTTTGAAGCCAGGCAGTGTGCTTTTTGCCATATGCCTGCATTGTCTGTCTTTAGTTTCTTGTTGTTGTGGGCCTGCACATGAGGCTGGCGGCCATTTTGAAGCCAGGCAGTGTGCTTTTTGCCTTAACCCCTTCGGTGCTTATGACGAGCTGGACTCGTCATGGCACACAGTGCTCATGTGCTCATGACGAGTCCAGCTCGTCATAAGACCACCCACGGGGGAAGTGCTGGCGCTCCCCCCGTGGGAATCCGATCGTCGGGTTTTTTGGGGGGAAGGCAGGGGAAAGACTTCCCCTGCCTCCCCCCACCCCCCCCCCGCCCTCCCCATCAATGACGTCAGCGCGCGAGGCGCGCTGACATCATTGAGCGTTTCCCTTTCTTCCCCGACGCGCTGGAAGCCATTTGCTTCCAGCGCGTCGGGGAAATCCGGTGAGTTTTGGCTCGGGGAGGGGGGGTTTGATTCGAAAAGAGGCATCGAGGGAAAGGAAAGGGTTTTCCTTTCCCCCGGTGCCTCTTTGTGCATTCCTGCTGCACGATCATGTGATCGCGCAGCAGGAATGCCCACGAGGAGGAGGGAGGGTGATCTACGCCGCTGTAGTGTAGGAAAGGCACTATACATTTCCCCAACGAGGTAGCATTTACTGATTAGCCAGTAGAAAGTACTCCAGTTGAGTAGAGGTATTGCACAAAACGGTGGCATCTTCGTGGATAAATATGCAGGGCAGATGTGCCTTCTCTCCATTTCCAACGTGAAAAGTTAGCTGTAATCCTTGATGGAGGTCTTTGCATCCTTCATTTTCTCGAGCGCAATTCTCGTGTAGAATTCGTGAGCGTGGAGATGTGCCTTCTCTCCATTTACACCCTGAAAAGTTAGCTGTAATCCTTGATGGAGGTCTTTGCATCCTTGAATTTCTCGAGCGCAATGCTCGTGTAGTTCCTGTGACCAGGAGGTTCCTTCTCCTCGTCTGCCGCTGAGATCCTGCTCTGACCCTTTATAACAAGAGGCATGTGAACGGGCCTAGAAGCCCCACTCGTTTGGCCCCGCCACACATACACTAGCGGTATGCAACGTCTGCCCGCCCTTTCCCCACTATGATGGACAGCTTACTCAAAGGACCCCGGCGCTTTCGGCGCGGTGGCAAAGTTACAGACACACAGGTCACTGGAGACAATTCTTCTGGTCCTTTACGCAGCTGTAGTGTAGGAAAGGCACTATACATTTCCCCAACGAGGTAGCACTTACTGATTAGCCAGTAGAAAGTACTCCAGTTGAGTTGAGGTATTGCACAAAACGGTGGCATCTTCGTGGATAAATATGCAGGGCAGATGTGCCTTCTCTCCATTTCCAACGTGAAAAGTTAGCTGTAATCCTTGATGAAGGTCTTTGCATCCTTCATTTTCTCGAGCGCAATTCTCGTGTAGAATTCGTGAGCGTGGGATGTGCCTTCTCTCCATTTACACCCTGAAAAGTTAGCTGTAATCCTTGATGGAGGTCTTTGCATCCTTGAATTTCTGGAGCGCAATGCTCGTGTAGTTCCTGTGACCAGGAGGTTCCTTCTCCTCGTCTGCCGCTGAGATCCTGCTCTGACCCTTTATAACAAGAGGCATGTGAACGGGCCTAGAAGCCCCGCTCGTTTGGCCCCGCCACACATACACTAGCGGTATGCAATGTCTGCCCGCCCTTTCCCCACTATGATGGACAGCTTACTCAAAGGACCCCGGCGCTTTCGGCGCGGTGGCAAAGTTACAGACACACAGGTCACTGGAGACAATTCTTCTGGTCCTTTACGCAGCTGTAGTGTAGGAAAGGCACTATACATTTACCCAACGAGGTAGCACTTACTGATTAGCCAGTAGAAAGTACTCCAGTTGAGTAGAGGTATTGCACAAAACGGTGGCATCTTCGTGGATAAATATGCAGGGCAGATGTGCCTTCTCTCCATTTCCAACGTGAAAAGTTAGCTGTAATCCTTGATGGAGGTCTTTGCATCCTTCATTTTCTCGAGCGCAATTCTCGTGTAGAATTCGTGAGCGTGGTTAAGCAGATGTGGCTTCTCTCCATTTACACCCTGAAAAGTTAGCTGTAATCCTTGATGGAGGTCTTTGCATCCTTGAATTTCTCGAGCGCAATGCTCGTGTAGTTCCTGTGACCAGGAGGTTCCTTCTCCTCGTCTGCCGCTGAGATCCTGCTCTGACCCTTTATCCCCTTCGGTGCTTATGTCGAGCTGGACTCGTCATGGCACACAGTGCTCGTATGCTCATGACGAGTCCAGCTCGTCATAAGACCACCCACGGGGAAGCGCTGGCGCTCCCCCGTGGGAATCCGATCGTTAGTTTTTTTTTTTGGGGAGGCAGGGGAAGGGCTTCCCCTGCCTCCCCGCCCCATCAATGACGTCAGCGCGCGAGGCGCGCTGACATCATTGAGGGTTTCCCTTTCTTCCCGACGCGCTGGAAGCCATTTGCTTCCAGCGCGTCGGGAAATGAGGTGAGGTTTGGCTCGGGGAGGGGGGTTTGTATCAAAAGAGGCATCGAGGGAAAGGAAATGGTTTTCCTTTCCCCCGATGCCTCTTTTGTGCATTCCTGCTGCACGATCATGTGATCGTGCAGCAGGAATGCCCACTAGGCACCAGGGTTTTTTATTTTTGTGTTGGGGAGTGGCCAAAAGGGCAAGGGTTGCTCCCCTTTTACGGGGGTGAATATTTTATTTATACTGTTAGGCCCACCTACCCCTTAGCTTGGCTGGTGGATTGTGTGTGGACTAGTGCATTATTTGCATATGTGATTGTAATGTTTTTTTTTCTCCTTTTTATTCTAGTGTAAACCTTTTGATTCCTGTTTGCGGTTTCGGCAGTTGTGGTTCTGCAGTTTTGCGTAATTGCATTTATTTGGTAAGAAAAATATTTTTGTTGTGTGTACTCCAAATGAGTATTATTGTCATGCATGAATGAATTTTTTTGTAAGTGGTGCCATAATGGCAGCATATTTGTTAGTGTTCAGAGCATGAAATTCTTTGCGATGTTTTGCATTGTCTTATGTGTAATTTTTTTCTTCTTCTTTTTAGT
Source organism: Calotriton arnoldi (assembly GCA_963921515.1). Lineage (NCBI taxonomy): Eukaryota > Metazoa > Chordata > Amphibia > Caudata > Salamandridae > Calotriton > Calotriton arnoldi. The sequence goes on from CAWUFW010007403.1 coordinate 359,882, forward strand.
GGGATATTGTTGATCCTTACTGTGTCTGTGCAGAGTAGGTGGTGGTGAGTCTAGCTGCTTCTGTCACGTGAGTGGTATAGTGTTGGAGTATATAGGTCTTTGTGATAAAGCTACATTTTGTTTATTTCTTTTTTTTACAAAGGGTTTGTTGTTGTTGACTTGTTTGACAAGTAACCTTTATTAGTAAGCATTATGGCTAGCCGTAGAATTACTGCTCAGGTGGTTGGTTTGCTTCTTGAATCTTCCTCTGAGCAGGATTATGAGACTGACAGTGCGTCTGAGGGAGAGGAGGGAGGGGAAGATTCAGGCAGTGAGTTTTCTCTCCACATGGAATCATCGGATGATGAAGGTACTCTCAGTGCAGATGAAGTGCCTGATTTAGAGGAGGATACTACTGTGCCGATGGTGCAAGAGGCATCTGGATTGCAGCCTGGGGCTGCTAGGCTTCCTACTGGAAGTGCTGGACTCTGGGTTGATCCAAACATGGTGCAGCCGGTGTTGCCTGCCTTTAGTGGTTATGCAGGGTGTAGAGTGGATTGTGAACATTATTTGCCTATACAGTATTTTCAGTTGTTTATGGATGATGTATTTTTGGGTGAGATTGTTGAGCAGACTAATTTGTATGCTGAACAGTTTTTGAGGGACAGCAGTGCCAGACTTAGGCCCCATTCTAGAGCTACCCGGTGGAGTCACACAAATCTGGAAGAGATGAAGAAGTTTTTGGGTTTGACTTTTTTGATGGGTTTGATAAGGAAGCCGTCCATGGGTTCATATTGGTCAACCAGTCCCTTGATGGCAACGGCCATATTTCCTGCAGTTATGACTCGTGATCGGTATTTACTTTTGCTTCGGATGCTGCATTTTGTTGATAATGGTTTGGCGTTGCCACGAGATCACCCTGAATGTGACCGTCTTTTTAAGATTCGGCCTGTTCTTGATCACTTTGTAGATCGATTTTCAGTGATCTATACTCCAGGGAAAGAAATATCTATTGATGAGTCTTTGGTCCTGTTCAAGGGCCTTTTGGTTTTAGGCAGTACATTCCTAGCAAGAGGGCACGCTATGGAATTAAGCTGTATATGTTGTCTGAGAGTAGGACAGGATATGTTTTTAATTTGCGTGTGTACACTGGTAGGGATTCCACTATTGACCCCCTGGTTGTCCGTCCACTTTTGGAGTTTCAGAGAAAATTGTGTGGGATCTTGCTAGAGGACTGTTTAACAGAGGCCACCATTTGTACCTTGATAACTTCTACACTGCTGTGCAATTGTTTAAGGAATTGTTCAAAGTGGACACTTTTGCTTGTGGCACAATCCGCTCTAACCGTAAAGGTTATCCAAAAGAGCTTGTTTGCAAAAACTTCAGAGGGGACAGTGCAGTGCCTTGCGTAGTGAGGAACTGCTAGCTGTGAAATTTGTGGACAGGAGGGATGTGTACATGCTGACTACCATCCATGATGAGAGTACTTCACCTGTGGCTGTTTGGGGTCAGATTGCTGAAGTGCGGAAACCTGTGTGCATTTTAGACTACAATAAGCACATGGGTGGTGTTGATAGAGTAGATCAGAGGTTGGAACCTTACACTGCTATTCGTAAGTCTTACATTTGGTATAAGAAGTTGGCCATCCATCTCTTCAATTTAGCAACTTTCAATGCTTTTGTTGTGTTTAAGGAGTGTTCTCCTGCGTCAAAGTTGACTTTTGTTCAGTTTCAGGAGTCTGTCATAGGCAGCCTTGTTGTTGTGGAACAGGCAAGTGTTCCTAGAGTTGGAGTGGTGGAGGATGTGGCTCGATTGAAAGATTGCCACTTTCCTGATCACATTCCTCCTACACCCTCAAAAGACTTTCCCACTAGGAGATGTAGAGTCTGTTGGCGAAGAGGTACGCGGAAGGAGACTCGTATGTACTGCCCTGAGTGCCCTTCTAACCCTGGGCTGTGTGTGCCTGCTTGTTATAGAGCGTACCACAAGCAAAAGAATTATTGGGAGCAACCATGAGTGGTAAAGTGAACTGCCTGGTCTGTAATGTTTAAGAATTGTTGTTCTGTTTCAAGGTTGGCATTAGTGCAATGTATTTAGTTTCTGATTTTGTGTTAGTAGATTTGTATCTATTTGCAATTTGTTTGTGTTTTCTTTTTTGTATAAAAAAATCCTAAATGTGATGGTGGTGTGTGTAGGCTGGTGCTTGGCTGGCGGTGTGCGTGGAGTGGCGCTTGGCTGGCGGTGTGCGGGGAGTGGCTCTTGGCTGGCGGTGTGCGTGGAGTGGTGCTTGGCTGGCGGTGTGCGTGGAGTGGCGCTAGGCTGGCGGTGTGCGTGGAGTGGCGCTAGGCTGGCGGTGTGCGTGGAGTGGCGCTAGGCTGGCGGTGTGCGTGGAGTGGCGATAGGCTGGCGGTGTGCGTGGAGTGGCGCTAGGCTGGTGGTGTGCGTGGAGTGGCGCTTGGCTGGCGGTGTGCGTGGAGTGGCGCTTGGCTGGCGGTGTGCGTGGAGTGGCGCTTGGCTGGCGGTGTGCGTGGACTGGCGCTCGGCTGGCAGTGTGTGAGTAGTGACTTGCTGCTGGTCACTACACACACTGCTAGCCGAGCGACACTCCACGCAATCCATCAGCTTGTGTGGTTGCTGTGTTAGGAATGTGGGCGTGTGAAAGTGATGGGCCCTTGAATGGCGCTGTCTGCTGGTGTGAGTGTTGTAATGTGATGGGCCCGCGGCTGGTGGTGTGAATGGTTTTGTATTTGTCACACGTATGAAAGGTGTATGAATGGCCTGTAAAGAGGTTGGTGCCTTGTCGTGGCTTTACAGCTCATGAGCTGTGAGTCAATGGTTCAGTTTCTCGTCCTTTCAATTATTAACAGTGCATTTCATTTTTGTGAAATCACTTGTTAATACAATTGTATATACTGAACCATCACTCACCCTCGTGCCAAATCCAACCAGTATGTGTGTGTGTGCTTGAGGATTAGATGGCTGTGCAGTAATATTTTTTTTTTGTCTTTCTCAAGCAGGGTGTACCTTGTCCCTTTTTGTGAATGTTGTAATGTGTTTGTTTCGTGCCTGGGGGTGTGAATGGTCTTGTGTGTATCACGTATGAAAGGTGTGTGAATGGCCTGTAAAGCGGTTGGGGCCTTGACGTGGCTTTACAGCTCACGAGCTGCGAGTCACTGGTTCCGTTTTTGTCCTTTCAATTATTGACAGTGCATTTCATTTTTGTGAAATCTCTTGTTAATAAAATTGTATATACTGAACCATCACTTGCCCTCGTGCCAAATCCAACCAGTATGTGTGTGTGCTTGAGGAATAGATGGCTGTGCAGTAATCTTTGTCTTTTTAGTCTGTCTGCCAAGGTGTACATTCCGTCTAAGAATAACCTACCAACTGTAGATATTGTCGTAAACGAAACACCCATGGGAGTACATGGTGATATCTCTCTTGTGGATCCCAACAAGTTATGGTACCCAGAATGTCCTGCAAACCTCAAAATGTCTGTCACATTTTCCTTGCAATATTGTGCCAAAATTTTCACGCTGCAGAAATAAACAACACATTATCTCAAAATGACCTGGTTTTGCAAGGGGGTCACCTGGGTTTTTGGCCCGGGGCTCGGCGGCCACATAGGAAACCTACCAAACCCACACATTTCTGAAAAGTAGACACCCGGGGGCTTCCAGGGAGGTATGGCTTGCGTGGATCCCCCAACGTTTCCTTACCCAGAATCCCCTGCAAACCTCAATTTTAGCTGAAAAAATCACTTTTTCACACATTTTTGTGTGGGAAAGTGTGGCATCACTGGCCTCACACAAATTTCCTACCACCCAGCGTTCCCCAGGTCTCCCGATAAAAATGGTGCCTCACTTGTGTGGGAGGCCCAAGTACCCGCGACATGCAAGGACACAAAACGTTTTGAGGCAACATCAACATTGCCTATCAAAAAATGTTTTGGGCCCTTGCCTGTCGCTGGTACTGGGCCTCCCACACAAGTGAGGCACCATTTTTATCGGGAGACCTGGGGAACGCTGGGTGGTAGGAAATTTGTGTGAGGCCAGTGATGCCACACTTCCCACACAAAAATGTGTGAAGAAAGTGATTTTTTTCAGCTAAAATTGAGGTTTGCATGGGGATTCTGGGTGAAACGTTGGGGATCCACGCAAGCCATACCTCCTGGAAGCCCCGGTGTCTACTTTTCAGAAATGTGTGGGTTTGGTAGGTTTCCTAGATGGCCGCCGAACACAGGGCCAAAACCCAGGTGACTCCCTTGCAAAACCAGGTGGTTTTGTGAAAGGCCATTTTGAGGTCGCCTCAATACGTTGTGGGCCCTTGCCTGTCGCGGGTACTTGGGCCTCCCACACAAGTGAGGCACCATTTTTATCGGGAGACCTGGGGGAACGCTGGGTGGTAGGAAATTTGTGTGAGGCCAGTGATGCCACACTTTCCCACACACAGATGTGTGAAAAAAGTGATTTTTTCAGCTAAAATTGAGGTTTGCAGGGGATTCTGGGTAAGGAAACGTTGGGGGATCCACGCAAGCCATACCTCCCTGGAAGCCCCCGGGTGTCTACTTTTCAGAAATGTGTGTGTTTGGTAGGTTTCCCTAGGTGCCTGCAGAGCTAGGGTTCACAAACTACAGCTAGGCACTTTGCCAAAAAAGGGTCATTTTTCACTGCGAAATTGAGGTGTGACCACGTTGCGTTTTGCGCCGTTTCCTGTCGCAGGCACTAGGCCGACCCACACAAGTGAGGTACCATTTTTCTCGTAAGACTTTGGGGAATGCGGGGTGGGTGGAAATTTGTGGATCCACGCAGATTCCAGAACTTTCCACCACAGAAATGTGGGGAAAATGTGGTTTTTTTGACAATTTTTTATGTTTGCAAGGGATTCTGTGTAACAGAACCTGGTGGGAGGCAGTCAAGTCGCCCCATCCTGGATTCCCCAGGGTGTCTAGTTTTCAAAAATGTATAGGTTTGCTAGGTTTCCCTAGGTGCCGGCAGAGGTAGGGTTAAAAAACTACAGCTAGGCACTTTGCCAAAAAAGGGTCATTTTTCACTGCGAAATTGAGGTGTGACCACGTTGCGTTTTGCGCCGTTTCCTGTCGCAGGCACTAGGCCGACCCACACAAGTGAGGTACCATTTTTCTCGTAAGACTTTGGGGAACGCGGGGTGCATGGAAATTTGTGGATCCACGCAGATTCCAGAACTTTCCACCACAGAAATGTGGGGAAAATGTGTTTTTTTGGACAATTTTTTATGTTTGCAAGGGATTCTGGGTAACAGAACCTGGTGGGAGGCAGTCAAGTCACCCCATCCTGGATTCCCCTGGGTGTCTAGTTTTAAAAAATGTATAGGTTTGCTAGGTTTCCCTAGGTGCCGGCAGAGGTAGGGTTCAAAAACTACAGCTAGGCACTTTGCAAAAATAAGGTCATTTTTCACTGCGAAATTGAGGTGTGACCACGTTGCGTTTTGCGCCGTTTCCTGTCGCAGGCACTAGTCCGACCCACACAAGTGAGGTACCATTTTTCTCGTAAGACTTTGGGGAACGCGGGGTGGGTGGAAATTTGTGGATCCACGCAGATTCCAGAACTTTCCACCACAGAAATGTGGGGAAAATGTGTTTTTTGGACAATTTTTTATGTTTGCAAGGGATTCTGGGTAACAGAACCTGGTGGGAGGCAGTCAAGTCACCCCATCCTGGATTCCCCTGGTTGTCTAGTTTTCAAAAATGTATAGGTTTGCTAGGTTTCCCTAGGTGCCGGCAGAGGTAGGGTTCAAAAACTACAGCTAGGCACTTTGCAAAAAAAGGGTCATTTTTCACTGCGAAATTGAGGTGTGACCACGTTGCGTTTTGCGCCGTTTCCTGTCGCAGGCACTAGGCCGACCCACACAAGTGAGGTACCATTTTTCTCGTAAGACTTTGGGGAACGCGGGGTGGGTGGAAATTTGTGGATCCACGCAGATTCCAGAACTTTCCACCACAGAAATGTGGGGAAAATGTGTTTTTTGGACAATTTTTTATGTTTGCAAGGGATTCTGGGTAACAGAACCTGGTGGGAGGCAGTCAAGTCACCCCATCCTGGATTCCCCTGGTTGTCTAGTTTTCAAAAATGTATAGGTTTGCTAGGTTTCCCTAGGTGCCGGCAGAGATAGGGTTCAAAAACTACAGCTAGGCACTTTGCCAAAAAAGGGTCCATTTTTCACTGCGAAATTGAGGTGTGACCACGTTGCGTTTTGCGCCGTTTCCTGTCGCGGGCACTAGGCCGACCCACACAAGTGAGGTACCATTTTTCTCAGAAGACTTTGGGGAACGCGGGGTGGGTGGAAATTTGTGGATCCACGCAGATTCCAGAACTTTCCACCACAGAAATGTGGGGAAAATGTGTTTTTTTTGATAATTTTTTAGGTTTGCAAGGGATTCTGGGTAACACAACCTGGTGGGAGGCAGTCCAGTCACCCCATCCTGGATTCCCCTGGGTGTCTAGTTTTCAAAAATGTATAGGTTTGCTAGGTTTCCCTAGGTGCCGGCAGAGCTAGGGTTCAAAAACTACAGCTAGGCACTTTGCCAAAAAAGGGTCATTTTTCACTGCGAAATTGAGGTGTGACCACGTTGCGTTTTGCGCAGTTTCCTGTCGCAGGCACTAGGCCGACCCACACAAGTGAGGTACCATTTTTCTCGTAAGACTTTGGGGAACGCGGGGTGGGTGGAAATTTGTGGATCCACGCAGATTCCAGAACTTTCCACCACAGAAATGTGGGGAAAATGTGTTTTTTTTGACAATTTTTTATGTTTGCAAGGGATTCTGGGTAACAGAACCTGGTGGGAGGCAGTCAAGTCACCCCATCCTGGATTCCCCTGGGTGTCTAGTTTTCAAAAATGTATAGGTTTGCTAGGTTTCCCTAGGTGCCGGCAGAGCTAGGGTTCAAAAACTACAGCTAGGCACTTTGCCAAAAAAGGGTCATTTTTCACTGCGAAATTGAGGTGTGACCACGTTGCGTTTTGTGCCGTTTCCTGTCGCAGGCACTAGGCCGACCCACACAAGTGAGGTACCATGTTTCTCGTAAGACTTTGGGGAACGCGGGGTGGGTGGAAATTTGTGGATCCACGCAGATTCCAGAACTTTCCACCACAGAAATGTGGGGAAAATGTGTTTTTTTGACAATTTTTTATGTTTGCAAGGGATTCTGGGTAACAGAACCTGGTGGGAGGCAGTCAAGTCACCCCATCCTGGATTCCCCTGGGTGTCTAGTTTTCAAAAATGTATAGGTTTGCTAGGTTTCCCTAGGTGCCGGCAGAGCTAGGGTTCAAAAACTACAGCTAGGCACTTTGCCAAAAAAGGGTCATTTTTCACTGCGAAATTGAGGTGTGACCACGTTGCGTTTTGTGCCGTTTCCTGTCGCAGGCACTAGGCCGACCCACACAAGTGAGGTACCATTTTTCTCGTAAGACTTTGGGGAACGCGGGGTGGGTGGAAATTTGTGGATCCACGCAGATTCCAGAACTTTCCACCACTGAAATGTGGGGAAAATGTGGTTTTTTTGACAATTTTTTATGTTTGCAAGGGATTCTGGGTAACAGAACCTGGTGGGAGGCAGTCAAGTCACCCCATCCTGGATTCCCCTGGGTGTCTAGTTTTCAAAAATGTATAGGTTTGCTAGGTTTCCCTAGGTGCCGGCAGAGCTAGGGTTCAAAAACTACACCTAGCCACTTTGCAAAAAAAGGGTAATTTTTCATTGTGAAAATGTGGTACGTCCACGTTGCATTTTGAGCCATTTCCTGTTGTGGGCACAAGGGCTACCCACACAAGTGAGGTACCATTTTTATCGGGAGACTTAGGGTAACACAGAATTGTAGAGCAACTGTTATTACCTATTGACTTTCGATGCATTTCTGCCTTCCAAATGAAAGACAATGTGTAAAAAATAAGTCATTTTGAAAAATGACCTATAATTCTCATGCTAGTATGGGTACTCCCAATTTCGGAAATGTGCAAATATCTACTGTTTCTAAAATCTACATTTTGTTCCCATTTCAGAAATACATAGGTGTCTTTCATAACAATTTTTCCATGTATACATTTTCCCAAAATAATTGCTATATACCCGGTACTTAAAAAAAAATCATTGCAAGATGTTGCTCAATTATTGGCTCTGGGCTCATCGGGTTCTTGGTGAACCTACAAGTCCTATATATCCCCACAACCAGAAAGGTCCAGCGGATATAACGGTATATTGCCTTCAAATAGCTGTCATAATTAGAAGAAGTTACAGATGAAAACGTTGACACAAATGGCTGTTTTTTTCAACTAATTTTCAATTTATCCTTTATTTAACTGTTAGTTTCTATAAGGAAAACTTTAAGGATCTACACAAATGACCCCTTGCTGAATTCAGAATTTTGTCTACTTTTCAGAAATGTATGGCTTTCCAGGATCCATTATTGGTTTCATACCCATTTCTACCATTAACTGGAAGGAGGTTGAAAGCACAAAAAATAGCAAAAATAGGCTATGTCCCAGAAAAATGCCAAAACTGTGTAAAAAAAGTTGGTTTTCTGACAAAAGTCTGCTTGTCCCTGAAAGCTGGGAAGATGGTGATTTCATCCCCACAACCCCTTTTTTTATGCCATTTGCAGGGAAAAATCAAGACGCTTTCATCTGTAGCCCTTTTTTCGCATTTTTCCAAAAAAAAACAAAATGTAGCTGTATTTTGACTAATTTCTGGGTCCCCTCCAGGGGAATCCACAAACCCTGGGTACCTTTACAATCCCCATGATGTTAGAAAAAAAGGACGCAAATTTGGCATGGATACCTTATGTGGTCAAAAAGTTACAGGGGCCTAAGCGCGCACTACCCCAAATAGCCAAAAAAAGGCTTAGCACAGGAGGGGAAAAGGCCTAGCCGCGAAGGGGATAGGCCTGCATTGTCTGTCTTTAGTTTCTTGTTGTTGTGGGCCTGGCCATGAGGCTGGCGGCCATTTTGAAGCCAGGCAGTGTGCTTTTTGCCATAGGCCTGCATTGTCTGTCTTCAGTTTCTTGTTGTTGTGTGCCTGGCCATGAGGCTGGCGGCCATTTTGAAGGCCGGTAGTGTGCTTTATCCATAGGCCTGCAAGCTTGTAGCCTAGTCTGCCAACAGGCCTTTCATCCAGTGGGCCCAGAGGTAGTCAGGGGTGCATGAAACAACTGTTTCTGTGTGTTCTGTTCAATTTAAACATCATTTAGGGTACATGGATGGCATTGGATTGAATTGCAAAATGTGGATTTTTGGGTGTATTTCAGTTTTTTGGGGTGTGTTAAATACATGCCTTAGTTGTGTGTGGTGTGTTGCAGGCCTTGTTTAGCCCTGTGTATTTTCGTTTTTGCATTTTATTGCATTACAGGCAAAGCAGTGTGGTTTACCATGTAGCCTTTGACTGGATATTGTAGGCCTGTTTTCAGTACATTGTTTTCCAGGCCTCATGCTTGTTGCTTGTGATTTGTGAGTGTCCATGTGGCTGGTGGCCATTTCTGGTGGGAGTTAACTAAGTGTGCTGCTTTTGCCATTTAGGCCTGCATGGTTTTCCTTTTGGCTTACTGCTTGCATCCATCCCCTTTGCCAGCTGCAGCTCCCTGAATGATGTGATGACTGAGCAAATAATTTAATGCCAAACAGGGTCCACTTCTATTACATTTGTATATTGGTTGTTGTTCCTCTTCTTTCCTATCCTTCCTGACAGTGTACACAGTATACCATGAAAGCACTTGTTGACAGTCTCACAAATGGCTACACTAATTTATATCTTTTATTTGTTTGTTTGTACTGCTAGTAATTGAACCACAACAACAAATGCAACATTTCACTAATGTTCTTCTCCTGGCTTCTTTGCTTTTAGGTGCACAAAAAGACAGAGGAGGAGGTGTCATCATCACCCGTTGTACTGCCAGGCAGAAGTCCTGCTGCGCGTCACGTCCACGTGTGACCACAGACATCTCTGCAACTTGTGCACCTGCGTCCTGCTGACATCTGAAGAAGATGGCCCCAAAGAAAGGTACCAGGTCCTCCAGTACCAAGAAAGTTGCCAGTGAGAAGAAGGGACAGAAGAAGGAAGTGGCACTTGCCAAGACTGGTGTGCCGGCCGATGTGTTTTTTGGTTAAAAAAAACTTACGTCTGCAGCAGCGGTGTCCAGCGGGGACCAAGCTGGGAGCAGCACCTCTGCATCAGTGGGCCCACCCCAGCAACCTAGGCCTAAGCCCATGACTGTGGCAGAGGTAGCCAGTCTACTAACGACCAGTGATGTTGAAATGTCATTATCGCAAAGTAGTACCCAATCCACGCACACGCAGGCGGAAACTCAGCAGATAAGTGGGCAACCCCAGCCGCAACCCCAGCCGCAACCCCAGCCGCAACCCCAGCCGCAGCCAGAGCCGCAGCCGGAACCGCAACCACAGCCGGAACCACAGCTGCAACCACAGCCGCAGCCGGAACCACAGCCGGAACCACAGCCCAGAATAGTAGTTGTTCCACCTGAAGTAGGGGCAGTTCAGGAAATCGAGCTTTTTGCAGACGAAGAGGAGCAAGCCACTGTTCCAGAAGATCCATTGTCTTCCATACCCCCAGCAAGGAAAAGGAGGGTTAGTCCATCAACTTCTTCTTCAAGCCCCGCTTCTGATGATCTATATGCCACTTGGAAGCCACCAGTTCAGCCTGAGAGTGATGCACGCCACAAGACAAGGCTAGTGAAAAGGAAGGTTCCAGTAAGCCTTACAGTTAGGGGTAGATGTAGATGAGGGGGTTAATGATGATGATGATGATGAAGAGCCAGTCATCACGAACATCACTCCTGGGCCTGCGGAGATGGAGACCAACATTATTAGACTATCCCAAATCGCTGCGAGGGATGTAGCACGGATACCACCAACACAGGTAACGCCAACACGACCTCCAGCTTCCATATTTGCCTTTGCAAAGGTCCGGCAGGGACCTACATCCAGCTCAACCACCACCTCAGTAGGTGGTGGTAATGTAAGTGCACAGAGTCAAATTCCATGCACACCCTCCATTTCATCTGGTATTGAAAGTGGCACCTTCAGCAGCGGCAGAAAGTTCTCCTCCCCAGTTTGGGACTTCTTTTCGGTTAGCAGTAAGGAGGAGAACATTGCTATATGCTCAATTTGTCGGCAGCCTGTTAAGCGGGGTAAGCTTGGTACAAACTATGGTACCGGAGGACAAACAAGTCATCTAAAAAAACACCACACTATCAAGTGGGAGGCTCACCTACTTCACTTAGAAAAAAGGAAAACTGGACCCATTGCTGTTGTTGGGGATGAAGAATTAGGGGAAGATATGATCGCGGTGGAAGGTCAACAAGAGGGAGACATTTCTAGCCCTACCCCCAGCAGTGTACTGGTAACGCACACATCCTCAGCAACATCTGAGTGGCACCGTAGTAAGAGTCAACATGAGACACAAAGGCAACCGGGCACTGCAATGAGCAAAAGTGCAGCGTCGTTGAGCCTAGCTGGGTTCAGAAGAAAGGTGCACCACAAAGGAAAATATTCCAGCCTGCCATTGACAGCATGCTTAAGTCGGAGGGGCAGTACCAACGCAACCACCCAACGGCACGGTTGTACAATGCGAAGCTAGCAAAAATGTTAGCGCTGGACCTTCTCCCTTTTTCATTTGTGGAAGGGGTGGGTTTCCTTGAATTTGTGTCAGCCATCTGCCCTAAATGGAAGGTTCCCAGCCGATCCTATTTCGCCCGAGTTGCTGTTCCATCACTACATCACGATGTGCTGGAATTGGTTGGACAAGCTTTGCAGCAGAGTGCTGTTCACAAAATCCACCTGACAACAGACATGTGGACCAGTTGCCAAGCCACTGATTACATGTGCATCACTGCACACTGGGTCTCTTTTGTGGGGGTTAGAGACAAGCTATCTGAAGTAGGTGCTGTTGACACACCTGCAATTTTTAATGCTTCTCGGAAATATGCAACTGTAGCCATGTTCGCCATGGAGAAATCTCATACTGCTGAAAACATTTTGGAAGAGTTTAACAGCAAGGTCTTTGAATGGCTGCGCCCCAGAGGGCTTGACATTGGTTTTGTTGCCACGGATAATGGCAGTAATATACTTAAGGCCATGACGCTTGGTGAGTATTTCAGGGTCCCGTGTTTGGCGCACTGCATTAACATTATAGTTCAAGACTTTCTGAAAAAAGAACCCATAGTCAGCAACTTACTGACCACCTGCCGCAGAATATGCACGCATTTCAGCCATTCTTTTAAAGCCCGGAAGCAGCTGAGGATCATTCAACGTGACTATAGAATGACAGTCAAAGCACTCATCCAGGAGGTGGCAACACGTTGGAACTCAACGTATTACATGCTTGACCGTCTGTTTGAGCAGTACAGACCAATCAATGAAAGTACAGACCAATCAATGAATATGTCATGCAAAGGGCGGATGCTACTGTGAAAGGCATGACCCTTTAGATGGACCAATGGTGCCTAGTTAAATCTCTTACAGAGATGCTTCTTCCTTTCGAGGTCTTCACACGTGAAGTCAGCAAGGAGGACTGTACTATGGGCCAAGCTATCCCATTGTTGCACATGCTAGAGCAACAGCTGATGCGGGTGTGTGAAGGGTACAAAGGTGTGGAGGGAAAAAAAGAAGCATATGAGTTGGTGGAGAGCTTATCATGTCGCTTAAGTGAAAATGCAAGGGTGCAAAATAAGATTGTGTCACAACAACATTACATTTGTGCCACAATTCTGGATCCACGGTACAAATCGGCACTGCACAGTAAGACATTACTCCCTTTTTCAGAAGTGGATGTTGCCCGGTACAAAACTTGGATAGCTGAGGCAGCCAGTACATTGGAAAATGAACGGCTGGTAATTAAAGGCCTCAAACCCACGTCAAGCATTGCAGCAGAGCATCCGGCGTCAAGTTCAACTTCAGAGCCTGTGGGCAGTGCATTTGGTTCACAGATGTCACCAACACTATCGACAACAGCAATAACCGGCTCATCAGCCCCAGTACAAACGGCACAGGATTGGTATTTACAGCAAGGACTTGCTAGGTCCAGTGCTGATGCAAAGACAAAAGAGGCCGCACTAAGTTTAGCACCCCTGAACATTGACCGAATGGTCCAGGCCTACCTGGATGACCCAACAGAGGTCTACATTGATCAAAACCCATTGCGGTATTGGTATGGCAAAAGGGGCCAATGGCCAGTGCTCAGCAGGCTGGCGATAAACTATCTGGCTTGCCCTATCGCAAGTGTCTCTTCTGAACGTGTTTTCAGTGCTGCTGGTTTCATTGTAACAGTGAAAAGGACCAGTTTCTCACCCAAAAACGTGGAGAGGTTAACCATGATCAAAATGAATCAGCAATTTATACCACCGAATTACACAATACATGAATCAACGCAGGAAGATGAGGTCAGCGGCTCAGGTGATGGAAGTAGCGTGTTGGATGTTGATTACCTACTTCTGGTTGAACCTCCAGAGTTTGAGGACGAGCTATACTTCCCTGACAGTGACAAGAACTAGGCTTCCACTTCTTACTGTGGTTCTCCCTTATTTACTTCTATTTGTGTGTCTGTCTTTCTGTTTGGAAACTTCAAATCACAACAAATCCATCACCACCGTCTTCGTATTTTATTGCCTTATATGAGTTTCAGCTCTCTGCATTTCAGTACACTCCTCCGAGTCCTGCTCCTCCATCCTCCTGAATCGACCTAAATCTATTGCCCTCAAGCCAGATGATGATTGGATGTAGCATAATCGAAGAAAAACTAAAATCTTGCCTCGTTGAGTCTCTCCAAAAGAAGTGGAACATGATGATGACTACTATAGCTATCCTCCTTTCCGAGCCGATACAGACTGCCCATTAACTGAAGATGAGAAGGAACAGGTAATGAATGATGACATGCATTGGACGCTGACTGAGTGATTTGTGTTGTTGTTGTTTGTAGTGCATGAAGGTAATTCATTGTGTACTATTATCTAATCTACACACTAAAAGTAACTCAATGCAATGTTTGTTTCCATTCTTGTTTTTCAATACCTATTTTCTAATTCTACTGCAGGCCGATCCATTGCATTTTGAATATGGAAAGGGGACTCAATCTGTACACTACTGCACACTGAGTTGGACAACACACCATGATGATGACCACAGTGACATTATCTCTTCGCAGTCACTCAGTATGATCAGAGATGATTGATGGAATAACTCAGTGCTTTTCATGAGTGCACTAAAAGGTAACCAAGTCAACAACAACCACTGCAGACCTACATGTCTGTGTAGTGGTGGAGTCTAGTGTGGTGGTATGACTGACAGCGGGGCATTGATTTAGTCACTTCATTTGTAAAATGCTATGTTGCTGTATATCTGCTTTGTCTGCCTCTGTCAAAAAATGTACGCTAAATGGAGGATGTGTCACGGGTGCCGTGGGCCTGCTCTGTCCTGTTGTTGTTGGAGGTTAATGCTGGAAACAGACTAGAGTAGACATGATGTATCCAAATCCATGCCGCCTCTGAAATTGTTCTTGTTGCACTCCACCATAATTTAGGCATTTTTTTTCTACTTGATTTTTCAATATCCCTTTTGTTTTCCCATCTGCAATTACAGGCCGGCCCTTATCCTGTGCTACACTGGGAAAAACTACTCTCACTTACCTTACCAATGAATCTACATCAGGCAGGCAGTGGCGTCACCCAAGATTGATGGCCGGAGCGTCCATGGAAGGGAGGACCAAGACGAATGCTGAGATGCAACTCCACATTTTAATCAGGATAACATACAGTAACAGTATCAACTTTCATCATCTTTTAAATTTGATTCATTTTTGGTCTTCAATCATTACTACTGTGTGTTGTTGTTGTTATGTTTGCTCTCTGCTTATAATTCAATTCATCCCTACAGCAATTTTTGGCTTTTCTTTGCTATCTTTAAGCCCGGGCCGGTACAACACAACAGAAACTGAATGTAATTCGGGTCTCTCTGAGGGCAGACAGGCAAGGCAAATTGCATAATATACTGCTGCCCTGTACTGTCTAATTGTCTAGTAGTAGTAGTTAGTAAGTACTATCATTAACCATCAAGTTATCATCATCATGCATGCATTTCCTTTTTCTACCTTAACTGATTTATGGATATGGTTGTCTGCCAAGATTGTGTTTTGTTGTTGTCCATGCGTACTGTTTTTCTTTGTCAAACCTTTCCCAAAACCCCCCTTCCCAACCATTCATCAAACCCTAACCCTCTTCCCCCGGGCTGTGTGACTTATTGAGGTGTGACTAAATTAAATATACACCAATAATTTATCACACGCTTGCTGGGGCGGATGTGGCTAAAGCAACATAAATGCATTTTCAAGGCAGGGCGCGGATCTTCTGCTTGCCCACCCTCCTATTAGCAGTATATTTGCGATTTTTTTACCAAAGGAACCTAATCCATCAACATTAATTGCCGGCATAGATTGGATTTGTTGTCATCCTCCGAAACAGCACTAACGGTTACGCTTGTGTTGAGTCACGGTGTACTGTAGGCCTAGTCGAGTGACTCGACACAGCTATAGTTTGTAACTCTATGTACTAGGCTATCCCCGCAACCATTATGTTTCCTTGTATTTTGGCATATTATTGTTTGGCAGTAAGTTCCGTACTGTACTTCGTTCTACTACTCCTCCCACAGTCTCTCTCAGGCGACTGACTGTCTCATTTTCTTTTATTTGCAAGTGAAACTGCCAGGGTCTACTACTACTACCACCACAACCATGGCATGTTGGGAAAGAAAACCATCATCACCATGCAGCCATCGCCGTGCCCAAGTTAAACATCAAGCACAGGTAAGAGAAGAAGTTTGGGGGAGGCATAATTAATAACAGAATTTTTTTCACTAATTCTATTTCACACACCCCTTTGAGTCCAGTTGCAGAATGCATAGATTAGGAGGAGAGACTGACAGTACTAGTAGGACAAGTCCCTCAGTGAGGGTTACCGCATCTGTCTGTGTCTTAGTAACTCAGCCAATTATTTAAATCAAACACTGGCTGTGGCACTGCACCAGCAAGGAAACCGTGTGACGTAAAACAGTAACCCCACCCACAAAACATTAACCACATCGTATAAAGTCTAAATATGTAATTTAATACCCTAACAAAAATAAACTATGTAAAAAAAATCACACAACACCTGACCCACCCCTCTCCCTAACCCCAACCAATGTTCATGTCCCGGAACGAAAAAGTCCAACAAATGTCCAAAAGTCCAAAACCCAACGCCCGATTCCCACCCACCAAAAGAAGCTATAAAAAAGGGGCAATAAATAAACGGGGTCTCAGCGGGCTCGCCTCTCCAGGACACGGATGCGCTCCTCTAGGCGGGCCACGCGGTGCTTTAGCGCGCGGCAGTTGCATCCACAGGGGGGGCAGCAGTGCTTCTTGCTGTGTGGCGGCGGGCGGCTGACAGGCGGTGGCGCCGTAACACTTTAGGGGGTGTCTGGGGCCCGGGGCATTGGAGGAGGCTGCAGCTGCTGCCGCCGCCGCCTCCTCCTCCTCCTCCTCCAGAAGAACCAGCCGCTGGTATTCGGCCTGTATGGCCTCCAGCTTCCGGCGCCGGGCCTTGGCCGCCAACTCCTTCCTGTCCACTTTACCTTTGGAAGGAGTCGCACTCGCTATATCAAGAAGAAAAAACAAGACTATTGTAAAATATACTCTTAGCAAAGCAGTCAGACAAATTCATTCTACACATAGTGGCACAGTAGCACTAGCAAGCACAGTATGTAACATTTGTGGTATGTATCTATCCTCCCACTACCTCGGCCTCGAACATTTGTGGTAGTTTCAGGCATTCCACCACCCATGCATCTGATTCATATCACACACCTATGCATGCATCCCACGTATCCTTCTCTGCCAGTCATAAATATAAAATCTCGCCCGTCCTTCCTCCTTCCACCTTCTTTCCCTTTTCGTTCAACCCATCCATCAAGGTCATCTGATCAGACTTTGTCTTCTCCATAAAAATTTCACAGCTGAGTTGAAGTCCGATAGAAGAGGCCATTGGTTACTCTGAGTACACTCCCGTCGCTAATGCTATTGCTAATGCTAAGTAAAGGGTGTCTTCTTCAACCATTCACAACAACTTCTTACTTAAGTCTCAACAGTACAGTACACATTACACCCTTGCAGCGAGTGTAATGTCAATAAGTAAGGATTAGGAATATAACTTACCACCGCCCGCCACTGCTGCTGGCTCACCCCCTGCAGCTCCTCCAACTGCCGCATCGCCTGCACCCTCAGCGGCCGCGTCACCTTCGCCGCTGGCCCCGGTACTGGTGGTCGGTAGTACGCCTAGAAAAAACATTACACATTTTTCAGATGCCATATACACCTCCCCCTATTTTTGACTAGCAAGAATGAAAAAAAAAATAATACATACATAATACATATACAACATACATCACTAGTATAAATCAGGTAGTAGAGTAGAAACTGGTAGTGTTATATGGTCCCTAGGGTCATTCTAGTCTTTGCTAAGTTACCCCGAGCCATGCAACCATTTTAGCTCTGTCTTTTATTTTTGCGAAGTTACCTCGCAGCTTGTTGTGAAAGACGCCTTTGAGCCCACATGAGCTCATACTGCTACTGTCTGAGCGCTGCGTACAAGGTCGAAAAACAACCGACTTTGTTATGGAGTTCTGGTGTTAGTCCATATTGCTTATCCATAAAAAAACTGCACTTTTTGGCACGACTGAGAAATGCTTGCACTATACTAACGCGCACCATTTTTCTGATTACAGACGGAAGATTCCCTTATACGAAGAACCAGAGCTTTGCAGACCTTATGATGTAACCAGTACTAGGTTCTTCTAAGGTGAGGGCTCCCCAGAATTCTCACATCTCCATTTATAATTTTATATAAACTAGATTCCTACCAAGGGGAGGGTGGTTCTTC
Organism: Calotriton arnoldi; assembly: GCA_963921515.1. Lineage (NCBI taxonomy): Eukaryota > Metazoa > Chordata > Amphibia > Caudata > Salamandridae > Calotriton > Calotriton arnoldi. Next base: position 377,805 of record CAWUFW010007403.1, read on the forward strand.
CACCACTGTTCAGTTATCATTATCTCGCCTTTTGGCTTCTATGGACTTGTAGTTGTAAGTAACTTGTAAGTCTAACTAAGTGTAACAATGTTTATTGTTTTAATCTTATGCATTTTGCTGTTGCTGCTGCATTATACAACGTACAGAGCTTGTCAGTTGGAAATAAAAATAAACCTTTTGAACTTACATAGACTCGGTGGTATTTGGTGTGGACTTTCACGAGAGAGTGAGCAAAAGGGTGTGCATTGCTTCCGCGACAGAGGTTGGGAGTGTTATGTTGTCTGGGTTGTCTACTCATTGGGTATTTTGGGGGGGGGCGTTTCGGAGTAATGAGACACTATAACTAGTTGGTCAGGGGATTGTGGTGGCTTGTGATTGAGGTGTGAGGAAGGTCCAACCTCCCATCACCAACGTCCTATTTTCTTGTGCAAAGTTCTGTATGTGCAGAATCCCTACAACAGTAGTAGTATGTCCTATCCTATCTAAAATTCTAAAATGTGGTTGGGCATTTTCTTGGTGGGAATTGTCGAAAAACATCAAGAATAAGAAGACTAGAAGTAGTAGAAGAGGACAACCCAAAGGACTGGACTCAATGGCTATAGCTATTGGTGAATATGAGTTTTATTTAAAATATTTTAAATAAAGAGTGGGCAACTGGGCAAGCTTAGCTACAGACAGACTAATAGTAGTAGTACAGAGCGTCATAGCAGACGCAGTTAGAGGCAGGGATAACAAGAATTTAGAAACAGATAGTATAGAGCAAAGAAGATTTTGTCAAAATTCGAATTAGGAGGATACCTAAATAATAGTTCGGAAAAAATAAGGTGCAGGAAAAGTTTGGGAAATCTAATTAATAATATTAACCACTGGAGGACTTACTGGGGCCAGCAGCAGAGCCCTCGATAGAGGAGCGGTCCTGTGCCTGGGAGGCATCTTGTTGATGTTCGTGGCCCACCGCCTGCGACCCCGTCTTCTTGCCCCTGGGTGCTGCTGATCATGTAAGATTTCATAAAGAAAGAGACAAAAATTAAAGTTTGGTGTGAAATAAATAAAATATTTAAAAATACGCAACAAAAACTTTTTTGGTAACAACAATTGCAATAAAATTGACCTATCTGATCGACTGGTAGTATTGCGAGATTCACGGACCGTCTAGCAAGCCTAACTACCACCTGACCTAGCCCACCTATTCCAATCCAGACGGGCCAATTGTTCAGTAAGTCTGCATTTCCATTTATTTTAGTCCTCAAAAATGCATAGATGGAGGACACATGCATACATTTTTGCATACACCAAATTGTTGGCTGGTTGCTGCTGATGTTCTGCTAGTGATGATATAAGCCTATTAACACTCAGAAAACAAACTACAAAAGGTTCTGCGAAGGACTGGGGTAAGCAGCACTCAGCAGCACGTGACATGACAGAGGATGCGTCACGCACACCACTTACAAATTACCAACTAATAAGTAACTAAACCTATCAATCCACCACTATCCCTTCTTAGTGGCAGGAGGACAAAGGAAGGACTACTCTCTCTAGCATTACATCACTTAAGTTCTCTAAAGTAAACTCTTACATAATCATCAGGCCAAGCGAGCGCAAAGTTGCAAACAAGTAAGATTAGTAGCGCCGAGCGCCTGTGTCATAACAATCACAGATTTGTAAACGTAATTTACCTGCAATGTAAGCAGCAGCATTCTTGCTGGTCGGAAAAAAATATATATTCGCAATATATAACACAGAGCAGAACACAAAGTAGTAATATTAAATAGCTACTCACCAAGCCCCGGGACCTCCACTCCTAGCAGGTCCAGCAGGTCCTGCTCCCGGTCCAGAATATCGGACCACCGGTGCGTCAGCTGATTATTGGTGCGCCGGACACCAGAGCAGCGAAACACTGCCCGACGCACCTTGCCCCACCGCTGCCGACGCTCCCGGAGCCCGTACCCGGACCCAGGCCTGCCGCCTGCTGCCAGGGTTAAGGGGAGGTGGCGCTGAACAAAAAAAACCAGAGCGGCCACCTCCGACTCATTAAATAAGGCCCGTGCCTGCACCCCTCTTTGGCGCTGCCTTCCGCAAGGAAGGCGGTCGCGGCTCTGGCTCCGACTTCGAGCCCTGTGGCCCTTTGCCATGGTTCTGGGTAGGCGGGGGACGGAAAAGAAAAGGTAGGAATTACAAAAAAGTAAGTAAAAGAAATGAAAAAGCAGGTAACAGAAAAAGTGTGAAAAAGTAGTTAAAAACACACAAAAAGTAGAAAAAAACTCAAAGTATAGAATCAGGAAAATAGAGAGATAGATAATAAATAAAAAAGACCCAAAAAAAGTGTACAGAAACAAAGGATTGAAAAGATAGAGGGAGGATTGAAAAGCAGGCCCAGAACCATAGCAATAGACTGAAAAACAAGATGGCCGCGCCCATTGCGACCGCATGGGCAAGTTCGCGCGATATTTCCCCCCGAGCACGCAAAAAGCGTCGCGAACACGTAATGCGCGTTCCCGAACAGGAAACCCTTATCGCGAACGGGCGGGAGCATGCAATACGCGACCCGGAACTGGAAATAAGCATCGCGAGCGGGCGGGAGCATGCAATACGCGACCCGGAACAGGAAATACCATCGCGAGCGGCCGGGACAAGTGAAAACAAGATGGCCGCGCCCGTTAGCGACCGCATGGGCAAGTTAGCGATATATTTCCCCGCGAGCACGCAAAAACACATCGCGAACGGACGGGACCAGCAATTCCGCGATTTCGCGTAATCTCCGCGTGCTCGCGGAAATTTTTAGCAATTTCGCGGAGATTTGCGTAACGCGACTACGCAAATTCCGCCCACCCTTAGTTGTAACACACTTCTCACCAGCAGTTATAGCAACACTACAGTCCATGCAATACATGGCCATTCTTGAAATCTCTGGAGCTATATCTTTTGCAGTAGTCTGCACCTCTGAAGGGTCTTTCTGGCTGGGAATTGTTGTTGCTGGTACAACTGATGTAGATGGTCCTCCAGCTTCCCTCTACTTGTTTGTCAGTTAGAGATGTTTTCTATGTAATGATAAACCATGGACATCATCCTGCATGAATATTTTTTATTCAGCTTTCTAGAGTGGATCTTTTCACAGAATGTGCATTGTACTAGTTTTGGAGCAGTTTGTGATTCCTATTGAATTTGGGTAAGAATGAGTAGTTTTATGGGTGTTTTGGAGTTATGTTCTATTTGTGAGTTCAGATGTTGAATGTTATTTTTTGAAATAGTTGTTTTTGTTAAATGTGTTGTGAAAATAAAGTTAAACAATTATGTTATTAAACAGCTAGACTCAAACTTTGTGTAAAATATGTTTAAATATCTGTTTTACATTTTGTCATTTGTATTTGTGACTACTGATGTCATTGCTACCTTCGTTGTTGCTGTGAAGAAGGAAAATGCATTTTTGATGTAGTTATTTCCGACAAATGTATACAAAGGGGAAAGTTAAATTAGTATCTTACTAAATAGCTACACTGAAACTTTATGTAAAATATGTCAATATATGTGTTTTACACTTTGTCAAAAACACCCGGTATTCACAGTGTGTCCTTGACAATGGCACTCATAGAATCGTAAAGGCACTACCTGTGCAATCATCAAGCACGTCCTTTCTCCATCACTCTGCAAACGCGCCTTCTGGCATAGTAGTAGTTGGGGGATGAAGTCCCCTTTGCTATTTAGAGTCGTTGGGGGCCAACTATCCCTCCTGTTACCTCCAGCAAGTCGTACACAGTCAGTTTGCTAGGAGGTCTTCGGAGGCCATTCCCCCTTTTTTCACCACTCTGCAAACGTGTCTCCTGGCACACTACTGGTTGGGTAATAAAGTTCTCTTGGATGCTAAGGGACCTTGGGGACCAAGAAGCCCTCCTGGTACTTTCTGTAAGTCCTACACAGCGGGATTCCTGAGAGCAGGTCAAAGGCTCCGCCCTATTTCCACATCATTCCGCAAACACCATTGCTACTTAAAAAACCATAGAAATTCAATGAAAAAACCAAAGGTTACAGGGACGTTATAGTTAGATTCAGATTTCACATGCACAAAACCAGAGAAATTCAGTTCTAGTTAGCTGAGCTAACTATAACTCGCGTCCCCGCAATGCACTGCTTATGACCTCACATATTACATCACTCATGACATGGTCAGTGACATCACTGATGACATCTCAAATGACATCACTGATGTCATTACTGATGACATCATCCACAGAATCTCTGATGTACCCACTCACTCCCCAATATAACTTTTCATACACCCACTCCAACTTCCACACTAGCATTCTCAAAACCAGTGACACAGCCATACCTGTACTTACATACCCACTCTCTTATTCATAGTACTACACACATATCCACTCAGTCACCCATACAGCCACACATACACCAACTCACCAACTCACCCACTCACTGATACAGCCACTGATATATCCACTCATACACCCATACAGCCACTCACACACAGTCACTCATAGAGCTACTCGCACATCTACTCACTCACCTATAGAGTCAATCACACAGCCATTTGCTCACCTATACAGTTATACACACACCCACTCATTTATTCATACAGATACTAATCCATACTCACTCACCTATACAGTCACTGACACAAGCACACACTCACCCATACGGCCACTCTCGCAATCACTCAGTCACACATACAGTCACTCATATACTCCAACACTCACCTATACTGCCTTTCACATATGCAGTTACTCACCCATATACCACTGACACATCCATTCACTCACCGACACAGCCATACACACACTCACCCATACTGCCCCTTCCACACACACTCACTAACCCATAGAGCCACTGACTCACCCACGTACTCATCCATATAGGCAGTTACACACCCCCTTACCTACCCACACAGACATTGAGACAGCCATACAAGTAGTCAGACAACCAATCACTCACCCATAGAGAAACTCACATACCCACTCATTCATGTATACAACCACTGAGACACCAACTGACAGACAGATACAAACATTCACACAACAAGTCACTCACCCGTACATTCACTGAGACACCTAATCACTCACTTATAGAGTCAGTCATGCACCCACTGAATCATCCATACAGGCACTCATAGACCCACTGTTTCATCAATACACTTTGGTATATATATTTAACACTCATAAACATTTTAAAAACACTCACAGTCACAGGATGATGTCATTAGTGATGTCATCAGTGATGTCATGAGAGATCTCATCAGTGATGTCACTGTCCATGTCATGAGTGATGTAATATGTGAGATCATAAGCAGGGAGTGCAAGTTATAGTTAGCTCAGCTGAATTTCTCTGGTTTTGTGCGTGTGAAATCTGAGCCTAACTATAACGTCCCTGTAACCTTTGTCTTTTTTCCGTGAATATCTAAGGTTTTTTTAATTCTATTTCCTAACTATAACACCCCTGTAACCTTTGGTTTTTTCAGTGAATATATATATATATATATATATATATATATATATATATATATATATATATATATATATATATATGGTAGGTACTGATGGTTAGAGCCATGTTTCCATAGGAAAAGCATTTTTTGACTTGCCTATATATTTGGCAGTGCTTGATGAATCTTTCCGAAATGTTCCAAAGCAATTTGATGCTCACATCAGCTGAAGTCTGGAAAATTTTGGGGTGATCCATGAAGTGGGGCCCGAAAAAGGGGGGGTCCCAAAAGGTGTTTTCCCCATGTTAAGGGTGAACATGAGCAGGGAGATCGGACGATAATTTTTTAGATCATTGGGGTTGGCGGGGGTTTTCTTTAGGGGGGGTCTGACGTCTGAGTGTTTCCATCTGTCCAGGAATGTTACTGAAGAGATGGAGGTGTTGAGGATGCTGGTGAGTTGTGTGCTGATTGGGTTCCTTGCGAGGTGGTAGAGGTGGTGGAGGCATGGGACGGTGGGTGCCCCAGAATTGATGGAAGACATGATGGCTGAGGTGGTCAGGGTGGAGGGTGGTGACCAGGTGGTAATGGTTTGGCTGGTGCTCGCTGGTTGGTTGAGGTTGTAGGGACCACAGCTGGTGGTCAGCAAAACTTGGACCCGCACCCACACTGACCGACCATGCTCGCGAACTCAGCATCATCATCGACAGCCAACTGACCATAAAACAACAAGTCAACTCAGTCGGCTCCTCCTGCTTCCCCACACATCGCATGCTCCACAGAATCTTCAGATGGATCCCAGCCAACACCAGAAAAACCATCACTCAGGCCCTCGTCACCAGCCGCCTCAACTATGGCAATACCCTCTACGCCGGCCTCTCCACCCAGCTCCTCAGAAGAGTCCAGACCACACAGAACAAGGCAGCCAGACTCATCCTGGACCTCCCCAAATGAACCCACATTGCCCCGCATCTGAGAGACCTCTAATGGCTCCCCATCCAAAAGAGATGCCAGTTCAAGATCCTCACACATGCCTACAAAGCCCTCCATGACCTAGGACCTGCCTATCTCAACCATAGACTGAACTTCCACCAACCCGCCACACACCTGTACTCAACCTCAACACCCCCTGCATAAATCGCAGCCACAGCGTTGGTCGCTCCTTCTCCTACATGGCTGATAAGAACTGGGACGATCTTCCCCTCCAGCTCTGTACAATCCCCTCACTGGCTGACTTCAGCAAGAGACTCAAGACCTGGCTCTTCGACGGAGACATACCACCAGGGGTGACAGTGCCGCGCTTTACATATGCTATTTGATTGATTGATATATGTGTAATTTAAAAAATATATACATTTTCGAAGGGCTCCCTAACCCCCCACCTTTATTTAAAACTAGTTATATTTTTTTCTTTATTGGGGGACCTTTTTTAATTACATTTGACACTCTATACCCCTACCTCTATGCACCCTTAAACCCGAAAAACCCTTACACCTTATGCTGCTACCCACCCAAAACCCTAAAATACCCTTCCTAACCAATAGTCCTACCAACCCCTAAACCCCAAAATACCTTACCACCCTATATCCCTACCCACCCCATAACACTAAAAATACCCTTACTACCCATAACCTTACCCACCCCTGAACCGTAAAAACACTCTTAGCACCCTATACTCCTACTGACCCCTAAACCCTAAAAATACCCTTACTACTCTATACCCTAGCCACTCCTAAACCCTAAAATGACCCTTACAACCCTACACAGCAACTCACCCAACACCCTAAAATTACCCTTAACACCCTATAGTCGTACCCCCTAAACCCTCAGAATACCCTTACCACCCTATATCACTACCCTCCACAAACCTTAAATGTTATAAAGGCATATGCATGGTAAAGGCATTGCATGGGAAATACTGTATGGTAAAGGATGTTTCCCCAATGGGAGTTCTTGCCAGTGGGGCAGAAAATGATGTTCTCATTATTATTGCTGGCATGCATGTGGGATGTAACATTGCTGGCCGCAAGAATGTTGTTATGTGGCTCCACTGTGCCACAATGCATTTTGAGCTTCCCATATTACCACCAAGAGCTCTGCAGTTTATTAGATCCAGGCCATCCAGTTCTTTTCTCTGCAATCACAGTATGTGTGTGCTTATGAAAGACAAATGCAAGGCAGCCAGCTGCCTTTCATTTATAAATTTTCAAGACAAGCCCTGCCATGCAAAACTCCTAAATGTATATATTTTTACCCCAGAAGGGGACGAATATTCAATAAACAGGACTGTGAATGAGGAACTGGTGCAGAAACAGAATTGTCTATTGGCAGATTCCTGTTTATGAAACATAAACTCTGCACCACCTACTCAGGTGAGTATCTGCCCTTACTGGGCCCAATTCCCAAAGACTGGTGTATGAGTAAGTGTCACTTACTCATATTGCGCGTCTGACTCACTCATGAACTTCAGGAGTAAGCTAGGTACATTCTTGGCTTACTCGTGGCTTGCTTCTGGAATGCAGGCGTACTACAGTCACAGCAAAATCATTGTGAACAGGGCACGTCCATTTTACTTACGATAGCAAAAACTGTAAATTACACTTATATGACAGAGGCAGGCATTGCCAAACCATCCATGCACTACCACGCAGCCCAAACCATGAATGCGTCTTAACCACGCATTCCTTAACCACGCATGTCTTTACCATGCATTTTCATTGTAAAGGCATGAATGGTAAGGTGGTATGCGTGGTTAAGGTTCTCCACTACTCCGACCCCTGTCCCCTGCCCTAAGCCCTTAAATTCTAATCCCCTACCTCGCCCCCCCAGCCCTGAGGCCTAAACCTGCCCTGCCCTTAAAACTACCCCTTCCCCTCCCCCTGCCCTGAGGCCTAAAACCATGCCTCTTACCATATACTACCCTGCCCCCCGCCCTAAGCCCTAAAATTTGAACCCTCTACTTGCCACCCCCCGCCCTGAGGCCTAAATCTGCCCTGCCCTTAAAACAAACCCTCCCCTACCCTGAGACCTAAAACCATGCCTCTTACCATGTACTACCCCGCCACCTGCCCTGTACTGTCCCTAAAAGTACCCCGACCCCCACCCTGACCCCTAAAAACCTCCCTCTTTCCAAAACTACACCACTGCAGTGAAGCCTAAAACCCTGCCCCCAATTAAAAAAAACTACCCCGATCCCCCCACCCTGAGCCCTTAAACCACCCCCCACTCCTAAAACTCCCCCAAACCCAGCCCTTAAAACTGTGGTAGCAGCCATTTTTAGAGTGAACATTGGACTTTAAAAATAACTTAATGGATAGCGAAAAGAGACATGCCAGGCCCATATATTGATACACACATCATGCCATACATATTTTAGACACTGTGGCCCTGATTATGAGTGGACCCGTAAATTCCGACCTGTGCGTAAACCCCTGTTTACACACGGGTCGAAATTACAAGTTTGGCTGTATTTAAAACATTTGACAATCATCAGATGCGTTAAATACCTTAGCTGTCGTTAAACTTCAGCAGGTTAAAACTGGCAAAATGTAACAGGGGAAATTGTACGGTATGTACTGTACCATGCAAATTGAGGTGCGTTAAACACGAAAATCCACATGTTATTCCCTACAAACTCGTAATAGGTGTTATTTATCGCACACAATAAATAACCTACCCCATGTTATCATTATTTATCATGCACGATAAATAATGCTTCAACCTGTAATCAAGGCTTATGTGTCTTCTAAGGGTTGGGATCTCTCGTTACTTCAGGTCTGTCTGCAAACTTACCCAGTTTCTTAAAATGCCAACCTATGCCATACAGAAAATGACGGCTTGCTGGAAGCTGAAGTTGGAGAACTCCTTATAACTTCCGCCTCTGGAATTTTGCAATTCTGTGGCATGGCATTTTCTGTAAAATTATGGATTTGTCACTCTTCCCCCAAAATCCATCACCTTCTGCATCATTTGTACTTTTTAACACAAAAAAATGTGTTTGTCGCTCAAATGGTTTAAAAGTTACTAAAATGCTGCCACATGTGCTGTCACGCAGTGGCAGGTCACCTTTCTTTTTCTGATTGCTGAGTCGAGGTGTTCAAATGAAACCAATTAGGTGGAAACTACACCCAGAGTGTGTTACCATTGTAAATATGACTAAGTAATGAAGTAATACTGCTATAAAAACGTGGTACATTACACCACATAATTTGCCTTTTCTTGCCACAAATAACCTTGATGCATAATATGTTCCTCCCATGCTGCGTAATGCCAGTGGATCTTCTTATATCCTTGTTTATATTATGCTTGGAACAGGCTCATATATTAACCAGGCTCCCTGCATGACTCAATACTACAGTGCCTTGTCAACACTATCTTTTGATTAGCTACATGGGAAAAGTAGCCAGGACCCGAATACTAAACTTTACTAACATGTTCTCATAGACAGCACAATTTGTAAAAGACTAGATGATAATTGTAAGGGGGGAATTTACTAAAATGTGGCACAATCCAGCATAGCAAACTAAGTTGCTGCACAGCATTACGTCAAAGAGAGAGTTAAAAACAACACCACAGTGCTCAATCAGTGAAACAATAAGTGACGAGGCCCTTTTGTTCAGACACCCGCAGATGGCACTATCAAAGGTTGGGATGTTAAATACCAAGGCTGTGTGGGCTCGGGGGACCCCACTTTCATTGACACCCTAAACATTTACCTCAATCAGAATGTCCACAATTAGAAGGATATAAGATGGTGTTAAACCTCAATTTCATGAGGCAATGCATATCAGGTTAAGGCACCTACCAACACATCAAAATATCACAAACTATAATCAATTAATTAAATGTGGCCCATTCAAAGAGTTCTAGATCAGTGGAATAGTTTTATTACAAAATTTGAAAGTAAAGCAATGCAATGTCCATGCCATGAAGGCAGTGAATGAACAGGGCAATACAAAGAAATGTAAAATCGAAAATTAGCCTAAGTCCCAAGTAGACAGCAAAATTGGAAGGAAAACGGACAGCATCCCTGGTAGAACGGATCACTGACAGAATATCGATTACAAGAATATCGACCTACAACAATATCGAAGTAAAAATATAGAATGCCAAAATATCGAATCCCTATCTACAAACAGGTAAGTACAAAAATATCGAATCCAAAATATAGTTGTAAAAAATATAGGGGCATATTAGCAAGGGCACTATCGCCGCTTTAGCGGCACTTTTTGCCGCTAAAGCGGCGATATTTATATCGCCCTATCAGCAAACTGTCTCTAACAGCAGTTAGCGACAGTTTGCGGGCATTAGCGCCCGTTTTTTTACCGCTTTGCATGTCAGCGATATTTATCGCTAATGACATGCAAACTGGGCGTTCCCGACGAACAAACCTGGGAAACACTCGCTAACAGGCCTATCGCCTATTAGCAAGGTGGCCATGGCCCCAGTTAGCGACGTGAAAAGTCGCGCTAACCGGGGTCATCACCATTTATTTAACACCTGCAATTAGCAGGTGTTAGCCATACCTAACATGGGGGGGTGGATTATGCTGATACGACCACAGGGTCGTATCAGCAAGGTGTTCTCCCTTCTCCATGCAACATCGCTGGTTTTTCAGCGATGTTGGCCCATTTCCCCGCTATCGCTGGAATATTCATCGCCATAGCGCTAATCGTTGCTAATACAGCGTTAGCGTGGCAATATATTCCAGCGATAGCCGGCGATAAAAAAATCACGCTAAGCAGGGTTAGCGATGATTATCGCCTCTTCTTGCTAATATGCCCATAGTTGTATTGCCTTCCTAAAGAATAACACCCACTAGGTATTAACCTTTATTGTGTTGGTTATTGCGTCACAATGTACCTGGACCAACAACTACACGGAGAGCAGGTTTTGGAGGCTTGCCCAAGGGACCCTCGGCCACTCAAATGCACAAAGGGTGTGTTGCTTTCAAACAGACATGCAATAGTGTTGGTACCCTCAAAAAAGAGGTAATATGTCTGCCCAAGAGCCCATTCCTATTGCAAGATCCAAAGACAAGATCTGCTTGTTCGATGCAAGGCTAAAAGAAAAGCGCTAGTTTTTCCTATGAAGCTTTCCAAGGCATCTTGTCAATAAAGATCGCGATCAATAAGTGGAATTCTATTGCTTTATGCCTCAATAAAGCAAGCGTGGTGCAATAAAGCGCATCATTAATATCTGGTTTGTAAACTTCACACTTAATTCCATTCTCGAAAATTAGGAAAACATGTTGGAAACACGTCAACATCAAACTATGAGCTATTCCTGACAATAATAGATGACATATTTCACTTATAGACTAAAACGTGTCAAATGCATCGCCATCATCACTCACTCTGCTTGCTTATAAATAAAGGACTATTCTGTCCTCTGTCCTTTAAACCACCGTTCCAAAAGAGTCATTGAGTTAGTATCTGTGGCATGATGGTGCGCTGACCCTTGTCACTTGTAGAAGCAGGGCGCAGATGGATGTCATCTGCACGGGGACACCGCCATGAAGGCACAGGCAGTCTGCGCGTGGTATGACGGAAGAGGACACGTCTGCAGAGCCAAACACAAGATGATCTAACTCAATGGAAAATGACTCGCTGCCAGCTGCGGCTGCGGCTGCACTGGAACATTTTATTCCATATCCTCTAACAGCATCAACATGACACAGTGCATCAATTTCATGGGGATTTCACTGCTCCAAGGCGAGGTATCAGATATGAGCCAGGCTTTCGCAGTGTTATTATGAGAAGCAATGATATCTCGCCCCGCCTTTGATTAGGAAGTTCTGGGTGCGCTGCACATGCAACACGTGTTTAGCACACTGACTATAAAGGCACGGATGATCAGTAGGATGGGGCAATTACTTGATCTTCTCACCAGGAACGGGGTAGCAACTTGCGAAGAGACTCCGATGCCATTGTACCATGCCCATGTGCTTTTCATTGGGTTATATAATATATATTATAGCGCTTAGAAATGGCAGAAGTGCAATGGGAAATTCTATATAATAACCAAGGTACCCTGTGCTAACCGTGAGAGGCAGTGCAGGTTAGCTGTATGATGACAGGCCTCTATCAATATTATTCAGCCCAAGTCGTATGTTTCCGTGGAAGACCCCTTATAACATTCTGAGAAGCCCACCAGCATCTGCATGATAAAAACACAGATAGACCCCAAATCGAATAAACTGTTGTTGACATTGAGACAAACACTCTGCAGGAATTTGCAATTTTTGGAGGCATTGGCCCCTGACAATCTACTTCTGAAAATTCTTCTGTACATACCAGTGACAGGGACTAATAGACGCTAGCCAGGGAAAGCATTGGTAGGGCACTTACATGACTACAAGAGTTCCCCTCTGCTGCAGCACATGAAAGTGGAGAGTTCATTGCAATCTTGCTGCACCTCGTTGCCACTTGAGAAAACCTTTCTCTGAAAGACGATTAATTAGAGAACAGACTGGAACCGGTCAATCTGACAATGTGATTCAAGTTTTAGCTGGAATAAGTTAATCCATTTCAACTAGTTTCGGTATAGGAACATTCTATTTTTTAGCTTTTTTATATACTTTTTTATATACTTACATATTTTACAATCTGCATGTCATTTCTTAACTTATGCACTTAGAAATAGAAAAAAACTGCGTTATTAAGCGCTACATAGAAATCATGTTACCATAAAAAACGAACATATTTTAACTGAAAATTATTAAACCTTCAGAGTGAGCTTGGACCTGGAGATAGCCTGTGCAAACTGTCAAGAAAATCCAGCGACTGTCCAAGATCGGGAAGGAGAAAGATGTGTCATTTAAATCTGGTATAACCGGTCCATCCAGCCCTCCAACCCATATCAGCCACCTCCCCGTGATCATGGTGCACGTGAGAAGAACCATTAGCCCCATAATTATTGGTAATAGAATTAAAGACCATTAGACACCTGGAATTTATAGAAAGAGCCCCTGCATCTGATTAGCTCTTGTGCGGTGGCTACGGTGCTGATAAAACCTGAGTTAATTGGGAAAGGGACAGTCGACTACACCCTTATTTACCAAGGAGCCATATCCGCATGCAGGGCTAATGACCTTATGCTGGTGAAGTGTAACTCGGAAGTTGTATCTCAATGAATGCTGAAATATGGTAAGCACTGTCGAAATTTTCTTTACACCGTATAATCTCAGTTTGATTAATTTCATGTTACAGTTGTAACGCTTAATGCCCTATATTACGCCATTATGCCATCTTGCATAAATTAGATTTTGTTCAGGTAAAATTATTATTTTATGTTATGTTATGCTATGCTACGCTATGTTATGTAGATTTGTTGAGCACGCTTGTCACATGTGGGGGTATCCAGGTGCTTGAGCAGATGTGTAGGTCAAGCGAGAGTAGGTGTGTGGCATCCAAAGGAGATTCGTGGGGTTAGTTGAAGAGCCAGGTCTTCAATTCTTGCAGAAGTTTAGTAGTGAAGAGGAGGTCTTGATTTGTTGAGGGAGGTCATTCCAGGTCTTGGCGGCGATGTAGGAAAAAACGAGACCTCCAGCTCTGCTTCTGTCGATAGGTGGGATATGTTTAAGTGAGAGAGACTTAGGTCTCGGTTGTCTGGTGGGTTGGTAGAAGTGTAGGCGGTGGTTGAGGTAGGCAGGTCCAATGTTGTGGAAGGCATTGGATGTGTGGGTAAGCAGCTTGTATTGGCAGTGTTTCTGGATGGGGAGCCAGTGGAGCTCTGTGAGGTGAGGCGAGATGTGGGTGCGGCAAAGGAGTTCAAAGATGAGTCTGGCGGCGGCGTTCTGAATGGTCTTGAGTCTCTGTGTGAACTTGGTTGTGATTTCGGTGTAGATTGTGTTGCTGTAGTCCAGCCTGCTCATGATGAGGGCTGAAGTGACAGTGCGTCTGGTGGTTTTGGGGTAGCGACTTAAAGATCTTACATAGCATTCGTAGAATGAGGAAGCAAGAGGTAGTGACGACCTGTACCTGAGGTGCCATGGTGAGTTTATTGTCCAGGATGAGTCCTAGGTTTCTGGCTTGTTCCGATGGGATTGGCATGGGTCCTAGTTCCACTGGCCTCCAGAAGGAGTCCCAGAGTGAGCTCTTGTTTCCGAAGATCAGTATTTCCATTTTATCTGTGTTGAGCTTCTGGCAGTTATGATTCATCCAGTATGCCACACTGGGCATGCAGTTTATGAAGTTGTTTTTGGTGGTGTTGGCGTTGTTAGGGTGATCGGATGAGCTGTGTGTCATCGGCATAGGCAATGATTTTAAATCTGTGGGCTCTGATGATGCCTGTGAGGGGTGCCATGGAGATTTTGAAGAGTGCTGGGCTGAGAGATGACCCTTGTGGGACTCTGCAGATGAGTTTCTTAGGTTTTGAGCTTTATGGTGGGACCCTGACTTTCAGTGCTCTGCCTGTAAGCAGACCCCCCACCCCGGGATATTGCGGCATAGAGTAGCAAATTTTGTAGCAGCAAAATGGAAATCTTGGGCACAAATATGGAAATTTTGTGGCATTTTTGCGGCACTATATTTTGCTGTTCTTTCAGCACCAAACAAAAAGATCTTATTTTTATAAGGTATATTAGAACATGAAAGTTTACACCAAGGCATCATAACAGTTTTTATGCTGCCAGACCGATATGCTTTATGTATTATGTAGTTTTTATGTAAACATTGCTTTTATCTTGAGACTGTGCCATTGTCACTTATGGATTTGCATATACTTTGTAGAGAATACAATTGTAATTCTTTCCAAAAAGAAGGCCTAGGTGAATTTTGTTCATTTAAAATTGAGACAATTTATTTTTAGTCAAGGTTTACATATATGACATAAACCTGCTAATGAATTAGACCCACGGAACCTGTGTGCTTGCTTTATTTATGTTTTAATATTGGCCATGCATTTTAAATTCTTCTGAGCAGCCCAAATCTAGCTCCATATCCTGCTGCTGATTATAATGTAAAAACAATAATGCCCAGCTAGATTAGACTGAGAGGGACCGATGTCTGGCTGGCAAAAAAAATAATTGTAAATGCTGTTGCTCCTTTCAGCATCTGCAGAACTGGTCACACAGTCTTTGCACACAGCTGCCAGCTTTGAAAGGACTGGAATGCAGTCAGCCATCCTATGCTAAAAGAGGTCAGTTTCAATCACCCCTGAAACAAATGTCTATACTACTTCTGGGCCTACATGTTCAAAGCAGAGATGAAGCTCCTGATCAGGAACTTCACTCAAAACAGGGATGGCTGAATGTGCTCTTTTTTCATTGGATAGGATGCAGAGTCATGCAGGATTGAAAATTCATACTTGTTTCAAGAATCCACTGTCTGGTTGAGCCTTCCACATGAACTTGCCCACCTTTTCAACGTCATTTTCAAATGCTCATTAAGTTGGGCTATCATCTGGTTTTTCTGAGCCATAGTCAATTTAGCCCCTGCAGAGGTATCTAGGAATGGTTGCAGTGACTCCAGTGGGAGGACTGAGTTGTTTGTGAGGTTCATGTGGAGGTCCTCTAGATAATCATACACCTTCATTGTCACTGGTGTCTGACTCTGGAATAAGTCCATCCGACTTAAAATGTTTTGATATTTTTCTGCCACAATGTCCAATTGAACTTTAATACAGTTTTTGTAGTCACTGTTCAGAATCCTCTGCATCTCTGACTCAACAAACCCAGCATAGGCATCAAAGTGCTTGCAGTGGGACTGGACCGCAGCAAACCAAGAATTTCAGCGGGTACTGCAATGGTCAGGTGCCATCTGTGGTTTCATCCCATGGTTCTCAGCAAGGTAAGTGTTGAAGATACCTTCACTTTCTGCTACCAGTCATGTAGAAGATTCTCAAGAAGTACAGCAAGGAAGAGTTTGGCTCCAAAAAAGGCTTCCGGAATGACTCCCCAACAAGGTTCATCGTGTGTGCCAAGCAGGTGATATGTATTGAGTTTGTATATAGATTTCTCAACACAGTGTTGTATGCCTTAAGCATGTACACTGTATTGTCTGTATTAAAAGAAATAACATTCTGAAATGCTATATTGTAATCTGTGTATAACAAATAACAATGTCTCAACAGGTAATACTCAAAGACAGTTTTAGAAAACATGCACAGTAGTTGCAAGAAGAAGGAGATACGGAGACATTAATGGTTGTTAAATACAGACTGCTCCTCACATTTGTTGCAACAACCATTAATGCCTCCCTGTCTCCTACTTCCGGCAATTACTGTGCATGTTTTGTAAAACTGTCTTTCAGTATTACCTGTTCAGACGTTGTTATTTATTATACACACTTATTACCCAGGTCTCAACTGGGTTTATGGGTAACCTCCTGTGGTCTGGTTTCATATTGTAAACTGTGAGCACCTTCACAACTGCTTGCGATACAGTCCTGTGGTTGTACTACTAGAGAAACACTGTGTCTGCTAGATGGGTGTGGATTTGATGGCCACTCTGTGAAGAGACCACTGCACATCAACCTTTAATATCAGATATTTCATTTATTATAACACTGATCTTCTGATATTGCAATTGTTTTTTTCAGATCATCCTTAGCTCCTACATATCTCGATAGGACATAACGTTCTTGAAGCTGATGACTTCCTGGAATCGCTCCACTATTCCACACTCACTTGTGTAAAAACATGCGCAACACAGGGTGGTCAGTTTTGCTCAGTGGAATGTTCAGTGCTGTGCAGACACTCACTTATTGTTTCCTGATTTGAGACACTGGCAGCCGTTGCGCTTTGTGTAATGCAAGTAAACAGTCTTCTGACGGGCACATTTCGGTGCAGAGTGAGGGTCTGAAGCAGCTGCGCAGCGCTTCAAAGTGTTTTTGGGTCACACATGCATATCTACAGTGTGCTTTTGGGCATGGCAATGTGGTATTGCACACAGAGCAAAACATCACTCCACAGTCAGCAGGCATCACGTCACTGTACTCTCTGGCCCGATCTGCTGCTGTTATTTGGGTAGCCAGATGTGATCGATTCTTCACAACCCTCACATGCTGCATAACCTTCGCCAGCCTGCTTTGGTTTGGTGGCTCAGTGCCCCCTAGGAAGCCAAAAGATTTTACAGTTAAGTGGCACACTTGTTTGAGCCTTCTAGGCAAGTATGAGTCATCTTTGGGGGGTGAGAGCAGTCACTTGACTCACCTGCTAATATATTTGGTGTTATTTCATGTAATCTAAAGGAAAAAAGGCTGAACAGAAAGTTAAGAATTTTTAGGGAAACCTGATTTAAAAATGCATTAAACTCTATTTTCTGAAGCACTTGCAAATAAAGAAAACAAGCATTTGCAATGCAATCGGTCTTGCCTTTGGGACCTTATATGTATTTAGCTATGCAGCACATTAGCCTGGGTGCTGAAACATCTACTGTTCTTCAACATGGAGGGAGAGTAAGCACCAAACTGCGTGACACGCCAGGTATGGGAACACATGGAGCGAAATATTGCCTTTCAGCGGAAAATGATATAGTCCAAAGCTCTGTTTTTAATATAAAACCAGGGCCTTCGGTGGTCATATCACTGAAAATACAAAATTTGAAAAAAATATTGTTGTCTACGGGTGCTCGTGGAAGACAATTTCTATGGACTGGAATCTAGAGAATGCTAAAGTGATTCTGGTATTTTACTGACCTCTGCTGGTCGTTTTCTATCAAGAAAGTTAAATAGAGGCAGTTGCCAGAAAAATAAAAAAAAGAAACTCCCTCAGCAGAAAGCAGTTCTGGTATTTTACTGACCTCTACTGGTCGTTTTCTATCAAGACAATTAAATAGAGGCAGTTGAACAGGAAA
Source organism: Calotriton arnoldi (assembly GCA_963921515.1). NCBI lineage: Eukaryota > Metazoa > Chordata > Amphibia > Caudata > Salamandridae > Calotriton > Calotriton arnoldi. The sequence continues at coordinate 396,026 of CAWUFW010007403.1, forward strand.
AAAAAGTCCCTAGGCAGAAGCAGACAAGTCCTAGGGCTGATCTCCAGAGCCCACAAAGTACATACACATATAAGTATATACTAAAGTATATACAAGAGGTCTCGAATGCTCGTCCTAAATAAGGAAAACTCTTTGAAACAAAACCACAATGGATAACGGCAGTCCTCAAATGGAGTTGAGCAAACGCAGCGTAAAAACAGCACGTTCGGTTGTTATTTGATGCGTTCCAGTGGAAAAAAAAGGCAACACAATTGTTGAACAAAAATGTAAGAACTTTTTTGGGCACTGTGAATTCCAAATGCACTACACTCTGTTCTAAAGCACTTGCAATTAAGGAAAATCAAGGAAGAATCTGTGAAACACAACCGCAATGGAAAACGAAAATCCTCAAATTAAGTTGAGCAAACACAGTGTAAAAATAAGAAGGTCAGTTGCAAAGAAAGTAAAACCTGAAACTTTTTGAAGCTAAGTTCTGTACATGGAGTTTGAATACATGCAGGAAGGCAGAAGTCATTTGCAGTGAGATGGCACACTTATTTAGTCCCTCCAAGCAAGTTTGAGTTGTCTGTGGAGGACGGTAGGAGGAATAGGGAGGGTTTGGGGCAACATAAAAAATGTATGAAAGAAAATATTTCAAAAAGCAACCAAGTCTGCTCTAAAGTACCTGCAACTAACAAAAATGATAAAGGCAACTGAAAGGGAACTACAATGGAAAACTTTACATTTTTTCAAATGAGGTAGCATGGACGCTGAGAAAGGACAAAAAAGGGAAGGATGAGTCACCTGCAGAGAAAGGGAAACCTAAAACTTTTTAAAACAAATTTGTACAAGCAGCGTTTAAATATAGGAGCACGTAAGCCTTTTGCAGTCGGGAAAAAAGAACTAGAACAATGCTTAAGGGGAAGATGTATTGCTGTACATTATCTAACAAGGTTAGGGAAAAGGCAGAGTAAAGGTGTTTATGGAAAATCCTAAAGCTGCTTCAAACCACCCTCAACAATAAAAACGAAAATAAACATTGAAACCCAGGAGCTGTGCAACACCGGTGGCTCCAAGGACAAGCTCTTTTCCATGTCACTCTACCCTAGAACACTGCGACCTACTCCCGAAACACCACCACACTACCCTGTCTGCTTCTTCCAAAACTCTAGCCTCTACTCTGCCACCCCACCCCAACAAACTCACCACTACCCTACCACTGTCCCTACTGCCAAACACCAGCCTCTACTACCACCACTGAATCCTGAAACAACTGAACCCCACACCCTTTTACTGCCACTTGGAGGATGGGCTCCTAAATTACAATCACTCTCTTGGCCAGTCGTGTGCTCCTGTGCGGCAGGCCTATGCATTCATTATTGGCTCCCAGGGCCCACTGTATGCCCCATGAGCAGCATGCCACTTTAATAAAATATTGCCCCTGGGCCTGCCACGTGGGGCCGAAAGTTAATAAAATATATTTGCCCCATGGGGGGGTTGCCCTGAAATATAATAAAAAAATATTTGCCCCCTTGTCCCACCGCGTGCCCCATAGGCAACAGGCCCTAAATTTAATAAGATGAATTGCCCTCCTCAGTCCACCACATGACCTGTGAGTGATGGGCCCAAAATTTAATATACAAAATTGCCCCCTAGGCCCGTTGCAAGCCCCATTGGCTGCAGGCCCTAGATTTATTCAAATTAATTGCCCCTTGGACTCGCCGTATGACCCGTGAGCGGCGGGCCTGAAATGTAATTTTAAAAATTGCCCCCTGGGCCCTCCGTGTAACCCGTGGGAGGCGGGCCCGAAATATAATAAAAAAATATTTGCTCCCCCTGGGCCTGCCGCATGCCCCCTGGGCAAAGGCCCAAAATTTTATTTAAAAAATGTGCCCTCCTGGGCCCGCTGTGATCCCTGGAGGTGGAGGCCTGAAATATAATTAAATAATTGGCCCCCGGCCTGCTGCATGATCCGTGGGCGGGCCATACATTCAATAAAATTAATTTCCCCTTGGACCCACCGCGTGCCCTGTGGGCCCAAAATTTAATAAGAAAAATTGCTCCCCTGAGCCAACCCATGCTCCATGGGTGGCAGGCCCGAAATATAATATAAAAATATTTGCCCCCACTGGGCCCACTGCATGCCTCACAGACGGTGGGACCTACATTTAATAGAATTAATTGACCCCTTGGGCCCTCCGCATGCCCGTGGGTGGCCGTCCCAAAATTTAAGAAGAAAAATTGCCCCCCTGAGCTCGCCGCTTGCCACATGGGTGGCGGACACTTCATTTAATAATGTGAATTGCCCCCCCTGGACCCACCTTGTGCCTCATGGGTGGCGGGCCTGAAGTTTAATAAAAAAAATAGTTGCCCCCTGGGCCCACCATGTGCCCCGTGGGTGGCGGACCTGAAATGTATTCAAAAAATATTTGCCCCCCTGGGCCCACCATGTACTCCACGGGCACCAGGCCTAAAATGTAATTTAAAAAAATGTGCCCCCTGGGCTTGCTGCGCTCTCTGTGGGCGGCCGGCTCAAATGTTCCTCCCAAACATTTGCCACCCTGGGCCCGCCACATGCCCCGTGGGCAGCCGTCCTGAATTTTAATTTTTTTAAAAATTGCCCCTCCCTGGAACTGCCACATTCCCCATGGGCGACAGGCTTGTTTTTTTAAAAACTTTTTTTGACCCACCCCCTGTTTGACCCCATTCCGCCTTCACACCCGGCCCAAGAACCCTGCCATTTCTCCACCCGGGACGCCTAAGGTGCCCCGGGTGAGGAACTGGAAGCAAACTGCTGCCGGAGGCTGGGATACTGGAATACTCTACCTGTTGTTAAGTGTCCCAGTCTCCTCAGTGCAGAAAGCAGTTCAATTCTTCTCTTCTCCGGAGTTGCAGGAAATGAAAGCTCCTCTTGTCTTGTCAGGTGGCAGCAGGTGGGAGTCAGCAACTCCAAACGAAGAATGAGAAACAGCAGGCAGGTGGGGAGTAAATAAACAAAAAAACACCTCGCCTGCCTGCAGTGAGACTCTCCTTTAATTGGCCTAATGGCAAGCTACTGGAACAATACAGGGAGGAGTTTGGATTCTTCAAATTTCACAGATACTTTTGTAAAAAGAGCAGGCTTTTTACAAAGCTCCTGATTTAATGATTTGTTTGCAAATCAGTAAAATGCTAAATCCTGGAGGGTCTGTGTAAAGAAGGAGGCTACTCACTGGCCCTTGTATTCCAGTGTGGTGTAGCCTTGAGACGAGTGTGTAGTGAGAGATGGTGTCGAACATTGCTGAGAGATCGAGCAGAATGTGAGCTGTGGTGTCTCCACATCGAGGATGGTTCAGATGTTGTCAGTAGATGCAATGAGGGTGGTTTCTGTCCTTTGGTTGCTGCAGAAACCTGATTGCATGTTGTCCAGTAGTTAGTGATGTTCTAGGTGTCTAGAGAGCTGTTTGTTGATTGCCTTCTCCATCACCTTTGCATGAAAAGGTAGTAGTCAGATGGGTCGGAAGTTGCTGAGGTCGCTCGGGTTGGCCGATGTTTTCTTCAGGATGGCATTAACTTCTGCGTGCTTCAAGTTGGCCAGGAAGGTTGCACATTTGATAGATGTGTTGATGATGGATGTGAGTGCGGAGCTGATTGTTTATGTGGTGGGGGCATGGGTCTGTGGGGGCTCCTGAGTGAATGGATTTCATAATTGCAACAGTGTCCCCATTGGTGAGTGGTTTCCAGTCAGTTAGGTGATTGTCATCGCGTGTGGTATTGAGTAGTTAGTCGATGATGTCTTCTAGGCTGGTTTGGGGGCTGAAGTTGCTGGAGATCTTTATGATTTTCTTGTGGAAGATGTTGGAGAGGTTGCAACAGAGTTCTTGCAAAGGTGTGATGGTGTTGGTTATTGCTCCGGTCTGGTGAATTCTTTGACGATGGTGAAAAGCTATGTGCAGTTTCGGAGCTGGTTTCTATGCTCAGTGCCCGGGCTTTTTTTCTTGTTTCTCTGATTTGGTGGTGGTAGCATCTGAGAGCGGCCTTATATGTTTTTCTGGCGGTTGTGTCACAGCAGGTTCTCCATTTCCTTTCCATTTGTTTGGATTCTATGAGATCATCGGTGTACCAGCTGGCTCGCTTGCTGGTTCTCCTCTATTTGGTGTGCTTTAGGGGTACTAGTGCATCAGCGCAGCCTGATATCTATTTTTGAAAAGTTATGTCATTGCCTTGATCGTTGGTGGGGATTGGTTGGTTGATCCCGAGGATGTTGGTCCAGTATGCTTCAGTTATTTTATTGCAGCTTTGTCTTATGGTTCTGGGTATAGACGGAGTGGTGTCTGGTGGTGTTTTGATGAGGAAGTGAAGGATGTAGTGGTCTGTCATGGTGGGCGGGGTGGAGTGACTGAATTTGATCTTATTACTGGAGGTGACTATGGGGTTCATGGTGTGTCCTGCATTGTGCATTGGGCCCTGGATGAGCTGGGCAAGTCTGATGTTGTCCAGGCTTTCGAGCAGGGCTGCGGAGTTGGGGTCCTTGGGGGTGTAAAAGTGGTAATTGAGGTCGCCAAGGAGGGTGAAGGTTTTTGAGCTGATGGCGAGGGGGGCCACAAACTCTATGATCAGATTGCAGTAAGTGGTGCACGGTCCGGGGGGTGTGCATGCAAGTGTTCCTCTGATGGTGGATTTTCGATTTGTTTGAAGTGCATATGCTTTATGAATTGTGTATTCTTGTTTGCAGATGAAGTGTAGTGAATGAGGCCTCCTCCTGGCTTTTGGGGTCTGTCTTGGCAAGCTATGCTGTAGCCCGTCGGGATGGCTGCGGCAATTGACAGGTGATGACCCTGGGTTGAGCCAGGTTTCGATGATGAAGAGGATGTCTGGAGCATGTGTTTTAACGAGGTCCCGGATCTTGGTGGCGTGTTTACCATTGAGCATGTGTTGAGGAGTGTGCAAGCGAGGTGGAGAGGTGGTGGGGGTTTGCTGTTGGTGTAAACACCTGTGTGGGAGTGGTGCATGGAGTAGTGTTGTCACAGGTGAAGACACAGTGCAAGCATGTGAAAGGTACTACCATTGTGTGAGACGTGGAAGCAGCTGTAGTGGTGGCTAGGATTAAGCGCACAGAGATTCTTGGCGGTGTAGCTGTGGTAGTCGGTTGCACCAGGTTCATGGTGCTGGGTGCTATCCAGGAACAGACGGATGCAGGCGGGCTTGCCTCTGGTACACCAGTGGCATGCCCGCTTCATGCGACCGTGCAGTGGCCCCATTAAGTAGGTTCTGACGGGGAGGAGCGCAGAGGGGAAGTGGGTGGGGTTAGGCATAGGAAGAAAAAAAAGCATGGAAAGAGTTCAAAAAGAGCACAAAGAGCAAAGATTGTAGAAGTAGCCCAAGATGGCACAGAGCATGAAAGGGCGCAGCAGAGTGGAGACAGAGATTGGGGAGTCAAGAAGACAGAGAGTGTGAAAAGGAGGGCCAAGGGTCCAAGAGGTGAGAAAGGGAGTGGAAGGTGAGAGGAGCAGCAGGAGCGAGACGGGGCCTCGAGGTGCTAAGGCTGGGTCCAAAAGGGCCTAGATTGGTTGGCAGACCGGGCTCAGGTAAATGAGAGGTGGGAGTTGGGCATAGGCACCTACTCAATAGGGCCACACAGTGGCTGGTTTTAACGAGGTCCTGAGGGGGGAGGAGCACTGGGCGGATGTGGGCAGGGCTAGGGATGGGTGGGAAGAAGACACCGGAAGCAGCAGATGATACGGGAGAGCAGGTATTGAGCGAGAGAGTTGGAAGGGGGGAAAGTGCAGGAAAGGATAGGAAAGGGCCTGGGGAGCAAAGGAAAGAAGGAGACAGACAAAAAAGGCAAAAAAGATCAAAAGAGGCAAAAAGAGGTAAAAAGAGGCAAAAAGAGGCAAAAAGAGGAAAAAGATGCAAAGTAAAGGCGAGAGCTGGGACTTGGCAAGAACAGCGGGAAATATTGGAACATGAGCAGGAGTTGTTTGCATCATGTGCAATCTCATGCTATTGTTTTGCGTGAAATGCCTCCACACATCCATGTTGAACAGAAAGTGCCAGGCCAGCATTTCACATAATAATGTGTAATACTTTCCCATCAATCTTTTTCTGTGTGGACATACTTGAGATGTGCCAAAGCTTAAACTTAGTTGTAAAAAATATATGACCTGTGATGCAAAGACCTTCAGGAAGTGGGAGAAACCCTAGAATCAGTAAATATGAAAATGAGAGAGTGGTATGCACACTGACTCCTAGCATACTATGGGACAAGTTACTGGATTCAAGTAGCTGCACTATACTCTTGAAGTAATGCTGCCTAGATAAAATGCCCAAATTGGAAATGCCAATTTATAGCTATGAGAGAGTGCTGGCAAGGACAACAAGGCTATGGGACTGAATGGTTCGCCATTTCGGGTGGCCCCTACAGCCTCTTCACGCCAGCTCATTGAAAGGCTTATCAAAATGATTAAATTCCCTCAGCAATATGACAGGAGTTAAATCTTGTCAATGTCATCCTGGCTGGCTTTGAATGGACTGTAATACTGTGTATCTTCTTTGGATGAGAAGAGAGTTTTTGTGTTGCCGAGGAAGCATAGAGCATAGAGACTGTTAGACTTAATGGTATCTGGATGCAAGGAGGAGTCTGATGACATGGAAATGACTGACTGCTTGAAATTCCTTGCTATAAAGACAACCACATCAAGTAGTTTACCTTTCATTGTTTGCAATGAACTTTCCAGAACATTCCCCAAATCCCTGGTTAGTCTAGGCATGCAACAAGTCAGTTCTGGAGCTGGAACATGGATATTCCTCAAATTTGGAGGCCATTCCATGTTTATGCATGAACTTCCTATGATAGTGATCGATTCTCACCTGAGTTTCTGATCTAAAACATATCTAATATCTGGGTAGAGGTTCTATTTCCTTAGTTGAGGAGGTCTAAGAGTGTAAAGTGGTAAAGAGATGGTTACCACAGGGAATTCTCAAAGGCTCACTCTTCCCTTCCCACCGCAGCACCCTCTTCTGACTCTAGGGGGGATGACCATACAAGGAAGGTAACAAGGACCATGCATCCTATAGCACAGAAATAAAGAGTAATCTGTTCTGGAAAACTCATCTGTGTCCTTCCCACTAGAGGGAGGTGAAAGATATCTCCCTTGTTGGTGCATAAGCAAGCCATTTGCAAACCCATCACTTCCAGAAACTAAAGGTTAAGATAGACCTGCTACCACCTACACAGACACTCCAAAGTTCTCAAATGCAGTCACCCACTGTTGACACGCAGGTGCTTGGGCCAGGTAGCATATACCTTTGAATCAGGCAAAACCTCACTGAAAAATTTAACAGATCTATCGGTCAAGGTCTTATTGCAAATCTATCTATCTATCTATCTATCTATCTATCTATCTATGTATGTGTCTGTGCAGCACTTACTCTAAAGAGGTTTAAAAGTAGGCACATTACAAAATTATGCCTAGCCCATATGAATTTGAGAAATGGAGAATGCCTTAAATTAATTAATAAGCCAGGTTTGAAGCCTATTTTAAAACAAAAGTTGATTAGGACTCACTCTCAATCAAACGGTACTTATATAGTGTAACTAATCACCCCTACGGATATCCAGGTGCTGAGGTCTCGCAAGTCTTTAGTGGAAGGGCCAGGTTGTGAGTCCCTTTCTGGAGTCAATGAGTGAAGGTGAGGTTCGAAGGTGGAGGGGAGGTCATTCAAGGACTTGGCGGCGAAGTAGGAGAAGGAACTACCTCTGCTGTGGCCTCGGCAGATACAGGGGACATGGGCGAGGGCAAGGGAGGCAGAGTGCAGTTGCCTGGTGGGTCGGTGGAAGGTCAGGCGGTGATTGATGTAGGTTGGTCCCAGGTTGTGGAGGGATTTGTCGGCATCAGTTAGCATCTTCAACACGCATCTCTTCTGGAAGGGGAGCTAGTGGAGGCTTCTGAGGTGGGGTGATGCTGGTCCGTTTAGGGAGGTTGAGGATGAGTCCGACTGCTGTATTCTGTATAGTCTGGAGTGGTTTGAGGAGCTGGGTGGTGGTTCCAGCGTACAGTGCATTTCCGTAGTCCAGTCGGCTGGTGACAAGGGTTTGTATGACTCTTTTCCTGGTGCTGATGGGGATCCATCTGAAGATCTTTCGAAGCATGCGGAGGGTGTGCTGAGGTTGTGGGCGTGGTCAGTGGGAGTTGGTGAGGGTCCGAGTTCTGTGGGCCACCAGGTGTCGTCGCACAGTGAGGTGTTCTTTCCAGAGATAAGCACTTCTGTCTTGTCCATGTTCAGCTTCAGGCAATTGAACCTCATGCAATCAGAGACGTTAGTCATGGTGTTCCGGAAGTTGGATCTGGTGGCGGCGGGGTCTTCCATGAGAGAGAGGATGAGATAATGTTTAGTCTGTGGGTGCGCACGATGTCTGCCAGCAGAGTCATGTAGGTGTTGAACAAGGTGTGGCTGAGGGAGGAGCCTTGGGGGATGCCACAGATGATGCTCTTGGACTCGGAGGTGAAGGGTGGTAGGCAGATTCTCTGAGTGCGTCCAGTGATCCATTTGAGGGCGTCTCCCTGGATGCCGATGTGGTGGAGTCTTTTGATGAGGTTGTGGTGGGATACGGTGCCAAATGCCGCAGAGAGGTCAAGTAGGATCAGGGTTGATGTCTCACCTCGGTTGATGAGGGTTCTGATGTCATCCGTTGCGTCGATCAGGGCGTCGTTGGCGCGGAAGCCAGATTGGGAGGTGTTCAGTAGCTTGTTTTCTTCCAGGTGTTCAGTGAGCTGGCGATTGATGGCTTTCTCCAGGACCTTGGTGGGGAAAGGGAGCAGCGAGATGGGGAGGTAATTCTTGAGCTTGCTGGGGTCAGCGGAGGGCTTCTTCAAGACGGGTTTAGGGTCAGATGTACGACCTTTCCATTTGGGAGTCGCAAATTGCGTTGTTTTGAGTCTCGCAATTTGCGACTCGCACAATGGAATGAACAACAGTGTCTCAGACACTGTTTGCAATTCCCAATGGACTCGCAAATGACCTGCCTCATTAATATTCATGAGGCAGGTCGCAATTTGCGACTACATTGGGAATGGCCAGCACTCACAGGGATGGTGGCCTGCTGGGGTCAGCAGACCACCATGTCTGTGACTGCTTTTTAAATAAAGCAGTTTAAAAAAAAAATGGAGCCCGTTTTCCTTAAAAGAAGACGCAATGCATTTAAAAAAGAAACTAGAAACGTTTCTGTTTAATTTTTTAAGAGTAAGCCGTGGTCCGTGGGACCACTGCCTGCTCTTAAAAAATATTTTTGCTGCCAGTCACAATGGGGAAGGGATCCCCTCGGGACCCCTTCCCATTTGCGAGTGGCTTACCACCTACTTGAAGTAGGTTGTAAACTGTGAGTGTTTTGCGACCACAATTGCGGTCCCAAAACAATCGTACATATAAGTGCGACTCGCTATTAGGAAGGGACACCCTTGGCACTCCCCTTCCTAATAGCAAGGCGCAAAACCTTTTTTGTGAGTCGGTGGTACGTTACCGACTCGCAAAATAGGGTTTGTACATTGCACAGACCTATTTTGCGGCAACAAAAGGGCCAATATCCCATTTGTGACTGCAAAAATCGGTCGTACATCTGGCCCTTAACCTTTGCGTGCTTCCATACGTCAGGGACGTTGGCCATGGTGATGGATGCACTGAGGATGTCGGTGAGTGCACTGCTGATTTCTTTCAGACCCAGGTTGAAGACATGGTGGGGGCAGGGGTCAGTTAGTGCTCCGGAGCTTTCATGTGGTGAGCAGGTGGTGGTGAGTGGTGTTAGTTGGTGTCAGGAGGTGGCCGAAGTCGGTCGGTTAAGGGTCGAAATGGCAGTAGATGTGTTAGAAATGTGATTTCTGTTTGGCTAGGGCAAGCGCCTAAGCCAGGCAGAAATCACCACTCTAGTCAGGGCAAGGGAGTTACACACCTAAGATAACCCCTGCTAACCCCCTTGGTAGCTTGGCAGAGCAGTCAGGCTTATCCCAGAGGCAATGTGTAAAGCGTTTGCACAACACACTCACACAGCAGCGACACACTAGGCACACCACAAAAGAAGCTCCACACAAGGTTATATCAAAATAATCCTTTGTATTACTTATAAAACACGTTAGAACGTAATCCCATATATACACACTGTGCCACCTGGCACTTAGTAAGACTTTACAGGGGATTATATACTCTACAGGGCCAATTGGGTGACTGTCATAACCATCAGAACTCACAGCTAGTGAAAACAACCAGTAACTACTGGTAAGGGGACACTTAGCATAAACATATTAGGCATGATCGTCATAGCATTACCTAGTATAGCATATTATGTAACACATAATCAGCAGTGGTGCAGTGCATCATTCCTACAACATATTATGCCCCTCTTAGGCATAGCCATACCGCACAATATGCCAACATACCCCTGAGAGCCCACAGGCCCCCAATTGGCAGTCCCAGCGCCTCTGCACTCTCCACCTGGACTGTGCTGTAGTCCAGGGTAGTTCCTTTCCCACTTGGGGACTACTAAAGTTAATCTCCTGCCTTATTAGGGAGTGCAGGGGCCTCCGTCGAGGTTACCCCGAACTGTCAAGAACCCCAACAAGGCCTTTGCCCCCAAAAGTAGGGCTGTGGGGCAAAGGGTCACTCTGGCAGCTGCCCACTATCACCCAGGGCAGCTGCTACCCTGGCCACGTATGGTGTCACCGACTCGGCTCCTCACCTGGCTTTGCACTTGACACCATAAGCAAGGGGGCGGGGGTGCAACTCACCATGTATCCGTAAATGGAGAATGCCCCTGGTGTTGGAGAGAATAAAAATGCAGCTGCCCGCATCTGTGCGGTGCAGATGCCAGCTTAGCCTGCACTTCTGCTTTGTCGATCCCAGCAGGGATCCTTCTTTTTCCAGCGCGTGTCTCCTCGCCGTGCGGCCTCGTCGGTCTCCTCCTTCTTCAAGGGAGCTCTGCCCACAGTCAGGCTTCCGACTCTGCCTGACTTCCGGTAGTGGAAGTCAGCGACCTCACTCTCTGTGTAGCCGCAGCTGGTGGGAGCCCGCGAGGCTCGGCCCACAATAAGGCACATCCCCTGCCTGGCTTCCGGCTTTTCCACCGCGGGGCTGGTTGCCAAGTTACAGCTCACTAACGAGTGGCCACTCCAGAACGGCAGCTCCTTCCAGCCGAGATTTAGACGACTTTACCCACACTGAAGGGGAACTCAACACGCTCGTCCTGCGCTCTCCACAACTTCAAGCCTCAACACGGGGAGAGAGCCCACCACACAGGTCGGGGGCGCCGACACGCACACCAGCTGCTCCCCCTTCTCCAAGAAACTCGATGATTCTCCTGCGCTCTAGGTCACAAGGACAGAGCGCTCCGCCTGTCTCCAGCAGGGAGACCCAGAGAGGGGTCACAAAGTGCTCCTAAGCATGGAGCAGTCCCCAGGAGCGGAAATGTAGGCACAGACAGGCCAGCACGCAGGGCCCCTTTGCAGAGGGCACCTCCTTAGCTACCTTGCAGGCAGCAGGTAGTCCCCAGTGGCGGTTCCTCCTGGCAGTCCAGCAGCCCGCTGGCCGCAAGTTCCAAGTAAGCACACAGCACAACATTTTCATGGGGTCAGAGCCCCAATACTTATACCAGTCAATGTCTTTGTTCTTCCCCCTGAACAGGCCTAAGCCCAGTCCAAACAAGTTCTGGGGGGCACTTAAGAACATTTTTACAGTGCACAACAACCTCCTTTGTCAGTGTAGGCTCTGGCCCCAGACACACCACAGGGGGGCGGAGCCAGCATTGTGGAAGGCAGGCACAGTCCTATTCAGGGTCAGGTGCTACTCCTCCCACTACTCCAAATGCAGATTGGCCTATTCAGCCTAGCGCTGACTCACCCAGCCCTCTGGAGCCACTACACCTCCCCAGCCCCTGTCATCCAGAGCCAGACATGCAATGCACATCAGGCAGGCACAAAGACACATAGCACACAGAAATGCCCACTTCTAAAAGTGGCATTTCTAAAATAGTGATAATAAATCTGCGAACACCATTACGCAGCATTTATTACCACTATTCCAAACATACCAAACTTGATCACGCTACTCATCTCATGTCAGGAATTACCAGTGAAACACATATCAGGGAATCCCCAATGTATTCCTATGAGAGGGCAGCCTCACAGTAGTGGGAAACCAAAATGGCTGCTTGTCACTACCAGGACATGCCACACAGTTAAGGCACATGTCCTACCTTTTACCTACATTGCACCCTGCCCATAGGGCTAGCTAGAGCCTACCTTAGGGGTGACTGATATGTAGTAAAAGGGGAGTCACAGGCGTGGTACCCACTTTATGTGCCATGTCACAGCAGCAGTAAACTGCGTGCGCAGGCCTTGCAATGACAGAGGCCTGAGACAGGCTTGAAAGGCTACTTTGGTGGGTGGCGCAAGCAGCGCTGCAAGCCCACCAGTAGCATTTAATTTACTGGCCCCGGGTATATGAGATACCACTTTACAGGGGACTGATAGGTAAATTAAATATGCCAAACAGGTGTAGACCAATCTTACCAAGTTTACCATAGAGAGCACATGCACTTTAACACTGAACAGCAGTGATAAAGTGCCCAGAGTCGTAAAACCCCCAACACCAGGTCAGAAAATATACCAGGAGGAAGGCAAAAAGTTCAAGGATGACCCTGCAAAAAGGGCCAAGTCCAACTGGGGGCCCTATTCACAGAACTAACTTACGTCAAAATCGTAAAGTTAGTACTTTTTGGTATTCACAGAATGCACTTACCACAACTAACTTTATGTCCGCACTCGGGCCGGAGATTCCGGCCCGGAAGCGGAATTTCCGCCTCTGGGCCGGAATCTCCGACTCCGGGCCGGAAACTCCGCTATTGTGTCGGAATACCCGCATTTAGGCCGTTTAAGCATTTCAAGTGCCATGAAACGGCCAAAATGCGGGTATTCCGGCCCAATGATGGAGTTTCCGGCCCGGAGTCAGAGATTCCGGCCCAGAGGCGGAAATTCCGCTTCCGGGTCAGAATCTCCGCCAGTGGGCCGGAATCTCCGGCCCGAGTGCGGACACAAAGTTAGTTGTGGTAAGTGCATTCTGTGAATACCGAAAAGTACTAACTTTACGATTTTTACGTAAATTAGTTCTGTGAATCGGGCCCAAGATGTCTGATATCTTGTTGTAGAAGTAGTCCACCAGAGTGTTGCAGAGAGCTTGGGAGGGGAAGATCGTGTTTTCTGGGGCTGAAGGGCAGGAGAACTCTCTGATGATGCTGAAGTGCTCCTTGGTGTGATTGGCGTTTGCTTCGATGTGGTTTGTTAGGGCATCCTTCTTGGCTTCTTTGAGGTGATGGTGTCGTGTAGTTCCTATTAGACCTATATAGGATCTGTGCGTTTAGACAACATACACTGCGGGTCTGGTGTCCAGACTGATTCCAGACACCCCCACCGGGTATGTTGGCCTGTGTACTAGCTAGCTCGCAATGTCACTATAACCTCCTCTTACCAAAGAGAGAATAGTTCTTGGCAACTATTGAACATGACAACCCTGATCCCTCAGGACCATGGAAACAGTAACTTACTTTTCGCTCAGTCACTCATGCTCACTTGTTCTCAGAGAGATACACAGAATAAACGGTTGGGACATTTTCAATAAGTATTTATTGAACAGTCTTTATTCTAGCATAAAATAAGTGCACTGAAATCACCAGTAGACAGTGGCATATATAAATGAGTAGCAGCACTAAGAAAGTAAACAGATGGTAGGGTTCTACCATTTTGCTAAAATCATAAATATAGGCGAGTATATAAAATACATGGCAATAAAATGCGTACTCCTACGATGCACCCTAACTAGATGTACCTAAGTGTATCTAGCATGTGAGTAGGTGTAAAGCCAAGAATCCCTCTAGGATAAAGCCAACCCCATTACCTGATGTTAGCCTGCGGGACCTCGTTCTAGTCTTGAGCTGAACACCCCGCGAGGGATGTCAGACCACTGCGAGCTGGAGTATCTGCGTGCATGAACCTCAGCGTCTCGCGTCAGTGTGTCGGCATGGAAGTCGTGATCTCCTCTTCCTATCTCAGCAAGATGTGGTGTTTATATACCCTAAGGTATCCCCAGGGGTTCTACCTTGCTGTTCCAGTGTCGGACTTAGGATGACCTCGGGAATGAACTTTATACACAGTTATTATGCAGGAGATGATGGTCCTGCTGTGATTCCAAGAAACTAAGAATCCTCATGCATAATTTATGAGGCCAGTGTCCAGGGAAAAAGCCTACGTACTTATGTGTAGTATTGTAACTGGGTAAAAGGTCAGTCCTCCAAATCCGTTATGTATGTAGTATAGGAGAGAATGTAGGTGAAGGGTTATGATGATACCTAGACCTATATCGGGGTATCTATATGAAATATAACACCCACTCCTCATCCTACTGGATGACATTACTAAATTCTAGCGGTCTACCAAGGCGTCTAGAGATTTGTACGCAGCAAATAATAAAAACATTTTTAGGAGAAGTTAAAAGCGTTAAAAAACCCTTTAAAAAGTGTTCTACAAAAAATCATTCAAGTAGTGGCTCTTAAGTGTCCGTTTATATAGTCCGAACAACTACAAGCATCTGAAAGCCATGCAGGTCAAAAGGTTTAAATTTAGAATTTTGAAAAAGTTAAACATGAGGTTTTCAAAAAATTAAATTTACTTTTGACGTTGCAGAGCTCTGTTGAAGATAAGTTCCATTGATGAGCAAGTGGAAAGTTATTACTAATGCTAACCAGAAAAGAATTGATAATATACCGGTGATTATCCAAAGTTCTAGCCAAGGTGATACTAAATAAGTTTTTCTAAGAATGTTAAAAAAGTCTTTTATCCGTTGTTTGCGAAAACATTTGGGCTGGCGTCGTTTCGGGTTCACTTGGATCCAATGAGAATGTATCGAAGTCGATGAAATAGCCAGATGCAATTCGATCTATCTTTGGTAGCTCCGCAGGTTTTGTTGAACTTGTGGATTGCTCTTGTTGAGGCATGTTGATGTAGACATCTTTATTAGCTTGAATTGAAATGTGTCTTTCACTTTGATTTTGAGAGTTTGTGTCAAGGGGAACTAGTTCCATTGCATTGTTATTGATTCCGTTGCTTTGTAAAGATGACTCTTCAAATGTTATGAGTCTTTCTGTTTGTACTTCCTGTATTGTAGCGAGAGGAGGACGTCGGCTACTCAGGAGTCCACGAGGCCTACTATTTAGTATCGGCCACATAGTGTGGTTTGATTAGATCGATTGAGACGAATCTCTTTTCTTTTCCGGCAAGAGGCGGCAGAAGTACAGTTCTTGATCCTTCAACGGCCAGGACAGGTACAGGCTTTCGATAGGATGGCCGGAATTCTTTCTTGTCCACAATCCTTTCTCTGACCAGATCCCCAACTTTAGGGATCCAGGCAGGTCTTGCTGTGGCTGATTTGACTTCCCCCGTGGTGCTTTTCTTTGTCTCAACGTTACTAAAGGAGGCTCTGGATTCATTCAGATCCTGTAAAACAGCCAAACGTTTATTGATGTCAAATGGTTTTTCATCCACCACTGTGCCTTCACAATCGAGATCAGGTACCCACATTCTTGTCCCAAACAGGACATCGTAAGGAGTTGCACCTCCCAGAGAGCTTCTTGGCTGGTTATTAAGGGCCCGCTGGACCCCAAATAGGTGATTGACCCAACTACCACCGAGCCTAATACCCTAGCTGTTAAAGATTGCTTTAAGTCCCGTTTTTTCCTCTCCACAACCGAATTTCCCTCGGGATGGTACAGAGAGGAGTACCGCAATGCTACACCCAAACCTCCCATGGCTTCCTTGTAAGCCCTAGAGCTGAACGCGGGGCCACGGTCAGAATGTAATGTGCCAACTGCGCATGTCCCTATAAAGACTCGCAAATCTTTTATAACATTTCGGCCGTCAGCCGAGCGCTGAGGCCATACCCATAAGAATCTTGAACAGAAATCCACTGCAACCATGATATACTTGTAAGCCCCGTCAGATTGTAAGGGGCCGCAGTGGTCCAGGTAAATGCACGCGAGCAGTCTGTCTGATATTAATAATGGTGTCTGCGCCGGGCGAGCTACGGTGGACCCTTTTCTCTGTTGACAGATATCGCACTTTAAGACGAAGTCTTTGGTCTGCTTTGTTAACCCTGGCCACCAATAGCATTGTTTCAGTAAAGAAACTGTCACCGTAACTCCGGCGTGCGAAGAACCCAGACCCTCGTGTGCAGCCAAGATTAAACCTAACCTGCGATCCATGTTTGGTATTACTCTATCCCCCACTCCAGGAATCTGAGCAAATGAAACATTGTTTGCATCTAACTTGTAGGAGTACTTGAGTGGAAAACCTTTAGGTAGTGCTTTGCTTATGTTGCATGAAGCAATCACAGCTACCATTGTGCTACCGTCTACCCTCGTTTTTGAACGGGTGATTGCAGCTACAAACGCAGTGCGTACTGCCCCCTTTGCGACTTCCTCAGCCAATGAATTCCCTTCAACATGAACGCCATCACGTTGATGACTCAGTGTGTGTATCACGTGAGCCCTTGGTAGTTCGTTCTTCAACTCTGCTACCTGTTCCCATAGTTTCCTGTTTAATTGTGCCACCTTTTGAATCTCTGAACCCATTTTGTCCCCAATAGTGGAGATATTCGTTGTACGACTGGACACAGTAAAAGGAATAACACACTATTAGTGTTGGGAATTCTGGATCCGTATTTATCAGTGCCAGTAGTAGTGCTTTTAATTCTGCCAACTGAGCCGTGCAGTCTCCTAGAGACTGCGTTTTTGTACAGCTTGGACGGAACTTGCCGTCCTGCATCCTACCTTTTACAATAGCGCATGCTGCACTGTATTGTTGCTTACTCCCTATGGACGGTTGAGCAGATCGATCACTATAAATAATGTATTCATACCGATCTAGAGGCATTATTTCATTTGGTAGAGGATATTCTTGTTCATATTGCAGGAATGCTTGTGTTTTTAATCTAGGGTCATATCTGTATTCTACATCTGTTGCAGTGAGAGAATTAGCCCACTGTATCCATCTTGGATGTAACGCTTTTGCATTTGGGACGCTTGCCTTTGTGGCAGCCTCTAAGGCCGGTAACGGGGTCACAACAATTATTTGTTTCCCTTGAGCAGGTGCTCTTTCTCTCACTACAGCAGTCTGTACTGCTGTCAGAATTTTTTCTGTAGGAGCAAAACGCATTTCAGCATTAGTGTACAAATGAGATTTATATGCAATTGGTACCGTTTCACCTTCATTAAAGGTTAAGTAAGTGTACCCAGATTGACCTGCGACTACGCGGATCACCAGGTTGTGTACGTTTACGCGTGTCTGTAAATGTTTTGATGATATCATATCAGATTGTAGGGAACGAAGGATATTTGTGTGATCCTGTGTCCATTTTCTAACTGAAAAGTCAAGTCTTATTAGGTCGTAGAAATGTTTTACTCTCTCTGCGTAATCCAAAATGTATGTTCTGCCAAAATTAAAAAAATCCAGTATAGACTGTAAGTTTTTTAATGATTTTGGAGGTTGTATCAGTGCGCACTTTTCTAAAAAGTGGGCTGCCAGGCTTTTGCCTTCACTTGAAAGCTCATATCCCAAAAATAGGACATTGAGGTGGGCTATTTTCGATTTTTTTAAATTAAATTTGTAGCCCTCAGAGGCGAAACCCAAAATTATGGTGCTCACCCTGGTCAAGTGTTCTTCTAAGTCATCATCCGTCAGATAAATATCATCTACATAGGATAATGCTTCTTCATCCAAATTCTGTAGTAACTCTGTTACCCTCCCTGAGAATAATCCTGGGCTATTCTTATACCCTTGGGGGAGTCGACAAAATTGACGCTGGGACCCTAGCGCTGAAAAGGCTGTCAAATATCTGCCTTCTGGCGCTATGTTTTGGCAGAAAAATCCATCTGAGATATCTAATGTTGTTTTCTATTTTTTCCGCACAATGTTATTCATTAATGCGGCACTGTGTGCATTCTGAACCGCAAATGTCTTTGTACATGAGTTCAGGTATCTATAGTCTAAAACTAGACGATATGAATTGTCGGGTTTCATTACGGGAAACAAAGGATTATTCATTGATGAGGTTCATGGTTCAATTACACCTTGGTATTCAAGTTGATCTAAGATCTCCCTGACCTGGTTTTTAGCTTCCTGTTTTATGGGATACTGTCTTTGTGGAGTTGGGTTTGTTTTTATTGGAATTACGTGGTGGGGTGATGCTTCATCCCACCCTGCGTGGTTGCGGTATAATGCTGGAGCAAGGGCTACCGCCCACTCCTGTGCATATGTGTGTCTTAGGTGTGCGGGGACTAGGTCGGAGAAAGCTGGAAAAATTACAGTTTCCCCTTTGGACATTCCATAACAATAGTAGGCGGACAATCTTTTTCCGCTAATAGGATGTCATAGCCCGAAGTCAGGTTCTCCCAAAAGAGACCCTTAACTTGTCTCGGCTTGTCCCCTCCATTTGGAGTGTTATTTCATGTAACTTGTGTGGGACACTCACCCTAGTATCAGGTGTTTCCACCGTGATAAACTCACTCAACTCCGCTGTCACCAGAAATTCCATCAGGTTCCGGCGAGCTATTGTTACCTCTGCCGCACTGTCTAGCATCGTCAGAGCCCATTCCCCGTTCAGTAGCTGAGTCCTCAGAATTCTGGGCATGTCTAACTTTGAGACCTGCTACCTTCTTCTTTTTAAATTGAGGTTTTGCTTTAGGTTTTTCTTCTTTCTTTGAAGCGTAGTCTGAAGTGCGTTGCTTGTCTCTGGACTTTGTACGCTCTTCTTGTCTTTGTTCTGACCGTCCTTCCCTCTCTGAGTTTTTTGATGGACCCTGAAAGGAACGAGAGGAACGAGTATCAGTATCCTGATACCTGTCAGGTTTTTTAATGTTATCTCTATTCCTAAGATTATATCTCCTTTCTGGGGGCTCCTGCTGAGGAGACCTTCCCCTGGAGTAAGATCTGTTCTTTTGTTGTTTATTATTGTCCCATTTCTTCTTTGAAGAAACTGGTGTTTGCTTTGCCTGTTCTTTATCTGAACTCCCCATTAGTTAGGGTTTTACAGGTCTAGCTCCCAGACTGTCTCTACCTAACTCTGCATAAGCAGTTTCAATTATTTTAGGAAGTTCTGTCTCCTGTTGTAATGGAGTGAACTCTCTCAGGCGTTGGCGTATTGCCACTGATGCTGCTTCTCCTTTAATATTCGCCAATATTATCGCAGATACCTGGACAAAGTTATTTAACAACTTCATCCCCAAGTTTAGAGCAGGCTCTGCTCCATACTCATTCTGTATTTGTCTTAATACATCTGGTATTACTGCTAAAGAAGGGATACCATGAGTCCTGGTATATATTGCAGCGAAGACTGTGCCCCAAGAGGCACAATCCTCTATAGAGGGAGCTATCCCCATTGGTAAGCAAATAGTAAGTATTCTATGCTTTTCCTTAGGACCAGTGTGTGGAAACACCGCCTCCAGTTGTGTAATTTTCTGTGCTATCTAGAAGGGCATTTGTTCACATTTTGTGAGCATTTTACCCATTACTGCGTGCAGTGTCTATGGTGTAATTTTTGTTGTAGGAGTTTGGACTGGTCCTGGTTGTGTAGCCGGTGCGGGCTGTAGTGTGATTGTTCTCAACACAAACTGTGTCATATTTCTGTAAAGTCTTATTAATTCTTTATGCTGTACAAGTAAGTCTCCTCCTGGCATTGTGTCAATATCAGGATGTGGTGTGTATGCCGCTAAAACTGGCCATGTTGCTCCGTCTCTTCCGAGCGGACCGAGTCTTACTCTATTCTTGTATGGGGGAGGGTGCCTTTAAACCAGTAGAGGTGTTCTTCGTAAGTGAGTGGAATTTCAATGTCCTTATATGGACTATGCTCATTTGGTATTACATCTTCTACATAGTAGTGAAATGTTTTGGTTTGTGCATGTGCCTGCGGGAATTTAATCCGTGAATAGAATACCTCTGTTCTATATGATTCGTGTGCCTCAATCACGAAAGTCACTTGCCCACCCCTAATTGTAACACCATATGCTACTAGTTTTAGGGTGACAGCATTTCTAACATTATCTGCAATGTATATTGCATCTGCATTGTCTTCTTCGGCTAAGAAGTTTAGTGCATTCCCTTCATCTACGTCTCCCTGTTCGGTCATTATTTTTTAGAAAGGAGAGCGTTTCAAGGGAACTGAGATAAGGTGTTATGCACAATTAGGAACACTGTATCCTTCAAGCTTGATTATACCAACAGCCAATACATAGGAATTTTCCTACTCAGCAGCGGCGGATTCGTTCCCTCCCACTCCAGACGTCTCTGGGGAAATGTGAGTAGGGGTCTCTGAGAATAGCATGAATAGCATGACTAAACTACTCAGATTTGACTGTTAAATAAGTGCCAATACCAACGTTGGCAGCGCCATGTCGTGTAGTTCCAATAAGCCCTCTATAGGATCTGCACGTTTAGACAACATACACTGCGGGACTGGTGTCCAGACTGATTCCAGACACCCCCACCGGGTATATTGGCCTGTGTACCAGCTAGCTCGCAATGCCACTATAACCTCCTCTTACCAAGGAGAGAATAGTTCTTGGCAACTATCAAACATGACAACCCTGCTCCCTCAGGACCATGGAAACAGTAACTTACTTTTCGCTCAGTCACTCGTGCTCACTTGTTCTCAGAGCGATACACAAAATAAACAGTTGGGACATTTTCAATAAGTATTTATTGAACAGTTGTTATTCTAGCGTAAAATAAGTGCACTGAAATCACCACTAGACAGTAGCATATATAAATGAGTAGCAGCACTAAGAAAGTAAACAGATGGTAGGTTTCTACCATTTTGCTAAAATCATAAATATAGGCGAGTATATAAAATACATGGCAATAAAATGCGTACTCCTACGATGCACCCTAACTGGATGTACCTAAGTGTACCTAGCATGTGAGTAGGTGTAAAGCCAAGAATTCCTCTAGGATAAAGCCAACGCCATTACCTGATGTTAGCCTGCGGGACCTCGTTCTGGTCTCGAGCTGAACACCCCACGAGGGATGTCAGACCACTGCGAGCTGGAGTATCTGCATGCAGGAACCTCAGCATCTCGCGTCAGTGTGTCGGCATGGAAGTCGTGATCTCCTCTTCCTATCTCAGCAAGATGTGGTGTTTATATACCCTAAGGTATCCCCAGGGGTTCTACCTTGCTGTGCCAGTGTCGGACTTAGGATGCGTTGGTAATGAACTTTATACACAGTTATTATGCAGGAGATGATGGTCCTGCTGTGATTCCAAGAAACTAAGAATCCTCATGCATAATTTATGAGGCCAGTGTCCAGGGAAAAACCCTACTGGCCCGATTCACAGAACTAACTTAAGACAAAATCCTAAACTTACTACCATTTTGGTATTCACAGAAGGCACTTACTCATTGATGAGTAAGTGCCTTCTGTGAATACCAAAATGAGTAAGTGCCTTCTGTGAATACCAAAATGAGTAACTGGCTTCTGTGAATACCAAAATGAGTAAGTGCCTTCTGTGAATACCAAAATGATAGTAAGTTTAGGGTTTTGTCTTAAGTTAGTTCAGTGAATCGGGCCCTGTGTACTAATGTGTAGTATTGTAACTGGGTAAAAGGTCAGTCCTCCAAATCCGTTATGTATGTAGTATAGGAGAGAATGTAGGTGAAGGGTTATGATGATACCTAGACCTATATTGGGGTACCTATATGAAATATAACAATGGTGGTATTTTCGGAGGGTTAATTGAAGGTGGTGAGGTCTGTGGGATTCCTGTTGGAGCACCATCATATTTCTAGTTGCTTGCATTCGCGTTTGATGGACTGGAGTTGAGGGGTGAACCAGCTGGCGTGCTTGCTAGATCTGCTGGTGTTAGACAGTTTCGTGGGGGCGACTGTGTTGGCGCAGTTGGAGATCCAGTTGGGGGAAATTCTGGATGGTCAGTTCCATGGTGCTGGTGGTGTCAGACCAGGTGGTGTTGAGGGCGGTTGTCTCTAAATGAAACAGGCAAACGATTCTATATTCTAGCGTCTTAGACTGTGAAGGAAGGGCCTTCCATGTCTGGAGTTCGAACTTGAGGATGACAAAGGAGGAAGTGGGATGCAGAACGCAAAGCATTCTTTTTAACAAGTTTCCTGCTATGAAATATAGGAAGACAGTCATCAAAGATGTGGTTTATAATATACAGTGATTTCAATTACTTCTCTTGCAAATATGCAACCAATGAAGTTGGCATTCTTTTGTGACATGAGTCCAAGATTGCCTGGGCAGCAACATTTGGAAATAATGAATCTTGGACAGGCATTTCTTGGATAGGACAAAGTAAGCGGAGTTACAAAAATCTAATCCTAATTGCACAAAAGCATTGGTAACCAGAACTCTTTTAGAAAAGAGAGCAAAGGAAACACACTACACCTGATCCTCAGGTAATAAAAATAGGTTTAATAAGTGGTTTCCATCTGCTATTGGAGAGTCAGGTTACAATTTAGTGGGGTACCAAGGTTTCGCATCACATGGACTGGAGTGAGGTAACTTCCCATCGACTCTCGCTGCAAGGCAGGATTCCAAGATGGGTGATCTCTCCAAGTTGGCATGATCTGGTTGAAAAGGTTTTGTGTATGACTGTTTTAAATGGCCTGATGCCTGCATCTAAGGGGTGGCTCAATCATGACTGATATTTAAGAGAAAAAAGGAGGCACAATCAAGTGCAGGTAAATAATCAGCTGGCCAAGGTCAGATCAGTCATGAAGAAGTGGATTTTGGGTTCAGTTGTGAGAATTCTGGACATCCACCATGATATATGCCCTATTTCCTAACTTCAGGGAAGAATATCTGCAGAATTCTATGTTGGTAAGGCAACAGGTATATCTTCATTTTTATATGAAAATAAGAGTGGTGCATACAGAAAAATCCCTTCCTTTCATCTCCGCTGCCTGATCAGGTTCCCTTGAGGAAAAATACATGAATGAGGCTCTTGTATTTTTCAACCTTTGTACTGCCATGTGCACTGTTTTCATAGTTCCCTTTTTGTTTGGGTTTGGTGCATTATAGAATGGACATGCTTTTGTGCAGGTGCTCTCATTTTTGTGAATTAGCAGCCATTGCATTTAGGTTTGAAGATTTAGGGCCAGATGTAGGTAAAATCAATTTTGCGAATCCTTAATAGCGAATTTTACCGATTCGCTATTAAGGACTCGCAAAATTGAATGTAGGTAGGAATCGCTAAAATATTAGCGATTCCTTAATATTCCTTAATAGCGAATCGCAAATTGAGATTCGATAATAAGGAATACCTACCTATTCATTCCTATGGGCTAGGAGGCCCATAGGAATGAATGGGAAGACATTCTCAATTTGCGATTCGCTATTAGAGAATCGCAAATTGCGGCGTAATTTCAAGGGTGCCATGGTGTCAAAAGGACACCCTGTTGCACTCCTGAAATGTGCATGTGTGCACATGTGGCGCACATACATGCCCTAAGGGCATGAATGTGTGCCACATGGCACTTTTAAAAAAGCAAAAAAGTGCTTTTTTAAAGGAAATCGCTAATTACTACCAATTTGAAGTTGGTGGTAATTAGCGATTCCTTAAGGCTAAAGTGCACTTTCTTTTGTGCTACTTACATTGCATTTAAGGAATCGCAATTTGCGATTCCTTAAATGCAATCGCAAAATAGGGAATCACAATTTTTGCGATTCCTTATTTTGCGAGTAGGTTTTATCTTACCTACATTGCTCAAAGCCAATTGCGATCGCAAAGGCCGAAATTCTGCGAATTTCGGCATTTGCGATCGCTATTTGGCTTCCTACATCTGGCCCTTAGTGAATGTTTTGCTCGTTTCTGATTAACGTGTTTGATCCCTTCTGTTAAATATATGTAATGTTAATGATTTCCTTATTTCCCACCTTTAAAGCATGTTTTTTGCATATTATGCATAATCTGAGTCGTGATCTGAGCCCGTGAATTTAAAATCAGCATAAACATACAGATTTTGTTAGTACAGTGAATTCAGTGTAAATTTGTACATGAACAAATCCTCATAACCGTTTCACATTTTAACTGTAAGAGAATAAAACCCAATCGGGCTGGGCTTTTGAAAAAATAGAAACAGTAAAACAGAAATGTCTGCCTCCAACTGAACTTGACTTACTTTTTTTACTCTTTTCTATTCACAAACATTTCCAGTAATATGCCTGGAAAGCTTCACCAGACACAGGTTCCATGTGTACTCCTGGGAATTTCATTTGAGTGTCAATGAAGACTCCTATTCTTGCTGTACAGAGTTCCCTGTAGCAGAGAACACCACATAGAATGAATAGGGTCCTCAGTACAAATGCACATTGTTTTGTCCTCAGGGAAAATATTTTTGCATGTGGAGAGAGCCCTTACCCCATAAGTCCAGCAAATCTGGGAGTTACCACATTAAGATCCTTTCCAAGCTAGAAAGGGGAAAAAGACGAGTTTAGGATTGCACACAAACATATGAGGTTGTGGGTGTTCACAAACTTCCAAGGTAAATCACTCCTTGAAATACCCAAGTCTCACTCTTTGAGTAGGATTTATGGTTTGGGAGAACTATGCTCTTGTGGAAGGGATCTCCGTCCTCGTAAACAGGTTTATGTCTACCAGCAATCCCTTTGTGAATTCCTGACAGGCATAAAAATGGCACATTTAGTCATAAACCTACATTTACATGCAAGTTTACCTTTGTGAATACGTCCCAATGTTCTTACATTGTTCTCCTCTTTTGTTGCCATCCTGAGAGGGTGCCTACCTGTTTTGCAGTTAATTCTTTACAATTTCTTTGGCTCTTTTTTTCTAGTTTCCAGTTGTAAACTTGATTAACCTATTCCATTGATCTGCTAAATGCTATATTTATTTATTTCAAGAGCATATTCATCTGGAAGCATAATTTATAGCATTATGCTGATGTTCAAATTACTCTTCACCTACCCTTTACCCTCCACCCACATATTTAGACTTCACGTCTGTAAGATGCTCTCCTTAGGGAAGAATGTTTGATGGCAAACCTAAGTTGTTAGTCCCAATGCCACTATGTGGTATGTGCTTGGGTTATCTGTGCTTGTTTAGATATAGGGCCCAACTGTGGCAAAGTACCATGGCCATCAAACTCTCGGTCCACCTGCTTGATTCAGACAGACTATAAGGTTTCCAATGGTGGTGCCCCTATTTGGCTCTGCAACCAGAAACCTGCACCAACAGTCTAACAGAATAGTGGCTGTTAGGGTAAGAACATTAAACGGCCCACCTTATTTAGAACAAGTGGGCTGATCTTCTTTTTTCCAGTTCAGGACGGCCAGGGATAACCTGGCATTCCCGAATAAAAAAGAAAATACTAATGATGTTATGTTATGTTAAAAGAATTTGCATAGCGCACGTACACCACATGGTTTCATGGCGCTTACAGAGGAGGTGAACTGCCGCTCATAAGATCAATCATTCGTAGGCCTGAGAGAACAGCCAGGTTTTCAATTGTCTCCTAAAGTAAGAGTAACATGGAGACGATCTAATGTTGAATGGGAGTGCGTTCCAAAAAGAGGGGGCTAATACCGCAAAGCAGGATCCACCAGTTCTTTTCCGCTTGAAGGAAGGGATGGCTAACAGGGACAGGTGGGAGGACCAAAGGGCCCGGGCAGGGACATACCTCTGGATAAGATTGGAAATAAATTCTGGGATGTGCCATGGAGTGATTTTAATATCAGGCATCCGACCTTAAATGCGCAGCGTTGGGTTACTGGAAGCCAGTGCAGTTTCCTCATGTGGGGGGTGACGTGGTGCCATCTTGGCTGGTGATAAATAAGTCTCGCTGCCTGATTTTGTACTAGTTGCAGTCTTCTCATTAAGTACCCAGGAAGGCCAAAGTAAGTAGAGTTGGTGTAATCGAGATATGAGATTACCAGGGACAGAATGACTTGGATAACTGCTTCCGTTGTAAGGAATCTACTGATTTTCCTGATTTTGCGAAGTTGGAAAAAGCAGGTGGAGACCACTGTTCCGATCTGGGTTTTCATCGAGAGGTCCCTATCGATTGTGATGCCAAGGCTCTTAGCTGAGGGAGAGGGGAGTGGGGGCGCTCTCACCTCTGCTGCCCAGAAATTCGAAGTCCAAGGGTTTCAAGAGCCACCGGATAGGATCAGCTCTGTTTTATCAGGATTTAATTTTAGGTGGTTGTTATTCATCCAATTGTGGATGTATAACATAGTGGTCTGAAAATTCAGACTAGAGGTGGGGGTATTATCAATGGTGAAAATCAGTTGCAGATTGTCTGCATAGTTAAAAATGTGCACCTTGCCTTCCCTCAAGGACTGAATGAGGGGAAGGAGATACAAATTAAACAGGTATTGGGACAAAGAGGAGCCTTGCGGGACCCCGCAAGTTAGTTTAACTCTTGGGGCTGTGTATTGGGAAAGACGGACAGACTGTGAGCGATCGTCCAAAATGAACGTCAGCCATTGAAGGGCGGTTCCCTAAACCCCTGCGTCCCTGACACGGTTCACCAAAAGTTTATGGTCAACCGTGTCAAAGGCCGCCGAGAGATCAAGGAGCACTAATGCCTGGGTGGTACCTTTATCAGCCTCCTTCTTTATTTCATCCAGTACACTCAAAATGACCATCTCAGTAGAGTGAGAGGGCCGAAAGCCTGCTTGGCGGTGAGATTTTCCTAGGAAAGAGCAAAGGCTGTTGGCAACATGGGCTTCCAGTAACTTGGCCAGGGAAGGAAGTAATGAAATGGGATGGTAGTTCGAGGGGACTGAGAGATCTGCCCCAGTTTTCTTAAAGTGACTATCACAGCTTCCTTAAAGAATCTGGGGACCAAGCCCTGGTTAAGTGAGCCATTTATGAGGGATATGATCCACACAGCTGGGAGAAAACTCATGTAGTGTCAGGGTCTTTAGTTATTTGATTTTCAAACTAAACGCCTAATTTAGGAGTTTTGTTTAAAAAAAAAAATGTTTTTGGAGCAGCCGCCTGAAACACAGCAACTGCTCACCAAATGTTCAGTGGCTTCACAAGAGGAGCTGTGTGTGGCAGCCGCTCTTGTGAATCCACAGAGATCATTGCTGGGCTGCTAGTGATCTCTGGGTAAGGCCGCTCAGCAATCTTTAAGCCAGGCCCTTACTTTGGTGAAGTGAGCTCCAGGGTGGGTGTTGTAATGAGCTTCAGTCTGAATTCTAAAGGACTCAGTCTGACTGCATGGGGATCACGCTTTATGTTATTCCGATCCGTGGTACTTGGAAAGGGGCACAAACCCACCCTGGGGAAAAACAACAATATGCAGTACTGGTATTGTACGTGTTTGGCACAATTCATGAGCTCGCCATAAAATACCCCAGCAAAAATCAACTTAAGTTACTTCAATCCCAAAGCACCTAGGGGCTTATTTACAAGCCCCTTGCGCCACCCGTACGTCACTTTTCCCATGTTAAAAATGACGCAAAAGTGGCGCAAGGGGCTTGTAAATAAGCCCCCGCCTTTTTATTATAAAGCCACCTGAGAATTCGCCCGCCGTCTCAGCCTGGATGCAGGAAATGTAATGTCTCTCTCCCTCCAGCTTGAGATAAACCTGGTATTTACACATTCCTCGCCAGCCACATGATTTTATGTGCATTGGGCAGCAACTGCAGCGACTAGCTTAATGTCCTAAACAAAACATTTCCATTCGAGTCGAACGGAGAGAGAATAAGTGCCAATCTCTTGCACAGGAAACCCCCAAAGAGCACTTAGGGTTTCACCATGCAGAGCATAATGAGTTTTACGCACAGGCAAGGAAAGCACATTAGGGTGGCTAATCCCTGCTTGGAGAGGTGACCTCTCAGCAAGCAAAAATACTTGTTGCATTAAATCCGTTCTGCTGATAAATCTTTTACGATGGTGGTGAGCTCGATTGTAGCCATTTGTTATATACATCGTGTAATTTTCAGTAGAGCCGTCTGTTTCAAGAGCAGGACGAGCATTTTTCCACTAAAATATACCCTATATGCTCTTTCCAAAGAACTAATGCTGCACGCCCACTGAAAGCCTGCTCGCTGAGTTTTACACACAGTCCAGGAATGGAATTATGGGAAGACTTTGTAAGCCTTCCATACGGTTGCACAGCAGAGCCCATTGCAAGCCACACAGTTGACAATTTCATCATGGCGCTGATTTCCTCTACAGGTTCTTATCACCAGTGAGAGGCTTCACACAGCCGACAGGTGACCAAAGTATTTCTGTCTAACCATACATAAAAAGTTGTATAATTTCACGTTGATCGCTTTCTGAGTTATTGAAATAATTTATTAAAAATTGCACATTTACGTGTGAACAAGTGTCATAATTGTGACAAATATGGCGTTGAACGTCTGCCAGAACTTGCTGAGTGTGACGGATTACATACTGTGGGCCTGATTCGCAAACTGCACTTTGTAGTAAATTTTTTAGAACTACAAAACTTGCTACAAAGTATATGTTTTGCCTATACTTATATGTGTTCTCCGGTCCAACTGCAGAGTGTCTGCACATGTAAGTATATATTTTAGTAGTAAATGTGGGAGGGACACAGGGGACTGATTGGGACAAGGGGCAGACTTACTACTGAAGGGGATGGGACTGGGGAGGAGTAGAGGGGTTTAGAGAGGGTCAAGAGGGGTTTAGGGTGGAAAGTCACCCACCCACACAAGAGTAAGTCAATTGCAATACTCGGGGTGGAGATATTTAACTTACATTTTTGTAGTAAGTTTACACTCTAAGGGGCATATTATCAACAACCGGCGATAAATATCGCTAAGCGCACTTAGCGCTAGGATATTTATCGCCGGCGATCGATGAATTTTATCGCTGAGATAGCGTGCTATTAGCAACGCTTATCTCAGAATCGATAAAATTCCTGAGACAAGCCGCCAAATGTCCGATTATCGCTGGAAATCCAGCGATAATCGCACGACATTTGGCGATAGCTTGTTGATAGGGCTGGGCATACTTAACCATGATATCCACCTTCCATTGGATATCATGGCTAAGTCAAACTAAAAGCATGCGTAGGGAAAGTAGCGTTAACCAAGGTTAGCGCTACTTTTCTCATCGCTATGCTTGTTGGGGATTCCCTTGATAATTGGAGAAATGTCGGTTAACGACATTTCTCCAGTTATTTGGGACGGAACGCCCACTTTGCATCTCATTAGAGATGCAAAGGTGGCGTTATGAAAAAGGGCGATAGGGCAAGGATTCACGCGATAGCGTGGCCTTGCTAATACAGCGATAAAATTATCGCCGCTTTTCGTCTGAAAACAGACGCTAAAGCGGCGATAATTTCTTATCGCCGGCTTGATGATATGCCCCTAAGTTTGGGAATACTGAAAGTAGTAAACTAACTAAAAAGTGCAAACTTACTCAAAAGTGTAACTTAGCTTTGTGAATCAGGCCCTCAGTTTCCATCATATGCCATATGAAAAGAGCACTAGCTTGAGGCAATGCCTCAAATTAGCAGGTTAAATTTTTCTTCAGCTAGTGAACACTTTATAATTTCAAGTTGTCCCTAACTGAAAACATAGAACAGTGTCAGTGGTTTCTGGCCATTTTTTCAGAAACAACTTTATCAAATGTGCACTAGCTGATAAGAATATAATATGGGCATCAGCACTAATCTGAAAAGGTGACACATTCAAATTAGTCAGCATTCATAAAAATGACAGAAATGTGGCTGTACCTGTTCAAACAGAGATGTGCAAAAAATGTTCTGCACAGCCGTACATTGTTCTTGATGTGGTCCCAAGTGCAATTTTACAGAAATCAATCCATTGGCAGTAAAGTTTTCTTCACTGGTTCTAGGCTAGTTAAAATTTTGCTGGGCAGTTTTGTATTGGTGTTTTCGCCCATGACCTGTGCAAAAATTACTCTTTCACTAACTGTATACTGGAAAAATTACATTCTTTACCTGGCAGTCAGTTCAAATGTGGGTTTACAATTTCATGGCAGACGTGCAGTGTTATACTCCTGGGTTAGGTCCATGTGGCGAAGCAGCTTATTTCTTACATTGTCCTCATAATAACATTTCAACTGTGACCTTTTGCACATATTTGGGTGCACGACAATGTTGGGTTAGTTTCCCTGAAACTTAACTTGTTTACATATCTATAGTCGCACAACATTATCACAATGCCCTGAACATCATGTACAAGGTCTTTTTTTTGCACTATGTACAAATTTCATCTCTATCTTCATCCACGGGGCGGCAGGGCTATTTACATATCCATAACATCACTAATCTATACACACATGGCGAGGCTGATTTCTATTATAAAAGATGAGCATCTCGATAGATTAGCAGAGGAGGCACTTCAGCTGACACCAAGGGTCCCTGCATGCTGAGACTTCACCATGCAGGGGTCTGACGTCTCGTGAGGGGTGTCCAGTTCGTGATTAAGATGGGGTCCTTCATTCTATCCCATGAGGTAATGGGGTTGGATCGTCCCTTTGGGGGGATTCTTGGCTCCACACCTACACACACTCTAGGTACACTTAGGGGCATATTCCCAAGAACGTGTGATAACCACCGCAAATTTAGCTTAATGCAACTTTGCATATCGCAGTCCATCACAGGAAATTAATGCCTTGTTAACCAACTATTCACAACACGGCGGCCCCATGCGATACTCCCCAGAGAACGCGCCAACTGACCGCGTTAGAATCAACGCCACGCCGCAAAAATGCGAAACACCAACGCAAAAAAAGCTGCGATGAGGCCAATCGCGATACGAAAATCAGCAAAATCCAGCTACAGGCCTGCAATCCACACGCGTCAGGCGGGAACAATCACCATAAAAGTAGAAAAAAAACAGACAAACAAATGCCAAACAACAGCAAAGCACAATGGACGTAGCCGGAGCAAGTACGGAGGAGAGCCAGAACCCCACAAGCCCCCAGGAGGACCATCCTGGGACTTCGGGGTCAGGGAAGGGCAAGGACAAGAAGAAGAGGAAGACGAAGTTCAGTCCGCAAGAAAACAGGATCCTGATAACAGAGGTGACAGAACACCATCAACATCTGTTCGTCACCTCCACTGTGTCATTGGCAACAAAAAATACATTATGGCAGTCCATCGTGGACAAGGTGAATGCAGTCGGAGTGCTGAAGAGGACAATGAGCGAGGTCAAGAGGCGCTGGAATGATGTCAAGCGCAAAACCAAGCTGAAACTCGCCAACAACCTGAAGGCAGCAATGCAGACTGGAGGTGGGAGCCCAGCGCCACAGGAGGAGCTGGACGACATGGAGGAAATGGTGTCCACAGTCATCAGTGGGGAGCCGGTGGCAGGAGTTGGGGGCCCGGACACTGCTCAACAGGACCCGACACAACAGCAACAGGGTGAGTAACCACCAGGGCCTGGGGGACGGGGAGATGGGCACAATGGCACACAAGCACAATTAAGTTGAGCACATCTGCGGACACACCATGCCCCAGACCACCAACTCCCACCAAGAGACCAACGTACCCAAGTATGCAACATGTCAACACTGTACAAGCACAGAAGTCAGAGGCACACCTCATGAAAGTGATAAGGGGCAGAAAAATCTGAGCTGCAGGGGCGACTCCCCAAAAATGCAGCACACACATCACATACAGAGCACATCTACATTGACAACGATGTGACACAATCCGCAAAACACCTACAACAGAACACAAGACACAACTGGTGCAGCTTGAGTGCAGACACTGGCCAATCACAATTGGCATTGCAGGGATATGTGCATTATTAATGTACAAGTACAAACACACATCCGTGATGTTGTCAAAATGTCCACTGTCCCCCATCAAATAGGCAGCTCCTCCCAAACAGCCACAATGTACCCAGTCATGCTGTCTGTATGTAAACATGTGCAATGTGACAACATACATGTGTACACATTGTTAAACTGCATCTCCCCTTCACATTGCAGAGGGAGAATCAACACCTCCTGCAGAGCAGTCTGGCCCTCTCTTCTCTGGAGACGAAGAGGACGACCACAGCTTCGACTCTGATGCCCTCCAACTGCTCGTGGAGAGCCTCCGCAGCCCACTTCCAGGAGCTGGGCAGCCCAGCTGCTACGAGGAGACCCCACCCCCTGCACAGACCACACAGCAGGCAGCACCCACCACCACTGCTGCCTCCCAGGACCCCCACGGAGAACACATGGCCTTCCAACGCCATGTTTTGGGGTGCCAGGAGAATCTGGCTGAACAGGTGCGGGTGGGCTTCAACCGCATGGCAGACAAACTAGATGCCATACGTGGGTGTCTAAGTCCCATCAGGGACTACTCACGGTCCCTAACAGATACCCACAGTTCACTCCATGCTCTCCAACGGACCATGGCTGACATCGCTGGAGCCCTGACTCAGAGAATAGTACAACTGTCCAGTCCGAGTGGCACTAGCGATGTCACACAGGAGTTGGGAAACATGCAGAGGTTAATAGAGACCATGGAGCGGGCGAATGCGGAATGAGCGGCTGCCACAGCTGCACACCAGCGAGAGGTAGCTGGGTTCCTCAATGACCTCAGGACCCTCCTCATGGCATTGCTGCCACAAGGCCTGGTGCGGATGCATGCTGCTGCCACCACTCCATCCACATCTCCGCCCCCTGAAGTGTCAGTGCCACACAGTGTGGCAGACCTTCCACCTCCGGCCACTGATGTGTCACTGCCACACAGTGCTGGAGACAGAACACCACCACCCACACGTGAGGCACATGAAACAGCAGAGAACGAAGATGCGGATGATACTGCCCTTGTGGTAAGGAGGACGCAGCAGCATGCATCTCATCCATAGGTCCGGCTTCAGCTTGGTACTGCCCTCTGCATCATCACCTTCCACTGTCCCCCCATGCACTCTGCGACACTCACCTTGGACCTCGACATGGACTGCCATATGATGTTTGATCGCCATTGACAAAGCAATCAGACTGCAGACTGTACTCGTCCTCTTCCTTTGGACTTGTCATTCCCTGGAGGACCCTGGCTGGACCTCCACAGGACAACATCGTCATGTGGGTTTTGCATGGCCCTGTACTGCTCCAGATGCAACACTCCACTGAATGTGCATTACACATTCATATACACACAGATGTGTCATGTCTATGGTCTTTTAAGTGTGGAAGTATGGATGAATGTAGGCTCACTGGACTCCTCTTACGTCCATGTGGCTCATGTCGTAGAACAGGGGTCACAGGGTGACACATTGCCCAATGCGGTCCGGGTGGCGCTGACACAACAACAGGGGCACACGCATGAATTACTTCCTTGTCCAGCCCAGTACGGAACCACGCCCAGGGCCCCGGGGTCATATACACACCCTTACGCTGGACTGGCATACGCCAGGCCAGCCCACTCCGCTTACGATCACAGGGGGGGACGGCAACGCTACATGTCCCCTGTCTTTCCTGTGGTGATCTGCTGCTCACAGGTCTAGTTGTCAGCATGCCACAGCCACTCCCTCACGGCTGATTTACACCCACACCACACCCATCCAGCACATGCGTCACGGGACATGTGACCCTGCCAATGAAAAGGGACGGGCGCACGTGCTCAATGCCATTTCCACTCTCTATCTGGGTGCGTCCGTGTGGTGTTAATGTAGGCATGAGGGCCTCGGGCCCTGCAACATCACATTCCCCAGGACCGGAGGTGACATGATGGCGTCCGCAACACGATACTCAATCATACAGGGACCATGACTTTGGGACACAGACTTGGTGGCACCGGATACATTGCGGCCGGCACAGGCACACCGCCATGGGACGGTGACTTTGGGTGCACTGAGGTAGGGGCACCTTAGGTGCTGAGCGGGTGTGCAGCCTGCGATGATGCCCCGTCCCGGCCGTCCGGACTGCTCAGGATTTGTGTGCACTGGTGGACCGCAGTGTAGGACAGAGCCAGCGGGCAGCGCGGGCCTACCGCCACGTGGTTTCGCATCCCGGATCACAGAGTTAGTGGCACCTCAAGGGCTGAGCGGGTGTGCAGCCTGTGATGATGCCCGGTGCACTGGTATGTCCTCTGCCATGGCGAAATCAAGACCCAGAATCATATGTGAGACCTGGTGGTCTGTGGAGCGGGGCTGCATGATGTGGAGGGTGCCATGTCTGCGGGCCCTGGGCATGTGGCTTGCAGTGGCACATGGTGGGCCATCATTACTACACGCCAAGGGCGGAAGGTGAGCAGTGAGGCCTGGGTGCGCAGGGGCGGGCATGCACCGCTGGGCGGCGGGAGGGGCTGGGGTACATCTGCCTGGGTGCGCAGAGGCGGACAGGCGATGATGTCTTGTGCAATTGTATGCACTTTGCCATTCATGTCTCTGGACTCTGTTTCAGATGAAGGATCTGTTTCAGATGTGTGACCTGGTGAACTGCACTACATACAGGCATGTGGTTGGAGACACACCTGTGGCAGCAGGTGGGCAGTGTGGCCTGGGTGCGCATTGTGGGCACTCTCTCTCCCTGTCCATCTCTTCTGTTATCTGTGTCTCACTCCCCCTCTCTGTCCGTCTTTCTCTCGCTCCCCCTCTCTGTCCGTCTTTCTCTCGCTCCCCCTCTCTGTCCGTCTTTCTCTTGCTCCCTCTCTTTCTCTCTCTCTCTCCTTCGCTCTCTTTCTGTCCTTTGATGTGCGCAAGACACACCTTCTCATCATGATTTTTGTCTTGCAGGCTGTGACCTTCGGATTATCCCGAGGGGAGACGCCATGTGTCTTCATTTCTGTTCTGTGTTTCTTTGAATACATTTTCATTTGTTACATCGAAGGTGGATGTGTGATGCTCATTTTTGTGACGACACGTGCATGCCACCAAATGTGATTGTGCGACATCAGGCGGATTATTTGGTACATGATTCTGTATAGTTGATCTGGCATGTCTTTGGCCGGGGGGGGGCCTGGGGGTGGTCCTGGGGGTGGTGGCGGTGGGTGTTGTGGCCCTGTTGGGGCTCCGAGCTGCATGATCAGTGGCTCCATGGCATCTGTTGCCCTTCAGGTGTGGCTCTGGGCTGGGCTCCATTTTGTGGTGCAGGCTGTGGTCCGACTGTGCACCAGGTCAGAGCAGGTGTTAGTTTCCTGCTGCTAACGGGCCTTATCGCCTGTTTTGTGGTCTTATCGCCGATCTGGCTGCTCGTTGAGAATGTTGCGGAGTGGTGTTTTCGCGGCTTTTTGCACGGGTACGCCTACTCTGCATCTCATTAGAGATAGTTGCGGGGGTCATCTGTGGCGATGTTTTTTGCGGATGCTATCGTGGGTAAAATGGTGTTATGTGCTGTTAACACCAACTTGTGAATGGTGCGATGAATTTATCGCCACTTTGGCTGCGATAAAGTGCTGCTAACTACGCAATGTGTCCTTGAGAATATGCCCCTTAGAGTAGGGTTCGCATGGTAGGAGCAGCATTGATTACTGCCTTGTTTTATATGCCTGCATATTTACACTGTCTTAGCACCATGGTAGAACTATATCTACTATTTACGCTTTTGGTGTTTGTAATCAATTTTATCTGCTTCTGTCTATTGATCATTGCAGCACACATATTTTATAACGTTGGTTCAATAAAACTTATTGAAAACGTCCCACTGTGCATTCTCTGTATACTTCTCTGGGAATAAGAGAGCACGAGTGACTGAGCGAAATATTCTGCAGTGATTCCACTATCCCTGAGGGGTCAGGGTTGTCATGTTCAGTGGTTGCCAGAAACCATTCATTCCCTGGTAAGGTTAGGGGGGCTTACGGTGGCACGGTGGTCTATCAGCCAACATATCCTTCAGGGGTGTCCGGAATCAGTCTAGACACCAACCCCATAGTTTATGTTGTCCAACAAATGCGCAGATCCCACGGATTAGTAGGAACCACATGACAGCAGTTCATGTGCTCTAATGCAAGATCTGAAATATTGAATACATAGGGATACATTCAAATGAAATAAGCATGTACATTGCTCTCATTACATTTTTAAGTAGAGAATTAAGTAATCAAGATCTTTAAAAAATATAGGAACATGAAGACTACCTGTAAATAATTGGGCCACCACCCACTCATCTGTGTTGTATGTCTCAGTCCTTGCCCTTGGAGGCTGTAACAAGCACTACCGCCATTCAACATTCCAAAAGGAACCTGAATGCCCTGACAAGATCTTCTAGATGGAGCTTCAAGAATAAACAGCCAGCAGTACAGATCATGAACACCAAACTTCTGGAAACTGTTAAAGGACACTACTGCCCCACAAAGACCAAGTTGAAGTCACAGGAAGCCCCACAACAATGACAATCACTGCATTGCCAAGGCTGAATTGACCAAAAATGGGACCAGTGAACCAGAAGCTGTGGGAACAGAGAGGTGAGCCTAGTGACAAGACCAAAGGCTATGGATGTAGCCCAAATCCAATACTCTTACAAACCAGATAAGATGACAGCTGGCCTTTTGAGGAATTATCAGCGGACAGAAGGATCGGGAAGGGCAAGAGGTCCCCATAGGCCCAAAAGGGGATCAACCAAAGAGACTCATCACACCACAGAGTGAATCCAAGTGACAGCCAGGCGACAACTGACTCAACTGGCCCAGCCACATGCCCAATTCAGCAACTGAAGCTGCCTGTAGAAATCAAGCGGAAATACTAAGTTAAGCAATGCACAGCCGCCCCCACCCCCAATTGAAGCAACAGAAGAAAGAATTGAAGCCACCATAATCCTCTTAGAGCAACCAGGACAAAAGGCAAACTGGTAGCCAGATCTGTCCCCATGGGAAAGCTACGGAGCATGAACAACCCCATATATGAAGGTTAACAGTGCATGACCAAGCACAGCCAACTCGCAGAATCAAACAAAGGGGACCAGGACCGCAACAAGGTCCAAAGCCCGGTAACAAAATTATTAGGAACTTTTAGGGGCATTTAATGACTAGAATCAAGAGACACCACTTTCTCTGACAGAATGCAGGCTGAAAATCAAGAGCAAAACAGCTATTGCCTTTCAGGACTTCAGGCTTTGGCTCTCCAGGAGCTTTGCTTGGATCCTCAGAGGAAGAAAGACACAACAGAAGCACACCTCTATGTGCAACTACTCAAAGCCATGAGCCAGGAGAAAGGCAAATCAGCACACAAGTCTAGGCAGCATGCTCGATCAATCAATCAATCAATCAATCAATCAATCAATCAATCAATCAATCAATCAATCAGTATTTGTAAAGCTTACTCTGTCACCCCTAGGGGGATCTGGGTGCTGTGTCTCTGTTGAAGAGCAAGGTCTTGAGTCTCTTTCTGAAGTCTGCCAATGAGTGGACTGTAAGGAGCTGGAGGGGGAGGTCATTTCAGATCTTGGTTGCGATGTAGGAGAAGGAGTGGCTGCCACAGTGGGTGCGGTGGATGTGGGAGGTGTGTGCGAGGGTGAGTGAAGAGGAGAATAGGTGTCTGCCGTGTTGATGGAAGTTCAGTCAATGGTTGAGGTAGGCAGGTCCTAGGTCGTGGGGGCTTTGTAGGCATGCATGAGGATCTTGAACTGGCATATTTCCTGGATGGGGAGCCAGTGGAGGTCTATGGGGTGGGGGTGATGTGGGTTCATTTTGGGAGGTCCAGGTTGAGTCTGGCAGCTGTCTTCTGTATAGTCTGGAGTCTTCTGAGGAGCTGGATGGGGATGCTGGCGTAGAGGGCATTGCCATAGTCGAGGTGGCTGGTGACGAGGGCCTGAGTGACGGTCATTCTGGTGTTAGTTATAATCCATCTGAAGATTCTGCGAAGTGTGTGGAAGCAGGAGGAGGCGACTGTGTTCACTTGTCGTTTCATGGTCAGTTGTCTGTCGAGGATGAAGCCGAGGTTGTGTGCTCGTTCGTCGGTGTGGGTCTGAGTTCTGCAGGCCACCAGCTGTGGTCCTATGCGGAGGTGTTCTTCCTGTAGATCAGGACTTACGTTTTGTAGGAGTTGAGTTGGAGGCAGTCGACTTTCATTCATTTGGCTACATTGGTCATGGTGTTGAAGAAGTTGGTTTTGGCATTGGCGAGGTCCTCAGTGAGCGAGAGGGTCAGTTGAGTTACGTCTGCATAGGAGATTATGTTGAGTCCATGGGATCGGATGACGTCTGCGAGGGAGGTCATGTAGATGTTGAACAGGGTGTGGCTGAGGGATGATCCTTGTGGTAGGCCGCATATGATGTCTTTGGGTGTGGAGGTGAAGGGAGGCAGTCGGATGCTCTGTGTGCGTCCTGTGAGGAAAGAGGTGATCCACTTGAAGGCGTCTTGCCATATGCATGTGTTATGTGAGTCTGTTGGTGAGAGTGTTGTGGGAGACTGTGTTGAATGCCGCAGATAGGTCGAGGAGGATCAGGGCCACCATTTCTCCACAGTCGAGGAATTTTCTGATGTTTGTCTGTGGCGGCAATCAGCATTGCCTCAGTACTGTGGTTGGCATGGAATCCTGATTGAGAGGCATCCAGCAGGTAGTTTTGTTCCAGGAATTCAGTGATCTGCTGGTTGATGGCTTTCCCGAGAACTTTGGCCGGGTAGGGGAACAGGGAGATCGGACAATAATGTTTGAGATTGCTGGGGTTAGTAGAGGTTTTCTTTAGGAGGGGTCTGATGTCTGCATGGTTCCATCTGTCCGGGAATGTTGCTGTGGAGATGGAGGTGTTGAGGATGCTGGTGAGTTGAGTGCTGATTGGGTTTGTTGTGAGGCTGTAGAGGTGGTGGGGGCAGGGGTCGGTGGGTGCCCCAGAGTGCATGGAAGACATGATGGCTGAGGTGGTCAGGGCATGCCAGGTGGTGATGGTAAGGCTGGTGTTTGCTGTTTGGTTGAGGTTGTTGGGGTTGATGGTGGAGGATTGGATGTTAATATTGTTGTAGATATTGGTGATCTTGCTGTGGAAGTAGTCTGAGAGGGTGTTGCAGAGTTCTTAGGAGGGGTGGACAGTGGTCTCTATGGCTGTTGGGTTGGAGAATTCTTTGACTATTTTGAAGAGTTCCTTTGTGTGGTTGGCAGCAGAGTCGATGCAGGTGGTGATGGCTACTTTCTTGGCTTCTTTGATGTGCCGGAGGTAGTTGCTGAGGGCTGTTTTGTGTTCTGCTCTGTCGGCGGGGTTCTTGGTGGTACACCATCATTTCTCCAGGTGGTGGCAGTTGCGCTTGGTTGTCCTGAGGTCTGGGGTGTACCAGCTGACATGTTTTGGGCTCTTGTTGGTTTTTGTGGGTTTCAGCGGGGCAACTCTGTCTGCGCATTCGGAGTTCCAGGCGGTGAAGTTCTGAAAGGCCTGGTTGAGGTACGCTGAGGCCTTGGGTTGGTAGTTGGTGAGAGTCTGTGACCACTGAGTTTCGGTGACCTTGCTCCAGCTGCGGTGGGAGGAGATCTGCTGCCTGGTGGTGGTGTGCTGGGCGTCGGTGATGGCACTGTTAGCACTCTGGCTGTTCTTTAGAACACTCCAGGAGGCTGCAGTAGAACACAGGGGAATCAACTGACAGGCTGTTCCTGTTGGCAGTACATGTTTTACTGAGAATGTCAGATTCAATCTCATATGGCTGAGAAACATAGTATGCTGTCATTTTAGCTTTTGGATCACATTCTATAACCTCTATGGGAAAATCATGAAAAAACTGTTTTCTCTCAAACAGGATTGATGTACTCCCAGCGGAAGGTTTTTTTCATAGGGTAAAATCACCTTAGAACACACCTCAATTCCTAAAACTAGTATGGCACCATCAACAAATGAATTCTCATTTTTGTGACCCTCATAACCTGCCGTTTACTACAATGCATTTCAATGGGATGCTATCATGTATCTCGGTCCCAAGATGACTGTTATCACGTTCTGGTTGAAGTGCTGACAGCCAATCAGATCTCACCATGGGATCTGTGCTTAGGCTACACCGAGATATTCTTATTTGCTTTCCCTTGAATTTTTTCAACAACTACTGAATGGATTTACACCAAATAACAGAAAGCGTGATCTGTGAACCAAAATCTACCTTCCTGGCAAACGTGGTGTAATTCCATCCAGCGGTTTGGGCTATAGTCGTGTTCAAAGCATCTATGGAAATTAACATGGGAAATTGTACCTTTTTGACCCCCCTTTTTCTCTGCCTCCACTTGATGGATCACCCTGAAACTTTCCATGCACAACAACACTCACTATGACACTTTTTTTGGAACATGTTGTGAAGGTTCGTCAAACGACGTCAAAGATATAGGCAAGTCAAAAAAGGATTTTTCTATTGATACATGGTCCTAACATCCCAGGGATTTAGCCGAAATGAATGCGGGGGGTCCCGGGGACCACCAGATCCCCAGAGCAAAATACAAGGAGGGGGGCCGCACCCCCCCTTGGAGCCATAGATGGCCCTGGAGACCGCCACCCTCCAGGGCCAGCTCCTGCTATGTTGCGGGGTGCCCACCCCTGGGACATAGCTGTTTACTATGGCTTGGCAGGAGCTTAACCGCTCCTGCCAAGCCATAGCAAACTGTGCGCCACTTTCAGCAAGCGAGAGCATTAAAGATGCTCTCACTTGCTGAAAGCGGAGCACAATTGCTTTTACAAACAGGGAGCAGCATGTTTAGCAGCTCCCTAAGTGTAAAAGCAGTGCTGGCTCCCGACTGAGGTGGAGAGCTGGCAGGGACCATGGGGGCCTTCAGAC
This sequence comes from Calotriton arnoldi, assembly GCA_963921515.1. NCBI lineage: Eukaryota > Metazoa > Chordata > Amphibia > Caudata > Salamandridae > Calotriton > Calotriton arnoldi. The sequence continues at coordinate 436,674 of CAWUFW010007403.1, forward strand.
TCCCCTGCGGTCTCCATTAGTGGCGATTGGGTGCCGTGGGTGGAACCAAGGCATCCACAATTGATGTCGGGCCCTGGGGAATGGTGTCCCCGGGCCCGAAATCGGCCCAGGAGGGTGACCACAAACCCCCTCCCCCCATTATTTCTTTAACAAAATAAAATAAAAAGGCTGGGACCCGGGGCTGAAATCAACCCCCTACCTTTCATTTATAAAAAGGAAAAGGCTGGGCCCCGGGGTTGGAGTCCCCGTGGGCTGGAATCGGCGGGTGAGGGGGCCTCGCCCCCCTCACCCATTGAAAAAAGGCCTGGTCTCAGGGGATAGGATCTCTTGGGGTAGAAAATGGCCCAGGAATGGGGGCCACGTGGCCCCTCCACTAATAAATATTTTTTTTAAAACAGAAAAAAATGACTGGCAAGACTCGGAGGCCCTGACCCCTTTCTCCACCACTCTGCAAATGCACCTCCTGGTGCACTGCTGGTTAGGGTATGAAGTCCTCTTGGCTACAGAGGGTCCTTGGGGGTCGCACCTGTCACTATATATGCATGAGGCGGAGCAGGAAGGTGCCCAAACAGTGTGATTCAACACAAGGAAGGGACATGTTCTAGAGAAGACAAAGTGTTCATTGACACAAGTGCTATCTGCATAGAGGGTGCACAACACGTAAGGTATGCAGAGGAAACCAAAATAACAACTATGGCCTTCCTACAGATGTTCTAAAGGCGCACCCCCAGAGTGGGCACCTTTACTTCCAATGGAAATTTGAAGGCAACACATGTGCGCGCACATAAACACATAACGTAACCTCTATTCATACACAAATGCGCACGGGTACACACGCCCACATATGCACTCACAGACCGAGGCAACAGAAGTACACCAATAAAACTAAATCAATCAGTACTTGTTCCATGCTCCAAAAGAAATAACAGTTAGTGACACCAGGAAGCACTGTCCAATTAGGAATCAGCAGATAAGAGTGACAATGAAGTCAACGAATGGTAAGCAATGGGCTGCCTCTAGGCCCTTTATAGCAAACAATACGACTTGCAGTGACAGCACATTCGCAGTGCAGACAAGACCTAAAAATTGCAACTTGCATAACAAATATGAGTCTTTCATGAAAGATATCTGCTAGGTTCAGTTTATAGTGGATTAAATATATATGACCGCATAGATCACCTCGCTCACCCCAACTGCACAAACATTGTCACGTGATGGCGACACAAGCTGTAATCCGCTCTTCTAGACAACACTCTATAACATGTTAGATTACAAATGTGCTTGTTTATTATAGATGGTGTTTCATCTTAAACATTTTCACAGTAGTAAACATAAATTTAAATTAAATAACATAGTTGCGAGTTACATCAAAATCTCCATATGGTTCATTGCATTAAGGACATACTGGTTATCTAACTTGTAAGTTAATTGCAGTTGTCTTGTTTTTCAAACTACAGATAGGCACTGGAAAAGCTATCAAAAAATATTTTCATCCAGTCACTTAAAAAGTCACGTGTGGGGAGTTTAAAGGCACAGAAGTCTTTAAGAAGATATACACACCATTAAAATCCACTTCACTGCAACGTCTTCGAAATGCTCATAAAACAGATTAAGCGAATGATTTATTTATAGTACGAAAATAAGCTGCAGCAATATAAGTGCACGAAATTATTCTGAATAAAGAACGATATTTTGTGATTACTTTAATATAAAACCTTGTCGTTTATTAAAGAGTATTCAAGCTTTTTAAGTATTTCCCTGATTGCGGCAGCACGAATCGGAGACTTTTGCTAATAAAAGTAATTGTTTACTTGTTCTGTTTGCCCTATCATAGCTATTGCTTTACGCTGTGTGCTTAGCTGCTGCATTAAGCTGTGTGTATTTTACCGCAATCTATAATGTTGTTTGTGGTGGTCACCAAACACCGGTGACTGGGGTTTGGGCTATCAACTACGTTTCTTTAAACCGTTCCTTATGAGGCCGTCTTCCTAATTTTACAAGGAAACAGTGGACACATTAATTTATCAATTTATTACAGCCCCGGGCACAGGCTGCGTGTACCCTCCGTACCCTGGGCTGCTGCACTACCATCGCTTTTAGTTCTGGTGCCAAGAACTTTTGATTTTGCAAAATGTATTAGTATCATATACCAACTTCCAGTGTGCTTTCAGCCAGCCCTCTTCCCCCACTGGTCTGTCATTGTGTCATTCACATTTTTCTTCCACTCACAACAGCATATAGTATGGGGCACAGGAACAGCTCACTTCAGTGATTGGCTAATTTCAATGTGAGGCATTCTGCCCTTTCACAGGAGCACATCATGCACACGTAAACTTGTTCCCTTAAATGGTTTTAACTATGGCAATGTGTGCTTTTTCAGACCAAAACATTTTTTTTAGATTGTTGATGCTCAGGCAGGTCCCTCAACAATAAAAAACCATATAAAAACAAGCTTTGACAAAGCCAAAAGGCTGGCATCCAACACCAGACATATTGGCTTTGCCAACGGCTATTTTCACTTAAAAATTCATGCACCACGAACTAGGTCTGCAGGCCATAAACTGCTTTGCAAATCCCTCAGCCGAACTACTACCATCTGCAAAAGATATCAGCATCATCCTACCCTCCTGCACGTCAAGCAACAGAGGAAAAGTCAGTAACATTTCTGTGTAATAGGAAATGGTAACTGCAACAGGAAGGAAAACATGGCCAGTGTTTCTGTCAGTTCTCCCAATGGAAGAACATTTTTATGAGAGTAGATTAATGACAATCATATGTCTCCTTCACACCACAACGACTTCCCTGTACTCTCATGTGTAAATGTCATAGCAAGTAAAATTTATGTCGAAGTATGCGTTTGCTGGATTACATAGAAGTGTACAAAAATGTGATGGATGGAATGCTTGAATTAATTTTAGCCACTGGTAGTTACTTGGGCCCCATCCCAGTCCAGATTTTTTTGCAAACAATGCCACCTCAGTTTGGACCCAGCTATATGCAAAACAGTCTTGACCCTGCTCAAATGGGAACAGTCTGGTCTGAATTGCCTACTCAGGTTTCGCCCTTATTAGGGCTCAGCAGTGCAAGACCCTAAGTTGGATGGGTATACCAAGACGTGGGTCCCATGCACACTGTGCCACTGGAACAAACCTATACCTGACTGAACTGTTCCTATTGTAACTGTAACTTCACAGAATAGCTGCTAGTTTGCAGTAACATCAGCCTCTTCCCGTCTGCCAGATGACCAGCCCAGAAAGCTAAGCAGCCAGTGGCCATAGAGGCAGGGGAACTATCCCCCCACCCCACTCCACCTCAGAGGGTCTTTTTTTTTGCCGCATTTAACTGATTTGTTTTTTATTCTTTCCCATCGTTTCACTCGTTCTAGAAAACAATTTGCAAACTTCTGAGCAAAAACCCTCCATGTCCCTTAATAAATCAACAATTAAATGTCATTTAATTATTGATTTTTCAATCCTGAAAAAATATTTCGATTTTTTTGAAGAAAAAAAAACCAATTACAGTAAAATGTAAATCGACAATAACCAAGAGGTAAATGGCCTCTGTCTCACTATAACCCGTGAGGTATATGATTGACTGTGATGATTGCTGGATGGGATGTGTTGGATTCCAGAGGTACAGAAACAGATCTTAGCATGTGTGATTGCTGTCTGTTCAAGTATAGGCATCTTGTGTTAATGTATGTCAACTAAGGGCTAGATTTACCAACAAGCACATCTGTGATGAATAGTTTGCTAACTGTAGATATGGGCGTTAATGTCTCCTGCATGGAGATCCTGAGGGTTGCGCTGGCAGTATTGTGATGACTGTTGCCACCAACCCCTTTTTAAATGTTATAGCAACGTTAAAGTAATCGATGCCCACCCACTGATTTAGCATTCATTGGAACCCTCCAATAAAGAGGAATGCTAATATCATTAGGGTGGTGGACAACTATTTTAACATGGATGGGCAAGGGGGTCATTAATAACATGCAGAACACTCCACACATTTGGCGGACTCTCTTCTTAGGGTGCATCAGCTTAGTAGCATAAGGGCCCTAGCAGTGGAACCTGATCCCCGTGGAGATGAGCTCAATACTAATCTATTATGTTGAAAGAAATATTAAAGCACTACCATAAAAAGTGTACACTGTATGATTGTCATGGGCATGAAACACTAAGGTCAAGGGAAGGGCCTCTCCAATGACTGTGAAACCTCTGGAACAGGAGTGTCATGCTAGCATCAAGTGGCAAAAAATATGTTTACACCTGATATTTGGCCACCTTTCCCTTCACTCTTTTGGCCAGCCTTACTTTCTACACACTCCATCTACTCTCCACTCACCCCAACCAAATATTTAAATAAATACCGTGCATCTTCCCTTCTTCGCTCCTAACCACGGGCAACATCCTCACTGTCCCAAATATTAAATCAAAAACCTAGTGTCCTTCTATCCTCGCCAGCCAGTCCCTGAGTCTTCCACCCAGTTCCATTCCCAGCCCACAGCCATCCGCTCCACACTCAATGTGAGAATGGAGAGTCAGCACCATTCTGCCATCGGTTCTCTATGATGCTGCCAACACTCAGAGAAATCCTCTTTCAGCAGCGGATCCGCAGAGACCCTGGCTGATGGGGACACATCGGCATGTGGTGAAATATTCTCACCCTCACTGCCTGAGGCAATTTGATTTTCTCTTTTAGAATGGATCCTGAAGCTTGAGTGTGATTCAAACACAGCGGTTGCGCCTGAGTTATGAATCCATCATGTTTGGTTGGTATTGTATACTGCCAGTGGCAGTACTTAAGTATCATCTTATCGTTAATGTCCTTCTCCATTCCCATAATTCAAAAAATATGCAACAAGCACACACTTCTTGATCCAGCCCCTATCTGTGTGGCTGGGAAGCCAATGTTTTATAGACCTTTACACCATGTCCAAGCCAGTATGTTCACAGGACAGGCGCCAGTGGTTACGATGTCATACAAATGTGAAAAATGACATAAATTATGATTGTGGTATTTACATAAAAGCACCAGGTTTACAGTTTAATGTAACTCAAATAGATATCATTTGGAGCATATTATATTGATGAGAAGATTCCCTCTGCTCCTGTCTTCATTCTTTTCTCAACCTGGATGTTTGCACAGACCCTTGAGCTTAGATATTGCAAGGCAGGGCAAGTCCAGGTTGCACAAGCTATATTGCGACAGCATTATTGCTGCATTTGGAAATGACTATTATATGCAAGATTATGAAGAGTTGCATTTTTTTAATTTGTAAATGAAACAATTAAAAAATTAGGATCACCTTAAAAGCAGCAAGTAGTAAAAAATTGAAAAATATTTAAAGGCTGTAATTGATTGTCTGTGAAACACCGGAATTGCAAAGGAAGGGTATTAGAACAGTGGAAGTTTGGTTGCAATGTTCTAAATGAAGTTTAGGCTTTTGTTTCAGAATTTGAAAAGAGTTATATGACATGCTAGAATTTTCTCTTTCATTCAAAATGTTATTATATATGTCTCCTTAATATTTAAACACCTTACTGACAATATAGAACATATCAAGGACATAAAGCCTATTCATTTTTTCTGTTTCAGTTTTCACATTTCACAATGACGACAAACGTTTGAGACCTACCTAGCGTTTAATGGACATGAGGCAGGTGATTTTTAATGTAACGAAAGCATCTTGTGGTAGAGCACTGTCGTTTACAGACAGCACATTTTCCATTGAAATGGCTATTAAGGGCCTGGTTTAGAGTTCGGCGAACCAGAGTACTCTGTCAAAAATGTGACAGATGTGCAGTCAGCCTCATTACAATTCCATTATATCCTATGAAACTTGTAATATGGGGGACGGGATTTCTGTCATGCTTGTGATGGAGTACCACGTCTGCCACATTTTAAATCAGGCCCTAAATTTGCACCGACTTACAGTTTAAATGATAAAATTGTATAGGACACAAAAATCATAATGTAAGGAAATCGGGTTTCAGCGAATTTTTATCTTTGTTTTTATCACACTTCCGAATTACAAAAAGTGCTTGATTTCTGCTTACCTAACTGCTGAATGTGTACAGTTCATTTACAGGTATTTACATTTTGTTGTGTGTTACAAAACAAAATTATGTCCTACAGCCTTTCCTTTCGCACTCCCTGTACCCCAGCCAGATTTTCACATAATTCACTTTAATTTTCTTTCCCTGACTGCAAAGTGAGAGGAGTTTGTGAACACCAATCCCCATGGTAAAAAAGCAGCATTTTGCCAGAACACATAGCCTGACATTTGACCACTGTTTTTGAAGCATAGCAACTGAGACAATATAAATACAGAAATTAAAGGTTTATTTATTGCTTGCACTTTTGCAACCCACCAAAAATCGGCTCACAACCCACCACTGGGTCGCTGCCCACAGTTTGAGAAACACTGAACTGAAACACAACACCAATTGCTATCAATTATGAATCTATCAACAGAACCCATCTAACACCCCTGAGTAATAGCAATTTTAATTATTGAAAATTTCAGATACATATTGGTGTGGAATCCTGCATGTACAGATTTGAGCCAATTCCTCGGATGTCTTACCATTCATTTACAGTCTTAGGCCAAGAATATACAATATGGCACAAATAAAAAAATCACATTCACATATGATGTGTGCAGCAAATTCCAAATAAAGTGTACTAATATTTCCACTGTCAGCTCTTTAAAGTTGTGACAAAGATGATAACCTTTCAGAAAATGTAATCACACCCCATCAACTTCCCATGCTGTTTATTGACTAAAGCAATTTTTCCTAATCATACACCTCAGTCTTAAGCATGTCAAAATAGATAAGTAATTGCATGGTCCAAAGTTTGAGGCCTGATATAAAAATATAGAGACTGAGGGTTTGCTCTTCAAATGTACAAAGTCAAATTGAGCAGAGCAATATTTAATGCTTTCTGATCACCTTGATACAGGTACTAGGTTTTATTTAGAGAGCCATCTTTCAGCTATTGCCCTTGAAGTAATAAAAAAAATACAAGCTCAAAAAAGGGTATGATCACATAACCTTCTGCTGTGAACTATGTGTCATCGATTGGTTCTTGATAGCAGCTCTCCAAAAAAATGTAGTTTTTTTCCCCTCAAACAACCCATGATTCGTAATTACATCACAAAGCTGAATAGGCAGCAAGTAAGTCACATATGGTTGGAAACCAGTCTGTTACACCCATCAAGAAAGTATTTTTAGCATAAATAATTGCAGGGAATAATTTACGCAAACGTATTTCTTTTTATTGAAGTATGTCACAGAATCCACTTAATTCACTTCATACATGTTAAATAAATCTTTTTTCATGGAAATCTGCTGTGACAAGGAATTATCGATCCCCACCCACTATTAAACCCAGGTGTCTGTATTGATTTCAACTAATAAATTTAACAAGCCTGAGGGCACAGAGTACTTTGCCTGCTTCAACTCAAAGATTCTTCCAGGTAATTTGTTGAATACAGTATTAACATCTGTCAGTACTATTACCGCTTTTTTATGTGCTAGTTTGGGGCCCAATAAGCTATTAAACTGAAATTTGCAACTGAGACTGATAAAAAAATCATTACATTTAAAAAATGGGAAGCACATTAGACTCCACAAAGAAGACAGAGAGTGGCTAGGTTTTCCAAACTATAAAGGTTTATTAAAGGTTAAAATGTTACAAAAGGCAAAATCATTCATCAAGTTAGTGTCAATCAGTAATGAATATATGAATGCATTAAATAATATGAAGTTCAAATCAATGAATGACATATAATGAAGCTGACAAATTATCATAAAGTTGCATCAAAGGAACAGATAAGTAAAAACTGTTCTCCCGTAAAGAGAGTGCCTTAATCTCCTCCTCTGCTCTGCTCTAGTCAAAGTCTGGAAAAGGTTTGCTCAGTAAGCATTCTCTATATGTTTTGAACTGGAACCTACTCTGCAGTTCCTTAAATCCTACAATTCTAGCATTTGCTACACCTGCACATAGTTCCCATAAAACAATCCAATTAGGTCAAAGTGAAAAGGTATAGGGCCCCATGCATCATCCGAAAATCGGGTCGCAAACCGGCAGATTCGCAGAATCTGCCCCTTTGCGACCTGTATTTTTGCATTTGGGATGCATCATCCCAAATGCAAAAATCGCAATTTAAGGAATCGCAAAATTGCGATTACTTAATTGCGATTGCATTTAAGGAATCGCAAATTGCTATTCCTTAAATGCAATGCACTAAACTGAAAAACATAGCGATTTCGCTAATAGGGGTCGCAAATTACCATCAATCTGAACTTGATGGTAATTTGCAAAAACTTTGAAAAATGCACAAAAGTGCATTTTTCAAAGTGCCATGTGGCGCACACATATGCCCTTACGGCATATGTGTGCGCCACATGAGCCCAGATGCCAAATTTGGGGGTGCAGCAGGGTGGCCTTTAAGGCCCCCTAGCGCCCTTCAAATTGCATTCGCAATTTGCGAGTACCTATTTGGTACTCGCAAATTGCGAATGGCTTCCCATTCATTCCTATGGGCCTCTAGGTCCATAGGAATGAATGGAAAGGCATTCCTTAATTGCGAAGCGCAATTTGCGATTCGCAATTAAGGCATTTGTAGGAATCGCAAATATTTTTGCAAAACCTACATGCATAGGCAATTGTAATTCCTTAATAGCGATTCCTTAATAATCGCTATTAAGGAATCGCAATTGCCTAGCTTGATGCATATGCCCCTTAATCTTCAGCTTATTTCTTTCTCAGGATCCTCCACAATACAGCTTCTCTTAGCGTCCTTAAAGCTTAAATTTTTCTGCAACAAAATAAGATACCTTGGTCCAACATGCACATTGTAGGTGCTTTCTTGGATTCTATAGCAATTAAAATATTCTGCAATGATTGCAAAAAAGAAAACATTTCTTCTCATGAGAAAGTAAGAAGAAGAAGAACACCATGTCCAACAGCATTGAAATTCAGCTTGCCTAGAAATAAAAGTTCATGTGTGCTGATGCAAGATGGCAACCAACGTTATCCATTTGAAACACAGACCTATATTAGTTATGATCAATCTAAACATGAACAAAACAAGTTAATAGCATTTGTGTATTTACTTGTTAACGTTTAATAAATGCAATACATTTAATATGAAAAACATCCCTTCAGTCCAATTCACAAAGATATTTTCAGCTTTGAACATACATTTCTAGCTGATAATAGCTCCATTTACATTTGTCAGGAATTCAAAAAAGAGTTTTCTTACTATACCTACTACATATAGCATTTTTTTTGGTACAGAAGTGCATGGCCCAAGTCAATTCCAGATGCTCCCAGTGGCAGAACTGGCTGACACGCTATTTTTTATCTCACCTCTGTGCTAATGCAAGGACGTACAGATACCGACGCTACCACCATGACATGCACATTAACACATCAGTATCTTACCTGCAGTGATACAGCAATTTGGCAAAAACTTAATGATACTCATAAACACTCACTTGGTGCCACTGCAACCCAAATTATGGTTATAAAATTAGAGTTGCATTTGTAGCCAACCAGTTTTAATACACTGGGGATATGTTTTAAAGTTGTGTGATAATAGAGCGGATTAGTATGTACAGGCAATCCCACGAGTACATACTTGCCTGGTATAAGTATGGTTTTGCAGAAGTGTGAAGATTTCCTATTACATCTATTAAGTACTTAAGTACATTAAAGGTGATTGTCTAGACACAAAGTGACAGATTTATCACGGTATTGCGTCGCCCTTGCGCCATACAAAGGGGCGCAATGGCAATGCAAAACCTGAGTGAGATTTTTCAAGCCACAATGCTTGATAATTCTACAGTAACGCAAGGCAGCACAAATCACTGCCTTGCATTACTCTGCCCCAGGGAGCCATTTGATGGGTGGAGCAGGGGTGGAAGATGGGTGTTCCCACACATCCACCCATGGATTTTAGTGCATTCCCAGTTTTATCATTAGTGGTAGACCTGGGAATGCATCAAAATGCTACGCCTTCCCAGGTGAGGCGTAACGAGGAGAAATATCTTTATTTCTCCTTGTTTATTCCTCTTTTTACATGTGCTGCATTCTGCAGCACACATAAAAATAGGAAAATGCCTCTCAGGATTGGTTTTGTGCAGGAAGGTATCCCTTCCTACACAAAAACAATTCTGCCTTCAATGCAGGCACTGCTGCACAATGATGCAACAATGCCTGCATTGGCGCTAGGCAGCCAAAAGTGAACCAGCGCTAGGAAAGGACAGGAATGTGCTGTATAATGGTAAATACAGCACATTCCTGCCCTTTCACTCAGCTCAGCAAGGTGACTTGCTGAGTTGCGCTGCATGAAAAAATGATACGTATGGGCCAAAACGTACAGAGCTGCTATCCATCGATGAGCAGTACAGGCAGGAACAAGAAAAAGTGAGTGTCACCCTTCCTAACAATGTTGTTTGCTATGATCATGGCTTATCTGCATTATGCTAGTGGTAGGTTATAGAAAGACATATACTCATCTGTATTATGCTAGTGGTAGGTAATAGGAAGACATATATGGGTTAGTTTCTACTGGTTGATAGCCTGAAGACTAGGAAGGAGGTGAACATAAGTCACCTAGATTCTAATGTTGATTGTGATTGGTTGAGCATCTTATTGCAAAGAGGAGCAAGTTGATGCAAGATGTTAAGACTAGCATAAATCCAAATTTGAATGCATAGTATTTTACCTCCTCATGGCATACGTGTATATGGGACACATCGAAACACAGAGATCCCATGCACAGGTAACATCATTACAGTTTGATTTCTTCTTTCTGTATGTAGAGAATGATCTCACGGTATGAAAAGTACTTTGCCTACACTGAGCAAAAAAGAATGATACAGCAGAGGTGAACAATGCATAATAAGTGGTTAACGAATTTCAACAGGACAAAATGACAGGCTCATCATTACACCAACTATTATTTATTCACAAATCCTTCCACATAGACTACTAAAAGAATAGTCCAAAAAGCACACAATGTTCTAAGTTATAATTGACCACAGAGTTCCTTAAAAGGTCATTTTTGCAGATAACAATTCAGACTACAGCAACTGAATGGAAGAGTTTCTAAAATGGCAATAAACTATTATGATATAGAATTGGAATTGGTGGAATGTCTGGAGTCGGGCTCATAAAAGGAAGCGACACATACCAAAGACAGACCTACACAAATGGTCCGAGTTTTCACCTGGCGCAAACTTGCCTGCAGATGTTCTGGAACAAGCTATGTTCTGCTTTATGTCAAAATGTCCTATTACACCCATGGTCTGATAATGACATGTGTTATCAGTATTTTAGACAGAGCAGTATTTCAAAGATTAAACCACAAAGATAAGGTTTGCTCTCTTGACTTTACTTGATTTGACTTTAGACAAACTGTGTGGCAGGGGGGATTTGTTTTGGATATGGGTGGTAAGGGTACATACCCTTTGATTTCTAGCATGCTTAGTGTTGGGGCATTCACGTGCCTTTGTACTTCCCAAGAGCTTTTGCACCCATAAATATTATTTTATAAGATTATTTGCAGACATACAGAAACAGGCTGTAAAGTATGTAGTTTATTTTGTACTTTCCTCTGCTGATCATTTTCATTTTGTGTCTTTTAGTTTCAACCTGCAGTGTGGATTGGTGCTTTTTTATATGTCTGCCCATCCCATGATACGGGGAATGGATAATCCCCATTATAGGAGGTGACTACATGTTAATTACTGAGAAGTTGATTGTGCACTGGATTGAACTTCTTAAGATTTCAAAAGTTACTTGTTCCCAATGAAGTAAACACAGCTAATTTCCGTTCCTTGCCCCCCATTCGCCTATTCCCTTTGTGCAGGATTGGGTCAAACTATTGAGCTAAAGAGTTTTGCTTTTTGTCTAAATCCTTCTTCCTTGTCTACAAAAATTCTGGCTTTCAGAGTGCATTACTGTAGGAAAGTGCCTCTTTTGACATGGTTATCCCACACTTTTTGCCTGATGGCTGATGTAATTTCCAACTGTAAGTGCACTGGACCCCTGCTAACCAGGTCCCTAGTGCCAGATCTCTTTCCCCAAACTGTGCCACAATTGGCACCACTTCAGTGGCCATTGTAAGTCCCCAATAAATGGTACATAAGGGCATGGGTAATAAGGATGGTCCTCTGGGGATGCAGCACTGGTTGTGCCACCCCAGGGACCCTTCACCAAGGCTATACACTCTGCTATTACAGGCTGCATGTCTTGGTGCAGAGAAATCCAAAGAGTCAACACGAGCTTTCTAGCTCCGTGGTAGCTACACTTATTTCCGAGTTGTTTGGTACCAAACATCTTGTCTTAATAAATCCTCACTGATGCCAGGGAAGGATTGATTAATAAATTTACACAGGACACCCTTTTGAAGGGTCCCCTGAAAACCTACCAAGCACTGGTGTGGCTCCTGACTTGTTTTTGCCAGCCTGCTACTACCAGACATGTTTCTGACTCTCAGAGGACAGAGACAAAGCCTGCTCTGGGTGGAGGTGCTTCACACCTTGTTCAGGACAGGATGGCCTTCCTGGGTGAGAGACTTCAAAGGTAATGCCGCCTTTGAAATCCAACCCAGGAACCACCAGATAGTGGGGGAGCCCCCTTTCCTGCTCCACTTTTAGCAGGAGGAAAGGCTGGAAAATTATTTAAATGAGGAGGGGGGGGGTCCCCACTTAGCCTACACCACCCCTAGGAAAGGGCAGGCGATGTGAACCCCTCTCCTAAAATTCCACCATCTTGGAATGGTGGAGAACCCTCCAATCAGGGCTAAGGTAGTGCCTCTTCCCACAGGAAGGGGTCACTAGATGGCGTAGGCACCCTAAAGGTAAGTAGCCCATTTGCTACTACCTGTCTCCCCTTGTAACATCCCTAAATTCAGTGTTAGATGGCACCCTCAAGACCTGAGCATCAGATTCAATGGACAGAGAAGACCCACTGATCGAGAACTATAGCCCTGCTGCAGAAGAAAAAGGTGTCAAATCCTCTCTGCTGTCCTAAGGCTCGACAATTACTGCTGCTGTGTCATCCTGAAAACTGAAAGGAATCCAAGAATCCCAGACCACCTCCAGCCTTCAAGAAATCACTTTGGAGTGAAGGTATCACAACCCTGCACACCGCAAGCACCGATCCCTTGAAGTCAGATTTGTCAACTTGTTGCTCCCCAACGACCTTGATGCAGAACCAAAGCAAGAAGAGGTACAACAGCTCCGGAGCGTCAGATCTGCCTCCCCGCCAGGTTTGGAGGCACCAGGACGTACCGGAGCCATGGTGTACCAACACCCAGGGTACCGGACCGCCAGCAGTAAAAATCAAGAAGAAGGGTCCACACCGGACTCCAGAAACACCAGAAGCAAGCACCTGTCAAGGGACATCGAGACACTTGAGACCCACTTCCTGAGGGGCCCAGCTGTCCTGAGATTGCCACTCCAAATTGCCTGCTCCTGACTGCGTGAACCTCAAGACACATGACGACCTTGCGACCTCCTCCCTCTAAGAAGACTCACTAGACTTACCTGTAAGTCCCTCTGTATAGTGCTTTTTCAAGTGGCCCCATCTGTCTTTGCGCACCAGCTTCCAAGACCTCAGCATTTCTGCTCCCGGCTGATCTGGGATGCTCCCGAATTTCTCCTGCTGGAACTTTGGGCCTGGTCCCAACATCGAACTAAAACAAGAAGGTGAAATTCGTGAACGCATTGGCTGAATTTTTATGCATTTTTCTGCTTTTTCCCCATTGTTTCCTAGGGTGTGTAATTGCTCATAGAAGTGATATATTTTCTGAACTTTGATGAATCGTAACTCCAAAAGTACTTACCTCAGAACTGATAGATGTTATTTTTACAAATTGTTCTCGGATTTATTCTTGAGTGTGTTCTCATTTATTGCCTCTGTGAGTCCAACAAATGCTTAACACTTCCCTCTGATAAGCCTAACTACTCGCCTACACTAACACAAAAAGGGAGTTAGTATTATTTACTTTTGCCTCTACCTGCCTTTTGGGGATCTCTCGCACTCTCTACATAGTGTACTTCTTTTTAGTACACTGTACAGCGAGGCAGTTTCTGATTGGCCATTGGCGGGCAAAATGTTGCCCGTCTCATCTTCCCATTTTCAAAAAAATGAGACTGTTAAAAAGATCACCTTTTTTAATATTGGGAACAAGAGTATACAGTCCTTTTCAGGACTTCTTGAGTACAAAAGGCCAGATGATAAAGAGTTTTTGAAGTCGCAAACGCCCTGATTCGCAGAATCGGGCCATTTGCAAACTCAAAAATGCTTATTTTAATGTTCAAACCTGTTCCCCATACACAAAATCTGCATACCAGGACCACTGAAACCACATCAACTACACATACACTCACTTGACAATTGCAGAAAATGCCAGCGCAGAGGTCTTGGGCTCATACTTGAAAAACGTTTCATGAAGGGGTCAGTAAATTGCACTCTCGTCTTACACAGAAAAAAGGTCTGGTCTATCCCTTAAGATTCACAAAACTCGGTATGCTACGACTGCCACTTTGTGTGACTAACCAAGGACATACACAGTAGTGCATGTCAGTTATGAGGGAATGCTTGCTACTCTCCCATCTCACAGAATGTGTTCTGGACCTCACATGCACAGGCGTAACTTTCTGTGCCTGTGTAGAAAAGTGCCCTTTTTGAGTGGTCACCCCCACACTCTTTTCCCCAATGCTGATGGTTATGACTCTGAAAGTGCACTGGAGCCTGCGATGAGTGCCAGTGCTCTCTCCGTAAAATATGATGCATGTGAATTAGTATCTCCAATTGGCAATGCTTTAACCCCTATACATCCCTGGCAAGTGGTACCAGTGGTCCCCAGGGCATGGGAGTTAAATGGGTCACCATGGCCTGAAACACTGATTGTGCCACCCTGAATGACCCAAGTAAACAGATGACTGTGGTCCTGCCTTTGCAGGCTGCATGAATAGTGCAAACTGCTCAAACTTGACTTTGCCCGTACCATGACTGGCAAGGTCAAAACACTATTTTAAATATATATCCAAGTCACCCCTAAGGTAGGCCTCCTGAGCCCAGGAGGCATATGCATTATATTAAAGGTGTGGACATATAAGTGCAATCTTATCTGACCCTATAGTATCATCTTTCCATTAAGGGCTTCCAAATTTTCAGGGGGCAATAGGCTAACATTAGCTGAAACCAGGGCACTCAGAGGTTGCCAGCTTCATAATAATCCCACTGAAAAGTATCATGTTTGTTATCAAACAATTTGCCTCATAATACCTAACATGTTTACCATGTTGGATTTGATGTGGCATGCACTCAGGTGGCTACCTTAGAGGTTGCCCACCTGGTTGCCACAGCCTTTCCTGTGCCCTGGCTGACAGCCTGCAGCTGCTGCCACCAAGACAGGAATCTGATCCCCGGACAGGAGGTGTGGACACTCCCAGAACTCAGAAACAAAGGTCTGCCTGGGCAGGAGGTGTCACCTCCCTCTCTGGCAGGATGGCTAGTTAAGTGGCACCGCCTCTGATATGCAACCAGGCTGCCTCCCAAAGGAGGAAACAGACAACCCCCGCCCCCAGGCACATTTGCACCCGGGCAGGTGGGAAAATTAGGTAGTCAGGAGGCATACACCCTTAGAAGGCTAGCCCAGCCCGGGTGATGCTAGCCTTCTGTGGGTGTATGCCTCCTGACTGGTCTGTACAGCCAAAGATGTGTTCTGTCATTTTATAAGAGGCAGAAAAGAGGGATCTGGGTAGAAAAGGTGGCACACACCCCCTGATGAAGTCACCTTTGGGGCAGATTAGCTGCTGGGGTTTAGTAGCTTATTGGCTACTTGCAGTCACACCCCTAATGCCCCTAAAGTGAGGAATTAAAGGGCACCCTGGCACCAAAACTTCAGATCTACTTGAATTGCAACTAAGAACAAAGAAGAGACCTGTGACTGCAACTTCAAGACCTGCACAAAGCAAAAGCATGATAATCTGCACCTGTGGCAACCACCCTGCAACGGAACAACCAAGACTCGTCCTGGACCAGAGATCCACACCAACGGTAAGAGGATCCTCTTTGCAGGCTAAAGCCAACTCTGGAACTCCTTTAGACAAGAGGTACTAGCCCCCTGCATCCACACGCACTCCTGGCAACCAAAGACTCACTGGCCATTGGGCCCTCCGAGGGATCGCCGAAAAGTAAATGTTCTAGTGCATTGTGGGAAATGTAGTCCTGACCTCCAGCAAGTTTCAGGTGGCTACTGTTTTCCCCGGCCACCAGGACGCTAAAGTAACCTTGCGACTACTAAGGCTTGTTGGTGGACGGTCAGGCTACCACTACCTTTGTTCGACACTGTGCCTTTAGGGAATCCCACATGCTGTGACAACAAATGATGGACGGAATGCTGAATAAATCAAACATTCTCCCCCACTCAAGAGATCTGGGTTAAATCCATTGTTCTTTTGCTCACTACGCCACCCCAGGGAGAACCGGCTTGGCAGTTCGGGCTGGACTGTTCCCATGAAGTGCAGGGTCAGGACTGATTTGCATATGGCTGGGTCCAAACTGGGTTGGTGTAGTGAGCAAAAGAACAATGGATTTAGGGAATCCCTCAGCATCTTCAACCCACTGCCTCAGTGGCCCTTTTGTCGAGATATAGCATCCCTTTCCTCACAAGCCCTGTCCAAGCAGCAGAACCAGCACCCACAGCTCTTGTGTTCAGTACCGAGTATCACTAGTGTGTTTTGCAAGAGTTAAATGCACTGATTTATTTTTCCTATTACAATCTATAACTTCAGTTATACTTATCGGATTGTCTTTGTTTTGGTGTCTAAATTTATATAAAAATCTGCTCTATTTTTATAAATTGGTGTCAGATTTCTTTTGAGTCATGTCAATTACTTATCGTCCATGTTGGTACTCTGAAATGTTTAACACATGTTCCTCTAGTAAAGCCTGACTGCTCTGTGCCACACTAGCAGGATTGAGCTACGGATTTATTAGCTTGAATCCAAAGGACCTATTTGGGGTAATGTGAAGGTATTACATAGTAAAGCACACTCAGCCTCACTACATAATACCTCACATTCCTACAGTCTGCATTAGATTAGCGTGGGTACAATTTCACATGCAGTTGTGCACTCAGGGCAGGGATACATCTTTGTTTACCATGCAGGGGACATTTCCATCCCAACATACACTTATTCCTTTAATGATTGGCCTACATCCCATCAGTAACCGTTATTTCGTCCCTCCCTGGTTATGTTTTGTAAATCACTTATGGCAGAGCAATAATACATTAGACCAGGTCTCTAAATGTAAATGTACTTAGTGTTGATCAAAATACTAGTCATACTGTGTTAAACTGCATTAATGTTGCAACTGATCAGCAAGTCGTCCGAGAGAAGCCTGGTGCTTGACCAACTGTGACATACCAGTCAGTTTGGGACCTTTACAAATACATTGCTTAATTTTTGTCTAATATATCAAAGCATAGTTTCTGCTACTGCCATTCTTTAAGGGGTGGTCTAGCCCCTCTAGTCTTCTAGTGTCTGGCAGAAAATGAAAAATTCTCATATCCATGAAGTCCTTTTTCCTTCAACAATATAGGTGCTTATTTACAAGCCCATTGTGCCGTCAGTGTGTCACTTTTATTGACGTACTGGCAGGGCAATGGGCTGCCCCATATTTACAAGGCCATATAAAGTTACCCTGCATGACTTTTCATGGCCTTGTAAATATGTTTCCCTTTCACGCATAACTCTGCATGAAATGGGTGTTCAGTGGTTGTTGCTGTGGGTGTTCCAATGCAACATCCATGGAACTTGATGCATTTCCAGAATTACAACATTTTGTAACCCTGGGAATGTGTCAGAGTCCTACGCCTCCTCAGGGGAGGCGTGAGGAGGCGCAATGAGGAGAATTACTTTTATTTCGCCTCGTTTTTTCCTCTGTCTATGCGGGCTGCATACTGCAGCAGACATAGCAAGAGCAAAATGCAATTAATTATTGTTTTTGTGCAGGAAGGTGTACCTTCCTGCACAAAAACAATCATCCCCTCAGCGCAGGCACCCTTGCAAAATGATGCAAGGGTGTCTGCACTAACGCACAGCTGCAGTTTGTGCACCGGCACAGGGGAGATGGACAGGAGTGCCCCATATCTTGTAGATACAGTGCATTCCTGGCCTTTTATTTTGACGCAGCGCAGCAGGAAGGCTTGCTGCACTGCCGTGCGTCTAAATATTGTAAATGAGGCCCCTAGTAGGCAAGAGGTCAGAGAACTTAAAAATGGAAAGTATTTGGGTGACGATCTACAAAGGAAATATTCACATCTTTTACATCTGCCTGGGTGAAAATAGACTTATGTGTAAATAAACCAATGTCAATAAAGTCACAAACGTATTTGTAAGTGCTCACTAGAAAATAAGCTTTCATAATTTGGCAGATGTTGACATTTTGTGCATTATGAAGAAATATGGGTACATGTTATGTGAAGTTTATTCTGCTGATAGCGTTCCTAATTCACAAATGGGTCCAATACAATTGTTCACCCTCCTGCCTCCAAGCTGGTCTTCGTGCAAAAAAGCAGAGAGGATACTGCAGCCATTCCTGCCCCCTTTGTTGGCTTGTATTCTGCAATAGCATGAGTGTTGCTGCAAAATATTTGTACTTTTCTCCTTTAAACTTGGGAAAAATGGGATTGATTCACTAAAAAAGTGTGATATGCAACGTGTAAGTTGCACTTTTACATGGTTAAACGGTAAATCTATTTGATTATTTCACACTCCTTCAAGTGCAACTTACACATTTCGTGAGGAGGACACTATTACCCTGCAGGACGTAATCCATCCAGGACAAAGGACCCACTTCCTACCCCAGGTGCTGCACAAGAAATATAGAGAGGAGATGGGCGGTCACGAATAGAGCAGTGTTGGAACTGTGTGGGTTAAGACAGGCTCCTCTAAAATTAGAGGAACTAATGTAACAAAGAGGGCATCCACAAATCAAGAACAGTACAATCAGTGTCGGCTTAAGTACGGTGCGACCGGTGCCATAGCACTAGGCCCCAAAGTCGAGGAGGCGCCATATGAATGGCAGGAGAGTTACTAGCAGCCTGCAGAGATCTTTGCCCATGCTACAGTTTTTAAGGGATAATAACAACAGCATACTAACTCTTTAATGCACTTGTTGGCGACTTCTGTGATTTGTCTAGTGATAGTTTAGACTTTTGCTAAAGTAGCAAAGATGGCTAATGTTCCTGATGCAAAGCACAACGTGCAGCATGAATATCACAGATTTGTATTTTTGTAGATACCTCAGTGGGCTACTGCTTGTGTCACAGACGTCATCCTGTTACTTGCACTTCATAAGTTACCATCCTTCTAATATAGCACAGTGACCTATGGACTGGCATCAAAGTGCTGCATGCAAACTGCAAAGCATAGAGTTATTTATTTTTATTTTATTTATTTAAAAAGTTGTATATAGCACGAATTAGACCCTGGAAGGGTATCAGAGGGCTTTACAAAAGTTGCATCACATAGATAGCTTGTTATACTAGGTACAAAAATGAGAGTAGATAGTAGGGAGAGCATACTTGATGTCAAACATTAGTAGTGGGTCCGGGGGTACTCAAGAGTGTGTTAGCCATTGGTCTTTAAAATCCAGTGTAAGTCCTGTTTGGAGAGCTAACTCAAGTGTTGGGGTCAGGTAGGAATTTGTTCATTAAAAGCAGTTTGACTTCATTTTTGAAGGAAGTGCTAGAAGGGTTCATTCTGATTTCCGGGGGCAGGCCATTCCAGATTCTAGGCGCTAGTCCGGAGAAAGTACGGTTGTACGTTTTCTTTTTCCGAAATTTTTGCGGTTTCAGTAGCCAGGTGCTGGTGCTTTTCGATGTTCTGCCACTGCCTGTTATTTCCAGTTTATCGGCTAGATACCTTCGTGTGTTGAGGTGCAAGGCTTTGTGTGTCATACAGGCAATTTTTTAACTGTGATCTTGCCTCAAAAGGGAGCCAGTTCAGTGTCTTTAGATCAGGGGTGATGTGGTTGTGCTTTTTGGAGCCGGTGACAAGTCTTGCGGCCGCGTTGAGAGAGGCTTTTAGTGGAGCCAGTCTGGATCTCAGCAGACCACATACGGTTGTGTTCCCAAAGTCTATTCTGGGTATCACTAGAGCTTGCACTGCTGATTTGAGGTCGTCGGCGGGAAGGAAGGGTTTTAGTTTTCTAATAACGTTCATATAAAAGTTTGCTCTTCTGGTGGCTATACTGATGTGATCCTGCATGTTGAGATTTTTATCGATTGTTATTCCTAGAGATCTTGCAGAATCAATTATGTGTGGTTTGCAGTTGAAGGCTGTTAAGTGTTTCATCCAGTCTTTAATGTTGACGTGTCCTTGCGGAGGTGTAATTAAGAATAATTCAGTTTTGAGCGCATTGAGTTTGGGGTGGTTTCTGGTCAGCCAGTTGTGGGTTTTTTGCAAAGTTGTATTGAGTGAACGGATATCATCTGTTGATGATACTTTTAGGTATAGTTGGGTATCATCCGCATATATGTGGATTTAGGTATAGTTGGGTATCATCCGCATATAAGTGGAAGTGAACATTGGAGAGTTTCAGAATTTTGGTTAAGGGCTCCATGAATAGATTGAAGAGGGTAGGTGATAGGGAGGAACCTTGAGGGACTCCTAGGGTGACCACCGTGGTGGTGGACAGCAATTGGGTGAGCTTGATTCTTTGCGTTCGGCTGTCTAAGAAAGAGGCGAACCATTTTAGGACATTTCCAGATAACCCCATTCTGTGTTCCAGTAAGTCCAGGAGACTGTCATGTTTGACCGTATCGAAGGCTGAGTATAGGTCTAGGAGGATTAGGAGGCAGGATTCATTTTGGTCTAGTATTCTGAGCGTGTCGTCCACAATGTGTGTCATGGCTGTTTCCGTGCTATGGTCCTGACGGAAGCCTGATTGGAACTGGTCAATGAGGTGGAATTGGGCTATGTGGCTGCATAGTTGGGAATGGACGCATTTCTCCAGTAGTTTTGCTAGGGTAGGAATAGTGAAAATTGGATGGTAGTTATCTTGGATTGTGTGGTCAGCTGTGGGTTTTTTTAGAATGGGGGTTACCTGACCTGTTTTTAGGCAACTCGGAAGGGTACCTTGCAGTAGGGAGGCATTCACTATCTTTGTCCAGAGGGGTACAAGAGAAGTTTTGATCTCACTGAAGATGTTGGCTGGAAGAGGATCGCAGAAGTGATCTGATGGTTTAAGTGATGTTAAGATCTTGAGAATGTCATTTTCGTCTAGAGTTTTGAAAGTGTTCCAAGACGCTTTGCATTTGAGGGTAAGTTTGAGTTGGTTAGGGGTTTGTACAGATGGGGTTGAGTGGGGGGTAGGAGAAGGTATTTTTGTGTGTTCATTTGGTGTTGGAGTTCATTTTCTATCTTTTAAGATTTTTCAAGGAAGTGGGAGGCAAATATGTTGCAGTTTGGTTGTGAGTTAGGACCTAGTGAGCAGGCGTTGGCTTGTTGAACAGATTGTTGCTTGATAATTTTGAAGTTTCCTTGGGCTATTTCTAGCCTTGTTTAGCTGAACTTTGAAGAAATTTGCTTTTGAGATTCTGATGTGTTTGTTGTAGATGCTTCTCCGTGATCTCAGTTGCTTAAGGTGCTCTAGCGATGGTGAGGATCTCCATGCCCGTTCAGCTAGTTTCAGGTTGCGTCTTTGGTCATTTAGGCTCCCATTGAACCTTGGTTTGGAGTCTTTAAAGGACGTTCTTTTTAGTTGAAAGGGCACAACTGCATCAAGAATGCTAGTCATCGAGTTGTTGTAGTGGTTTTTGAGGTCACGGACCTCTGTTATGTCCGCAGGTGGCAATAGTATGTTGTTGCTGAGGAATGTTAGATCGTTGAGGTTAATGTCACGGGTGTTCCTTTTCCATTGTTTGGGTTTCTTAAGTTGGGGTTTATGTGTCTTAGTTGGTTCGGTTATAAGGAAGGTGATGTAGTGGTGATCTGTCCAATCAGAGGGGAAGATTGATTCAAGTTTGATGGAATTTGACCTAGCAATGACGAGATCCAGTGTAGCACCAAGGTTGTGCGTCGGGCTCTCGCAGATTTGGACCAGGTTGAGGTCAGTAAGGAAGGTTTTTAGGCTATTGACTGTGGGGTCGTTGTGGTCGTTCCAGTGAAGGTTGAAGCCTCCGAGGAAGATGTGGGAGCAGTGTTGTCCAGCGTTGGAGGAAATGATTTCCATGATTTGTTCGATGAATGCGTGGTTGTTGCCTGGATGGTGGTAGATCAGGTGTAATTTACGTAGGGGACTGTTGTTGCTCACAATGTTTAAGCATAGGTATTCGCAGGTGGGGGGGGGCGATGGGTTGTGACTGGTTTACCTTAAGGTTAGTGCGATGTATACAGGCTATGCCACCCCCAGATCTTTTTGGTCTGTCTGCTCTTATGATGCCATAGCCTGGTTAGTTAGAACCTATTTGCTTTTTTCTCAATTTTTCATCATTCTAAAGTTTGCTAAAATGGGATCCTTTGGGTAGTAGTACCTTTTTATTAGTATATACAACCTCAACCACTGTGTTATGTTTATATCCTGAGTTTGTGGGGCAGATTTACTAATCCTTTGCATCAGATTTGCATCATGAAAGTGCAAAGTGTTATTTTGGGATTTAATTTCAGCGCATATCCTGAATTGTGCTGCAAAGTAGCACTAAAGTAATGTTAAGTAGCACTATGCTTTACTTTCAGCTACTTTGTGTCAAGGGGACGTAACACGAATGCTACATTGAAATTCCTATGCAGTCACTCATGGATTTTGGTGCTAATCCCTATCTACATGTGGAGACAGATGTGTGTCAAAAAATTACACCTCCTCAAAACAGGCATAATTGCTCAACACACATACAAAGTGTTAAAGTATTAAACCTTGTAAAGGCATAGAATTTTGTCCTGGACTGGTACCTTTCCAGTATAAAACCGAATGGTACCCTTCAAGTACAAAACCTATGCTTTACATCATGTACACACCCTCGCACTATTGCGTTGGCACAAGGCAGCCTAAGGTGAGCCAGCACTTGCGGAAAGAGCAACAGGGCCATATCTCAGAAGAGATGGCGCAGTCGTGCTCTCTGATTTTCAGGTAATACAGCACAGCAACTTTGGTTACTGTGCTGTGTTGCGTGAAAACTTACAAAATCTGCCCCTTCGTTTCTCCAGATGAAGCACTTTTAACATATAATGCATACCAGTATAGGTGACGTACCTACTAAACCTTGTGGCCCTTACTGTCTTATGCAAGATTTCCTGTGAATTGATTTACACATTCATTCATTGTCTCTGTATAATATGTGTGAGCGATATAAAGTACTCTAAAACCCTACATTGATATGAGTAGCGCTATTAAAGAAATTAAATACATTTGAGAGAGGGACTAAGGAGAAATGAGGGGACCATTAGAGGGTGGTAGTGAGGGAATCCGTGGAAAATGATTTTACCGAGGCCCTGGGGGTGCCAACAAAGATTGTAGCACTGAGTGCCACCAATGCTAAAGCAGGTCTGGAGTACAATTACCTGGTTCTTTGCTGTCTTTAAACTCAGGTAGGAAAATTATTATATTCTAAGGTTAAGAATAAAGAGTGAAGTTATCTTCTGGATTTAGAGGAAGAAACAGGAGATATATAGACATTTTGGTCAGCAAAACCGCCCAGAATTTTGGAAAATGAATTGCTTGTTGCTTAGATAATCTTTAGTTTTTCATATGTCGGGACATTTTAGCCCTTTTTTGGATGACAGTAATACTTCAAAAGCATGTGTGAAAAAAAGGAGCGATTGTTTTAATTCTTCTGGTTATATGATTGCGAAAGACGAAAGCCTTTCCAAGCAGAGGGAGCCAGAACGGTGGGGGCCCCCTCACCTATATTAACCCACTTAGGTAATGTAGGGCATATATACTTCATAGGATACTGATTAAGAGCTCTGTTTTGCATCTCTTTTGCAGTGCAACATTTATATTATTAGAAGTAGGCAATTGCTATATATTCTCCTGGAAGAAAGGGACGTTGTGGTGAAATAAGGTAAATGGAGTATGTTTTTAATTCAGAATGAGCATTTTTAGATATAGGCGCTGTAGGAATTGTTAGTGAGGAAGCGCCAATTAGCATTGTCATATGTGTTCTACTGTTTGGAAAAAAACAATCTAACTCCCACAAAATCATTTGCTTGCTCCCCGCAGTGCGAAATCAGGCATAGGCATAGGCATAGGAACGCAGATGTCATGAGAAATGGAAACAATAAAAAGCAGATGCGATACAGTAGCATAATGACTAATGGAATGGTAAACGGTTTGCATGGCTGCCGGGCAAATGTGACTTCTAATAGCATTTTTTAGGGAATTAAAATGAGATAGAACCTAACAATGAGCACAGAGAAACGGATTAAGTCCCTGGTGTATTAACCACTGCCGATATCAAATGTCCGATATCAGATGTAGTAATACAACGAAGGCAAAGACTTTCAATACGCTGTTAGGATCTGTTTCACTCCTGTGTATTCAAGGGTCTGGTGATTAAGAGTCCTGCTGATGAATATCCAGGAGAAAGCTCAAACATTAAGGGAACCCAAGACAATATCCGAAGATGCCCTGGCACTGAGGGAATGGGGGATCTGTATAAAAGAGGAGATGAGAGGATGAGGGCCTGGGCACACAGTGGAGTGTGTGTATGTATTTTTGTGTGTGTGTGTGTGCACGTGCATAAGCATGCATCGGGTCAGACATATTGACCGTATTTATTTTACTATCAATAGCAGCAATTTTTCTAAAAGAAAGTTTGTATATAGCAAGCTGTGGGGGTACACAGGTCAAGAGGGTTTGTAATTTTAACATACATATGGTGAAGTTGACAGTATGTCGCTATAAAATAGAATTATGCCAATATTTGGCAGTGATTGGCAGGGAGAACATGTAACATGAGGACATAGACAGCGATAACAAGTTGAAGATGAACTAGATGAGAAAGTAAATAATAAGGGGCTTATATACAAGCCTCCTGCTCCACCGAAGTGTCACTTTATGTGACGCTCCGGCAGCACAGATTACAAACTCATATCTATGAGGCTACGCAAAGCCAGTATGCGTGGCCTTGATTGGTCTCGTACATATGGAGTAAGGCAAGGGAGCACAAATCGCTGCATTGCCTTACTCTCCGTTCAGAGGCGTTCCATGGGCGCTGGGGTCGGTTTTCCCACACAACACTTAAGGATTTTGACACTGCCCCAGATTTACAAGAGCATGTAAACCTGGGGAAGCACAAAATCCTTACACCTCCTGAGGTGAGGCATAACAAGGAGAAAATCCTTTATTTCTCCTCGTTATTTCCTCTGCAGCACACATAGCAAGAGGAAAATCCTCTTAGGATTGTTTCTGTGCATGTAGGTGCCCCTTCCTGCACAAAAACAATCCTGCCGACAACATAGGCACCCTTGCACCATGCTGCAAGAGTGCCTACGCTGGAGCTAGGCAGACGAAACAGCGCCAGCTCAGGGAGAAAGGACAGGAATGCATCATATTGCAGAAATGTGGTGCATTCCTGATGGTGCATTCCTGCCCTTTCACTTTGGCGTAGGGCACTACAGCAAGGTGACTTGCTGCGCTGGCCTACACCAGATTCCCGTAAATAAGGGCCTAAATTAGCATTTACACATATGATGCACATGGACAACGTATGGCTCCTTTATTGTGCCAAACGTCCCACAGCCTTAATGCGGAGACCCTGCAAATGTGTTCTTTCGCTGTTGCACCATAAATGTGCAGTGAAATGGAAAGAATTCTGAGCTATGCATCCTTCACACATGCATTTGTGGTTCTTGTTTGAAGACCAAACCTTTTTGCGCCAAAATAAGATGTGTTTCAGAGGGCCAAATTCCTGGGCAACCTCTGGTAATGGTTAGCAGAAGCCAATTCCTGGTCACTCTTGGCTAAGTGAATGCCAGAGCTTGGTATTCTGCCAGATCACCGAGGAAAGGGAGAGTGAGTGCAGCTAATAAACCCAACTTTCCATCCATTCAACTCCTCTTCATCTGATTGGTTAGTCCGTTCTCTGCTTTTAGTTTTCTATTTCAGTTTTGGGCCAGACGCCATCGTAGGAGGAGGCCTTGGACGAGCTAGCTGTGCATGACCAATAAAAATCTAACGGGCATGCTCTTAAAATGTTAATCACTCAGCAAACATGCAGATGATATCGCCTTCCTTTTTACATACTGAAAATCTGGACTTACTATATTTAACAGAAACATGGCTAACTGAGATGTCAGGGCAAAATTTACTTAAGACTATTCCTGTGGGATATAGTATCATCAGGAGAGATAAAACAATGGGTGGTAATAAATAAAGAAACCATCCCAGTATGAAAATTGGACAAACCGCAGTTTACAGTGGCAGAAACTCTTCTGATTACAATAACATTCGCCCAGAACCTAGAGTGGCCATTTTTGCTGCTATATCACCCCTAGGTTACAGCACAGGCTTCAGCTCGGCACTAGCTGATCTAACTGTCTCAAATTCTATCAGCTCCACACGTTTTGTGTGTTGGGAGATTCTAATATGAAATGGGATGATGAATGTGTGTGGGGAGGGACGCTACATTGGAGCACTCTCTACAATGTGGAGCAATTTGGTGTTCTCGCCCACTCATGAAAAAGGACATACTATAGACCTCATTTTTTTCCACTAGCATAACAATATCAGTTAATTCATGAATAAAATGTATTTGGTCGGACTATTATGGAATTCTATTTAATATAAGTCTCCTTAATTATTCTAGGGCACAGCAGAGATTAAGGTTGAAGACTGGTGGAACATGAGCCAAAATAACCAAATCAGCCCTGACAGAGGCGCTAAAAAACACCCCTCTCCCTATTAGTATTTCTGACAGGGATGATGCCCAATGAGCAGTAGATTTTAACAACTGGGTAAAGTCGGCATTAGACACCATTTTGCACCAGTTACAACAAAATGTTCGAGAAGAAGAGATCCACCTACTCTATAGTTTTCCAGTGAATTAGCCATAGCTATGAGATGCTGTAAAAAAACTGTAGAGTCTGGAGAAAAACAGGTTTAGAGAATGAAAAAGCTGCGCATAAACTTGAACTAAAACATATAAGTGACCATGAATATAAGTGAAAAAAATATTCTGCAGAAACAATTCACACAGCAGAAAACTTGGTTAGGGAAATATTTAAGCTTATAAGAAGTATGCGTTTCAGGACCTTTGCAGACACCAAAAGGTAATTAACAGCCAATTGGTTAATACATGAGAAGCAATAAATTACTGGATAAAGCTCAGGTTGTGTTTAGGACCATACACTGTACTGAGACTGCCTTTGTAACAGTGTTAGACTATATAATGATTCTATTGGACATGGGTCTTGTGCCGCACTAGTCCTGTTGGATCTTAGTGCTGCATTTGATATAGTATCTCATCCTACATTTTTAACTGGATTATTAACTAGATAAAAAGCCTTGGGAATTAGAGAAAATGCCTTGGCTCGCTTTCCCTAATTTCTCAAAAACCCCAGTAAGACTGTTAGGATGGACCCCTATTGCTCTAAACAGAGAGCTTTAACATGTGGAGTGCCACAAGGCTCAATCCTAAGCCCAACTTTGTTTAATCTTTATGTTTCCCCTCTGGCAAAACTGATTTGGAACTTTGTGCAATCACTGATGTTGTATGCAGGCGATACACAGACAATTGTATCAATTGCTGCTGAATTAACTTCAGCCAAGAACTTCTGTAAACTGTATGCAGGCAGTTAAGAAATACATGTGTAGATATGCTCTAAATTTAAACAGTGACAAAACCAAATGAATGTGTTTTGGTCTCTTATACATTACTACAGCTCCCAAACTGATGGCCAGTGGATTTGGAAGAGGCACCTCAACTGGCCCTCACAGCAAAAAATCTGTGAGTTTATTAAAGACTCTGATTTGAGTATAAATAAGCAGGTTTCTCAAGTACCAGTGACCTACTTTCTTTATCAAAAATTGTTACAAAAAGCACTCCCATTACTCCCTAAGTGAACCCACAATTCAATAATCCAAGCATTTGTGCAAACGTCTTATACCTTGAACTAGCTACTAAAACACTAGGGGCCAGATGCATCAAACCATAAATTTGCGACTCGCAAATTGCGAATATTACCGAAACGCAATTTGCGACTTGCAAAACGAGATGCACCAAAAAATTCCCACAAATTTCGGTAAAATTCGCAATCGCAATTTGCGGCATAGATTTTGCGAGTCGCAAATTGCGAAATCGCTATTTGCGAGTTGCAATTTCTGAAACCCAGAATACAATTCACCATGATGATGTCAGAACCAGGAAGTGGCTACACCCATGCAGTTACCTGTGTGCTGTGAGGGAGGAGGAGGAGGGAGAACAGCAATTAGGAAGAGTGTGTGTGTTTTAAACCGACGCAGGCATCAGCATGGCTAAGGAAACACCCCTGAAGGAGAGAAAAAGGCAGAAGAAGTTCTCTGAGAAGGAATTGGAGTTGCTGATTGAAGAGGTGGTGAGGAGCCATGACAAATTGTTTGGCAAACTTTCCTTGCAAGTCCCAGAATCTCAAAAAAGAAAAGTGTGGCTGGCAATGCAAACTAAAATTTATGCTGTGGGAGTTGCACATCGCAGCATTGGAGATCTGCGCAAAAGGAGGTACGACCTGCGCAGCCGTGCAAAAAAAAGGGTAGAGACTTGCAGAGGCAAAAAAAACTAGAGGTGGACCATCAACCCAAGCCAGCCCCACAGCCATGGAGGATCTTGTGGAGTCCACCCTGCAGCCGGAGTAAGTAGTTGGAGTCACAACAATAGATTGCTCTGCACCACCCTGCACCTCTCAATGTAAGATGCATGCTACTTCATTTCCACATTTCAGTGTTAGCTAAAAACTAGAGTGAATCAGTTCAGTCTTGTGCAGGAAACAGTAATCCAGTCCATGTTTTACTTATGACACACAAATGCATCATGGGAATTGTAGTCAGCAAAGGCACAAGGGTAGTCTGGTGTCTAGCAAACAAGATGAGTTAAAAACCATTGCATCAGGGAAGTCAGTCTACACACACACTGTAATGAAATAACACTTTATTGAACAAAATTTTGTTAAAAAATCTGAGACATGTCCTAACGGCAAACTATTCATGCATTGTTCCACATCACGGATGCACGTGACCAAGAGTCTGAGGACACTGATGACCATGCACCAGCAGAGAGTGAGTCCCACTCAGAAGAGGACATAGCTGTCTCCCCAACACCCACCGCACCAGCACCAGCACCAAAGAAACGCAGGACCACTGTGGGCCCATTGCCAGCATTTGGAAGTGAGGATGAGGGACAACCTGAGCCCACAATAGCAGAAGCAGTGGTTACACCCACATCAAGACCACGCAAGCAGCTGCGACGTGGGAACATGCAAGCTCGGAGAAGCAGGGCAGCAGCACTGTTGAGATCTGGCACAGGCGAGGCTTCCACATCGCATGATGGGCTGGAGAGGGCCATGTTAAGGGTCCAGCGCCTGCAGGTGAAACACATGCGTTTAATGCAGGGAAACCTTTCATCACGCATGCAAAGTGGGGGACATGTGTGACAGCATGAATCATCTTACTACTGCTGTGCTGGAAGGTCGCAGGGAGAACAGGGAACAATTTGGAGAGCTGACTGGGGTACTCAGGGAGCTATGCAAGGTGCTAAAGGAGGATCAGGTGTCCCAGCGCAAAAGACACACACATTTACTTGGAAGCTTGGATGGGTACACCAGGGCCACCAACCGTCTAAGTACTGCCACAGCACAACTATCCCGACGTGCAATAGCCATGCAGGTGGAAATGGGCCATTGCTGCGGAGATGTTGCCAAGGGACTGGTCCAAGTGACTAATGCCGTGGAGCACATGCAGACCAATGCTGTTGCTGCCAGTAGTATGATGGGGGGTGAGGAAAGTGAGGATGCCTCCAGCCACAGTAGCAGCTTGGCACCAGTGCCGGACTCTAGAAGGCGCAGCACACGGAATACAGCAGGATCAGCAAGCTCACAAAGGGATGCGTCTGACCTCCCTGAACGGGCAATGGGAGTGAGAGGACGCAGGAGATAGTGTGGCCATGCCCACAGCAATTGTCACTGGTGAAGCAACCAGTCACTACTATTGTCTGGACTGAAGTGAAGTGCCATGACATACCATATTGTGTTTAAAACATTGTATGCAGGCTATGCAAGTGTGCATTAACACAACAGTTTAAGTTGCTTTAAATAAATCTATTTGGCAAAGTAACAGTCTTGTGTCGTGTTGCATTAGTACTCGCATCAAAAATAATTATGTGTGATTTCTGCACGACGCGTCCTCCCTTGAGCTGCACTTGCTGCATTTCCTGCATATTGTGGGTTTGTGTTCTCCTCTTCCTCATCAGGGTCACTATCAGATGTCTCAATAGGTATGCCTCTGGCAGTTGCTATATTGTGCAACATGGGACATGTGGCGATGATCTTACAACAGATGTCCGGCCTGTATTGCAAGGCACCGCCAGATTTATGGATGCACCGAAATCGACTTTTAAGCAACCCAAAGGTCCTCTCTACCACATTTCGTGTTGTCCTGTGTGCTGCATTGAAGCGATGTTCGCTAGGTGTTGCTGGATGCAGGTATGGTGTCAGGATAAAGGGCCTCACAGCATATGCGCTGTCACCTTTGTAGAAAAAGCATATGTATTAGACACTGTGATATTTTGCACTGAAATGTAGATCTGCATGAGACAGTGGAATGTGTTTACCTAGCAGGAATCCTTCTCCAAATTCACCCCCAAGTAGAAGTGTATGAATGCCGCTGTGCCGAAATATGTAGGAATCATGCGTACTACCGGGGTATCTTGCCACAATGTCCGTGATTATGTTCTTAGCATTGCATATCACCTGTATGTTTAGTGAATGATATGACTTTCGATTCCTGAATATGTACTCATTGGCTGAGGGAGGACATATGGCTACATGTGTCCCATCTATGCAACCTATCACATGGGGGATGTTGGCTATCTGATAAAAGTTCATTTTTGTTTGAAACAATTCCTGTGGGGTGCTTGGGAATCTGATGTGTTGATGCATCCGCAGCAACATAGCGTCCAGGAACGCGTTGAAGTTTGTGACACTCTGCCAGCTGTAGCTATTACCCCCTGGAAGCTACCAGAAGCTAGGAGGTGGAGGGAACACAGGACCTGCACATGGGTGGGGATAGCATGTGTCCTGCGAGTTTGAGGCTGCAGTAGTGGGTCTAAATCAGCAATTAGATCATGTATCATTGCTGCATTCAATCTATACTTATCATAGATTTCCTCATCTGTTTGCCCCAACAGAGTAATGTGTACTCTGAAAATGCGCTCCTGTATCCTCCGTCTCCTCTGTGCTTCTGCTCTTAGCCTTCTCCTCCTCTCCATGACATAGAGCGCTGCCATTCTGGGTCATTCTGAGGCCTTCTGGGCCTGTTTGAATACTTTCCTGATGTTCCCCACCTGTTCTAAGTGTTGTCACCTGGTTACCACCTACTTTGATTTGGTGGTATTTTGCGCATGCAAAATAGCGAATCGCGATTTTTTCGCAGTTTGCGACACTTCATGCATTGCATTGCGAATTCGCTAAGTCAAATCGCAAATAGCGATTCGCTATTTTGGTAGTCGCAATTTTGGTAATCGCAAATTTTAGCGATTCCTTGAATTTGTCTGCGTTTTGTGTTGATGCATTGCTTAGTGCTATTTTGCGACCGCAAACGCGATTTTTTTGCGAATCGCAATTTTTTCGGTCGCAAAATAGCTTGATGCATCTGCCCCTAGAACACTTCAATAGGTTCAGAATTGGGCCTCTACATTATAAAATATGATTCAACCTCTGCAGCTATGAAAGAGCTACATTAGCTGCTGATAAGTCAAAGAGTATGTTTTAAAATGCCTAACTCACTGAGCCTTCTATCAAACAGGCCCAGCTAGTATCTCTGAGAAAGTGCATAAGTATATCCCGAGAAGTACTTTGACATCGGGACTTGCCTTATGGACTGCGCTTATGTTTTTGTGAAGATTCATCAACCGGCGCCAAAGATATAGGCAAGTAAAAAATGCTTTTCCTATGGAAGCATGGTCCTAACTATAACCACCTACTGGCAAACGCCAGTAGGCAATATAGTTAGATAGATAAGCAATGTACATAGTGCTGATTACCCCTGAAGAGGCTGAGAAGAGATTTACTATCACAAACTTTAATTTGGAAAGGAAGGACGGCCCGGGGAGGTGGTGGTACCAGGGGTCCAGGGGGGTCAGCGAGGCCCCCGATTATTATAAACATGCGCCCCGGGGAGGTGGTGGCCCCTGGGGAATAAATAAGCCCTTGGAGATGGACCCCATGCGCCCCCTCCATTTTTTAATAAATCTCTGCATGCCCCCGGGACCTGGCTCATCCGAGGGTGAAATTAAAAACATGCGTGAGAGACCGCGCTTATTTTTTTTTAGTTCACTGCAATATTTGCAAATATTTTGCACATTTTGCTGTGAATAGTAAAAAAAATGCTTTTTTGCCCTGCCGGTGTCCCTGTGGGACCCCAGGACCAAGGCTACGGGGTTAAGGTATTTGTACCTAGCCCCCTTTTCTATTTTTTTGCAGTTTTGTTTTGGGACTCGGCTGAAGCCAAGCCCTAAGATGGCTGCCAACACTTCCTGGTAGAGGTGTTGCAAACAATCAGAGCTCTGCAGATCTCTGCAAGAGCTTTTCACTATTCGCGAAGGCTCCGTGATCGCAGATATACAAATTTTGATTTCCTTTAATTTCTTGAAAACAACACAACCGATTTACACCAAATAATTGAAAGCGTGATCTGCGAACCAAAAGCTACCTTTCTGCCTAATTCGGTGTAATTCCATCCAGCGGTGCAGGTTGCAGGC
The DNA here is from genome assembly GCA_963921515.1 of Calotriton arnoldi. Taxonomy (NCBI): domain Eukaryota; kingdom Metazoa; phylum Chordata; class Amphibia; order Caudata; family Salamandridae; genus Calotriton; species Calotriton arnoldi. The sequence goes on from CAWUFW010007403.1 coordinate 469,663, forward strand.
GTGTCTAAAGACTCTATGGAAATTAACATGCACTTTTTTTGATCCCCTATTTTTCTCAAACACCCCCCCCCCCACCAGATCACCCTGAAACTTTCCATGCACAACTAGAATTCCTGGTACACCTATTTTGGAAACTTTTGTGAAGATTCATCGACCGGCGCCAAAGGTATAGGCAAGTCAAAAAACGCTTTTCCAATGGAAGCATGGTCCTAACTATAACTACCTACTGGTGACCGCCAGTAAGTAATATAGTTAGACAGATAAGCCATTTACATTGAGCTGATTACCCCTGAAGAGGCAGAGAAGAGATTTTTGGATAGAAACCACTTTACTTTGTCGCAAGTTTATAACATCAGATATTTCGTCATGTGCAAGCAATTAGCGGCCCTGACATCATTCCCAAACACAGAGGAAGAACAATGGAGTTTACACTATTGGGTGTGCAATAACTGTAGACACGTGTCTCTGAGAGTTATGTGTGTCTGCGAGGGTGTGTGTGTGTCTGCCTGTCTTTGTGCGTGTCTATAGCATCACAATAGCCGTACCAATCCCACGGTGACAGCAGAACTTCAAGGAGGGGGGTTAACAAGCAGCGCTGCCCATGAATACTCGACATGAAACACTTTCCAAACCCCTTTTTTATTTGGTATATGCAAGTGTTTATTGCAGCAACAGGTGATTTGTGACCCTCAGCACTAATTCAATTTAAGGACAAATACAGAAGGGGTGATGAGCAGAGTTGGTTGTGGATAGGCCAGGGCAGTGAACTCTGCTCTGTTCGATGGAGTTTGCAGAGTTTTTTTAACCCCGCGCTCCGCAGAGTTCATGTAGTTCTGAAAAACTTCGCTCTGCATAGCAGAGCAGTGTTTTTTCCTCACTTGCCAATGGTAAGTTGGCGAGCACGAGTGAGGAAAATCCAACGAGAGACAACTTCCCAGTGAGATTTCTCAACAAGGGCGGTTGCGAATGGTTGCTACCGCTCCCGTTGAGAAACCTTCTGTTCACGTTGGGGAAGCTGCAGCTTGAGTAGAACTTCTACTCTAGCAGCAGAAAGAAGCAGCACCCTCTTTCACTGCACGTGATGCAGTTCGCGCTGATTTTACAGCTCAGAACAAAGACCCGCCGCTAAAAATCAGCATGAACAGCGCAAGGTAATGCACTCCACCGCTCACAGGACTCCGCGTAGGGGGGCGGAGTTTTTTTGTCACTTCAAACTCCGCCCAGACCTAGTTGTAGAGCACAGACTGGGATGGGCTATTGACGTTTTTGCCAGCAATTATCATTGGAGAATGTTCTATTCTGTATTTATTAATAAATCAGAGGACAGATGGAATTGAGGTGGAATACGATTTATTTTAGCACAGCTGCCGCTTCAGTGTCGCAGTTGTAATGGAATTAATCATCACCTACAACCTCTTGGAGCTCAGTGGGAGACCCAATCTATGCACCAGCATGCAGGACGATGTTTAAACTCTGTGACTGATCGGCAGAGGAAGGGCTTATGTGTGTGCACGGGGGTCTTGCTGGACCCATATAGAATGTGGCAGAGTGGTGGAGTGTGGTAACATATTGCTTATCTCACTAGTGGAAGGAGAGTCACCAGTGGTTAAAGTTTGCTCGCTCATCCCATAATTGATTAAATATCTTGACATCCTGTTTGCTCACCACATAATAAATATTTATGAGCAGGTGGTGTACAACCCCCAAAAGCTAACCACCCTCTAGGGTGGGCTACTGGGACTGTACAGATGAAGATGGCTCATGCCATCTTGAAAAGTCCCAAAAATAGTGAGTTCTGGGTAGTTTGGTGACATACAACCCTCAGACGTGGTCACCTCAGGGGAAAATTAGTCGTAGGACTAATAGCCCATTGGCTACTGGCCCATACACCCTCAAACATCTCCTAAATCCGGGATTTAAGGTGCACCCTTGACACCAGAACTCCAGATCTGCTCTGAAGAAGAAGAGGACAAAGAAGAGACCTGTGTCATCACGATGCAGAACTCCACAAAGAAGAGGCGCAAAGTACTGCACCTGGGGCAGTCCCCTGCACCCATTGGAATATGACTCGTCCATGACCAGAGACCGATTCCAAGAGGAAGGTGAACCCCTCTGCAACCCCAAGACCTCACCAGGACTCCCTAGGACTAGAGGTACTAGTCCCCTGCAGTCGGCAGGCACAAACCGTACTTCCAAGATCCAAAGAAGGACTGTCTGTCGGGCTCCCTCGAGGACCAGCCCAAAAGAAACAGGCAGGTGCCTTCTGGGAAGTGTAGTCCTGAACCTCTGCAAGTTTCAGCCTCCTATAGCGATCCCAAGATGCTGTTTTTGGCGTGGCCAAGGTTTGTTGGTGGTCTTAATGACAACTGACTAATTCAGTTCTCCAAGAAGAGGGAATTCCTTGTTCCATCAACTTTCTCCTTCTGGGGCGCAGTTGTTAAGTACTTGCATCCCAAACCTGTTTCCATTGGCATGCCTGGTAAAGGCAGCTCCTGCAGTCTTGTTCAGCAACACAGACAGTCAGGTACACCTCTGTACCCGAGACGCCCAAGCTAGGCAGATTTGTTCCGCCTGGTGATTCTTGGTGCAAGCTTCACCTCCAAGGGACTCTTGTGAATTCGACCTGCAAGTACCATTTTGCAAAGAACTGCTTTTTAGCACCTGCGGCTCCCATTCAGCACGAAGGATAGCAAAGTCACCTCTGCACCTGACTCCCTGGGCAAGGAAAAAGTGTTCTGACTTTCGAAGCTTGGCCAGTGGACCCCCAAGACCTTAACTCAAAGTGGGTTCCGTGGAACTCACCCTGCAAGTGACCCAGTGTCACCTTGTATTTTTTGTATTGACTGCAATGATAAAGTTTGACAGCTCTGCAAAGTATTGATTTTATTATCACTGTCAATTCTATAACTCTGGTTATACAAACTGTACATACTTCATTCTGGTGTCTAAAGTTATATAAAAATAAACTTTAAACAAAAATTGATGTCAGATTTCTTTTGAGTCATGTCAATTACTTATCATCAATTTTGATACTGTAAAATTCTGTTCACATGCTCCTGTAAATAAGCCTGTCTGCTCTTTGCCCAGCGGCGGTTTCTAAGCCAGGGCGTCGGGGCTCCGCCCCCTTTACTTTAATCCCCCAGGGTCAGCCATTGTCAAAGTTAAAATACACTCTTTAAATCTGTTTTTTAAAAAGAAAAAGAAAAAAGTGTACAAACAGAAATTTCTTGAGTCCGATTCAGATGAGGCTGTTGTCGCTGTGATTAGTCTCTGGCAGTATGTCGTCACTGTCATGTGACACCGATGCATTACCTTAATCTGCTGCCTGTGGGTGGGCCCAGAGTCTAAAGTTTTTGCCAGGCTGAGGAGCTCACAGCCCTGAGGCTTGTAAGGTCATCAGCTCAGCCAAAACATACCCTAAAGGACCAGTCTCTACCCCCTGATGACTTGGGGGTAAAAAATAGCCCCAAGCGTTTTAGGCTAAAGCCCTGTAACACTGGGCCTTCACATCAGTCAGGGAGTGGAGAGGATGGTCAGCCCACCCTTTCCCAGCTCATCATGGGGGTGGGTCTCACCCTGTGATGATTTGGGAAAGGGTGAGGTAGAGGCTGCAGGGAGGCTGGTTGCTCAAAAATCAAGTCTGCGCAGTTTGTCATCTCACACTGCTCAGACTCAAGATGTATGCTTCCCGCGCTGCTGTTAACTGCAGGATCATGCGGACGCCATGATTTGAGCTCCAGCTTCAGTCTCTGTATGTTACTGGGCCTGCACTGGCAGCCAGGAGCTGAGGAGCAGAAAAGGTGGTGCGCACTGCAGGTGCGTGTCAGCGTCACCTAGAAGTTTGAGCTTCCCCGACAATTGAAAGTCCCAATGGTTCCCTTGTGCTGCCCCCAACTTTGCTCTTGGGCCATGGCACCAAGAGAGGTAAGCAAAAAAACAAACCTTAGCAAGTATTTTCTTAACAGCATTCTAGCTGCTCTTTTTGGGTTAATGCCAACTTGAATTAACCCAGTTTATACCTTTTGCACTAGGGCCAATTAAAATATCCAAGCTCTCATCCAGCTCTATCTAAACAAAGCGTCAAAGCTTTGGAAAAAAGGTGTTACAGTTACAATAATTAATAGTGCTCTTTTTATTGACACTGGGTGGATGAAAGGCTGAGTCAGCCATGCTGCGTTTGAAGAATCTCGCAGGTCTGCTGTAGGAGCATTAACCTACTGAGCTAGCACACCACCTCTCTGGGTAACTGAAAAACACTGCGCCCTTCATGAACATTAAAACTTGTCAAAGCAGGCAGTTGCCCATTGACAAGTCCATTGTTGTAAGACAATGCCCCTGACTTTATCTAATTCAGTAGAGCATTGCAAAGGCTAAATAACTACTAACATTTCCCGCTCCACTTTTTGCTCGGGGAACAACAAAGCTACCAAATAAACTTTATTTTTATTGCTTAACTGCTTGTGTCTAATTCTAGAAATTTAGAACAGGGCAATGAGTCATTTTCTTGCATTCAGAATCCTTCCATTTCCTCTAATCTTCCTCTTTTCTTATACTTTTCACTGGAGACTCTATTTTACAATCTTCCTTTTTCTTTTTTCTTTCCATTACTTTGCATTATTATTGATTGTGTGATTTTATATTTAATTCATTTTATTTTCATTCAAAGTTATTTCATGGAATGTAAAAGGTTTTATTAATCCCATTAAGAGGCAGAGAATATTATCCCACCTTGCTACATAAAACCCTGACTTAGTCTTACTGCAAGAGACTCATTTAACAGAATCAGAGGCTCTGAAACTTAAAAGGCAGTGGGTGGGTTTAGTCTTAGTATCCCCTTCGAACACGAAGAAGAATGGGGTAATTATTCTTGTTCATAAACGTTTGAAATGTTCTGTTATATCTAAGGAAACTGATTCAGATGGTAGATGGTTATTAGTTAAGTTGCTTATTAATAATATTTCTCTTACAGTTTTTAATATTTATGGTCCAACTCAACCGGACTCTTCTTTTTGGCCTAATATCACAAAAGAATGCATTCAACATAAAAATGAATTTTTTATTTTGGGATGTGATTGCAACCAAATTATGGATCCTTTCATTGATCGACAATCTCAGGTCCGTTTTATTCCCCACAAGACCCATAAACAATTTCAAGACACAATATCTCAGACTCATCTGGTAGATGCCTGGAGACTTTGCAACCCTGACAACTCAGAATTTTCTTTTTTCTCTCCTCCACATGGCACTCTGTCCCGATTGGACTATATCTTTCTCTCTTCGGCCTTAACACAGACTCTTATTTCCTCCTCAATTGAACCCATTGTCATTTCTGATCACGCCCGGTTGTTGCTGATTTTGATTTGCTCCCCTCACATCCCAAGTCTTCTAGATGGAGGTTTAACAACTCCCTTTTGCAAGATCCGCTTTTCTCTTCTTCTTTCATTTCCTTTACAGAAGACGTTTTCTCTTTGAACTCATCTCCTGATATTTCTCCTTCACTACTTTGGGATACCTTTAAGGCTACAGCCCGTGGCTTTATCATAGATTTTGTTTCCAAGAAAAAGAAACATTTTCTTAATCAGCAAAAAATGTTGCTAGCTAATATTAAACGTCTAGAGCATCTCTTTTACACATCCTCCTCTGCTTCCTCCGTACAGGAGCTTATCCGTGCTAAACTTGACTTTAACAAAACAACTACTGATAATGCCACTTCTGTTTTACTCCGATCGAGCGCTCGGTACTATGGTGGACGCAATAAAGATGGCAAACTCCTGGCGAATTATCTTAAATCCCGAAAAGAACATGTTTTGATAGACTCTATTCATTCTTCGGATGGGAAAACCCTTCTTAAAAATCAAGACATTTTAAATGAATTCATGGAGTTTTACAAAACTTTATATACCCCAGAATCTTCTCCACTTCCCTCTTCTATTGACTCCTATCTTAATCATGTTTCACCTTCACCCCTTATAGACCTTGACTTTAGTTCTCTCGAATCTGATCTGTCTATCCAAGAAATTTCTCAATCCTTAAATCTTCTTAAGAAAAATAAAACACCTGGTCCTGATGGGTTTACGGTAGAATGTTTTCTTCATTTTTCTCATCTTCTTCTTCCCAAACTTCTACATCTCTTTCAATTTTTCCACACTAATGGCAAGGCACAGGGCACTTTCTTGGATGCTACAATCTGCTTAATCCATAAAGATGGCCGCGATCCCAAACAGTGTAAAAATGATCGCCCAATATCTCTTGTAAACGCAGATTATAAAACTTTTGCCAAATTGCTTGCGATAAGTCTTGAACCTCTTTTACCAAAACTAACTGGTTTGGAGCAATGTGGTTTTGTTAAAGGTAGGTTAACATCTGAAAATTCTCGCTTATTTTTTAATGTTTTAAATAAGGCCTCTTCTCTTTCTTATCCTCTTGCTGCAGTATCTATCGACGCAGAGAAGGCTTTCGACAGAGTTAATTGGTCCGTCTTATTTAAAGCTCTCCATTGGCATGGATTTGGTCCTAAATTCATTTCTTTAATATCCTTGTTATATTCAGATCCTAAAGCTTCTGTAGTAGTCAATGGTCTTGTTTCTCAATCTTTCTCCTTAAATCGCGGTGTCCGTCAAGGTTGCCCTCTTTCGCCCCTTCTTTTTATTCTATTTCTTGAACCCTTCTTATCACATATCCGCCAGAATTCGTCCATCTCTGTTTTCTCATATGGTGATCAACATTTGAAATTATCTGCCTATGCGGATGATATCTTACTCTTCATATCTCATCCCGAAACTTCCATTCCTCCTCTTTTGCAAGAAATCTCAGACTTCTCCCTTGTTTCAGGTTACAGAATCAACTCTGACAAGACAGAAATTCTCCCCATCACTAAATTTAGTTTTAAACAACACTTTGATGCCACTGGTTTCCGTTGGAACAGTTCTAAAATCAAATACCTAGGTATTTGGTTTAACAACTCCATATTAGATTCAGTTAAAATTAACATGAAAGATGTGCTGGATCGTGTCTCTAAGCTTCTTTCCTCCTGGAACCCTCTCTTTCTTTCTTGGTGGGGTCGGCTGGATTCTATCAAAATTATGATTACTCCTATTTTGTTATATATTTTTTCTATGATTCCCGTTCATATCCCCAATATCTACTTTAAAAAAATTGACTCCCTTCTTTCTAAATTTTTATGGAACAATAAAAAATCTAGACTTGGCTTGACTCATCTTCGTAAACCTAAATCTACGGGAGGAGTAAACTTTCCCGATTTTCGTATGTATCATAAGGCCTTTTGTCTTAGATTTGCCTCTAAATGGCTCTTTTCCGAAATCTCCCCCTTTACACCTTTATGGGTCAATATCGAACGACTTTTACTTGCACCCTTTTCTTTTAAGGAAGTCCTTGCTTTTTCAACAAAGACCACCATTACTTCTCTCCCGTTATTTAAACACACCTGTTCATTATTAAAGCCTCATTATCGATTGGATTCTCTCTCTAGGAGTTCTTTCCTTCAGTCTCCTCTTTGGTATAACCACCTCATTACCCTCAATAACAGACCTCTTTTCTGGAAATCATGGAGGCTTAAGGGGATTATATGGGTTCAGGACTTGTTTGATGGTTTATCTCCATGTTCATTCCTCCAATTTCAAACCACTTTTAAATGCCCTTGATCCTTCTGGTATAAATTTTCTACTCTTATGACAATAATTTTAGATGTTTTTTATTCTCTACCCTCTATTGAACCCCTCCCCAGAACGGATCCACTACTCAAAGTATTAACTACATTTACCAAAGCTTCCTTGATATATAAATCTCTTACTTCTCCTGATCTGGTTTGTTCTAAATCTAAGGTGGAAACTGCCTGGGAGGTGGATTTGGGATGTGATTGGAGCGTTGATTTTTGGAATAAATTATGGGGTAGATCGTTGAAGATCTCTAGATCTGCTTCCACTACTCATTCCTTGTTCTTTCTGTACCACAGATTATATTACACACCTACCTCCATAGCTAAATTTACACACTCTAATGATGTGACCTGCTGGTCTTGTCACTCTCCTCTGGCCGATCAGATGCACCTTCTTTTTTCTTGCCCTGCTGTCGCTTGCTTTTGGAAGGATGTTTGGAAACACCTCTCACATATTTTTAACTTACAGACTCCTTTTTCACACATTAATCTCTTTTTGGGTAGCTTATCGGATTCATTGGGAATATCTTTGCATGAGAAAGGTTTATTTGATTTGATGTTAGCCTTAGCTTTACAGCAGATCTCACTCAATTGGAAATGTTCAACTAAACTTTCAGTGAAATCCTGGTGGAATAATGTTTGTCATTATCATAGATTAGACATTGCATTTGCTTCTTCTGTTAAACCACATGTAAATAGGAATTTATTTTGGTCATCATTAACCAAATATTTAACTAAGATTTCAACTCCTGTATCAAGCAATCGTTCTCAGAATTTCCAACCTCCATAGATTATTTGGTCACTGTTTTTTCCCATACAATATTTTATCCCCCTTTTTGGTTATTACATTTCTTATACTTGCTTATTTGCCTGCCTCTTGCATAGGATAAGATAAGTTATGATAAGTTTAATAGTATATAAGCTTATTATACTGTATTGTCATAAGAAGTCTATAGTATAATCTCATGATCTTCAATTTTAGAACTGTACTATATATTTCCCCTTTTCCCCTCTTCTTCCCCCCCTAAAATGAAAACAGCTTTCTATTTTGTTTATTGTCTGTTTTTATATTTATTATACTATGCATATCTTGCTTTTCATTACCTTTTCTTATGTAATTGTCATTTACTTAATAAAGCTTTTTAAACACAAAAAAGAACAGGGCAATGGATTAGTTGCATCCCCCACAGGTGTGCAGGTGGCCTGTTCTAAAGAGATTCCCTGAAAGGCTGGTGCATTTCAAAAGCCAGCAGAGTTTTGAAAGAGTCAGTAATGTCACACTGACTGCTTGGGAAATCTCTCATTTTTAAACATGCCGATGCGTGACTGCTTTGTGCCTTTCAGAGGCAATGACCTTTCAAGAAACAGGCCTATTTTCACATTGAGCATAGCACGCCAGCACTTGGCAGAAAACCCCCAATTCAATTCACCTCCCTGCACCCCTAAAAACGAGTGAAGAGGAATAATCATGAAGGATTATGTAAAACAAAATTGGAATAGGGGCGAAGGATCTTAACTCATTCTATATGGAGCACTTTATACCACACAACTGGGAACACATTGGTCGAAGCACTGGCACGCGGAATTCACTGTAATTCAGTACAGCAACAGTAAAAATCATAGGAACAAAGCATGTTGCTCTGAATGTGTTAATCCAGAGTCTTTACTGAGCGAGTTACTTGTTACACGAACTCTCAAAGTATTTGTTCTCAGGTCTAATGAAATTAGCTCATGACTGCGAGGTGCAAACCCTCTGCCCTCGCCATAAAAGACGAGGCAGTGGAGGTAGGGGGTCAGGCGGGCCTCTGCCTCGCACCCAGATAACACTGGCTGTAAATCTACTCACATTCAAGAGCAGTTGTTGGGCAATGCGGCAGGGCATTTATGTGGTGTATATCTATGTGGTAAAGGTGTTCACGCGAGCCATATGCATAACCACACACAGTACAATGACTCTGTTGTGCACCGTGCCCTCTGGACTCATGAGTGTCCGCTTTTGGCTATGAGGAAAACTACCACCCTCATCTCCTGTACTACAGAAAAATCATATGGCTTCTGTACTGAGGGTGGGCTGTCTGTCCTCGTCCTCCAACACAAGTAAGACTCCGTCCAGATACAAAGCTTATGCAGAGCCTAGGGATACCAGAAGGCACTGCAGCTCGCAAATGACCCTCATTTTATTTTTGAGGGCCGGACTCTGTTAAATTTGATTCTAACCTTTAGTCTAATAATGATCAATTCTTCCTTGCGAGTGCGACCCGCCTAATATTAATCCAGTGCAGTGCAACTCTCAAAGAAAAGTCCAGACTGGTCTAACATTTCAGTGCCAATCGCAATATCAGTATGACAGAGATATTAAATCTATGATATAGGCTCCTCCACATACGGGCTCACTGTTTATGAAGTCTGTGCCAGTCTGCAGTTCCGCCACAGCATCTCCCAATAAATGAATTTGATGTAGGACGTAAGTTGTACATGATTTACATCACACACCACACAGTTTATATAAATGCGATTTAAGAGAAACAGCCAAGTGTTTTCGGTGTTCTAGCTTGCAAGAAAACATAACTATTTATTCTCTACATCAATCAATCAATCAATCAGTCGTTTGTTAAGCGCGACTACTCACCCGTAAGGGTCTCAAGGCGCTGGGGGTGGGGGGGGTGCAGGTTCCAGTCCATCAAGGAGGGGGGTCTGTCGAAGAGCCAGGTTTTGAGGTTTCTTGCGAAGATGGGAAGCGATGTTGTCTGTCTGAGGTGGAGCGGAAGGGCGTTCCAGGCTCTGGCCACGAGAAAGGAGAAGGAGCGGCCTCCCGATCTGGTCTTTCAGGTGCAGGGGACCACGGCGTAGGAGAGCTGGGCTGATCATAGGGTCCTTTGGGGTGCGTGGAAATTGAGTCGGCTGTTCAGGTATGCTGGTCCGGTGTTGTGGAGGGCCTTGTGTGTGTGGGTGAGCATCTTGAAGGTGACTCTGGCCTCGATGGGGAGCCAGTAGAGTGTGCGCAGGTGCTGGGAGATGTGGCAGTGTCTTGGCAGGTTGAGAACTAGTCTTGCGGCGGCGTTCTGGATGTTCTGTAGCATGTCCCAATATTATACCATATTGCATTCAAGTTTTCTTAATCACTTATTGCATTTTAGCCTTTATTTTTCTGTGTGGCTTACAGTTTTAAATCACACAAAATGAACTTGGCAATGCAAACTTAAAAAAATATGATGCCCCATAATTGATTGATTAGCCACGTACTTTGCTGGCTATACAGATGAAACATTGAGAAATGTAATTAATTAAAAAGATTTGCATGGGAAATGGCGCCCGGCCTCCTAAAAAATGCTGTCCCCCTAAAGTGATCCCCAAAGCTGCCTCTGCCTCATCCCTTCCCCTCCCTTGTGCAGTCCAGCCCTACCACTCTCAAACTTCACCAGCCACCACTGTCTTTGCCACTCTACCAGGACTGAGAGAAGGATTACTAGTGTGAACCCAAGGTTCACTTTTGGGTATCGTGTTAATATTGCATGGTAAGGCCTCCCAGCCATCCCACATAATATTGCCACCTTAATACAATTTGCCATTATTTCGCACAACTTGGTGCAACAAGGGAATTTGCTGCTCTGTGTTGCACAAAAGGGACAGAGCAGAAATGCTCCATGTTTACAAAGATATGGAGCTGTTCTGCTCTCTCCTTTCGCTGGAGCTCTGTGTGCTGCCTAGTGTCAACGCAGGCACTCTTGCATCATAGTGCAAGGGTGCCTGCATTATGGGCAGAATTTGTTTTGTGCAGGAAGGGGCATCTTGCTGCGCAAAAAAACACTCTTTGAGGTGTATTCCTCTTTCACATGGAAAGAAGAAGTAATGAGGAGAAATATAGATATTTCTCCTCGTTATGCCTCTATCAGGAAGTGAACCATTTTGATGCAAAGCCCGGTTCACAAGTCTTTATAAATCTGGGTTTTCATCAAAATACATGGGTGGGTGCATTAGAATGCCCATGTCCACCCATGTAGCACCTGCCCTGCGCAAAGTAACACAAGGCAGAGCTATGCACTGCCTTACGTTAGATTGCATTTATTAAACCACGCAAAGCAACGTAAAGTGGCTGTGCGTGACTTGGTAATGGCCAAAAATGATTTTGCTTCGGGGCTGCCCTACAAAAGTGATGCAACACCGATTCTAAATCATCGTACTTGTGAGCCAGATGTTCTTTTTAACAAAGCTTAAAACGATTACAAAGGAGGGACAGATTTTACAGATAAAGGAAGCTGATTACTCAGTAAAAGAGCCAGTAACTTGAATGAATGAAGGTGAGAAGTAACACACAGACTTCATGCAGAGGCAGGGCAAAGAGGATGGCTGGGAACAAAGAGTGGATTCAGAGAAGAAAGGAGGGACAAGACATTGAGAACATTTAAAGGCAATACATAGAAAACGAAGTATGTGCTGTAAAGAAAAAGGTAATCTGTGCAGTTGTTGCAAGTATGTAAGATGAGGTAGAAGAACGAGGTGGAAGGGAAAATAGGTGGACACAAGCATTCCGGATAGACTGAAGAGGAATAATAAGGTGCTTAGTTAAACCCACATACAGAGAAGAGCAGTAGCTGAAGCGGGATATCGCACGTTGAATTAGTAATTTAGGAGAAGAAAAGGGAATACGAGATTTCATTTTGCAGATATTGAAAAGGTGATAGTGACATGACAAAAGAGGCAATATGAGGGTTGGAGTTAAGGAAGAAGTTGAAGACAATGCTACAGGCAGCTGACGAAAAAGAATGGCTGAAGGTTGGAAAAAGATTAAAGGTGGCATGAGCAAGGAGGAGTGATCAGGAAAAAACAAAGCACCAGGAATGTTAGAATCAAGTTGGGAAAGTGGACAGTCATATCAGCCTCATTACCAGACAGACAGGACCAGACCAGTTCCAGAAGTGCGACGGAGCAGGAAGGAAAAAGAGAATACATTTTGGAAGTCGTCAGCATAGACATGCGAGTTGGCCAAGAACAGAAATATTAGAAAACAAAGGACTAGTATAAGGAGAGACAATACGCAGTCCAAGGACAGAACCTTCTCTAACTGCAAAGTTCTGCTGTTTCACGAGGAGCCGCTATAGACAGAAAGCAGGGCTCTTCTGTGCCAGGCACTATTATGGCAATGTGTGATTTTTGAGGTAAAAAAAACCTTTTAGTTTTTCCATTATTTTTCTACTATTTGAGAGGACCGAGTAGTTCTCACAACGTTTTATAAATACCATGGCCAAACAAAGAAAGCATTGACAAAGGCAAAAAGCTGACAGTCAACCCCAGTCCATTTGTCAGTGCTTGTTTATTCAGCGTCCCCGTCAGTAGATGGGAGCACTTGGGGGCATATTATCAAGGGCCTTATCTCCGCTTTTTTGGCTTTTAAAGCCAAAAAAGGGGAGATAATCTTTTCGCCCTATTTGCAAGCCAGTGCTAACATGCATTAGACCATGTTATCAGCCGTTTTGCCGACGCCTCGCTTTGCATCTCTAATGAGATGCAAAGTAGGCGTCACTGGGCGTACCCCTGACGGACTACCTTGTAAATTATCACTAAATGCACATCGCAATATTTACAACGTGGCCCTCAGGATTTTAGCAGACGTTAGTTTTTGGTGAAAACCGCAGTTTTCGCCGAAAACTAACGTCTGCTAAAATCCTGACTATTGTATGTTGACAATGGGAGGTGGATTGATGTGTTACGACCACAGGGTCGTATCATCAAGCATATCGCCGTTTTGGAGGGAACATCGCTGGAAAACCAGCGATGTTCCCTGCAAAACCGGTGATTTCCCTGCTATCGCTAGATTATATATCGCCCTTGAGTTATGCGTTGATGATAACGCGCTAACTCGGCGATTTAATTCAGCGATAGCCGGCGTTAGGGAAATCAGCACTAGGCACGCTGGGCGATAATTATCGCCCCTCGTTGTTGATATGCCCCTTGGTCATTTGGAGTCCCTTTTTGTGTTTGTCTGCTTTTCCTTGGGCACCACAGTATAGTTTTATTTCACTTAGACCTGAGAGGGGCAGACAGTTTTAAATAGTGAGGTGTAAAATGTGCACAGTGAGTTATTCACAAATTCTATGACTGCTTGCAATATCTATAGGGAGGGGTGTGTGGTTGGCTGGTCATATCTTTGGGTGCAGGAAAATATATGGCAACTTTTATGTCACATGCATTTACACCGACCTCCAGCGTTATTGCCATTGTGCTCTGTGCTGAAGTTTAGTTTTCTGCTTGGCATATTCATTTATTGAGAAACGATAGCTATTGTAAAAAGTGTCCTTTTAGCATAATGTATATTATGCACATTTAGGTTAACTTGTTCACATAGTTTTCGAATGGTATCAGTTGTTCAAGAGGGTACATTTTACATGAAAAATTCGTGTTTCTATTTTTATGATGGCTTTTGTAGTTTCCTACTGAGAGACATTCATACTTGTGAGGTTTAGCATGTGGCAAACACTGACAATTGGATGTGCCTTTGTGTCTACCGAAATGTGGTTTCAATGCACGACACCACATTGTGGTCAAGTGATTGTGTAATGTCACTTTCACTAATGTCACTGGGGGGGATCAAATAGTCTGTGATGTCACTTCCTGTCTTGTCACAGAACGGTCAAATGGTGCGATGTCATTTACACAACCCCTGGAATTTTGGTGAAGGAGCATCTTTGCCTGCAGAGTTCCTTTTGTAGCAATGGGACTGCACAGCACAAGGACAGCACACATGACCTCTGTGATACGGCATGCCCGACCGTGCTGGGAGGAACATATCCTTCCCTATTCCTTCTTCCCTCATCCCCCTTTACCCTTTATTTTCATTTTTGATATGATGGCTGCAAGAACGTATGCCTGGGAAAAAGTCAGCGAATTAGCTTAAGGCAGAAATATCCTTCTTTTAAATCAATCTCTTTCAACTTTCACATTCCATTAACTGTGTTTTTATTTGTGTGTACCTTGCTTCAGGATATTAGCATTTGACCTACAAGTAGGCCTGCCCTCATGTCAACTATCTGTTCCTCTTGACTGTTTACATAAAAATAGTACTGAGACTGTAATCACCAGATCTTGGTGTAATTTGTCAAAGAAAGATGTAGGCGATAGAAAGAAAGTATCCATTCCTCACTTTTGAATCAGCAGCATACGTATGGATTTCTTTGATACTTGTGGAAAGGTTCCATGCACTGTGCTTTGATAGAGGCCAGCTCTTCCAACATGTGGTGCAGATTTCTTTAAATCTGCCAGAGCCTGATAACTTCAAGTTGTATTTTCGACATTCCATTGACAAACCTTTTTTCACTTGAGCTGTCAACAGAATAACTTATCAGAGGAGCCTTATCTCGAGTATGTTTTGAAGTCGTATCCAATGCTCAGTGTCTTTCAAGATCACTTTGATAAAAGACAATAAGAAGACCCTTCAAAAATCGAACTATAATAGCAAAGTCTACATAAAATATAAATAATCAAATTGTAAACTCTGCAGAGCGCAGAGAAGCAAATATAAACCTAACCATTTGTAAAGGGGTGTTATTCTAATTAACCAAATTAGCTTCCTGTATATTTTGTCCCCCATCATCTGGGAGACTGGAATTATGCGACAAGGTAGGTCCAAATTATCAGGCAGAGGTTACTAAATTATGTGGCAAGAAAAGCAAAAATATATGGCCTAATGTGGCACATTTTGAAGCAGCATTACTTCACTATTTTATCATTTTTACACTTTACCACTGTATGGCCAAAGATTTTACCTCATTAATATCAGTTTAAAACCCAAACACAGCAATAGAGCAATCTGCATTACAAAAGATCTGCCACTGCGAGATCATACATGTGGTGTCAGTTTTAGTAACTTCTGATCCATTTGAGCCAGAAACAACATATTTTTGTTAAAATGCCAAAGTTTTGCAGAAGATGATAGATTATGCGGCAAGTGCGGAAAATCCTTAACTAAGAGGAAAATGCCACAGGCGCATCATTTCATATTCCAGTGGCCCTGCCTATAATATAGTAGAATGTCTTGGACTGTGCTTATTTACAATATTTGTAACACTCATTGAAAAACGTGCTGTGGACTGAATTATTAAATTAAAAAAGAAGAAACGCTGTAAGTGGTGCAAACTTATCACCTCTTGGGGAACTATTAAAATCGGGAAAGCACTATTCCTTGACAGGATATCACTCCGCCAGATCTAAAGAGTTCTGATGTGATTTACTGTGAGCTGGAACATCAGGCCAATGTTACTTGCTGGAAAAGTCGGCTGGCAAAATCGAGTGTGGATCGGGCAGAGGCTGCAGGTACAAGTGAAGCTTGGTCCCCTTCTGACCCCAACCTCCACTCCCCTAGACACCCTACCTGCTCCACTGCTGTCGCCCAGCAACAATCCACCTACTCCCATTTACCACCTGCTGGCAGGTGATATATGAGAACGGAAAGGGGTCTGTAATTCCAAACAGGATGCTGATCCACATCTGGATGTTCATCCAGTAAAACTGCAAATTATATCCCATTGCCGTTGGCACTGGCAAAATTTTAACTGGACGTTTCATGCGAGGGATTAACTGCTGGAATCAGTCTTTCTGCCCCAGTAATTCCGGCCCACTGCACCATCTAACTCTAACCTTAGCTTGTCAGAACCAGGGCCGGACTGGCCATAGCGGGCACCAGGCAATTTCCTGGTGGGCCGGGAGGGTGGGGGGCGTTTATTTTGTGTTATTGGGGGCCGGTCCCCCCCCTCCCGGGGCGGTCCGACTTAATTGCCAGGGCTGGTTTGCGTTCTCAGTCCTGCTGTGGTCAGAACACAAAAGCCATCTTTAGAATGCACTAAAGGCAAATTAATAAAAGTGGCTTAAAGTTTCAGAAAGTTAATGACAGCCAGGTATACCCTTTAGAAGCGCATTCCAGAGAGTAGTTGCACAACTTCTGCCCTCTTGTTGTTTTAATTATGAAAGGGGTGGGGGCAGGACAACACGGAATTCATCACTGGCCCATAGTTGTATTCGTTGTCTTCAGAATCTAGATAATTCATACCAAGTCACGCATGACTGTGTCGGGCCATATATTGCAATTTTAAAACTATCTTCTATTGTGAGAGTCGCGCGAGCGCGCTTTACAAGATGGCCGCCTCCCGCTAAACAGCGGCGATTTAGCCAGTTTTTGACGAAAATAATGCTGTTTTAGGACAAGCATTCATATTTTTAACTTATCGACGACTTTTGGCAACTGAGACTGGTCCCACACGTTACCTTTTTGGCGCCTTTGGTCAAGTCTGACAGCAGTTAATTGAGGTGAGCTGCTCTCCGGTATTTAGACTGCTCCTGATCCTGGAATTCCTGTCAGAGGGGTGGAAACAAGCTCAGGAAAGGGCGCGGCTGAGGCCTAGGCCACTCCAACAGCTGGTTATAGCTGCTGCACTCTGCTTATCCAGGCATCATTTCTCCTTTATTTGCATATTGTCCTTACAATATTACTCAAGACTGCACCTTTACTGTTATTTTCATTTATTTATTTGCTTTTACTTATGGAAGGCAAGGAGTCTCAGAATATGTCTACCAAAAGAAAGCAAAATATTTCTCCTCCACCAGTCAAATCTAAGTTAGTGGATATTAATGAACCCTCATTATCCACTTTATTGGAGGAGTTACAAGCTGTACGTTCTAATACTGACAATATTCCAACGGAGGTCAAAAATTTACGTAAAGATATGGCTGGTCTTTCCATGAAGGTTTCTGACAATGTTATTAAAATTCAAAACAATAAAATTAAAATTGACCATCTTATACCTATTGGGTCCAAGATTGAACCAATGAATAAATTACTTTTGGATTTGGAAAATCGCAATAGACAATATAACCTGCGTATCTTTAATTTACCAGAGGACGTGGAAGGTAATGACTGCAGGGGTTATCTTGAAAATGTAATTCCTGGACTTTTGCGTATTAAGTTTCCTGAAAAATGTGAGATTGACAAGGCGCACAGAATCCACTCTCATCGCAATCCGAGACAGGATAAGCCTTGTCAAATGATTTTCAAAGTGTTACGTCATCACCATCTTATTTTGATACGTAAGGCTGCAGAGATATCCCTTCTTTAATGGTCAATGGGAATGAAATCTTTATCCATCAAGACTTTGCTAAAGACACGGTCAATATTTGTAAAGAATTTGCGAACCTTCGACCCAGACTGAGAAATGCTGGTTATAGATATGGCTTGTTTGAGCCATCCACTATGCAAATTTGGAAAGATGGATTTTCTAAGTCGTTTCAACATCCTGAAGATCTTCGCCAATTTCTGGATATGCAGTCTCAATCATCTATGGAAACAAATGAGGCTACTACATGATTTCATTGTTGCTTGATTTATTGTCAGTATGTTTAATTGATTAGTGTATTTTTGCAGTATTTTTTGCAGGGCTTATTGAGTAGGTAATTCTTGGTATGCGTGTGTGTGATTCAGGAATTCTATATATGTTTCTATGTTGTATAGTTATTATTTTTGTTGTTCGTTGGAGTCTTTTGTGTCTTCTATATTTCGACACTCTGGCTACTATTATTGTATCTTTCTTATCTATCTTTTGTTCTCCCTTTTCTCTTTCTTCAAAATGTCAAGTGGTATTAAAATTGTTTCATTTAATGTTAAAGGATTGCGGCACCCTGTTAAGCACACTAAGGTTTTAGATTATTTAGATAGACATAAAGCAGATATTTGTTTAATTCAGGAAACTCATGTAGATGATAAAGTTTTATCCTATATAAATAAAAAATGGGTAGGGACTGTTATTTCGTCTCCAGCTCTCAATAGGAAAAATGGGGTAGCAATTCTTTTTGCAAAGTAATTACATGTTCAAATTTTGCATAAGCACTCTGATTCAGAAGGTCGTTTTATCATGGCTAATATAAAAATTGACAATAAGGCTTTCCACCTAATTAATGTATATGGGAATACTAATGATGATCCAGAGTTCTGGTCAAGATTTACGTCAGAGGTTTTAAAATTGGATAATGTACCTCTGATTATTGGTGGGGATTTTAATCTTATAACTGACCCACTACTGGACAGAATATCTCAAGCCAAATTTCGCCCTCCAAAAGCATTTTTCTCTCTCAAATCTTTTTTTAGTACTACTAAATTGGTAGATATTTGGCGTCTACATTATACTACTGATAAACAGTTTACTTTTTTTTCTAATCCTCACGACTCTTATTCTAGGCTGGATTATTTTTTAATATATCGTAAACTAATTTCCTCAATCTCCAATCCAGATATTCAGAATTTAGATATTTCTGACCAGGCCGTAATCTCTTGCATTTTTTCAAGTGATTCCAGTCAGAATAATCATAATCGCTGGCGTATGAATACCAGTATTGTTCTTAATGACAAGAATAAACCCAGACTTTTATCTGCTATTCAGGAATTTTTTTCATTCAACGCTGAAGACTTTACTTCTAGTATTAACAGATGGGATGCATTTAATGCGTATATTAGAGTTGAAGCCATATCCATTATGGCACATGAAAATAAATTATTTAATGCTAAAATTGAAGAATTGGGAAAACAAATAGCCAAATTTGAACGTCTATTTATCTCCTCTAACAACCTTCAATATAAGGAACAGTTACAGAAACTTCGTTATGAACTGAATTCTATTTTAAGAAATAGAGCTGGATTGCAAATATCTAACAATAAAGCTAGATATTGTTTTAGCGCCAATAGGTCTGGTAGGCTTTTAGCTAATTATCTCCATATTAAAAATGATAATAATCAAATTAATGCTATTCATTTTCCAAATTATTCAATTGCTTTATCCCATGATGATATAATTAAGGAATTTTTGAACTATTATTCGGACTTATATAATAATCAACCTTCTTCGGATACAGCTCTTATTGATAATGTTTTGAAAAGATGTGGGTTACTTAAAATTTCACAAACCAATAGAACTAAATTGGAACTCCCTATTACAGTTGAGGAAATACTTTCAGCTATTAAGTCACTAAACTTAAAGAAATCTCCAGGTCCGATGGTATTCCAGCAGAATTTTATAAAGAATTTTCACCTAACCTCTCACCATACTTGCTTGCTTTGTTTTCACACTTTAGCAACACAGGGTCTATTTCTGGATCATTCACTGAAGCTCTGATTATTGTCCTCCCGAAACCAGACAAAGACCCTTCACGAGCCCCCAATTACCGTCCTATTTCTTTAATAAATCAAGACTGTAAACTGTATGCTAAAATTCTTCAGACTAGGTTAGCTTGTATACTTTCTGATAATATTCATGTGGATCAGTCGGGATTTATGAAAAAAAGACATTCGTCAAACAATATTAGACTACTATTTCATGCAATTGATACTGGAGCATTACTGCCTTTTCCTGCTGGAGTTTTAGCATTAGATGCTGAAAAGGCTTTTGATAAAGTTCATTGGCAATACCTTTTTCGCACCCTCTATGCTTTCAATTTTGGTCCTTTGTTTATGCGCATGATTTCAGCACTTTACTCAAATCCCTCTGCTAAACCTTTTATTAATGGTAGACTCTCACAAAAGTTTTGCCTTTTTAGAGGGACCAGACAAGGCTGCCCATTATCTCCATTACTTTTTCCTGTTGCAATTGAACCACTATTAATTGCTATTGGAAACTGCACAGAAATTGAAGGCCTTCAAATTAATAATGTTCCTATTAAAACTTCCGCTTATGCTGATGATATTCTTTTATATATTGCTAACCCTGAATCTTCCATTCCTTCATTGTTGAATTTAATTTATGTCTACTCTACTATTTCAGGTTATAAGCTTAACACAAACCAGACAGAATTTTTTCCGTTAAATATTCACTGTTCACCTGATATGCTAACTAATAAGGAGATTGTTTGGCAAAAGGATAAATTTAAATACTTAGGTATTTTATTTGCAAACAACGTAAAACAAACTTTGACTTTGAATTTTGAATCTACTTTGGCATATATCAAGGTTAAAATTCAAAAGTGGTCCTCCTTGTGTTTATCTTGGTGGGGAAGAGTGGATGCAGTTAAAATGATTTTGGCTCCTAAACTGTTTTATATTTTTTCAATGATACCTATTCAACTCCCTCTCAAATATTATAAAATTATAGATACATTTTTGTCTAAATTTATTTGGAATAATAAATCGCCTTGGATAAGTTACAAAAAATTGAAATTGTCTAAACCCAATGGAGGATTTGGTTTACCAGATTTTCTAAAATATCATAAAGCATTTATTTTAAAACAAAGTATTTTATGGTTTCAACATTCAGATCTTAATAATTCACCTGCATGGCAACGCATTGAACAGAATTTAGTATCACCTTTTCCTCTAACTGCTTTACTTAGAATGTCCAATTCTTCTGTTTTTTT
Organism: Calotriton arnoldi; assembly: GCA_963921515.1. Taxonomy (NCBI): domain Eukaryota; kingdom Metazoa; phylum Chordata; class Amphibia; order Caudata; family Salamandridae; genus Calotriton; species Calotriton arnoldi. The sequence continues at coordinate 490,721 of CAWUFW010007403.1, forward strand.
TTTAAAGAAATCAGTAATGTTGCAATCTACTAGATTGATTTTACGTGATTTAGATTATATTTTCCAATGTTCTATTTCCAATACATTGAGTTTAACGCTATGGTATAACGCATTAGTAAAATTAGTCCGTCATACAAATTTTTGGAATTCCTGGATAAAAGCGGGCATTTGGTATTTTAAAGACATTTATTATAATAATGCCTTTTTAAGTTTTGAGGATTTAAAACATAGATTTCATTTGTTACCGTCAGATAGGGTTAAATATGAATTGCTTTGTGACTCTATTCTTGACTCCTTCTCGAATGGCTTTCCTTCCATTGTTTCTTCTGATTTAGAAGTGTATCTCCAAACACTGTGAAAAACCAAGTTATCCACGGGTCTACAGGCTACACAAAGCCCTGAAACAGCTAGAACACAAGCAAGAAAGACCTCAAACAAACACAGGGGAATCCTTACTTAAGGACGGAATCCCATCAACCACCGAGGTGGCATGCTTCATCATCTGGGATTTCTCCTCCCGGCTGTAACTCCTAGTACAGCCAAGGGCTATAACCCCCTCACTGTGAGGGAGGAGCTCAGGGATGTTTTAGATACTACTCTTACATAGGATCTACTAAAATCCACAAGATGTAATGCAAAAAAGAGTGTTAGAGTGATGGGCGCAGTGCACGAAAAGTGGAATGTGTAGTAAAACTAACTACCAAGAGAAAAAGACTTTTATTGATTAACTCTTGGTGTCAGGGTTAAAAACAGTGCTGGTGCAGTTTGGAAATAATAACTGCAACTGTCCAGTTAAAGGGTCTACATGTTTCGGCCATTATGACCTGAAAAGTGTCTCAGCCTTCCTCAGGACCTAGATGTTATGTGCTACTGCGTCATAAAGTGAAAAAATATATTAAGTGAAAAACCGGCGTGACTGGAGAAATAAAATAGATGCAACCTATACCACCAGTAGTCTTTTTTGAAGGAACATGATATACTGGTGAACCCTGTGAGAGAAAACAGAAGAAGAATCAAATGCTTGTGTCTAGTATTCATACATAAGTGAGTCACATGTCCTCATCTAATCTAATACTTTCAATTTGTAGTTTCAAAAGGAATTTATAAAGTAGACTTACCCGTAGATTATGAGTAAGAAGTCAGTGTCTGAAAGGAGGTATAACCTCAGGAATAGGGATAATTTGAGAAAGCCTGACAGGTATCAAGATACTGATACACGTTCCTCTCGTACCTTTCAGATCTCATCACAGACTTCAGAAAGAAGAGGACGGTCAGAACATAGAGAAGAACGTGTGAAATCCAAGGAAGAAAAACACGCTACAAAAAATAAAACAAAACCTCAATTCTCCAAAAAGAAAGTAGCAGGTCTGAAGATCAGACATGCCGAGAATACTGAGAACACAACTCAAGAACGGAGAATGGGCTCAGACAATCCTGGACAGTGCAGCAGAAGTCACAATAGCTCGCCAGAACCTGAAGGAACTTCTGGAGATAGTGGACTTGAATGAGCACATTACAGTTGAGACTGTAGACACCAGGGTTAGTACTCCACAAAAGTTATATGAAATAACACTCCGGATGGAGGGAGACATACCTAGACAGGTGAAAGCACTCTTTTGGGAAAAACTTTCAAGGGGCTATGACATACTTCTAGCAGAAAAAGACTGGCCACCACAATTTCTCAGAGAGTGCCCACACGGCGAGGACATTATTATGCCCGCCTTCTCCAACCATATTCCAATACACTTAAAATATACATATGCCAGGAAATGGGCAGTAGCCCAGGCCCCAGCATTATATAAAAATCATGTAGGATGGGATGAGGACTCACCTCACCATAAAATACATCTGAAACATGAACCAACTGCACAAAGGCAGTATCCAGTAAAGCAAGAAGCTAAAAAACAGGTCAGGCGGATCTTAGATCAACTTGAATACCAAGGGGTGATTGAAAAATGCACCTCCTCAATGAACAATCCTTTGTTTCCTGTCTCCAAACCAGACAACACCTATCGTCTAATTTTTGGATTACAGACACTTAAACACTTGTTCTAAAACATTTGCAGTACAAAATGCACATAGCACAGCATTAATGAATAACATTGTGCGTAAAAAATATAAAACTACATTAGACATCTCAAATGGTTTCTTTTGTCAAAACATAGCACCTGAAAGCAGGTACTTAACAGCTTTCTCCATAATGGGGACCCAGCGTCAATTTTGTCGACTCCCACAAGGGTTCAAGAACAGCCCAGGGTTATTCTCAGCGAGGGTAACGGAGTTACTACAAATTTATGACAATGAGGCACTGTCCTATGTTGATGACATCTATCTGACAGACGATGACCTGGACAAACACTTGAACAGGGTGAATACCATTATACTGGGCTTCGCCTCTGAGGGCTACAAATTCAACTTCAAGAAGTCCCGAATTGCCCATCTCAATGTCCTATTTCTAGGATATGAGCTTTCAAGTGAAGGCAAGAGCTTGGCAGCAAACTTTCTAGAGAAATGTGCGCTGCTTCAACCTTCAAAAACGCTAAAAAACTTACAATCCATCCTGGGTTTCCTAAATTTTGGAAGAACATGCATTCTAAATTACGCAGAAAGGGTTAAACCTCTCTACGCATTAATCAAACCTGATTTTTCAATCAAAAATTGGACACAGGAACACACAGAAATCTTGCGTTCACTCCAAGCTAACATGTTAGCAACAAATCACTTACAAACACGCGTAAGTCAACGCAACCTGGTGATCCGAATAATTTTGGGTCAATGCGGATTCACCTACTTAACATTTAATGAGGGTGAAAAAGTACTAATTGCATACAAATCTCATTTGTATACACAAGCGGAAATGCGTTTCACTTCAACTGAAAAAATTCTGACAGCAGTTCAAACCGCTGTAGCAAAAGAAAGAGCCTTAGCCCAAGGGAAACGCATTATTGTCCTAACCCCAGTACCAGCTTTAGAAGCGGTCACAAAAGCAAGCATTCCAAATGCTAAAGCATTACATCCAAGATGGATACAATGGGTTAATTCTCTTGCTGCAACAGATGTTGAATATGTTTTCGATCCCAATTTAAAAACATAAGCATTCCAGCAATATGAACAAGAATGTCCTCTGCCCACTGAAATTCTGCCTCTCGATCAGTACGAATTCATAATTTACACTGACGGATCCGCACAACCCGCAACAGGGAGTAAGCAAGCTTACAGTGCAGCGTGTGCAATCGTTAAAGGTCGCATGCGAGATGGCATCTTCAGACCTATGGCCACAAAAACTCAATCTCTAGGAGATTGTACAGCTCAGCGAGCTGAACTACAAGCATTCAAACTTGCACTTGAAAGTACAGACCGAGAATTCCCCACACTAATAGTGTGCGATTCCTTTTACTGTGTTCAGTCGTATAATGAATATATACAAAACTGGCTTGAAAATGGTTTCAAAGATGCGAAAGGTGGCACAATAAAGCACAAAACGCTTTGGGAACAAGTAGTTCAGTTGAAAAATGAACTACCAAAGGCTCACGTGATCCACACACTGAGTAATCAACGTGATGGCGTTCACGTTGCAGGGAATTCATTGGCTGATGGAGCCGCAAAGGGGGCTGTTCAGACGGCTTCCGTAGCTGCGATCACTCGTTCAAAAACAAAAATAGACAGTGAGATAATGTTGGCTGTCAATGCTACAAGCAAAGGCAGTGGTGCAGCATTACCAAAAAAGTTTCCACTCAAGTACTCTTATGTAATTGATGCGAACAGCGTTCCTTTTGCTCGAATCCCTGGAGTCAGGGATAGGGTAATCCCAAACATGGAATGTAGAGCAGCTTTGATTTATGAAGCGCATTTGGGGGAGGGTCTGTCACATCAAGGGATCTCTAAAACTATTTTGACATTAAAAGAGATGTACTGGTGGCCTGGGATGAATACAGAAATCCACATCTTCATCAATAACTGCATAGACTATAAATTACAGCGAGAAAGCCAGCAGAAACCATGCTACGAATGTAGCTGCCCAGTACAGACAACGCCTGCCATCCGAATCGACACACGAAGCCAGCAACAAGTGGAAAGACCTTCCGTCCGTCGGACACGCCTCCTCTTGAATACGTGAAGAGTGTAACGGCAACCAACACGAAGCGTACAGCCCTGATGAAGTTCCCAGTGTGGGAATGAAACGCGTTGGCTGGAGTATTAATGTTCAACACTTTTTTATATTGATGAAAATAAAGAAATCATAAATTTTGAAAACACAATTGACTATTGGACTTTGTGTGACGCGCACGCCCTTTGAAAGTGATTAATTTTCTGATCTGGAGCACAGTGACGCCACGCAACGGTTGGCGTAGGGGCAGATTTGCGCTTCAAAACTTTATTTTTTGGAACTGGCACGAGGTGCGGTACCTGTGGTCCGCCGTTGTTCAAACTGATACAGTACGAATTCATAATTTACACTGACGGATCCGCACAACCCGCAACAGGGAGTAAGCAAGCTTACAGTGCAGCGTGTGCAATCGTTAAAGGTCGCATGCGAGATGGCATCTTCAGACCTATGGCCACAAAAACTCAATCTCTAGGAGATTGTACAGCTCAGCGAGCTGAACTACAAGCATTCAAACTTGCACTTGAAAGTACAGACCGAGAATTCCCCACACTAATAGTGTGCGATTCCTTTTACTGTGTTCAGTCGTATAATGAATATATACAAAACTGGCTTGAAAATGGTTTCAAAGATGCGAAAGGTGGCACAATAAAGCACAAAACGCTTTGGGAACAAGTAGTTCAGTTGAAAAATGAACTACCAAAGGCTCACGTGATCCACACACTGAGTAATCAACGTGATGGCGTTCACGTTGCAGGGAATTCATTGGCTGATGGAGCCGCAAAGGGGCTGTTCAGACGGCTTCCGTAGCTGCGATCACTCGTTCAAAAACAAAAATAGACAGTGAGATAATGTTGGCTGTCAATGCTACAAGCAAAGGCAGTGGTGCAGCATTACCAAAAAAGTTTCCACTCAAGTACTCTTATGTAATTGATGCGAACAGCGTTCCTTTTGCTCGAATCCCTGGAGTCAGGGATAGGGTAATCCCAAACATGGAATGTAGAGCAGCTTTGATTTATGAAGCGCATTTGGGGGAGGGTCTGTCACATCAAGGGATCTCTAAAACTATTTTGACATTAAAAGAGATGTACTGGTGGCCTGGGATGAATACAGAAATCCACATCTTCATCAATAACTGCATAGACTATAAATTACAGCGAGAAAGCCAGCAGAAACCATGCTACGAATGTAGCTGCCCAGTACAGACACCATTGTTAGATAGCATTAGACTATCTACGCGCATGCGTCCTTCTGGACGAATGCAATCCCACAAATACTGAATCAAGGTTCCTATGGATATGGCCTCAGCGCTCGGCCGATGCTCGAACTGTTATAAAAGATTTGCGAGTCTTTATCGGCACATACGCAATAGGCACGCTACATTCTGACCAGGGCCCTGCGTTTAGCTCTCGGGCTTACAAAGAAGTCATGGCCAGTCTGGGCGTTGCATTGCGGTACTCCTCTCCATTCCATCCTGAGGGAAATTCGGTTGTGGAAAGGAAAAACCGGGACATAAAGCAGTCTATAACAGCTAGGGTATTAGGTTCGGGTGATGGGTGGGTCAAACATCTTTATGGGGTCCAACCCTCATTAAATAACCTGCCAAGAAGTTCTCTAGGGGGTCACTCCATATGAGGTCCTATTTGGGACAAGAATGTGGGTACCAGACCTCGATCACGTAGGCACTGTGGTGGAAAATAAACCGTTTGATATCAAAGATCGTTTGGCTGTTTTACAGGAACTCAATGAACTAAGATCGAAACAAAGCAACGTATTCCTGCAGCCAACCACCACTGGGGAGAAACCAGCGGTCCCAGCAAGGCCTATCTGGATTCCAAAAGTTGGGGATCTAGTCAGAGAAAAGATTGCGGACAAGAAGGAATTTGGACCTTCTTACAGACAACCAGTACCTGTCCTAGCAGTTCAAGGAACAAGAACAATACTTTTGCCGCCCCTTGCTGGAAAAAAGGAGAAAAGATTTGTGTCCATCGACCTCATCAAACCACAGTATGTGGCCAATACTAAATAGTAGGCCTCGTGGACTCCGACCTAGTAGCAGACGCACTCCTCTCGCTACTATCCAAGAGGTTCAGACTGAAAGACTGATAACCATAGAGAATTCAGCTGTAACAGATGAAGGACTAGGCAACAATGCAATGGAACTCATCCCTCTTGAAAATCAAGTAACAGGTCGTCCGAATACACCTGTCTACACCAATGTAGCAAGTGATCAATTGGTTCCAGCGATTTCTACAAATCCTGATGCAATTCCAACAATTGACAGAACTGCTTCTGGCTATTTCATTAACTTTGATACGTTCTCAGAAGATCCGAGTGAACCTGAAACGACGCCAGCATCATTAAAATTCAAGCAGCAAGTACAAGACTTTCTTCACTTTCTGAAAAAGACTTATGTGGTTTCCCCATGGATTGAACTCTGGATTATTTCTGGACTATTTGTTTTCCTGCTTTGGCTAGCTTTAGTTACAACTATGAGCGTGCTTATAAATGGCAGATACATCCATGTGAATACTGAAGGAAAAGATGTGAACGTACTTTTGAAACCTCATAAATCTTCCCATCGTGAAGCAAGGGACTTGTCAACAGTGAACATCACAGCCGTTCCTATACAGGATGGTATAGTGTGGGACAAAACAGATTTTGATATTTTTGGCCCGACTGAGAAATTGAACATTCCACATTTGTTTAAAATTTCACTAAGTGATCTCATTTCGTCCAGTACCTATTCTGATGATTGGTACTTTGAGACTGTTAACGATATAATGTTTGACCTAGAAAAATCTGTTGCATTTTCTAAAAATGAATATTTAGAGGGTTCATCAGACTATGAACAGCTGTATTGCTATAACCACTATGGTCATCATTATTTGCATAAATCTGCAAACCCTAGAAATGTGTTAATGTTTAACCAATGGGAGCATTGTCCTACACCACCACAAGGTAGTTCAAAAACATTTGCTAACAAGTTTCCATATTTTTCAGGTTACAATACATCTGATCCAGAAACGTTTTACTATAAAAATGTAAACAAAACAGGACTGAAAATTATGTTAACAAATACAAAACAGATTTACTCTGCTGCATTTATTGCCCAACTGTCTAGACAGGGTTTCAACTTATGGAAAGACACAATAGACACAAAAACTGTCTGGGGTACTAAAGATTGGCAAGTGCAGGGGATAGAAGCTTTATTTAGAGCCTGTATCATCCCTGAACATATAATGTTTTTGAATGAAACTGTCCAACAAACATCTTGTCTTGGACTAGCCAAGATAAAAGAGATGAAAACACCTTCTGTACCAACACCTGCAAGTGATAACAATACACAAGCAGCGGTGACAGTTGACAAAATACTACAACTCAACAGATCTAATCCTGATTGGAGAAAATGGTTGATCTGGCCCACAGACACGAACAACTGTCAGGAAAGATTCCTGAATAAAACTCAGGGCTTTACTATTCATAGGCCAGACCCAAGATACGTCCAAAGACAGCATCCGGGGGTAGTAACAACATACAGAGTAGGAAAATTATGCCTCGATTGGCTGCAGAAATCTACACTACAGGATGTGAAACAACACTTATCCTTACTTAAAGAAGACGCAGACCTTAGGGAATTCTTGCTTGGACCAAGAAAACCGCGTCAAAAACGTTTCATATATGCCGGCATTTATGCTGCCTATAATGAAGCATGGAAAGTGTCACAGATGGAGGCCGCAGAACGAATACGTGAACTTGATCGTATTAATTTAGAAAGGACACTCACTGTGGTCGACAATGGGTTAACAACTTTGTCCTCCAGAATATATTCATTGGACGGCATTGTATCCTCTGCTATCGACATACTAGAACAAGATTTGGAAATGTTAAAGCAAGGCCAATCTCAATTACGTTCTATTGTGTTATTAAGCTGGACGCTGCAATCTTTGCGTGCGGGCTATGTGCCTTGGCGTTTCATCAACACGTCGGCTCTGTTTGCAGAATACAATCTAACTGATAAACTAATCGAACTGGCACAAAGAGGAGCAAAGTATACAGTGCTGAGCATTGAAAAACTGGAAAAGTTACCATTCACAGTGGCAGAAAAACCGGCTACAGAATGGCTCATTCATGGCAAAATCACACTACCTGTGACTACTTTTCAGTTTCAGTATTGCCTCAAACAAATGCAAGCAGACAAATATGAAAGGTTGGGTAAGGAATACATTAAGACATCTTGGAATTTACCGTATACATATAGATGTTGGAGTGGGGATCGTGAAGTGTTTTTGAGCGGTACACACTGTAAAAGTGCACTGAGCGGTTCACTTATATGTCAGATCATTTCTTTACACGGGGCTTGCAATGGTTCTGTGGCAAATTTGTTTTGCCATCAGCAGGGTACACCAGCTGCTGTGATTAATCCAACGTTTGGACAACTTTCTAATGGGAGTTACCTCATGTTGAATGATCAGAGTTGCTGCGGCATGTTGCCAGGCATCCCATATCTAGTAACGGTCAACTCAAGGGTCACTTGCTGTTTGCAAGTATTGTTTGCCCCAATAGACACAGTCAGGGAGTCGCCTTTGTAGCCTTCGCGGAACGTCTCTTTTATAAGATTTGATACTTTAAGCAGAATGAAAGCCATGCTTTTGCAACAAACCGTGCCTTTGACCTCGGCCAAAGAAACCTATGATCTACAAGTAGCAAGGACTTCGGCTGAGATACAGACTTTAATCCGTCCAAACTGCCCTATACATTTCGTGGAAATGATAGGACGTATCTTTAACATGTCAGATACAAGCGGAATTGTACATGTATTTAAGAGCATCTGTTCCGGTCTGTTAGCACCTTTCCAGGCAATACTTGGAATCATCCCGAACTTTGCACATTCTGTGTTTGGTGGCATACCATTAATTCTAGCACTTGTTGCCGGAATTCTATTTCTCTTCCTGCTATTACGCTATGGCCAGCCTATTCGCAGACATCACTCCGAGCGAAATGGAGAAAGTTCTCCTTGGACGAAAGTGCAGTGAGCGAATAGTACAGCTTTTGGGCATGACTCGTCTAAGGGACCTTAATACCACGTGGTTCCTGTCATCCAGACCAATCTGGCAAGATTGCATCTTACCTGTTCTACGATGCCTGCTATGCGGTGAAGAATGAGTGTTAGACACCTGTCTAACATTTCCATCAGCAACGCCAACGGATATCGATACTCTGCTGGACCCGATAACGGCCCATGCTCTGTGTTGTCCCCAGAGGCTACCAATCCTGATGACGGCATTCATTGAGATCTCACAGACGCTTCCAGCTGCTGCTGAGGTACAAGATGGATCTACAGGCACAAAGGTAACAACAGACGCGAACATTGCTGCGGCATCCTATGCTGAGAGCGATGTTTCACATCTCTGTGCAATTAATCTACTACACAAGGTGTTCCAGCTGACACCAACTTCAGTGGACGATATTTTGTCTACAGAAATAGATGATCTCATGTTTACACCAGACCCGTACACTGACTCTGATTCAACCCACAGTGTACCAGAGACGCAGTAAAATTTGGCCTTCATATTTCAAAAACTTGAAACTCTTCCCAAATTGAACTTTTTTCCATTTTTCAAACTGAATGGCAATTCAATCTGCTTGAAGTAGAACTAGTCTTATAGTACGGACTTCGCGGTACTTCCTCAGACACTTTGTCATCTTATTTGTCTACAAGTTCATTAATCTTCATGACATGAAATGACTGATTTTGAACAACTTATCGATCATTTTCTGTCACATGTAAATATTACTGCTTATTTCATTCAAATTGCATTTTATTTCCAAATATATGCCTGAAATGAAAAGCAATGCTTAAAATGTACAGAACCTTTTGCATTTTAATAGGGATTTAAATGCTTTTTAATACTTTTAAGAAATATTCTTAGCAATATGCGGTACTCCATTTTATGTTTAGCATATTAAATGTTTAGCATTTTATTATTATCGTACACACGAAAGTGGAGTGGGTGTTGTATTCCTCTTAGGGTGTCCGTACATGGGTTTTCCTGTATCATGTCATTATATAGGCACAATTCGCCCTGCCCTTATACAGGCATAAAATCCCAGTCCTTATTTAGGCATTAATCCTTGCACTCCAAATACAGGCATGGTCTCCGACATCCGTCCACCCTAACGTCACAACGAGTTCTTGAAGAACAGACCCTTAGGCTTCTGGAGTTTCCCTAGCACAGGACTATTGATTTCTTCAAGGACTCATCTATTATGCATGAACCGTTATACCTTAAGGGTTCATTCATGACGTCTTCCGCTGTCCGATTCACGTCAATGCTAACATTCTGAGGTACCTCTCAGGTATAAATATACCTTCCCTAGCCCCTGTAAATCAGAGGAGACCTCGACTTCAGAGGAGCCCGTTTCCCGGCCTGACGCACTGAGAAGACGCTGTCATCCCTGCACGCAGAGAGTCCAGCTTCCAGTGATCTGACTTCCCTCGCGGGGTGTTGGAGTTCGAGTCTGGCAAGAGATTCCCACCTCTCTCATTCTTAAGGTATGGAGCTGACTAGAAACCTAGAGGGACTCTTGGCATACTAGGCATACTGGGCGTAACATACTTTTAGTATACCATAGTAAGGAATACTTCACCTACTTCATACCTCTCCCTACACCTAGGTTAGGTTAGGTACATTGGGGTAGAACTAGCTTAGAAACGCATCGTATGAGTACTCACATTTTTAGTATATGTTATTTATGTCAATGAAGATCTACTAAAGATCATGCTAGCGCAGTATTATTTATTTCTACTGCTTATGCTGTACATTATTTATCTTGCATACACGAGAAACAAGACTTCAATAAATCTTTTATTGAAACGCCCGTCTATTCTTTCTGTGTAACTTTGAAGAAAACTAAGTATGCACGAGTGAGCTGAGTGAAATAGTTATCTATTGTTTCCACGACTCTGGGACACGTTCTGATTCTAAAGGGAAACAAAGTTGTCATGTTTTGCGGCTGCCAGAAACTACTCCCTTCTTGTTTATCAAGGAGTTTCTAGTGGCCTCTGAGCTAGCTGGCACAAGTAATTAAGTTTAATATACTCGATAGGGACATACCGACCTCAGTCCTATGTCAATCCTATAGGGTATATTATTCCAATGCGCAGAGCCTATTAGGGAAATAGGAGCTACACTACACAGGGGGAAGTGCGTTTTTGAGAGTTGACCAGGATCATCGCAATTGCACTAGCAGGACTTTGTAAAGCCCTTCATAGATGTGAAGGCACTTTACCTGCCTGTATATATGTAATGTGAGAACTGTAAAAAGGTTCTTATGTGATTTCCATCGTTGTGATCTTGTGTTCCACAATGCAGAGGGTACTAATCTGAAAAGTGCATATCTTGAAAAGTATACACTGTATTTCTATCATTTTGGCCTTAATGTGTTTACAATATAGTAATCTATTTCTGTGTTCATTGTGTTACAGTGTGAGTGTGCTAAACAAGAGCTTTACACATTGCCTCTGTAGATAAGCCAGCCTGCTATGTGCCAAACAACAAGAGGGTGAGCACAGGTTATCTTTAGTGTGTATCTGACTTACCCTGCCTAGAGTGGTGGATTCTGCCTGGCTTGGGTGCATACCTTAGCCAACCAGAAACCCCATTTCTAACAGACATGAAGAGTTGTTGACTGCTATTTCTGTAGGTGTAAGCTGTGTGACCCTGGGTAAGTGTGAATGTGCACCCAAAGTCAAGCTAAAAATTATAAATGGCCTGCTGCCACCCAGAGCTTCTGAAATGGGATAAAAAATAGAATGAGACAATACTGTATTGGTATGTCTATGAACTTTGGACCAAAACATTCATTAGCCTGAAGTATTCTTGCACTTTTTGGCACAAGAGCCATGCTGCTAGGACCATGTAATCCACAAGCAGCTCACACTGCTTGTTCTAACCCGCCAAAAAGCTGCAATTTTCTGTTCTAGACCCCCACGTTGTGGAATCTTTAACAGCTGGCTTACACCAACTGCCCTGTCTTGTTATGCTCAGAAAGGCCATAAAAGGCTGTTTATTTCATTAGGAACTCTGCCTGACTCAGGTTATTTGTGCCTTAGTGTGTTATAAAATAACACAGCAGCCATATTAGACTTTCAAGTGATGTAAGACCCAAATAGGTGGATGGGTTGACATAGTATTGATAAGATGAGGAAGTCACAAAAACATTCACTCCATTTTAGCAACTTTAAACTTTGAACCGCCTGTTAGAATCTGACCTGTAACCAAATACATACAGAGGGGTACTTGTCCTGTGCAGTGTTGAAATGTATATAAAGATGCATGTCATCCATATAAGAAAGCATACTCAATCTTTGGTCTCCAAATGGGCCTATCAGAGATCACAAGTAGCTGTTAAGAACATCCTGCGCAGGACAATGGAGGATAAGTGCTTGCAGGTCTTCCACTGATGGAAGGTAAGAGGATAACAAGGCTGTACATATTGGCTTGTGTGAGAGTAAGCATATTAGTATGAAAATACTGTACAACTGAATATCGAGGCTATGAATATCGTGGTACAAGAATATCGTGGACAAAATATCAAAGATCAAAATATTGAAAGGTAACGGCCTATAGAGGAAGTATAGATTTGCTATTCTTAACTCCACATCTACAAACCTTGAAGATATGTATACATATTGTCTCTCTTGCTCTGAAGGAATGTTTATTGAGGAACAATAAGCACTGATCCCCAAAATGAGTGCTGGTGGGCCCCACCTGCCACCACCAGCTCAAATAAAGCACTGCACATGTGTCATCTTTTTAGCGAATAGAGGTGTGTGTTTGAGAGGGACTCATTCGACGAATGGTGTCCATTCTTCACACATTGTGCACTTTTTATACATAGCTGTGACTATCCATAGCATGATTTTGGTCTGTTCTGGAAACATTGAGAGCATTTTTGAAAATATTGTGACTCTCCTTGGTGTCATAGTGGCCTACCCTTGACATATTGCGTCTATGCTTGACATACTGGATGCCATTGGTGGGATAATGGTCACTCTGGCATAAGGTTTTTAATTCTTGACATATTGCTGTAGCGTCCTCTATAGCCAGGGTACATGCAAATAATCATGCCACACATGGAGCTTGGTAGTACACATCTTTATTCCTCAGCTTGGAACACTGACCATTCTACATCAATAATTCTATCACCCACACCCAGGCACTTACGTCACTGTTCTACAGAGTCCATCAGGGACAAAAAGGGTCCGTCATCCATAACTCTCCAGACACTACATCTCCCCTTTGTTAAAAAAACAGTACAAATAATACACATCTACATTACAACTCTTCAATAACTCGTTTCAGTTCTTGAATTAATCATCCTAATCTAGTCATGTGAGGTTGCGGGCTCTCAGGTGGATGAGTCTCACTACTGACATCTGGAGCTGGCGAATGTCAAGGCAGGTGCTTGAAATGCAAAGAATCTCACGTATGGACTTTCCAGGATGGTGAGCAGTACCTATGTGTCCTTTACTACTCACCACCCTCAGAGGGTCAGCATCAAAAGGAGCATCAGACTTGCATTTCCGTTTCTGCCTTACAATGATTTGTTCTCCTCTTTTGAACACAGTGCACTGAGCACAGCGGTGTCTGTTCGCATAGTTCTTCATTTTGCTTTTGAAGGGGAGAGAACAGTAGTGCAAAGTCTATTATTGTCAATAGATCTCTTAGTGGTTCATTGTGGCAACTTGGTGCCTATGGCTCTCCCAAACACTAAGGTGGCAGGTTTTTCACCCATGGTAGAATGGAGTGTTGACCTGTATGCATGAAGCATAGACTGAAGAACTGATTTGAGTTAAAGCTTTTCCAGCACAGCGCGCTGAACAGTCTCCTTGAGGGTGCTCATAAATCTTGCGCTTATTCTGTCTTTGTCAGTACTTCTCAGGCCAAGAGGTGGAGGCTGACTATGATATTTCACCCATAGCATAAACATGATAGGTGTTTTATTAGCGCGCTGGTTCACAGATTATTTTCTAATGTTGTTTTTGCAAAAATAATTTTCATGTTAATGGAATCAAGCAACAATCATGAAACCACTGAACTAGGAAGCATTCCCTCTCACATTCACACAATCATTCACTTTCTTTGCATTCACCAAACCACTCAATGCCCATTTTCAGACTTCCCTATCCATAAAACTGCATACGACCACACATGTAAACTTGCCCATTAATTACTAAAGACTTGCACTACTAAAATGTCAGGCCTATTGGCTTTGGCAATGCTTTTTTCAAATTGTTCTGTTGGCAAAAGAAGCCCTTGCTGCAGATTGCATGAATATTTACCTCCCCCGCCCACTTGAAAAGATCTCTAGCTATGACTGCAAAACTCAATCACAGCACTATAACTTTGCTGATACCAACACCTTTGATTTTACTAAATTTCTATGTATAATATACTTACTTAAAAGACCTTCTGATTTTACCAAAAATCTATATATAATATACTTACTTAAAGGGACTTTCAGCACAACACTGATCTTTTCCCTAGCAATCTAAATCATACCTATTACCTTCCATCTCGTACCACTCTCTAATATGACTGAGACACCCGTTGGCCCCAGCTCCCTACCATCGCACCTGTTATGTTATGTTGCAGAGATTCTAAAGCAAATGAATACCCGTAAGTGTCTTGTCGCTAGATTGGGCATTGCAGGAAAAAGGCTAGGCATTGAAATGCCAGGTTTTTAACAGTTTCCTAAAAGTCCACAGAGTGGGAGCCGCTTTGATATGTAAAGGCAGAGTGTTCCAGAGTGCCGGGGTTTCGGAAGAGAAACAACTGCCCCCCTATGTAATTCTCTTGAATTTGGGGCGAGAGATCATCAATGTATTTTTTGATCGTAAATCTCGATTGGGTATGTACCAGGAGAAGTAATGTCTGAGGTAGCTGGGCCCTGAGTCGTTGAAGGCCTTGTAGACAAGGCATAGTGCCTTAAATTTGATGCGGTTATCTACTGAGAGCCAATGGAGCTTCTTGATGGATGCTGAGACAGGATGAAACTTGGGCAGATTAAGGATAAGTCGTGCTGCCGCGTTTTGAATGCTCTGTAATTTCCTTTTGTACTGCTTCTGGACCTTGACATACAGTCCGTTACAGTAGTCCAATTTCAGAAGAATTAGTAAAGAAATTACTGTTTTTCAGGAGGTTAAGGGGATGAAAGGGAGAATCTTCTTAATAATTCTCAACAAATTGAAACTGGAAGAGACAACAGAACAGATATGCTTGTTAAAGTTCAGTTTGTCATCGATAGTTCCGCCCAGATTTTTTGCTTTTTGGACCGGGATGGGGAGAGTTCCTAACTCCTTGGACCAGCAAGCTGGGTTCCAAAAATGTGGTTTGTTGGCAAAAAGAATGATCTCGGTTTTTTCTGAGTTAAGTTTAAGGCAATGTTGGGGGCGTGGCCGAGCCAGCGACCAAGATGGCCGCTTGACTCCGTAGCTCCGGAGCCGTCGCCGGACTTTTCTTCCACCACCTCTCATACTGTGGCTAAACCTCGATTTCCAGAGTCGGAGCTGGCGATGTGGGTGCCTGACTGCTGAACGGGCCGCTTGCGGTCCCAAAAGGCGCCGCTGTGCCGAGATCGGATCGATTGCGCTCCCGGGCCCGACGCAGCACTCGGAGGCCCCGAGACGACAGGGGTCTCGGGTGAGCCTGAGGGCAGGGCCCAGAGAATGCGAGGCAGACTGCGGGCTGACTCTGTCTACGGAGCCTCAACACAGTGAACAGACTGATCCGGACGTGGTGGGGGGCACGCTGAAACCTCCCGCTGTGGACACTGCCGACCGGGGAATGCTCTCCTGCTGCGATCGGTCTGTGAGGTAGGAGGTGCTATGCAACCCGGGCAGTCATTCCTCCCCCCAAATCAATGGCGGTGCTTTTGCCTGCAGCGCTAGGCCCCATCTCCCTCCCTTGTTCCCACTTAAGTCATCTTTACTACGCTGGCAGATTGCGGAGTGGTAGAGATACTGATTTCATCTGTGGCCTGAAACAGCATGCAACTGCAGATTATTTAGGCCCTGAGCCTCTCCTCTTACATTGGCTTGTTGGGGCCTTGGGACCACCATGTGCTGCACTGAATAAATAGGCGCTCTGGCGGCGTGTGCCCCCGTATTAAATAATCTAACAACAATGGGAGTTTCGTGGCCTTCTTGCGCTGAGACCTGTGCGCTGGGGGTGAGTTGACGTGGTGCAACGGAACGCCTTACTCATTGTGGTCCGTCTTGAGTGCTATAGTACCTGCTCTCGAATGAGCAAAATGGGTCGCACTGACCTCAAACAACGCCAATTAAACTTTAAAGCTGGAAAGACCCCTAGGCGCAAGGAGACCGAGGGCACCACTGAAACGAAGCCTTACCAGCTGGAAGGCCCGCCGCAATCATGGCTGATTTGCGAGCTGGCTTTCAAGCCATTGACGCCCGCTTGGACACCCTTACCACCCAACTGGATGACATCCATGGGCGCCTGGAGGCACAAGATACCCGAATTGGTAGCGCAGAGCAACGAATCTCCGATTTGGAGGACGCGCAGCCCACTGTTCAGAAGCAGCTGGAGAGGGCGGAGAACCTGCTTAAACAACTCGCTACCAAAACGGAGGACTTGGAAGCGCATTCGCGCTGAAATAATATCCGCATCGTGGGTATAGCTGAGTCCACCAATACGGGCCCCATGGCTAAATTTGTGGAGACTGTCCTCTTGGATATCTTTGGAAGGGACGCCTTTTCTGGCACCTTTGCTGTGGAGCGAGCACATCGGACGTTAGGGGCCTGCCCGGCACCAGGCACGACTCCAAGACTGATCATTGCCAGAATCCTTAATTATCAAGACAGGGACGCTGTGCTCCGGCTGTTGCGGGAGCGTGGCTTGCTCAGTTTCCAAGGATCTGACATCGCAATTTTCCCAGACTTTACACCAGTTGTGCAAGAAGCGCGCCGTAAATACTTGGACATTAAGCGCACCCTCCAAAAAGCAAATATCAAATACTCAATGTTATATCTGGCTCAACTCCGCATCCAGATCGGTGGTAAAGCACATATCTTCGACACCCTTGAAGACGCTGCGAAGTTCTGGAAACAGCACCAAAATGCGAACAAGTTGCATAAGCATGGTGGAAACCAAGACCAAGACTCTTAGCGTCTGATGGCCGCCCGAGACCCGGGGTGCGACTGGAGCACCCTTATTGCCTGACATGGAACGGAAGAGACCTACGAACGATATCTGAGACAACAGAGGAACAATGTACACGGTCTGTAAGTCCTGAATATATTTTGCAGAAATGCCCTGCTCTGAACACTCTGAGCTGCGCTTGAATAAGGTTCCCGTTATAAATCACCTTATTCTACCTAATCCTTGTATATGGGAACTTGAATATTTTAGTATATTTCTAACATGTCCATTATGTTATTTTTTCCTTTTATGTATGAGTGAGGATGTCTGAGTATGATACTGTATGTATGTCGTGCTTGACGAATGAGTAAGTGGGACCTGCTTTAAGTCTTTTTCTGGAACTGTTAATATATGATTTTTTTGTGTGATAAATTAATTTTTTGCTCAACACCATTATAAAAAAATGTTTTCAGAAAATCAAAAAATAAAGTAATGTTTATATCAATTTCTTTGTCGTAAGAGCACGGTCACTTAAGCACTTTCTGAGTGGTTAAAATTATCAATTGATGCATAACATAGCCCAATCAAATAGGTAGAGTGTTTATGTTTTGAATTTTGCACTCTGAGCTGCGTAACAGTCATATATTGAGTGGAAACGACCCAGTTCTTTATGCCTTCCCTGCATAGACGGCTCCTTTGGAGTGTTGCCTAAACCCCTCATAATGTTCTCCTGCTCTCTTCTTTTCTCCCCCTCCCTCTTTCCTCTATCTTCTCTCTGTCGAATTTCGATTGGGATTCACCGGGTGCTTTCTTTTGTGTATCCGATGTGGGTGGGGGGACAGGGTGGGATTGTTTTTCATAGTTAATTGTTTTCTTTACTGTTGGTACAGAGCAACGTTTCTTTACATTGCTGATGGTGTGACTTTTACGTATTTGCATGATGCAGTGAAATGTTTTGCGCTATATATATGACTTCCCCTGGTGAGCGCAGCTTTGGTCTGCGCCTTAAATGTCTATCCTGGAATGTGAGAGGGCTTTCTAATCCCAGGAAGGGACTTCAGGTCTTAGCTTATCTGTCCAGGCACGCTATCCAACTAGCCTTTCTCCAAGAGACACACTATGCACCGGTCCCGGTGCACGGATTTGCATCGTCATGGGGCAGCCACCATTTCTTTTCCAGCTATAGCTCGTATTCGCATGGAGTATGTATATTGGTCCATCGATCCCTCCCTTTTCAGGTCTCGGAGGTGGTGACAGACGACAAGGGCAGATATATTTTAGTGCTGGGTTCGCTGGGAGGGGGGTCACTTCTTTTAATTAATGTTATGCACCAAACGTAGACACCACTGACTTTTTTCCCAGGCTTGCTGCACAGATTGAACGCCTTGACGCAGACAATATACTCATGGGTGGGAACTTCAACCTTACATTGGACCCCATAACAGACACTACTGGTCCAGGGCGTATCACGAAACCGCATGCAGCACAGGACCTTACCACACTATTGAAGTCCGCATTGCTGGCAGATCCTTGGTGCACAAAACACCCAACGGCCCAGAACTATTCATTCTTTCGGCCTCTCACAGCTCCTGGTCCCGGATCGACCACTGGTACCTTACGCCGCGGCTTCTATTAGAGGTCCAGACGATTGATTATCTGCCCCGTACACTGTCCGATCATGCTCCCGTTCTTCTCACAATTGAATTCCCCATGATCCCAAAGCAACAACCTCCATGGAGGTTCCCTGCCTCGGCTCCGCTCGACTCGGTTTTTCACGCTGAGGTGGGCGACGCCATTAGGTAATACTTCCTGATAAATGAAGGAAAAGTGACTTCACAATCCATATTGTGGGACGCCTTTAAGGCGTATATACGGGGGTCTGTATCTCTAAACACGCTGGTGTGTTGCGCTCTATACGGAGAGATTTGGAGGTTGTAAAGGGGAAACTAAAAGATATGGACATAGATGCACAGTCTACCGCTTCGCCCCAGTCGTTACACAGCCGAGCAACACTACTGACCGAATTCACTGAATTAGCCACACGAGAAGTTAAATATCTCGGTAAATATGCGATGGCCCGAGCATACGGGGAGGGTGAGAGGCCCGGCAGGACACTCGCCCGTCTGCTTCGGCCTCAACATCAGTCGGCGTTCATCACACATCTTGACACGGACACTGATATCACATTGATGAAAGAGACGGACATTACTGCTGCTTTTCTTTCTTACTATACTCACTTATATACAACACGCAATCCCCCAGTAGGACAAGCCCTAGCGGATTATCTACAGGAGGTAGCTATGGTCTGGATAGAAGAGGGGCAGTGCGAATTTTTAGCCTCCCTGATAGATGAAGAAGAAATTAAACCAGCAATAAGGTAACTGGCCAGTAGCCGTGCTCCTGGCTCTGGGGGTCTGTCGGGGGAGTTCTATGAAGCCTATCAACATGAACTAGCTCCATGACTGATAGAAGTATATGACGAGGCCCTGCAGAAAGGAACTCTCTCCCCTACCATGCACGAAGCCATAGTCATGCTTCTGCTCAAGCCTGGGAAATCGCCACGCCACTGTACATCTTATAGACCGCTGTCCTTACTTAATCACGACTATAAAGTTCTTGCCAAGATACTGGCTACCCGTCTATCATTACTAGTCGATACTATACTGTGTCCCTTTCAAGCGGGTTTTGTTCCCGGTAGATCTACTGCACTTAACCTGCGTGCTATATTTTCAGTGATGAACCAAATAGAACCTACATTGCCCGCTGTAGACGTTCTACTTGACGCTGAGAAGGCCTTCGACTCGCTAGAGTGGCCTTTACTGTACGCGGTGATGCAGAAACTTGGTATTCCAATCGGATTTCTGGATTTGGTACGACTTTTATACTCCGGCCCAGTTGCCCGCCTGAAGTTGCAAGGTGAAATAACAGCTCAATTCCCTTTGACACGTGGCACCAGACAAGGGTGCCACCTCTCGCCCCTATTATTTATTTTATGCCGACGATTTCATGCTGTTTGTGCGGAAACCAGCAACGAACCTGTCCCCACTATTGCAAGAGGTGGTCCGGTTTGGAGTATACTCGAGGCTCGCCATCAACTGGACCAAATCAGAAATCTTCCCCTTGACACCGGCCACTACCCAGGAAGATTTAGAATTCCCCCTGAAGTGGTGTATTGACCCCTCAAAATATCCTGGCATTTTTTGCACTGCAGTGCATCTGAGGTGATCCGCCTTAACTATGGTCCGGCAATAGACCGACTCACAACACAGGTTGAGCAGTGGATCAGACTTCCCTTTTCCATGGCGGGTAGAATCACCATACTGAAAATGGTGGTTCTCCCGCGTTTTTTATATCCCTTTTTGAACATAACCATTGCTCTCACCATGAAATTTTTCGATACACTCCGGACCTTGCTCATTCGCCTTGTCTGGGCTGGTAAATAGCCACGTATAGGCTGGAATACCCTAATTATGCCTTATGAATGGGGGGGATTTGGAGTCCCTGATTTTTATTTATATTATCTCATCGCTCAGGTCCATTTTATATATTACTGGTATCACCCTGATGCCCGACTCCATTATCTTAAACCGGAATGATCCCACATACATCCTAATCTGCAATCAGCTATATTGCCACAGGCCCTGCCCCGATGCCCCTCGGAGATTCAGACGCTGCCCACTACGTGTTGGGCATGGACAATACTATGACAGTATTTACAAACTGAATTTTTATATTCGGCGCATATACCATTAGCAGATAATCTGTGGCTACCCCCCACCAGTGAAACCCTTACCAAGCGTACATTAACTAGGCATGGACTCCGGAAGGTTGGGGATTTGTTCAAAGACTCACGATTGTGCACCACGGAAGAACTCCTTTCCCACGGGGATGCTCCTTACATGACAGATTCCTCCTTCATAGGGTCAGAGGGTCCCTTATTGGGGCACTTCCGGACGCTGCGAAGGAACTGGCGGATTTTCCCCCCTCCCGCTAGTTATAGCTTCGCCGGACGGAGCCCATTTGGTTTCACGTCTATATCACCTCTCATTATCTCTCGTCCTGCGGTCAGGGCTAAGGCGCGTGCAGCCTGGGAACGGGATCTGGGTACACCAATAACTGACAAAATGTGGCAAGACTGCTGCGCACAAACGCGTTATATTTCGAATAATTATCGCCACAAACTACTGCACTTTAAATATACACATCGAGCTTATATAACCCCCGAATTGTTGGCCAAGATAGATCACAGCACCTCACAAGCGTGCGCTAGATGCGCTGCTTCTAATGCCGATTTCTCGCACCTTGCATGGAATTGCGGGCCGATTCTGGCATATTGGGGGGAGGTCTTCCGACACCTATCTCTCATGGTGGAACAGACCATACACCCTACACCATTGACAGCATTGCTGGGGTATGTTCAACCTTTGAAGAAAAGTATAAGGCGATTTACGGCAATTGCTCTGCAAATCACGAAGCGACAGATCTCTCTACATTGGGGCAGAGCACAAACACCAACTGTCAGGGCCTGGCTCCGTGACCTGATTCACTGTGACACTATGAGTGATATACATGCCACACTGTTACCACCAACTTCACTCCTGCGTGACATTTGGCAACCACTGAAGAGCTACTTACTGGCATATCCCCTGGACGGGGACTGAAACCCTCACGTAGATATATTTGAACGGTGTATTGCACTGGGAGGTTGAAATAAGATGCGGTTTGCTGTTTAATATCAGGGATTGTAAAAATATGTACATGCCTCGAATCACTCTAAGAACTGTAAAAGCAATTGTATTGGATGACTTCCACTATGGGCAGGATTGTCACTACTTTAGAAGGAAGCTCTCTGTACCTTGTTTAATGTTAGGTTATGCTCTTTGTAATTATTGGCCTATTTCAATTGATTTGAGATGCTGTAGCTTACCATGCACTATCAGTACGATTGTACATTGCAAATCTCAATAAAGAAAATTAAAAAAAAAAAAAAGTTTAAGGCAAAGTTTACCCATCCAGTTGCTGACTGCTCTCATACAGTTGTGAAATTGGGAGGTGGTAGCATCCACATTATTTGAGGCTGACATGACAATCTGCATGTCGTCCGCATATGAAGTGGGGGAGAACCCAAACGATCTGATCAGGGAGGAGAGTTCGACCACATAGATATATATTAAAAAGTAGGGGACTCAGGGAAGATCCTTGAGGGACTTTGCATGGAAGGGAGAAGGACTTGGATGTAAAATTCTCCATTATAACCGACTGCTTCCTGTTAGTTAAGAAAGACTGAAGTAGGTTGAGCGCTTTGTCATTGATGCCCAGTTTATTTAGCCGATCAACAAGAGTAACATGATAGACTGTGTCGAACGCTGCTGACAGGTCGAGGAGGACAAGAGCTGCAGAACCTCCTTTATCAAGAATGATTTTAAGTTCATCAGTAGTTTTTATTAAGGCCGTTTCTGTGCTGTGTTCGACCCAAAAACCAAATTGGGTGGGGTCCAATAACTGATTGTCCCGAATGAACTGAGTCAGTTGTAAGTTGATAAGGCTTTCCACTATCTGTGCTGGAAAAGGCAGCCTGGAGATAGGGCGAAAGTTAGCTGGGTTATCGGGGTCTAGATTAGGTTTCTTGAGGAGTGGCAGGATGGACGCCCTTTTCCATAATTTGGGAAAGATCCCGGAACTGAACATCCCATTGAAGATGTTGGTGTTGGAATCATTTTTAGTATTGAGGGGGGACAGGGATCATGCGGTGACCCTTATGTAGTGGACTTGAGTAGTTTAAGGACTTCTGCATCAGTGACATAAGAAAATTGGCTTAGTTTAGGTTGAGGATTTTTGAGAGGAGAGTTTGAGTCAAGAGTGGAGACGTGCTATACTGGAGATATTGCTGAGAGCCAAGATTTTAGAGCAGGTAAACTGATTGTAAATTTGTTCAACTTTGTCAAAGAAATAGTAAGCTATTTTCTCACAAAAGGATAGACTATTGTTGTTGCTTCTATTTTCAGGAGGTTTGGTGAGTTTGTTTATAACTTCGAAGAGTTCTCTGGTGGAATTCTTGGATGTCTCTATTTGTTGTGTAACATACACCGATTTTTCCCTAATGATGATTGTCTTATAATTAGCCAGAGCCTTTTTGTAAATTACTTTATCAGAGGATTTATAATTCGCTCTCCATTTTCTTTCCAGTCTTCTACACTTTTGTTTTTCGAGACGGAGAGTTTCAGTGAACCAGGGTGCAGATTGTTTATGAGGGCCCCTACAGCTTTTGGGCACAGCTTTGGAAATGGCCATGTCCGGCACCAATGCTTTCAAGATCAAATACCCCTCGAATCTTCCCAAATATGCAAAGAGAAACCTGAAACAAAGGGCCCTGAGAGACCACCCAGAAACCCTCTTCGTAGACCTATACCATTGCCAAAGCAAAGGCACCCTCAAAACTGACCTCCTCCTCTTCACACACAACACTGACCTATGGATCAGGTCCCTGCGCAATTTTCTCCTATGCTCCTCTCTCCCTAACATACCCTTTGGTCACAAACTCAAATGCTTTCCTCCCTTTGGCCTCTCGGGCAACCTTGCTATCTCCATCTACAACAATGGGAAAATCATGTTCTAAGCCAACAACACAATTCTGGCCACAGTCAACCTTATTTATCCTACCCTCAAGCCCTCCAATGATCCTCCACGCTCCCCCTCTCCGTTCATCTCTAAAACCCCACACCTACTCCCCATCCTTTATGGTCCACCCAGACAACCCCTCTCTCCCTGGACGCCTCTGCAGTCCGATATGCCTCCTTCAGCCCATTGCTCACAGCCAACAACAGACCGTGAACATCCCCCACAGACCATTTCTGCACCGCCCATCTCCAGCCTCCCACACACTAGTAACTCGCCCTCTGGTTGGCCTCCCCACCCTCCTCTCCGCTCCACAGTCAACCCATTTGCCACCCAAGCCCCTCCCCTCCTTCTTCGCTACTGCCCTAACTTCTCCCAACACAAGATACCAACAACCCATATCGCCCCCAATCACAACTGATAAACATAGCTGCCCTCTGCGCAACAAGCTCCTTTCCTCATTCTCGCACCTCTCTCGAAGAATCAACATCTTCTCATCCGCTTTTTCCCATCTAAGCATCTCTCTATCCTCCCATTGCTGCTCCTTCCTTCATCCCCCACTGGCCCTCCACCCCACACCCTCCTACATACCGAGAGACAGCCATATAACCAGAACCCAAACGGACACAGTCTCCCATAGACATCTCAGAACTATCCATCGCCTACAAAGTTATGAAGCTTCAAATCCACCCCCCCACCCTCTATTCCCACAGTAGGCTACCAGATCTCCACCACAAAATGATCTCAGACCGCAGTCAAACTAACACACACCATTCCGGTGTACGTTCACCCCATCTTAACTTGATACAAATCCCAACGTTCTCCCTGAACAGCCTAGCCGGAAAGTCAACATCTTCTCCCTGAACTGCATGCTACACGATTGCCAGTCTGCAGTCAAACACTGTCTAGAGATATTGGCCTCTATCCTGGGCCATAATCTTAATATCCTGATACTCACTGAAACATGGCCCAGCGACTCATCTAACCACGCTCTAGACCTTCTACTTCCTCTCAATGACTCCATCTTACGTAGAAACCAGGAAGATAGACTAGGTGGAGGTCTCTCAGTATTTCACAGAAACTCACTGAGATGCAGGATCCTCCAAACGACTCAGTTTCAGTGTTTCGAATGCCTGTCGATGGAAATGCCCACATCCACTACCTCCAGCATCAGACTGA
Source organism: Calotriton arnoldi (assembly GCA_963921515.1). Taxonomy (NCBI): domain Eukaryota; kingdom Metazoa; phylum Chordata; class Amphibia; order Caudata; family Salamandridae; genus Calotriton; species Calotriton arnoldi. Next base: position 515,786 of record CAWUFW010007403.1, read on the forward strand.
ATGTGATTTATCATTCACTAAGTCATAACAATTCCTTCATCGAGGAATGTATGGATCTCTTCACCTCTCATCTGATCGGCTCAGACAACATGATCTTCCTTGGAGACTTCAACATCCACTGGGGAATCGAGGGTAACAGCCTGGTGGAGACCTTTACAGCCTTTCTCAAAGACAAAGATCTCCAACAACACTGCCTTAAATCCACACACCACAAAGGCGTCATCCTTAACCTGATAATCTCTAATTCCCCCAATCTACAGCCATACAACCCCACTCCAGTCGACTGGTCTGACCACATGGAGATCCCATCCTCCCTTTCCCGGTCTCTTATACCAAAACATCAGGGCAACCCAAGAAAGAGAAAAAATGGTTCAGGGACACATCCAACTTTGGCACGGAAGCCATGGCCTTCATGGCCCTTCCTACCCTAATCTCTATTACACACCACCTTGACATTAATGAGGCCAACGACAAAATCAACTCCTGCATGGAATCCCTTATCAACAAATTTGCACCCCTGAAGTGCAAATTAGCTAGACCAAAACCCTCCTATCCTTGGTTCTCAAAAGAACTTTACGAAGAAAGAAGGGTTATCAGAAAGTGTGAGAAAGAATGGAGATTAGCACACTCTCACCTGAGTATGAATAAACTTCGCATACTACGAAAACAATACAAAGACCGAATCCTAAAAGCCAAATCCTCTCACTTCAGAGCACTGTAAGAAAGTGCCCTCATTTTGCATGGTTGCCCCCACTTTTTGCCAAACTGTTGATGTACTTTGACTGACTGTGCCCTGTTTTCCTGCCAACCAAGTACCCAGGGCCTATGTTCTTCCCCTAAAACTGCATTAAGACAAAACCCAATTGGCACTCCTTGGCCACATGTCAGTCCCTTGTAAATGGTACCATAGGTACCAAGGGCACTGTGGCCAGGGAAGGCCTCTAAGTGCTGCAGCACTTATTGTGCCACCCTTAGAGGCCTTGTTCCTTTACACACACACTGCCATTTCAGGCTGCGTGTTTTGGTGCAGAACAAAATGAAGAGTCGACATGGCACACAACCCTGTGTGCCATGCCTACAACCCACTGCCCTGGCATAGGTCAGCCACCCCTCTAGCTGGGTGCACTACACCAGTGGTGAGGGTACAAGGCATGAGCCCTGTACCCCTACAGTGTCTAAGCCAATTCTTAGACATTGTAAGTGCAGTAATGCCATTAAGAGTATATGGTGCTGGGAGTTTGTCATTACGAACTCCACAGCACCATAACAGCTTTACTGAAAACTGAGAAGTTTGGTATCAAACTTCTCAGCACATTAAACCCACACTGATGCCAGTGGGGGCTTTTAATGAAAAATGCACTCAGAGGGCATTCCTGGCTGAGTGGCTGCTCGCCAGCTGCCACCACCTGACAATTTTCCTGGACCCCTGGGTCGAGAGCCTGCTGCTCTTGGGGGTCTGAAACAATGCACATCCGGGGACGAGGTGCCAAGCCTCCTCCCCCAGGATGGGCAGTGTCCACGAAGGGGAAGCTTCAAAGGCTTGCCGCCTTTGTGAGCTACCCCAGGCCTTTGTTGCTTCCAGCAACTGGCCCCCACCGATTCTGACTCCCACTTTGAGCGGGAGAATCAGCGGGAAAACCAAGTGAGGAAGGGAGGTGTGCCCACCTTTGCCAACCCCACCCCTCAGGTGGGGGAGGCGAGGTGAAGCACAACTCTCAGTCCCCACCATCTTGCAGATGGGGGCACCCAGCCAACCAGAGAGAGGCATAAGCTCCCCTCCAACTGGAGGGTGGCATAATAGGGGGTGTACCCACCCCAAGGAAGGGACCCATTGGTCCCGAGCTTTACTTACCTGTAACACCCCAAACCTTGCCTCCTCAGACAAGAACCGACCAGAAGAAAAGAAGAAGAAGGACCGAAGAAGCCGTGCTGAACTAAGAAGAGGAGGGCGCCCACTGACTTGGCCCCAGCCCTACCGGCCTGTCCACACCTCAAACCTGCTCCAGCAAAATCCCGGTGTGTCCTGCAGCCAGCAGCCCTCACGAACCTGAAGGACCTGCCCTGCCTTACAAAACCAAGACTTTGTCTCCCGTGAGCATTGGATTTGCTCACCCACAGACTCTGGCTCTGGCCAAATACGCAAGTCTGCACCACTCTGCACCTGACGCCCACGTCCCGAGTTCAAGTGACCCAACACCACGAGGAGGTCTCCCCGGTGATCCTGACCTGAGATCTGGTGATCTCTGACCTGCCTCGAATCTCCAATCGATGCCTGCAGCCCCTTTCTAGAGGATCCCCCCAACCGCGACCCTACACCTAAAGACACCCCTGCACCTGACGACCCATGTCCTTGGGTGGCCCAACCGACAGTGTTCCAGCATCCCCAGGCATCCCAACTTACCTCTCCAACTGGTGGTCACCTCCAGAAGATCTTCGTCCCCGAGCCTGCAGTCTTTGCTGCAACTGGAGAATCCCCATTGAAAACAACAGGGCACCTGACGCCAAAACAGCACCCTACACCCAGTCGCCCCTGCGCCGCTGCGGGTGTACTTTGGGTGCTAACGCGGATCACCCTTTGCCCTGCCCTGAGCCTAACACCAGGAGCTTTGCTTCCACAAACTTGTGGCCTGCTCGTGAGCAGCCACCAACCGGAGGTTCCCTATCCCCCATTGGATAACATAGGGCCTCAGCACTCTGCACTCGGCCGCCCTAGTGCAGCTGAGGGTGTTCTGAGAGTGCATCCTTGACCCTGGGGGAACCCTGGTTCTAACCCCAGAATACCAACTCCCACAAATAAGAACTTACCTGCAAACCGTTAACTTCATTTCCTTCCATAGGATTGTATTGACAGTTTTTCCCTAAAAATTCTTAAAAAGTGTGGAGTTGGTTTTTATGAAACATTGAAAAACTGCAAATGTACACAAAGTGAATTACTTACCTTTTGTCTAAGAAATATCTAGGCATATCACACTGATTAGAAAAAGTAACTGTAAAAGTACTCTTAAAAGTGACGTGCACTGTAATCTACAAAGTAACTAAAAGTAATTTCGAACTGTTGACTTACCTGTAATTCAACCAACTGCATTTGAACCTGCATTCAACTGTAAATCCCTGCATAAGATTTTGCAAAGTATTATTTCACTTACCTGCCCCAGGCTTGGCTTGGTTCTAGAAATAAAATAACTAAATAATATTTTTGATACAAACAAATTGGTCTGAGTTCAGTCTTTGAGTGTGTCACATCATTTCTTGCCTGAGTGTGTACAACAAATACTTAACACTACCCTCTGATAAAGCCTTACTGCTTGCCCACACTACCACAAATAGAGAGTAAAGTGCTATCTACTTTTACCTCTGCCTACCTTTGGGGTTCCACTGGACTCTGTGCACACTATACCTCATTTTGGTATAGTATATACAGTGCCAGCTTCCTACAAACACTCATGAATTCTGCAAAGAACAGACCAAAGCGCCTGTTGAGATTCACGCACAAACTACAAACTCCTCCACCACTTCAGCTCTCGAGCCATCAGTGTCCTGCTGTAACAACTTTGGGGATTTCTTTGATAGAAAAGTTAGAGACATCCATATCTCGCTGCCCACCAGTGAACCTCCAGAAACTGTGAGTCTACCATGCAAGGGACTTCATTCGTGGTCGTCTTTCTCTCCTATTTCTAAACGAGACCTAAAGCGAACAATCTCCAAAGTGAAACCCTTGAACCACCTCAGGATGCCATTCCAGGGTCTATCAGCAATCTCTTGCCACACACCTACTACCCCTATGGTCCAACATGGTCCACTCCTCTCTTCAACAGGGCCTATTTCCAGAAAGACTAAAAGTGGGTCAAGTCTCTCCTCTCTTGAACAAAACTATCACCTGAACCAGCAACTACCGCCCAGTCTCCACAATACCATTTTTTGGCAAAGTCATTGAAAGTTGCATTGCTTCCCAGCTCACTTCACACATTCGTACAAACAACCTCCTAAACTCTCTCCAATCAGGTTTCTGCCCGGGCCACAGTACAGAAACTGTGGTCCTACAAATAGTCAACGACTCCCTTAGAATCCTCAACTCCGGGTACTCCTGCTTCCTGGTCCTCTTAGACTTGTCCGCTGCATTCGACACTGTCAACCATTTGGACCTCCTTCGCACTCTTGAACAACACCACTGATGTTGAGGCACAGTCATCAATTGGCTCTCCTCTTACCTAACCAACTCTCTTTAACATGTACTTAGAACCACTATTTGGGATTCTCAGAAACACTGGGATTCTCTGCCACCTCTATGCTGACCACCTCAGATATACATGAAAATCTCTTCCCCTGAAGACCTCGCCCTCCTTTCAATCACACTTCTAAAGATTCCAATCTGGATGTATCAACATCATCTAAAACTCAACCCAACTAAAGCAGAATTTCTTTTGATCTCACCTCCAAAAGCAAAAACCCCAGTCCAGAAATAGATGGGCAACTTTACCTTCCTGGGTGGCTGCCCGGACATTGTCCAGAGTGCTAGATCCCTTGGTATCACCCTTGACATGCATCTAAACCTCCACAGCCCCATCACAGCCATGGCCAAAAGCCCACAAACCAACTCAGGCAGCTGTGGGGCATCAAACAACTGATCACGGAACAAGACCTCCAAACAGTGGTGCAGTCTCTCATCCTCTCTAGACTAGATTACGGAAATGCCCTTCTCTCTCTTGCATTCCCAAAGTTCACCTAGGCCCAATGAGAGCAACTCTACATGAAGCAGCACACTTTGTGCTAGGTCTCATTTAAATTGCTTTTAAATACTACTAGCCTTTTTGCACACTTTGCTTTTTTGCACAGACCCACCTGGTCAAGGCGTATTTTACATTCACAGTTGGCTCGCTTTCTGGTCCACCGCGGGTTTTTCATCCCGATTGAGTGGAGAGAGCGAGCGCGTCAACGGCAGTCTATACTGCTTCCAGTTGCGGCGGAAACCTGCAGGGTTGACGGGCTAGTCGTCCCGGAGTCTCCTTTACTTAAGAGAGGATGACTCCGGGGACGCGCGCAGCGGGTGCGCTGCTGGCGTGCCGAAGGCGCGCCAAAGCCAAGCCCGTCTGCGCCCATCCGCGCCCAGCCGTGGCCAGGAGCCAGGACCCCTGCCTCTCGGGCTCCAGCTACCGCATCCAGGCTTAAATACTCTGCTACTCAACTTAAACAGGTCAGACAGCTTGCCACTACCGGGCTTGTCCCATATCACACAACCATTCCCTTTGTTAATCTTGAGGGACCGTGTACTTGCAAACGCTGCCACTACCAGAGCTGTACGGAGAGTCAGGTCTCTCTAGAGCTGGGGGCCTGTCACAATAGTCGTGACAAGCTGGAATTTGCAGCCATTCCTCCCCAGCCCACAGTCAGTCCTACAACCTCTAACTCTACTCCTAATTTGAGAGGTTTTTTAGCTAATGTTAGATCCCAGCCTAAGCACGCCACTGAACTATGGGATTTAAGGAATTCCGATTCCCTAGAGCTAGGTTTCCTCAGGGATACCTGGCTTAAACCCTCCTCAACACCAGCCATTACCGTAGCCCTTCCTGAAAAGTACTGTATACTCAGATTGGACAGGGAGAGTAAAGTGGGCGGAGTCATTGCCATCATGTACAAAGAAGCATTGAAAGTCTCCATCATTGACTCCACCTCTGACAATGACATGGAAATATGTATTTTTAAGATTGAACTCACGCCCCAGGATTGCCTAAAGGTTGCGCTCATCTACTGGCCCCCCGCCCTCTCAAAGATTTCACTCTCAAAATGATGGAGAAAATTTCCCCCTACACTATCTCCTCCAAACACTTTCTGTTATTAGGGGATTTTAACATTCACAGTGAAGACAGTGTGAATACTGAGGCTGTTAACTTTCTTGCAGATATGGCCTCCCTTGGTCTAGTAAAGATTAATGCAGGCCCTACCCACTCGGCCGGCCACACCCTGGACATCATTCTCACCAATTCGCCCCGCATATCTGCAGAACCCCCTTGCCCAGTGATCTGGTCAGATCACTCTCTGATCTACTTTCAGATTAGAGGCTTTCAACAGAGTAGCACCCCCTCCTACCCTCCTCGTAATCTTAGAAGACAATGGCATAAGATTACTCACGATTCCTTTGGAAAAGGTTTAGTACCCCCCTCATTTGAAGAACCTATGGATATTGACACTAGACTCAGGGTTTTTCATGAGGCCATCATTTCAGTTGCAGACACTCTAGCGCTGTCAAAACCGCTGCATGTTAATCCTCAAAAGAAACATTCTGCCTGGTACACCCCCAATCTTCGAAGAGAAAAGTCAAACTGTAAAAAATTGGTAAAAATATGGCGTAAAACTCAAACGGGGAAGGAGAAAGCTATTTATAAAACGGCCCTCACAATCTATCACAAGAATATTAAAAAGGCACGGAAAGTCCACATTATTTCAAGACTAAACTAACCTGGCAACGCTACTAAAGAACTTTACAAAGTTCTCAACTCCTTTACTAATCCCATAGCCTATACCCATTAGACTCCCCCCTCTCAGACGCTTTGTGATAATATAGCAAATTATTTTGAAGGAAAAATCAATTTAATATACAATCAATCTCCCAATGATCCTAAACCCCTGGATAACTCTGACCTGCCGCCTACACCTTTGAGAATGAAGGATGCCTGCCTAGAAAATCTTCCTGCTCTGCAGGTACCTCAAGTAGAAGTGATGTTGCGAACAGCTAAATCTGGTTCACCCCTCAACATCATGCCAGCTTATCTGTTTGCCTCACTGGCCACGCAACTAGCCCCCTCCATCTGCACCATCTTAAATGCCTCTATGAGTGAAGGGATACTTCCACTTGAATGGAAGGCAGCACAAGTGCTACCGATCCGATAAAAAAGCACATTTACCTGCTGAAATGTTGGCTAACTACCGCGCTATCTCACTTCTCCCACTCATGAGTAAACTTCTGGAAGGGTACATCAATACTAAGCTTATGGGATACCTAGAATCTCAAGGCAATCTTGATCCCTTTCAGTCTGGTTTCAGACCTAATCATTCTACTGAAACCACCCTTGTAGGTGTCACAGACTACATCAAATTGGCCCTGTATAATAACAAGGCAGTGCTGCTTGTGTTGCTGGATTTGACAGCGGCCTTTGATACTGTCTCTCACCAGAAGCTAATCCACAGATTGAGTGAGATTGGTATAAAGGGACAGGCGCTAAAGTGGCTCGCAAGCTTTCTGGACCAGCGTACTCAAACTGTCAACTTGGGTCCTTTTCGGTCTCGCACCCTGAAGCTCACTAAAGGGGTACCCCAGGGCTCCTGCCTTAGCCCTACCCTGTTCAATGTGTATGTGGCCCCCCCTTGCTAAGATCATCAGAGAACATAGGTTCACTCCCTATTCCTACGCAGACGATACCCAACTCCTCTTATCTTTTGATAATGATAAAGTCTCGACCAAATCTCTCTTCGCTGAGGGCATGCGAGCAATATCTGGTTGGATGACGGAAAATTTCCTCCAGCTAAATGCAGCCAAAACCGAGATTCTGCTATTTGGCAGCGCTCAAACAAATTGGTCCTCCGACTGGTGACCCGCTGAGCTGGGCTCAGCCCCCACCCTGAAGCTTATGGCTAAAAACCTGGGTGTCCAACTGGACCACTCTCTAACTATGAGAGACCAAGTCATGGCCACCACAGGCACCTGCTACCACACGCTGAGCCTTCTCCGTAGAGTGTTCCAGATGCTTCCTCTATCAGTCTGCAGAACCCTGATTCAAGCCTCGGTAATCAGCCGCCTTGATTACTACAATGCTCTTCTTGCATCCTCCAACGATTCCCTACTAAATAGAATGCAGGTGACTCTGAATACAGCAGCTCGCCTGCAGGCGCGGCCCGTGGTAGGAGTGCCGGTCGGGCGGTGACGTGGGGCGGGGGAGGGGCAGGGTGGGGGGTAGTAAACTACGGATTAAGGCACTGCATCGCATTTGGCGATGCAGCGCTCACAACGAAATTCGTTTTATTTATTTAAATGTTCACTTACCTGTATTCGGCCTTAATCCGTAGTTTACTACCCCCCACCCTGCCCCTCCCCCGCTCCATGTCACCTCCCGACCGGCACTCCTACCACGGGCCGTGCCTGCTCACCTGACTCTCAATATGCCCCCCAGAACCTCATCCTGGCCATTACTGAGGCATCTTCACTGGCTTCCCATCCGCCAGAGAATCAAGTTCAAAATTTGCTGTCTAGCCCATAAAGCACTTCATGGTGGAGGCCCAAGCTACCTGGCGGAAAAACGTAAGCTCTACCTTCCTGGCAGATCTCTTCATTCAGAGGGGAAAGGTCTGCTTGTTGTCCCCCGCTACAGAAAACTCTGAGCAAAACTTTTGCCTATCTGGCTCCGAAGTATTGGAACTCATTGCCAGCTGAGCTTCATAAGTGCACCAATCTCCTCCTCTTTAGGAAACTCCTGAAGACAGAACTTTTCTGTTACTGATTGCTCTGACCTGGCATACTCTTCTGCAGTGCGGAGATACCCCTTCGGGGGCGATTCCGGTGCTTTATAAATTCCAAACTAAACTAAACTAAATGTGATCATATTTCCCCGGCCCTGCTAACCCTCCAATGGTTTCCCAATGAAGCTCAGGCCCAATTCAAAACAACCTGCATTACCCACAGAGCGCTGCACTCCTCTTCACCCTCCTATCTAAGTGAGAAACTGAAAATCTCTGGAGCAAATCGGGGTTCCAGAAATGCCCAATCCCTGCTCCTGGAACCCCCCAACTTCAATCGAGAACGGTACATGAGCCAGTCATTCTCTAGTAGTGCCACAAGGATCTGGAACTCCTTACCTCGCTCTCTTCTCCTAACAACCTGCATAGACACCTTCAAAAAGGACCTCAAGATCCTCCTATTCGGCAGACACCTGAGTTAATCACCCTTGACCATCCCTAAATACTCTATCCAGGAGACGGACTACCTTCATTGTGTGTCCCCACCATCTTAATCAATGCTTGAACTGTGTACGTCTCTTGTCCAACAGCTGCACTTGTCCTGGTTGCAGCTACTGATGCAATATGTCTGAACGTAATTGTTGTAACTGTAATTTGCTGTACCCTTGTATCACGCTACTGCTGTAAAGCGCTCTGATGCCTTTGGGCCATGTCCGCACTGTATAAAATTGCAAAAATAAATAAATCCATTGGTCTGTTGTTCTGTCATTTACATTTCGCTTCGGCCCAGTACAGCATACAGCATGGGACAATGGTCAAGCCTACTTTAACCACAGGCTAACTGCACTTTGAGTGACTGCATTTCTCTGTTTCACAGCGAGAACATCCGAACATGAAGTAGTTCCCTTCAGTGCCAATGTTTTTGGTTTCACTTTATTTTTCAGTGCTGCCTTTGTGTTTACAGCCTGATGTGATATCAGGATGCTAACAGACTTGAGCACAGGGCACATTCCAGCTTTATCAGTTCCTGTCTCTGATAATGCTTTTGTAAATTCATTTTCAGTGGCCTTTCTTTATCTGACGTTTGCTGTTTCACAGCATACCAGATGGTGTCCACATGCAAGTATGTATTTTAATTGAAAACTACAATTATACTTGTAAAGATATGGCTTTCTAGTTTGCTTTCAGTTCTCTTATATGTCGTGCTTCTGTAGACATTCAACTATTATATACGTTTATTCTAATTGCCTATCTGCCTGTCTGTGTATCTATCTATCTATCTATTCATCTATCTATCTTCACAACTCTATGTAACCCTATCTGCCTGTCTATATATCTCTCTACATCTGTCTCTTAGCAACTCTATCTATATTTAGCTTAGCAACCCTATCTATCTCTAATCTATCTTTTCAGCCCTATCTATATTTAATCTATCTGTTTAGCCCTATAATATCTTTACAAATCTATCTATATCTGTCTTTGCAAATGTATCTCTCAATCTGTCTGTGTTTGCAAGCCTCTCTATCTGTCTGACTCTACAAGGCTCTCTGTCAGACTGTAATGAAGATTTACAAAAAAAATAACGAAAAAGCCAACGCCAGACCGATTGGATTTTTTAAGTCTGGTGTTAGCCAAGACGTTTTGATTTGATTAACATTATGTGTATAACATAGTTATAGGGACTTTCAGCCAGACGTTCTCGTTTAGTCTGTTGTTGTATCAATCACATTTTTCTTCACCCACTCCAGCATGCATCATGGGGCAATGTGTCAGCCCATTTCAGCCATTCATTACTTCACTGTGCATTTTTGAGGCCCCAGAAATATTTTACCCAATTTCTTTTTTATTCTATTTTTTTGATTGATGAGGTTACGGCGGTAACAACACGTTTTGCAAAAACCCTGAGAGAACAAAATAAGAATTGTCAAAACGCTGGCTGCCAGGACCAGACTTATTGGCTTTGCCCAAGCTTGTTTTAGAAATGCCACATTCTTAACCCTCATTATGAAGATCCCTTTAGCAATGTAAAACACTTGGCAGTCCTGAGCAGGATACCTGTGGCTACTGTAAGATCCTCAGTGGCGATTTGTTTGTGCAAGGATGGCTGGACTCTTAATAACAAACACACTGTTACCTTTTGTTATTGTCAGATAAGGTCGGGTTTTTTTATTTGTAGTAAAATTTCACATGATGAAACGTGTTCTCAGTTATTACAATGTTTATATGGAATACTGATTTGCCACTTAACCAATCCCAGCAAAGGCCAGTGAAACCTATTCAAATAGAGATTTTCTGACCTAGTTTCAGGGATTCATATAGTTCTCTCAGAGCTCGTATATTTATCACCGATACTGACAATTACCTGCGTGTTATCTTTCTTCCAGACCCGTCGCGAGCTGAGACAATGCTTCCTTCTTCCTGGAAACACTGGCAGCCCCTTGTGAGTGTGCATAGGGCGCTGCAGACTTTTAATCATGCTGTTCGGAGTGACAGCCCTGACATTTCACGTGAATGACTGCACCCTGGCAGAAATGAGATAATGGCTCATAACAAATTAAACAATATATATTGCTCCAGGTCTTAACTCCCGTGGAAAAGCAGTGTTTCTCATTCCACAAGCATCAAACCGGACAGCTACTGAGTGGGTGCCAATTCTGAATAAATAATATCTATGGTCGTGATTTAAGAAGTTTGAAACTACAGGAAGTTCAATGACACCGGCTTTGCACAGGACATGACCCTTGACCCGGTATTTCTGCCTAATTGTTTTAGTAACAGGCTCATTTTTAGACGAAGTTCCTTTTTCCGTGTCTCTCATTATGACTCAGGACTCTGCCTATTTCCTTCTGCACAAACAGCATGCAAATGAGGTCCTGGTGAAATATGAATATTTGCAGCAAATGAGCACAGTGTTCCTCTGTTGCCTCTCTGCAACGGGCCCCGAAGTGGTTGGCACACGTGGAAATGAATGTAAGCACTTTCATTTTTGAAAGCTAAAATATGTATTACAAAATCCATTTCCAAAGAATTTTGATTAATTTTTTTAATCATAGCCTGAGCTTGGCAAGGGCAAAGTCGAATTACCCATACTGGAAATTGAAGTCCTGAATTGTCTTATGAAAAATATATTTTATTCCCCATTTGTATGCCGTCTTATGGGTTTTTTTTGTATCTGAAAGGGGACATCCCAAGATCTTTTAGAACAGAACATGTATGTAAGATTACCAGGTATCAAAACCACGCGCATTTTGACATTTGCATTGGTGGTGGTGGTGGGGGGCGAGGGGGGGTGTAGGAGGGAGGGGTTTACACCATTAACTTCCTATTTGTGTTTGTTTTCCTTAACATTAGCTATTATGCCAGACACATCTTTAGCTGAGACTAAATTGAGATACTGTTCTTTCAGGCATATGAAAAAGAATATTTTGTGGCCCGTAATATGGCTTTAATTTAAATGATTCGGTGTCATAAGGGGCCACTGAGTTCAGAAAGAATAGTCCTCATATATCAATATTAATTTAGTACACCTGCACTGCTCACGTCACTATACATTGATAACTCCATCTGAAAACTTATCAGCAAGACTGTAGTAGGGCTCAAAAATACCAATAAACTTATGATGGGAAATCAAGACTTTAAGAGTTCATTATCCTGAATCCCCCTTCACTGCTGAAAGCCACTATGACCATCGTTCTGTTTAGCTCGAATTCTGCTTCCTAGACACTCATAACCAGCTTGCAAGGAATTGTTCTGTTCAAAATGCTAATGGCGATCTAATATGCATCACCTTCTGGTAAGGTACTGAAATTAAAAGCGTACATTATACCATGACTACAGCATCACAAGACAACCAGAACTCATTTATGATCAAACGCTATTCTTCAATGAGTTCCCAGCTCTGAATGTTAACCCTTTTCTCTCCGTCTCAAGCCATGCCCAATCACTGTGGGGTCGATTCCGATGTCGGCCGGAAGCGCACCTAACAGTATTCGTCCGGAAAAAATACCAGCCGAACGCGTGTTTTCCGACCGACTCGAACACTCAACCGAACGAACAAGTACGATGCGCATAACAGCCCAGATTCCGAGCGAGCCGTACTTACCCATTCCAGCTCCTGTTCCCCGCCCGAGCCGGATCCGTAAACGCCGAATCGAGTCGCACGGAACCAAATACACAGCACCTTCCGGCCGGACTAGTACGATGCGTCTTCCGTACTCGCCGAACTCGTCGCTACGTCCGGCACGTTTGAGCATCCGGGAGAGCTGTACATAAGCTCCGATTCGCGCCACAAGACGATCCACGGCTACGAGACGAACAAGCCAGCGACGAGTACGAGTCGAAGCCACGAGAAACCCGAACGAGACGACCCAACCATGAATCCCATCGCGCAGGTCCTACCAATACTCTACATCTATTACCGGGACCGGTACGGACGCGTACGGCGCAGACGGTAAGTCAAACACCCACTACACAAACAAACGACACGTACCCGACATATGTCACACACACATAGGGATGCACAAATGACGTACAATAGCAACAGCAGAACCATAGGGGCGGGATGGCCATCACCAATGCCATACACACCCATAGGGGGATGGATGCCTGTCACTACTACCATCCCCACCCATAGGGGGATGGATGTCTACCACTACTACCATCCCCACTCATGGGGGGCTGGATGCCTGTCACTACTGCCATCCCCACTCATGGGGGGCTGGATGCCTGTCACTACTGCCATCCCCACCCATAGGGGGCTGGATGCCTGCCACTACTACCATCCCCACTCATGGGGGGCTGGATGCCTACCACTACTACCATCCCCACTCATGGGGGTCTGGATGCCTGCCACTACTACCATCCCCAATCATGGGGGTCTGGATGCCTGTCACTACTGCCATCCCCACCCATAGGGGGCTGGATGCCTGTCACTACTACCATCCCCACTCATGGGGGTCTGGATGCCTACCACTACTACCATCCCCACTCATGGGGGGCTGGATGCCTGTCACTACTGCCATCCCCACTCATGGGGGGCTGGATGCCTACCACTACTACCATCCCCACTCATGGGGGTCTGGATGCCTACCACTACTACCATCCCCACTCATGGGGGTCTGGATGCCTACCACTACTACCATCCCCACTCATGGGGGGCTGGTTGCCTGTCACTACTGCCATCCCCACTCATGGGGGGCTGGATGCCTACCACTACTACCATCCCCACTCATGGGGGGCTGGATGCCTACCACTACTACCATCCCCACTCATGGGGGGCTGGATGCCTACCACTACTACCATCCCCACTCATGGGGGGAGTGGGTGCCTGCCACTACTACCATCCCCACTCATGGGGGTCTGGATGCCTACCACTACTACCATCCCCACTCATGGGGGTCTGGATGCCTACCACTACTACCATCCCCACTCATGGGGGGCTGGATGCCTGCCACTACTACCATCCCCACTCATGGGGGGCTGGATGCCTGCCACTACTACCATCCCCACTCATGGGGGGATGGATGCCTGCCACTACTACCATCCCCACTCATGGGGGTCTGGATGCCTACCACTACTACCATCCCCACTCATGGGGGTCTGGATGCCTACCACTACTACCATCCCCACTCATGGGGTGCTCGATGCCTACCACTACTACAATCCCCACTCATGGGGGTCTGGATGCCTACCACTACTACCATCCCCACTCATGGGGGGCTGGATGCCTGTCACTACTGCCATCCCCACTCATGGGGGGCTGGATGCCTACCACTACTACCATCCCCACTAATGGGGTTCTGGATGCCTACCACTACTACCATCCCCACTCATGGGGGGCTGGATGCCTACCACTACTACAATCCCCACTCATGGGGGTCTGGATGCCTACCACTACTACCATCCCCACTCATGGGGGGCTGGATGCCTGTCACTACTGCTATCCCCACTCATGGGGGGCTGGATGCCTACCACTACTACCATCCCCACTAATGGGGTTCTGGATGCCTACCACTACTACCATCCCCACTCATGGGGGGCTGGATGCCTACCACTACTACCATCCCCACTCATGGGGGGATGGATGCCTGACACTACTACCATCTCCACTCATGGGGGGCTGGATGCCTACCACTACTACCATCCCCACTCATGGGGGTCTGGATGCCTACCACTACTACCATCCCCACTCATGGGGGTCTGGATGCCTACCACTACTACCATCCCCACTCATGGGGGGCTGGATGCCTGTCACTACTGCCATCCCCACTCATGGGGGGCTGGATGCCTACCACTACTACCATCCCCACTCATGGGGGTCTGGATGCCTACCACTACTACCATCCCCACTCATGGGGGGCTGGATGCCTACCACTACTACCATCCCCACTCATGGGGGGCTGGATGCCTGTCACTACTGCCATCCCCACTCATGGGGGGCTGGATGCCTACCACTACTACCATCCCCACTCATGGGGGTCTGGATGCCTACCACTACTACCATCCCCACTCATGGGGGTCTGGATGCCTACCACTACTACCATCCCCACTCATGGGGGCTGGATGCCTGTCACTACTGCCATCCCCACTCATGGGGGGCTGGATGCCTACCACTACTACCATACCCACTCATGGGGGTCTGGATGCCTACCACTACTACCATCCCCACTCATGGAGGGCTGGATGCCTACCACTACTACCATCCCCACTCATGGGGGGCTGGATGCCTACCACTACTACCATCCCCACTCAGGGGGGGCTGGATGCCTGCCACTACTGCCATCCCCACCCATAGGGGGATGGATGCCTACCACTAACACCACCCCTACTCAGGGTGGGCTGGATGCCTGCCACCACTGCCATCCCCACCCATAGGGGGCTGGATGCCTGTCACTACAACCACCCCTACTCATAGGACGGGTAATACATGACACAACTAGCATACTCCCACATAAGGACTGTCTGAAAATTACATCCCACCCCCAACACCATGACAAGCGTGTGTGGTCTGTGTCAAATGCATACAACACTGAACATGACATTGAACATACAATGTGACCCCCTAACACATGTGTCACACATAATTGTGTGTGTGGCCTACACAATGCAAGCAGACCATGACCACTGTGGCAATGTGGCCCAAAGCCCCATCACCACAGTGCCCAAAAGGTAAGTGTGTGCTCCATAGCTGAAGCACATTTTGAACAGTGTGGCAATGGGGCCCAAAGCCCCATCACCACAGTGACCAAAAGGGAAGTGTGTGCTCCATAGCTGAAGCACATTTTGAACAGTGTGGCAATGTGGCCCAAAGCCCCATCACTACAGTGCCCAAAGGTAAGTGTGTGCTCCATAGCTGAAGCACATTTTGAACAGTGTGGCAATGTGGCCCAAAGCCCCATCACCACAGTGCCCAAAAGGTAAGTGTGTGCTCCATAGCTGAAGCACATTTTGAACAGTGTGGCAATGGGGCCCAAAGCCCCATCACCACAGTGCCCAAAAGGTAAGTGTAGTCCTGGTAAAAGCTGCAAAAACAAAACTGCAGGGATTATTCCTGGCCACACAACACCAAACACTACAGTGGCATTGTAGTGCTTGTGTCCCATAGCAACATAGATTGTGTGAGGCAAGCAGTGCAGTGCCAATGACACATCGTTCTGGCCATGTGCACACAAACATCAGCCATGGGGGCCCACATTGTCTACATTCACAAATAACACAATGACAGAAGGGAGCATCATAATGCAGACCCACATATCTGCACCAATGGACACACAAATGTAGATATCCTGTGGAGACTTTAGATGTCAGGTGAACAAATACCATACCATGGCAGCAATGGGACATACTAACCATGATCAATGTGCTGACTGATGACCTAGCAGTCCCAGGGCCAGCAGGGGAAAGCCAACAAACAACATACAGCCAATGGCAAACTAAAGATATGCCAATGCAGTGGTGCAAATGCACAAACACAAACAGGCAGACTCACACTGCATATTAAACACAACAGGTGAGGGGGGTTGTGTGCCAGTGTCCCCAGGCAAACACACAACACATGAGGAGGCCAGATTCACTAATACACAGATGTCAACACAGTCACATACAAAAGTAACTCATGGATTGGATTCCCCTATGTGGGCAAACAGACATTGTGAGATGAGAGGGAGCCCAAATTACACATGTCACACAAGCTTGTAGGAACAGCAACAAACACAGTAAGAGACAGAACCACCACAGCACTCTCCCCAGGGACCCCACATTGTGGTGACACTAGCCTGCATGACAATCACACTGTGATGACAAAGGTAGATGTCATCCACACTGTGAACCACAGCCATGTGTCCTGAGCAACAAACTACCATCACACCTACACAAGCACAAAGCACTCAGCATGGCCTGCCAGCCAAGGACAATATGGAGGTAGTGCCCCAGCCGTGCAACAACTCACATTTGCACACACTCAACACCACACACCTTGATGTCCACCAATGTGCAGCAGTGAAGCTCACATGGACTGCTGACATTGCACATGCACCCATGACAATCCCAGGGGTGGTGGGGGGAAATAAGGTGCAGAAAGCCATCACACATGGCCAGTCAACAAAACTTGTGAATGTCTGACACACTGCACAGTATGCCGTACATGGGCATGACGTGAAATCCACCCCAATCAATGGGATCCTGGCCATAGTCACACACCAATGAAGAAGCCAAGCTGACCCACAAAGGACACACATAGACAACTTCCAACATTGCAGCTCTGACCCTGAGGAGTGGCAGCAGTCACACACACAACGTGTCACAATCACTGAAAGCATACACAAACAGAAAATCACATTACTTGTGTAACCAACAAGTGCCAAGAGGAATCCTGACTGTGTCCCATCTGCGTTTGCCCACATCCCCAGCCCTGACAACAAAGACAACTAGGGATGACAACCTCATGAACATTAGTTTGCCATGCACCCACATCCCGGAGAAACCAGGTCCAAGATGCTGGATGAACACAGAACAACTCAGCAAGCATCACAAACAGGATCATCCGTAGGGACACAGCCTGTGTAGGAAAAGGAGAAGGGAACACGCACAGACATGCCTACACAACACACAACACGGGCACAGCCTATATCACGGAATCACGCACTGCCATGAGGGCACTCCACTCCTGTGGAAGGTCAGCTGTGCCAAACCTTGTCTGTGCACGACTCAAACATGTCAGCAGAACACTCGGTCAGTGAGTCAACAACTACAACACACTGAAGGCTCTGCTCATATCAGCCTGGGCACGGGAGTGTCACGTCAGTCATCTGCATACACCCAAGACACGTGTCAAGCAACTTGCACTGTGTACACAGATGAGTCCTCCAAATTTGATGTGCTAAACTGCATGTCCATTGGAGACGGGCACACAGTCAGGGTACTAGGAACATTGGACAGTGGTAAGCCCACCAGATGTGCATCAGTGTAGGACAAAGATGGTAATCTACAAATGCTAAACGTACATCCCTGTGTCAAATGCTGAACATTACACCCTCAGACTGCAGCAAAGGATGCTATAGATCCAGACTAGATTAGGACACATATCCGATGGACCACATGGAGACCATCACAGCAAAACTTCATTTACCTGATCTGAACACTATTACAACAGCAAATGCATGATTGTACACATCTACATCATGTACCTCCAAAGATTAACCACAAGTAAACAAAAGTAGGCTTTATTCAGCAAGTGTGCAACTCAAATCAAAAGTCCAAAATAAACTAAGGCCAATAGCCAGTCCAAATATACAGTCCTAACAGGGTGATGTGTGACAACTTGTCAACAATTGCTTGCCTGCACAGGTACGGACACGGGACATCCCCCTTGGAGGGGCATACGAGGGGCAGGCCAGGCACCGCAGGGACAGGATCAGGGGATGCCAGAAGGAGGCAGTGAAGGGGAGGTGGATGCAGGAGTGTCACCGGCAACTGCAGTGGAGGTGTCTGACTCAGGGGGGGCTGGCACCACCGCAGGGCTCAAGTCAGATGGTGTTGGTGCTGCAACCACTGCAGTGGGCTGGTCAGATGGAGTGGACTGGGTCCCCAATGCAGTGCCCGAGTCAGACGTGGTGGTTGTGGACACCACCGCAGTGCATGACTCCAAGGTAGTGGAAGGGGGGCAGAAGAGCTGGGCAGGACAGAGGGGGGACACGGTCTCCACACCAGTGGCACAAACAGGCAGAGCGTCTGGTTTGGGGGTGGAAGAGCAAGTGGCAGGGGGGGAGGACCTAAGCAGTTTGGGGATGCGGTATCGGTGTGTGGGGGAACCTGGGGCAGAGTGTGGCGGTGGAACCTGTGGAGTGGTGGCCTGGGGGATGGAGGTGAGAGACTGGGTGGTTGACTTGAAGGGCGGTGGCGGGGTCTTGCTCTTCCGGGACCGGGGGGACTTGCGGGTGGGGGGTTCACTCTGCCTGCGCCTGGGGGAGGGTGTCCGGGGGCGAGGGGCACTCCCCTCTGTGTGGGTGGACTTCCTCTTCCCCCGGTATGCTGGATCAGCGGGATTGGAGGGGAAGAGGCCGAGGTCACTGAGGAAGAGCTGCTTATCAGGTGGGGTTGCAGGTGAGGCAAGGGAAGGGGTCTTGGAGGGAGAGGATCTTGAGGATTGCGGAGTGACTGTGGTTGCCTGTGTGTGTGTGTCAGTTCCCCATCCCCTGTGTGTGTGGTATCAGTCCCCTGAGGATGCTTGTGTGCACGTCTTGCCTTGGTTTTGGGTGTGTCTGTGCTGCTCGTGTCTGTGTGTCTGGGTGTTTGTGCAGGTGTGCATGTGCTTGGGACAGGTAGGGTGCCAGGAAGTGTGGATGGGGCAGAGGTAGGAGGGGCGAGGGACTGTTGGAGGAGGGACACTGCAGCCGTCAGGGAGGACTCCATGGACCTATTGCTCCTCTGTAGGGCAGACAGACCCGTCGAGATGCCCTCCATGAACGACACCAGCTGTGTCAACAGAGTGGTGTGTGCATGGAGGACACTCAGCATTGCTGTCTGCCCTACATGGAGTTGCCAAAGCAGGTACACATATTCCTCACTCAGGTCAGCAGGGGACACAGGGGCAGGGGGTGCGGTGCCTGGCACAAAGGAGACACGCTCCCGGACACGGGAGCCTCCACAGACCTCTGGAATGGGAGCCAATGGGAGGGCGGTGGTGGTGGTGGTGGTGGTGGCGGGGCCAGACACACTAGCTGGTGTTTGGTGGCTGCTGACACCCGCCTCCACAAGGGAGTCATCCTCCGAGCTGCTGTGGTCCTCAGCTGAGGTGGATGGTGCTGAGGACTCCTCGGTGTGGCTCCCCTTGCCCTCCGTGCCACTGGGTCCCTCCGACCACTCGTCGGCTGTTGACCCAGTCTGGCTCTGCCGCTCCTCCTGGTCCGTGGAGCTGTCCCCTCCTGTGGCCGTGGATGTATCTGCAAACAATTAGGGAAACAGACAACCATCAGACACCTGCACTGACTGCACACACCACAGTGAGTACAGCACATTACAGAGTAAGACCTGGCATCCCCAGCTGAACATTGCCAAAAGTCCTCACACAGATTAGGAAAAGCCAATTGTCAGTCTGATGGTCAACCATGGAGCAGATACCCCTCCTGCCCTTGCACCCATCTGTCTGGTGCCTGTCTGATGGTAATACCCCAGTGTGGACACATGCACCACCTACACAGTTGTTGGACATTGCTGAGAACACGGTGAAGTATGTGAACATGCCCACTTCACATCTCTTGCCACTGAGTCAGTGCAGGTGTCTGGATAAATGGACGGGCAGAGTCTAAATAGAAATGCATGAGATGCATACCAGCACCAGACACCATGAAGCACCCATGTCCGGATAGTCAATGCCACAATGGGGTGCATGTTGCACATGTCACTCCCCTGCAGGATCACTCTTAGGAAGTTGAAAGCCATGACACAGGCATGCCTGCAAAGTCATACATCACTGTCTCCAGTCACATGGCCATGGCAGCCAGCCAACAACAGTCTGTACTGTGTCACAATCCTAGGACATGGGGAAGGCAAGTAATGTAACTGACAAGTGCACATGTCCACCCCCCACTAACCACATCATCTGAACCCGTATTTGTCCACTGCACACCAATTGGACAAATGGGAGACATGAAACACAACTCTCTGAACCAGAGCACCTCAGTGTGCTGTGAATGATGAACATATGCCTGAAAGTCACAGTCGCATACACCTGTCTGCACAGTCAAGTGATCAAACACCTATAAGTCACAGACGTCTTGTCTCACATGGTCCAATAGCAGATGGCATGCTGACCCCTAACTGATAAACATCACAGGAGTCCCGACAACGTAGTCACAGCACAACGACACAGAGGCAGACACCTGAGGGAACATTTCACTGAGCACAACATGTCAGCTGATACACGGGAGTGGGAGTACAGAGTGTATTGTATGCCCTGTAGTAGGCATGACTGTCCGGCTCCACCTGCAAGAGGGATGAGCCCTGGTCAGTAGGCAGGTGGCTAAGCATGTGTGACACACTTGACATACATACTCCTGAGGCCCAAACATTGTACCCACCCGCAGCATGGGGGTGTGCCAAATACCCCAGGGACATGTGGTGATTCTGATCTGCAAGTGGACCACATATCAAAGTTACACCCAGACTACATTGCATGACTCAGGCATTGTGTGAGCAATTGACCCACCCATGAAATCCAACAAAATGTCACGGGAACAAAAGCTGTCACCCACCTTGACCAAAGAATAATGCAAGGACCCTGTACCCGAGTGACACAATTATCCTGAGCGTAAGGAGCACACCTGCGTATCAGATGAGGAGTGGGCATGTCACAATAGAGGGACATGGGTACTGGACAACAAGACTGATGTACTGGGGAAGTTTAACCAGGCCAGAGGAGGGCACATAGCATGTTAGACAGAGTTCACAGTGCAGTCTTTGACTCACCCCCTCCTTGATGCTGTCTGGCCTTCAGCTGCCCATCCAGGTCCGGGAAGACCACCGCCAGGATCCGGAGCATGTGGGGGTCAGGGTCCGGTGTCCGCCCCTCCTGCGAGGAGGCGACAGCTTCAGCTGGACCCTTGCGATCCTCCGGGTCCAGCCACAAAGGTCCTGCCACCTCTTCTGGCAGTTGCGGATCCGGCGCTTGTAGACCCCCACGGATCTTACTGCCCGGACGATGGCCAGCCAGATCTCCTGCTTCTGGTGGGCATCAACCTGTGAGGATGACAAAGTGAAAAGGCCATTACTACACATGCAACATATCCGTGCATCACACAGTTGTAAATACATGTCTCAATCACAGGGGCATATGATGAACACAGGCAGTGCAACGAGGGCTATGGACAGTTTGCCAGCAGTTACGACATGGTATCATTGCATGGGAAGTAAACCTTGTTGGAACGCACTGTTACTGCACTGTACCTGTTCAGTGCATGTGACTACACACTTTGGGGGGTGCGAACTACTCAGTGAGCATGCTAGCCAGTGGTGTGCACACTGTAAATCCTTCTAGTCAGACAACATGCACAATTAGTAAGGCAGTGGACAGCACACTCACCTGCTCCCCTGGTGTCCCATACAGCTTGCTGTACTGTGGAAGGAGGTTGTCCACCAGGGCCTGTTTCTCCTCATGGGTGAAGGCTGGGTCTCTCTCCACAGTACGTGCAATTGCAGTAGCCAGAGGATGCAGGGACAGCAGCAGTGTAGTGGCAGATGTCGTCCTGGAGCATGTAATGCAGGCAAGTGAGCCCTCAGGGGAACAGCCAGCATTATATGTGTGCTGCAGAGGCAGATACTGTCCCATGTGTCCAAAGTGATAGGTCTAAGTCGTTTGCATCTTCTGAATCTGACCAATCCATGGAATTGCAGCACCAATCCACGCCCACAGCATCCTTCAAAAATTCAACTTCATGACACCCATGAATTTGCAACATTGTTGTGGCTGGCCAACTGAATTCACTGCATCAGACTCGTTGAAGCTTCGAAAATGCGTCCGTTGCCATGCCAGGCCCCAGCCAATGCGGGCACACTGATCGGTCCATTGCTGTACAAAGCGTACCCGGGATACAACGCGTACCCGCCCACATCCAATGCAATGGGCCGTGCGGGCACACCGATCGGTCCATTGCTGTACAACGCGTACCCGGGATACAACGTGTACCCGCTCACCTCCAATGCAATGGGCCGTGCGGGCACACCGATCGGTCCATTGCTGTACAAAGCTTACCCGGGATACAACGCGTACCCGCTCACATCCAATGCAATGGGCCGTGCGGGCACACCGATCGGTCCATTGCTGTACAACACGTACCCGGGATACAACGCGTACCCGCCCACATCCAATGCAATGGGCCGTGCGGGCACACCGATCGGTCCATTGCTGTACAACGCGTACCCGGGATACAACGCGTACCCGCCCACATCCAATGCAATGGGCCGTGCGGGCACACCGATCAGTCCATTGCTGTACAACGCGTACCCGGGATACAACGCGTACCCGCTCACATCAAATGCAATGGGCCGTGCGGGCACACCGATCGGTCCATTGCTGTACAACGCGTACCCGGGATACAACGCGTACCCGCTCACATCCAATGCAATGGGCCGTGCGGGCACACCGATCGGTCCATTGCTGTACAACGCGTACCCGGGATACAACGCGTACCCGCCCACATCCAATGCAATGGGCCGTGCGGGCACACCGATCGGTCCATTGCTGTACAACGCGTACCCGGGATACAACGCGTACCCACTCACATCCAATGCAATGGGCTGTGCGGGCACACCGATCGGTCCATTGCTGTACAACGCGTACCCGGGATACAACGCGTACCCGCTCACATCCAATGCAATGGGCCGTGCGGGCACACCGATCGGTCCATTGCTGTACAACGCATACCCGGGATACAACACGTACCCGCCCACATCCAATGCAATGGGCCGTGCGGGCACACCGATCGGTCCATTGCTGTACAACGCGTACCCAGGATACAACGCGTACCCGCTCACATCCAATGCAATGGGCCATGCGGGCACACCGATCGGTCCATTGCTGTACAACGCGTACCCGGGATACAACGCGTACCCGCTCACATCCAATGCAATGGGCCGTGCGGGCACACCGATCGGTCCATTGCTGTACAACGCGTACCCGGGATACAAAGCGTACCCGCCCACATCCAATGCAATGGGCCGTGCGGGCAGACCAATCGGTCCATTGCTGTACAACGCGTACCCGGGATACAACGCGTACCCGCTCACATCCAATGCAATGGGCCGTGCGGGCACACCGATCGGTCCATTGCTGTACAACGTGTACCCGGGATACAACGCGTACCCGCCCACATCCAATGCAATGGGCCGTGCGGGCACACCGATCGGTCCATTGCTGTACAACGCGTACCCGGGATACAACGCGTACCCGCCCACATCCAATGCAATGGGCCGTGCGGGCACACCGATCGGTCCATTGCTGTACAACACGTCCCTGGACAGGTCACACGCATATGTCACCATGCTGGTCACTGGTGAACCTATGCCAGCCACATATACTTTCCAGGGACTCAGGGGCACACCTACAACACCACACCCAGTCCACACTGTATCTAAGGCATGTGTGGCAGCATAACCTTATCTGTGTATGTGGGTGAACATATGGTTTTTGGGGTGGCACTTGGGGGCAGACACACCCAGGCTGTGCACGTGTTCATGGGGACAGGGTCCTTTGTGTGTTGTGCACCTGACCACTGTGGTGTGCAACTTTTCATTTTGGAGCATGTGTCATGGTCACATTTCCAGGTTGTGTATGTGTATGACATGTCACATACCCCCAGGCTCACATGTGGGAAGGCATGTACGTCACAGGGTGGCCCATTGCCACAATAGTGATGTCCCTCCACAGTCTGTGTGCATGTTGTGTTTCACATGTCTCTGACTCCATGTGCACATTGGGAGACAGTCTCCACATCCACGTGGTTTGTGCATGAACTTTGATGTTGTGTGTGTGTGTGTCACAGACGTCCATGTCTGTCCTGCAGAGGCTACAGGGGCCACTACCTGTGGGTGTCATGTTTGTTTTTCTGACGTGTACATGATACGCCATGTCATGCCAGTGTCCATGTGGCAAGACAGGGTCCCTGGGAATCTACCTGTCAATGAGCTGTGATGCCTGTGGAGCATCTGTCCAGACATGTCACTGTGGTATGTGTGTGGAATGTGAGAGCAGTAAATGGGTACTGTGACACAGCCTAATGGTTTCCCATAGCACACCCTGGAACCTGTTGTCAACACTTGTTGAACAGAGATGTTAGATGATGTCCATGTAGGTGCCATATATGTCCAAACAGAATGACACACACATCAAGTTCTTGTGTTTGTTAATGATGTATCATGTGAAATTGAGTATGGTGAACGGCACATAGGTGGGGTGACTGACAATCTTGCTTTCTTCACCTATGCACTGCAGGGCTCCTGCTGTCCATCGACCATTCCCAGACCTGGCAACAATGGTGGAACGTGACAGCCTCCGACGGTACCGCTTCACCAGGCAGCTGATTGAGGATTTGGCAGTGCGGTTGGACCCATATTTGCAGCCTGGCCATCCGTATCCTACAGCACTGACCCCCAAGGTGAAGGTGATGGCAGCCCTACACTTCTTTGCCACTGGTACCTTTCAACACACTGTGGCGACTGCCGGTGGGATGTCACAGACTATGTTCAGCCGTGTGCTACGCGATGTTTTGGGGGCAATGTTGAGATACCTGAACCAGTACATCTATTTCCCAACACGTCAACGACTCACTGACGTCAAGAGTGACTTCTATGCCCTGGGGAGGATGCCACATGTAATTGGCTCCATTGATGGGACACATGTGGCTTTGATACCACCACAGGCACATGAGCAGGCATACCGGAACCGTAAACATTACCATTCGATCAATGCTCTGGTGGTATGTCTTGCAGATATGACCATCACACATGTGTGTGCCCGTTTCCCGGTTCGGCACACGATGCCTACGTGATGAGGAGTAGTCGCATCCCGAGGATGATGTCACAGATGCCGAACCAGCGTGCCTGGCTTGTTGGTGTGTACTGACTTTGTACCATTGTGTGTGTTCTGCTATGTTGTTTTCCGCACACATTTTCAAATTGGCTAATGTGCAATTGTCTGTCTGTAGGTGACTCGGGATACCCCAACATGCCGTGGTTGCAGACACCCCTCAGGAACCCTGTGACACTAGCCCAGATGCGCTACAATGAGGCACATGGTCGGACGAGGAGGGTGATTGAGCGGACCTTTGGTCTCCTGAAGAGCCGCTTCCGCTGCCTGGACAAGACAGGAGGGGCCCTCCCATATGCCCCAGCAAAGGTGTGCAAGATTGTCATCGTCTGCTGCATGCTACACAACCTGGCAGTGCGGAAGGAGTTGCCTCTCATCCTGGATGACGATGACCAACGTCCGCCACCTGTGGAAGATGGGGTCACGATGCCAGTGAAGATGATGATGATGATGATGGTGATGTCCGCACACAGCTCATCACCAACTTCTTCAGCTGAATGTGAGTCTCCAGAGGGTTGTAATGTCAATGATTTGAGTTTGCATGATATGTGTGTGTGGTGCTCTGGTGCTGTTTGAGTGTGGCCATGTGCTACTTGACTGGATGCGTGCAGCGATGTGTCCTTGCAGGTGGTCTGTACTGCCCAACAGTGTTGACATGCTAACTTGGTTTTGTGTAGTTATCTCGTGACATGTATTAGACATGAGTATTGCTGTTCTGTGCTGTTCTTCAGTGGTTTTGACTGTGTGTCATGTCTGTCCTTCACAGGGTGCTGCCGGAGTTGTTTGATCAACTTGGATCCCACGAATCCATGATTCAACTTCCAAGGTGGAAGCAGTCGTTTCCCTATAGGTGATGTGCCACACACCCCTGGACTTTCTATCTTCTGCACTTTTTGACTTTGTGGCCACAGCCAGGTTGGATTAGCTAGCATTTGTAGTGGAAACAACATGTTGCAAATGTGTAATAAACCTGTGCTTCACTTTGGGATGTGCGTTGTCTGTAGTCACACATCTGACTGACATTTGCTTACTGCACCTGTAGTCTAGTTGACACAGACTGTGAATAGGTGGCATGTCTGTGCATTCCACTGTATTTAGTTGCAACATCAGTATAGGTGTTGAGTCTGATGGCCCTGGTGTGTATGTGTTGTGTGGCCCTAGTGGTGTGTCTCCCTCATATGTGTCACGTCGCCATGACTGACATGACGGTGTTGGACTTGCTGTAGCAGTTAGCATGCACAGTGTCATTTTTCTGATCACCATCTCCATGACAGAGAGCACGTTGGAATCACAACAGAGGCAGATATGGTGTATTGGTGAGTTTATTTACATACAGGTGTGAGGATGGTGCACAGGATGGTGGGTGCTGTACATAGAAATTGGAATCCAGAGTTCCCATGTGATTCGGAAGTCTTGGTAGCTGAAATGTCCAGAGTAAAGTCCACAGTCATCTGATAAATTTGGCCAACTATAGCTCCCCATGTCATGTGGGAGAGTTGGGTTGGCTTCGACAGGGCGTGCAGTTTGCACACAGAGGAAAAGTTCCAGAACAGGTGTTGGCTTCCTGGGGGATGTAGATGGCCATCGGCCTCTCAGTTTGGCCTCCTCGGACGGCCCCTCTTCTTGGGGGGGACCCTCAGGTGCAGGCTGCGGCGGTGCAGGGGACTCTCTGCCAGAGTCCTCCTCCCTCCCTGTGACATTTGCAGTTGTTTCAGCAGCAGATGTTGTGGGCACACAGGGAGGTGAGGCCATGTTGGTGCTGATCTGGCGGAGGCATGTCAGTATGTCCTTATGCACCGCTGTCAGTTGTTCCAATGTGTCCCACTTGGACTCCATGCCAGACATGTGTGTCTCGACATGTGACATGTGTGTCTCGACATGTGACATATGTGTCTCGACACGGGACATGTGGGAGTCCAAGTGGGCATGATGGGCAGCCTGCTGCTGTTGTATGTCCTTGAGGATCCCCACTACCTGGCTGACCTCTCCGGTGTTAGTCTGGTACGCATCCGCGATGCGTGCCAGTTGTGGGTCATCATGCAGTCCAGACCCCTCTGCAAAGAGCGACCTATGTGTACCACCCCTCCCACCACCCCTGGCAACACGTGCAGGACCTGCGATGGCACGCACAGGTGACCGTGGGCCCACTTGGGTGTTGTTCCTGGGCTCGTTGTCACCAGCTCCAGTTTGGGTCTGGGTCCCTGCGCTGTTGTCATCTGTGGTCCTTGGTCTGTCCGTGTTGGCAGGGGTGGCCTGTGTGTTGGCAGTTGTTGGAGGGGTGGGTGCAGGGGGTGCAGATGT
Source organism: Calotriton arnoldi (assembly GCA_963921515.1). Lineage (NCBI taxonomy): Eukaryota > Metazoa > Chordata > Amphibia > Caudata > Salamandridae > Calotriton > Calotriton arnoldi. Next base: position 543,609 of record CAWUFW010007403.1, read on the forward strand.
TGGTCCTGCTGGTGCTGCATGATGACTCACACCGGAGGGTCCAGCTGGTTCCTCGCCATCCGAGGAGTGCAGAGGCTGATCCACACCAGTGAGCTCAGTGTTCCCCGGAGCCTGGGACAGGGACTCCTCCTCGTCTGCTGCTGTGTCCCCATCATCACCTGTTTTGGGGAGAGACACAGATTGTATGTTATGTTTCTACTGGCATCAATTGTTCAAACACCTGACAGTTGTGACTGTACCTCTGGATGTGGGCCTGGACATTGCATTCTCCCAAATTGTGACAGTCAGAGAGTGATATTGGTGTAGCACATTGTCCTGCCAACCTGTGGCATGTCAATGTGAATGTTGAGGTGTGTGCATGACCAGCATTGGTGGTATTTGCTTGCCATCCGGGCCTCCTTCTCTCCCCAGCCCAGTTATCCCACCATGAAGCGTGCTTCCATTGCAGGGAGTGCAAGTTGTCTTTCAGGATGTCAGTCAGTGGTGTCCTGCTGTTGGTAGTTGCACAGTTCCCAGCAGGGCCTTGTGCTCCCCCCAGCAGTACCCAGTGTCAGCCATCTTGAGAGTCCTTTTCCACTCCCTGTGATGTGAGCATGGTTCAGGGTGGTGTTGATGGGCCAATTGTGAGGCTGACCAATATCTGTGACTACCACTCCCATCATGCTATTGCCTCCACCCCCCTTCCCAGCATGCCCATCCTTCCTTCCTTTTGACTCTGCTTTCCTGTAGGGTGGGGTGCCTGTGCTGACAGGATGGCTGGGAGTGTTGTCCTGGCAGTTGTTTGGCTACTAGTCCCAAGAGTGTCCCTGTGCTTCACACAGCATAACCCAGGGTGGTGGTTCTTTGTGGGATCTTCAGTTAGGATGTGAGGCATTGCATTCTCCCAGGTGGGTTATGTGGAGTTAGTGTTGAGGGGGTGTGTGAGGGGAGGTGCTTGTAACTATGGTCAGTGCTGTGAGTCCTCCTTCCCACCCAGCCAGATATCCCACCATGGAACGTGCTTCCATTGCAGGGAGTGCAAGTTGTCTTTCAGGATGTCAGGCAGTGGTGTCCTGCTGTTAGTTGTTGCACAGTTCCCAGCAGGGCCTTGTGCTCCCCCAGCAGTACCCAGTGTCAGCCATCTTGTGAGTCCTTTTCCACTCCCTGTGATGTGAGCATGGTTCAGGATGGTGTTGATGGGCCAATTGTGAGGCTGACCAATATCTGTGACTACCACTCCCATCATGCTATTGCCTCCACCCCCTTCCCAGCATGCCCATCCTTCCTTCCTTTTGACTCTGCTTCCCTGTGGGGTGGGGTGCCTGTGCTGACAGGATGGCTGGGAGTGTTGTCCTGGCAGTTGTTTGGCTACAAGTCCCAAGAGTGTCCCTGTGCTTCACACAGCATAACCCAGGGTGGTGGTTCCTTTTGGGATCTTCAGTTAGGATGTGAGGCATTGCATTCTCCCAGGTGGGTTATGTGGAGTTAGTGTTGAGGGTGTGTGTGAGGGGAGGTGCTTGTAACTATGGTCAGTGCTGTGAGTCCTCCTTCCCACCCAGCCAGATATCCCACCATGTAACGTGCTTCCATTGCAGGGAGTGCAAGTTGTCTTTCAGGATGTCAGTCAGTGGTGTCCTGCTGTTGGTTGTTGCACAGTTCCCAGCAGGGCCTTGTGCTCCCCCAGCAGTACCCAGTGTCAGCCATCTTGTGAGTCCTTTTCCACTCCCTGTGATGTGAGCATGGTTCAGGATGGTGTTGATGGGCCAATTGTGAGGCTGACCAATATCTGTGACTACCACTCCCATCATGCTATTGCCTCCACCCCCTTCCCAGCATGCCCATCCTTCCTTCCTTTTGACTCTACTTCCCTGTGGGGTGGGGCGCCTGTGCTGACAGGATGGCTGGGAGTGTTGTCCTGGCAGTTGTTTGGCTACAAGTCCCAAGAGTGTCCCTGTGCTTCACACAGCATAACCCAGGGTGGTGGTTCTTTGTGGGATCTTCAGTTAGGATGTGAGGCATTGCATTCTCCCAGGTGGGTTATGTGGAGTTAGTGTTGAGGGGGTGTGTGAGGGGAGGTGCTTGTAACTATGGTCAGTGCTGTGTGTCCTCCTTCCCACCCAGCCAGATATCCCACCATGGAACGTGCTTCCTTTGCAGGGAGTGCAAGTTGTCTTTCAGGATGTCAGTCAGTGGTGTCCTGCTGTTGGTTGTTGCACAGTTCTCAGCAGGGCCTTGTGCTCCACCCAGCAGTACCCAGTGTCAGCCATCTTGTCAGTTGTTTTCCACTCCCTGTGATGTGAGCATGGTTCACAGTGGTGTTGATGGGCCAATTGTGAGGCTGACCAATATCTGTGCCTACAACTCCCATCATGCTATTGGCTACACCCCCCTTCCCAGCATGCCCATACTTCCTTCCTTTTGAGTGGACTTCACTGTGTGTGAGTGTGACAGCAATGGCAAGATGGCTGACAGTGTGGTCCTGTTGTTTGTTGGTGCCCAGTTCCCATCAGGGCCTTGTGCTCCCCCCAGCAGTACCCAGTGTCAGCCATCTTGTCAGTTGTTTTCCACTCCCGGTGATGTGAGCATGGTTCAGAGTGGTGTTGATGGGCCAATTGTGAGGCTGACCAATATCTGTGCCTACAACTCCCATCATGCTATTGCCTACACCCCCTTCCCAGCATGCCCATACTTCCTTCCTTTTGAGTGGACTTCACTGTGTGTGAGTGTGACAGCAATGGCAAGATGGCTGACAGTGTGGTCCTGTTGTTTGTTGGTGCCCAGTTCCCATCAGGGCCTTGTGCTCCCCACAGCAGTACCCAGTGTCAGCCATCTTGTCAGTTGTTTTCCACTCCCTGTGATGTGAGCATGGTTCAGAGTGGTGTTGATGGGCCAATTGTGGGTGTGACCAATATCTGTGACTACCACTCCCATCATGCTATTGGCTACACTGACTTCACCAGCATACACCGAATTCCTTCCTTTCAGTGAGCTTCCCTGTGAGGTGGTGTCCTAGTGGTGGGTAAATATCTGGGAGTGTTTGTTGGTTCTATTTGTGCCACTGCCTTGCTGTATTTGTTGTTAGGTTTGTACATGTCATGACACAGTTACATATCACTATGAGATGGCAGGTATTGTGTTTGTCTGACTAGCATTCACATCTTGGGATGAATATCTTTTGGTTGCTGTGTATTTGCTAAGGGTGCATGGTTTGCCTATCCCCTTGACTGTGATGTGTGTGTGTTGTCACACCATATTGTGTATATTAGTTGTGTACTCACCAGGCTCTGGGATGTCTGTTAGTCCGTATACGCTCACTGGTGGTAGGATGGCCCGCACCTTCTCCTCCCAGGGCCTGAGGTATACTGGTTTTGCAGGAGGGCCACTGCCGGTGTGCTGGCTGAGGAGGTAGTCCTTTTTGAGTAGGTCCCGGACCCTCCTGCGCACATCATACCACCTGTTCTGGATGTCTTCCTTTGTGCGCAAACATGGTGATTGTGCGTTCACCCTGTCGACAATCCTCGCCCACATCTTGGTTTTCTGCGACATGGGGGTCTGTTGTACCAATGTACCAAACAACTGTGGCTCTACCCTGAGGATCTCATCTACCATGACTTCCAATTCACTGTCTAGGAACTTATGATTCTTCTTTGGGGGCATGGTGATGGGTGGTGGTGGTGATTGATGTGTGTGTGTGTGCAAGTGGGGGGTGTGAGTGTAGGTTTAGCTGGGTGTGTGTGAGGGTGCTATTTGTAGGTGTGGTAATGGTGTGTGGCTTGTGTGATGTATGAGCTGTGAGTGTGTCTGTGGTTGCTGTGTGATGGTGTTCTGTGCTGGCAGGTCAGTGGAATTTGCAAAGGATCATGGTAGGGATTTGTGGCCTTTATATAGGTGGAGTTGGAGGTGTGTCCTTGTTCCATTTTTTTTTTCCTCCCTGTATTTATTGGCTTTGTGGTTGCTTGTTTGGCCCTTTTTTTAAAAAAAAATTCCTTGGTGTTTTTGGTGCATGTAGGAGTCGTTCTTGTGTCCGAGTAGGATGCTGCAGTTGTCTGGTGCGATCTTGTCCGACTCGCTCCCGCTGTGTGTCAGCTAGGTTTCATATGCGGCGTACGAGTCGGTCGCGGAGTATTGGGTTGCTTCGGCTGGGTTTTGTATGCGTGTCGGTCGTACGGCTTGTGCTCCGGGCGAGTCGGTCGTGTTTTGCACGCACAGCATCGTACTACGCGGGTCGGAGTTCGTGGGTACGTTTCGTTCGGGTTCAATCCGGGTTCGTGTCGGTCGGTTCGTTTCGTGTGATTTCCCAGCCGGATGGCTTGTTTACCTCCGGCTCGGTCGGTCGTTTTGTATTCCGTCCGAGTCGTTCGGATTTCACATGCATTTCATCGTACTACCCGGGTCGTACGGCGCCGGTCCGAGTCGGTCGGACTAAATTCCCGTACCGAGTCGGTCGGTATTTTTTCCGGCCCGAATCGGAATCGGCCCCACAGTGTTAAGTTCTTCCTTGAGCCAACCCTCAAGGTGCCCTGAAAAAATTTGATTAGAGGTGAACCAGACCCGCAGTTTAAAACAAGAGACATGGTGTGATGTGACTCGATGTGATATGATGTTGTCAGCATTTATAGAGCGCACATACTGCCTTTGAAATAGTCTTAAAGCTCTTTCCTCAGTCTAGTGACTTTCTGCATGGTTCCAGATTTACCACTGCAGACTTGATTCCTATAAATATTTTTAGATGTCGACTCACCATTCTCATAGATTTTCGTCAAATTTTGGGAGTATTCCCTATCAATTTTCAACATGGAAAAACACTCTTTACACTACAATTAAAGGGATTTAATTTGATGGCGCGTCAGGGCAGAAATGTTGCTGTAAAGGATATCTGAATACCCACAGAACTTACAAGTCCTTGAATGTTCAATTTGCAAATGTATTCATGTAGACATTTACTTTAAAATTACCTGTGCAATGAGGTTAAATAATTTGGCCTTGACATTTAAATTAAGCTGTGCAATACAACAGAATGTTAACTGCAGACTTGGTTTTGCATATAACATTGCCAACCCAACAGCTAAAATTTGAGAATCAAAATCATACATCAAATTACTACAGCAACTATACAAGCTTCATGGTATTTACAAGAGATCGTGACAACATATTCACAAATGTATAATGAGGATTCATCAACTTTTTGGATTTTTGTTACTTTGTTTTAGATATGTCCTTGTTTTTTTTATTTTACTTGATTTGAAAGAGTAAACAAGAATACAGTCCTTTGGATAATGAAGGCTCCACATTCCCACACTACAGCTAAATATAACATCTAGAATAAGCATTCACTCCACATAACATTACAGCAGTAACTAGAAAGAAATCTGGATGCTGATGGCCATGTTTTCTTAGTCATGCTATTGCATGAGTCTGAGGATTAGCCAAGTATGGGTTTATGATTAAACACCCAATTTACAGAATTTGTCCTTGGGAAATACTGATGGCTCTTGAAAAGGTCAATGGACCTTTGCCACCGTTCGTGAATTGGAGCTAAAACAAAACATAAACTATGCATATATCCTCGACAGTTAGAAATTTAAATGTTCAGTCAATGAGGAGAAGTTGTTGAAGTTTTTAACACTTATTTATCTTTTTTTTTTTTTTGTAAACATTTTATTATTCAAAAACAAACATAAGACAGCATTACAGCATGTGAATCTGAGTCACAGTATAGAAGAAGATGTATTACAAGGTTGCGTCATATATCTTCACATGGAATTACGTTTTCAGCATCGAACACAATCATCGATTAGAGTTTGGCTTTGCACTATGGTCATATATCTCGTGCATATATCTTTCAGTAGGCAAGTATAAACATTTACATTAACATTACTCATCCCCATGTAAACTAACATTCTCATTGTCGGATAGGTCTGCCATTTGGAGCCGGTCACGCCGCAGTTCAAGTGTCGGAGATAGGCAAATGTCACCTCTGTACTTATTCCACCCATTCCATTTATGATCCCACTTTTTGGGGCAACCCCTGTTTTTAAAAATGTTTTTTTCAGCTATCATTGCTTTGTCCATATCCGCTGCCCAATCGCACATGGTAGGGACAGCTCCCACCCCCCAGTTCTGCACAACGTTTCGTTTATCATTGGCCCAACCCAGTGAGGCACACGTTTTCTCCGTTTGTGTGAGGTCAGTGGCTTCCCAAATATTCAGTAGACAGAGCTGTGGGGTGGCCTTCAGAGTCTTACCTCCCGCTCTTTGCATTTGCTTGGTAACATCATCCCAATATTTCCGTATCGCGGGACAGTCCCAGATGACATGGAAAAAGGTCCCTACTTGATGACATTGTCTAAGGCACATCGGGTCATCTCTCCCACCTATTTTGGCCAGGATTATCGCGTCTAGATAAACACGATGAAGTACTTTCAATTGGACCAGGCGTAGTCTCACAGGAATTGCGACCTCCCTAGGAGAGGCCAGAGCGTCCCCGCCAGTCATCGTCCTCTAGGTCGCCTAGGTCCGCCTCCCAATTGTGCCTAAGGCATATCAGGGGGTCAGGGCGGTTATTCAAAAGTTTTTGGTATGTGAGTGATATGGCTTTTTTATTCATAGGGTCAAGAATTAATCTGTCTTCTAATGGCGAAGCCTCAGGTATAGGGTCGTCCTTGGGGAGTGTTGCTTTAATGGCATGACTTATTTCTATATAGCGGAATGTTTCTGTCGGTGCAAACTGATGTTTTTGCTGGAGTTCTGTGAATGTAGTCAACCTCCCCGAGACCAACATGTCTCCCACCGTTGAGATGCTGATAAGGTCCCATTTGTCGAACCCTTGACAGGTGCAGAGGCGACCCAAGCGTTTTGATTCCAAGAGTGGTGTGGCCCGCGTAATTGTGTTGTGCCAGCCCATGTGTTTATTAACCCTGTGCCACGTCTCCATGGTACGTGCAGTGGGCCCTGTGAGGTTCAATTTCCGGGGATTCGAATATAGTGCCCTCTGGTATCCCCCCTGCCCCATCAGCCATCGATCCGTGCGGAAATTTGGGTCGTCGTGAGCCCCGTGAGCCCATTTGTTAACTGCGACCAATTGAGATGCTTGGTAGTAAAGCTTAATATCAGGTAGGGCGATGCCCCCATCGTATTATCCCGCCGTTAGTTTTTTGGTTGCTATTCGTGGGGCTCAGGTGTCCCACAGTAGCGCACGCACGGTGCTTTCGATATTGGTGAAATATGTGTCTGGGATCTTGTCTGGAGCATTTTGCAGAGCGTATAGAAAGCGTGGGAGTGCTAGCAACACTTATTTATCTTAAAGGATTAGTATTGTTTTGTCATCTGTATTCAGATTAGTTGGTTTACAGAAATATCAATTAAGATTGATTAGTGACAGCATAAATCAATACACAGGGGCCGATTCCGATTCGGGTCGGAAATCTCTCCGACCGAGCCGGACCCGGAGAGATTTCCGACCGAATCGGACCCGTGCAGCCCGACCGAACGAGTACGATGCGTCCGTATGCTATCGTACTCGAGTCGGTCGGACTCCCATTGAAGTCAATGGGAGCCGGTCGTAAAACGCGTACGCGGGCTCCCATTGCCTCAATGGGTGCGAGGCGAACAAGGGTGCCCCCTACAGCGGGTACGCGGCGAAGCGACTCGCGCCATACACGCACAGGTAGGGGGACCCATGGGTCCCCCTGTGTGCGACTCGCGCGGCTACGCGTACAGGGGGGTCCGACACGGACCCCCGAAGTACGGCTCCGACTGCTCTTTCGAGCCGGACGGCGCGTGTCGGTCGGACTGCTTGCGGCGCGCATCGTACTTACCCGGCCGGGGAACGTCTCCATTGCGCGGTGCGAGTCGTGTCCGAGCAAGTCGGTCGGTGCGGTTAGACCCGGGAACGAGTCGGCAGGAGCGGTTGGGACGCCCGAACGAGTCGGTCGGCGAATTCGCATCGTACTCGCTCGTCCGGACGTGCGTACGAATCGGTCGGGAAATAGGGCTCCGAATCGGATCCGGTTATGCCGAATCCGATTCGGAGCCCTACCGGCCGAGATCGGAATCAGCCCCACAGTGTTTAATAAAGGAAAGCGTCACTAAACTACCTAGGGGACCTAACCTGTTCTATGAAGAACCCATGAAGAGTCCTTTTCATAAAAGAGCAAGAGTGAGAATAAAAGCAGAACTTCCTATAAGGAGTCGTTCTGGAAACTCAGCCGAGTTCCCTACAGCGTCAGTAGCAACCGTCAATGATAGAATGATCTCTGCAGTAGCATTGATCTGGAAAAGGTCATTAGATAAAAGGAAATAAGTCACCTTTAGCAGTAGCTGTTGGTAACAAAGCAAAAGATCAACTCACCAGGAGAAGAGCCACAAGGCAGGGGCGCTAGATCTGGGTCTCTCTGTCTCGCATCGGGAACTCCGGGGTCTCTTCTACTAGCTTGCTAGGAACACTCATTAATATAAAATCACCCTATAATGTATCAAACGTATTAGGCGCTGACTCTTCTGAACCAATGGAAACCGCTCATCCGATGGTGTTGTCAACTTCTGATGTCCCTTCTCCCAATTCCCACAGTAAACATTAATGTCGATATACAGTTAAACATTGTTTCAGGGCTTTGTTACATGGAAGAAAGTTCTCATGAGAACCTTCTTACCTAAGCTAAAGGATGCACTATGAGTTTCAGTGTGAAGACAAAGGCTTGACAGAGATGCAGAGGCAAACTAGCAATAATATCCTGATGAAGCACACATAAAATGCCTATATCACTATTTATTATAACAATCACAGCAAGTCTCATTGTATTAAGGTAGATTACGGAATATGAGATGAGGGAACTCAATGAAACACACATTTGAAGTCAGCACATTCTTAAGCAAGTTGCTGGTGCTAGGCAAAATGTTCTAAATATAAGCTGTGAGCAAGAGTCAACAGAAAATGGCTTTGAGGCCAAAATAAAATTGCACACTTAAGAATGATAGCTTAGTACAAACAACGTTTTTATACATATTATTCCATTTTCTACAAGCAAATACGTTTCTCCTATATTATTGATTATTATTAAATATTTTACATTTATTAACTATACATTAGAAGGATTCTTTCACATTATGAAATGGGCACATTTTGTCTATGTGTCATTTTCTATGTGAAAACATTACTGCATCAGTTTAAACGCATTCTAAAAGTGCAATTCTAACATGGTCTGCAAGTTGAATTTTATTTTTGAACTAATTTCCATCACTATCATTGCTCACAGAAAGTGCCCATCTGTGACATTGAGCTATTGCCTTGGGTCCCAGGACAAAAAAATGAAGATTCGTTTTCTCAGCTTAAATGTTTTTATGATATTGTTACTATTTGAAGGTCATTACACTTGTTCTCATGAGAACACACTAGAAACTGGCTTGTATTTTTTTCAGAATTAATCACATGATCCTATTTGAAACTTTAGAGCAAAAGTGTAACAATGTGTGCTTTGCTGTCATTTGATGAGCTTGCTCCATTCACCTATGCAAGGAGGAACTCTGGTCTGTTGGCTCTGTGAGTCACTGACTCTTAAATTTCTTTTGTTAATAAACTCCTTCAGATTGTAATATTTTCTGTAGCAGAACCTGATACGCAGGCCAGGAATCACCTGCACTTATCTGGACCCAGTGACCAGAGCTTCACCGGACTCCACATGACAGCCCCAGGTGTCAAAGGTAAGATAGAGGATTCTGCATAGGAAATTTAATTGTAGAATGACCATGTGCTCGGCTAACCAATGAGTTCAGACAGTGCCAGCACAATCAACATTTTATTAAATGTAAAGTTAGGTTGTGTTTATTGACCATGTAAAGGCATGCTATGATTCAAATCAAGATTGGAAGGGGTTGACAAGATCATTTGAGTAGGTATAGAGGCTGTCTTGGGTTAGCAGGAGTTAAAAGTGTGCATGAAAACCACAGTGTAAGAACAGGACACTCTAGAAATGGCAGGGAAGTGCAGTAGTTGCCTACGACCCCTAGAAGATGGATGGGTGGATTTAGGAGGTGCATTGATCTAGCCACTGTAGAATCTCGGGGCGCCACAATAGGCTGGGAATGGAGGTCTCTGAAAGCAAGGGGATCAGCAGAGATGTGTGAACATTCTTTCGTACCTTTTCTAGCAGAGTAGATAGGAAGAAACATTAATCCTACCCATGACCTTCTTATCCTTCTATCCCAGCCCCTCCATTGGATGAACAGTTTCACAAGGCCTGCAGATGACTAAGCCTGGGTGGACCTTGCGGAGTTGTACTCCGTGGAATTTCACGGAGTTACTGGAAAACTCTGTGAAATCCTGCGGAGTTCCGTGCCCTGGCAGAACAACTTCTTGCATCATTCATTAACCCCCTGCCCCCAAAACTCCACCACCCCCCGTAGTAAGGCCTGACCTACTTTACCTGAGCATCCTCCTTGGTGGGTGGGTATGGCTGTGCCGGCTGTCCACGGCAGTGTAGCCTGGCTGCCAGTCTCCTAGCCACCACTGCCTTCCTGCTCCTGCTGCTGGGCTGGCTGCACTTGTGACTCCGCTTAGAAACCTGAGCCTCCGCTGCTCCGGCTCAGGGGAAATTCAATTAAGGCGGGAGCTTCAGCCACCTTAGTGCAGCAGCTAAGGTAACCCCAACTCAGATCAGACAGCAAGAACTGCAGTGCGCATTGCGTATTGTGTGAAGGCATGCCTGACCCTTCTCTTGGGGACAGGCATGCCTTCGCCAGTCTCCTCTTGAGGCAAATGCTGTTTTAGAAGTGCACTGTGAAAATAATGATCCATGCGACCCCGATGATTCTGTGAAAACCTCACCTCAATCAATATCATATGTGCTAGAGTACGAGTCTCATAGCCCCAACAAACTAATCATGTGGTTTGTATCTTAACTTTAGGACTAGTTTAATTATGTTAATCCTATTGAAGAAGTTTCCTCACATAACACAATGCCCATTTATCCCTACAGCAACGGCATGGAACCACCCAGTCATTTTTGCTGTACTAAAAGAAAAGGGTTTGGTATCTCTTTATATCGGACCTACGTGATATAAATACTGTGGTATTACCATGATTTCCTATTGTACTAAATCCCTCTACAATGCTATCATGGATAGTAGCCACAGTTATATGAGTCTGTGTTGTGGACTTGAGTTTTCCTTTTTTATCCATCCCCACAGAATCTAACAGTCAGTTTCTCTTCGTATTCTCATTCTTGAGGGATCAACTCACATGGTCAAGATTGCTTCAAGGATCACAGAGTCACCTTCTGTCCTTTTGCAGGTGCTCAAAAAAGATCTGAACAATCTCAACATTCTTGGAGCATCTACTTTGGTTGAGTATGTTGATGATTTTTTGGCTTCATCCAACTTACTGAATCAAGAGAAGGTTGATTTCTATGCCTGCTCAATGAATTTGCTGTAAAGGTGCATATAGCTTATAAAGTGAAATTGAAGTTTTGTTTACCCCGCGCACGCTCTCTAGGTCATGACATCTCAGCTGAGGAAAGACATCTGCCTATCAATTGCTTCAAATACATCTGTTAGCTACCCTGTATTGTTTCCAAGGTACATACTCTTTTGGGAATGATGAGTGTAGGAAATCTGCCTTTTCTTCTTTGTCGCACACCAGACTTTTTGCCTTTTGCTGGATCCTGTTTTTGCTGGCTTTAGAACTTGGTGCACTTTAGCCCTGCTAAACCAATAGTATGGTGCCAGTGCTCTCCCTTTAAACCTAGCTGAATTGGCATACTCCTAAATGGCATGTTTAACTTGCATATAAGTCCATAGTATATGATACAAAGTCCCTAGTATATGGTACAAAGTGTGCCCAGGGACTGAAAGTTGAACGCCACTACTGGACTGCGGTACCTATTGTTCAATTCAGTACAACAGCAATGCAAACCTGGATTCAGGCCTACCAATGTAGCTTGACTGTAGCAGTATAAGAACTGGAATTCAACCTGTCAAAATAAACACTTTTGACATGTTAAAACCACACTCTTAAATATTATTGTCACCCCTATGTAGGCATTGTAGCCCACAAGGCTATTTAAAACTGGGACATGCAGAAATTTAAAGTTAGCATGTCCTTACAGTGACTAGCATCCAAAAGCGGTTTTCACTGTAGGAAGACTGACTGACCCATAGAGAATAATTATAATAGAGTGTGGATTAAAATATGTATACATTGCCACGGGAATGGGACGAGCTAGAAAGTAAACTAAAAAACTATTTTCAGCAGTTACTAAAAATCCAATTCAATGGTGAAACTGGATTGTTTTACAAATAAATTATAGGTCATTTTTAGAAAGTTACATTTTCCCTGCCCGAAGTTCCTGGAGGGGCATTTGCTCTCTAGTTTCTTCCAGCCACTGATTGGTATTTGATTAGGCATGAAAAAGGTGTGAAATGCCTCCCAGGAGCAAACAATAGTTTGACCTGAATGGGCAGAGATGATTTCTCTGACCTTCACAGAATATGCGGGAGGGGGCTGAGGGCCTCCTTTTTACAGCAGAGTGTCAAGTACTCCTTCACTGGTCTTCTGAACCACATGTTACACTGGAAAGGGAGAGAACAGGATGCCAAGATAATTCTTGTGCATCCACTACTTGGATGCTGAAAAACCCTGCTTCGTCTGTATCTGGAAGTTACACATAACACTTGGGGCACACTTGAAAGGAAGGGAACAGGATGCCAAAACAATTCTTGTATATACACTTCCTGGCTGCTGAAGAGTCCTGTCTTTGTCCTACCAGAGACTTCTGTCTCTGGATTTATTGTAGGTGCAGTGGCTGCTTCAAACTAGATTTTAGTGCTAGATGTGTGAGGACACTGGTTCACTGATAGAATATCGATGTAAAAAACATTGATGTAACAAATATCGAAAAAAATATAGAATACAAAAATATCGACTCCCATACCTACACAGGTAAGTACAAAAATATTGAATCAAAAATATCGATGTTAAAAACATAGATGTAAAAAATATGGATTTTAAAATATATATCAAATAAAATAATATATATTAAATATTAATATTAATGTTAACAAAATAAATGTAATATACATTTTTACAAAATATTACAAATACACTTAATTTAAAAAAACATAATTTATACATATATATATTAACTTTAAAATAATTAATAAACCATTATCTCTAATTTATTTTAAAACTTTAAAATTATATAAAAATAATATATATATATATATATATAAATAATTTAAAATATAAAAAATACATTCTACAATAAATTAAAACATTAAACTATGACAAAATATTTAAACTTAAATTGCCCAATAGAAGCAGTGCGACAGTAGGAAAAGTGTTGGATAGCAAAAAAATGTAATTTATTATTCCAACTCCAGTGAGTGCAACAGTAGGGAAAGTATTGGATAGCGGAGAGGTAAACATTACTATTCCTACTCCAAAAAGATGCAACAGTAGGGCAAGTGTTGGATAGTGGAGGGGTAAAAATTACTATTCCTATTCCAGTGAGAGCAACAGTAGGGAAAGTGTTGGATAGCGGAGGTGAAAAAATTACTATTCACACTCCAGTGAGTGCAACAGTAGGGAAAATGTTGGATAGCGGAGGGATAAAAATTACTATTCCCACTCCAGTGAGTGCAACAGTAGGATAAGTGTTGGATAGCGGAGGGGTAAAAATTACTATTCCCACTCCAGTGAGTGCAACAGTAGGGAAAGTGTTGGATAGCGGAGGGGTAAAAATTACTATTCCTCCTCCAGTGAGAGCAACAGTAGGGAAGTGTTGGATAGCTGAGGAAAAAAATTACTATTCCCACTCCAGTTAATGCAACAGTAGGGAAAATGTTGGATAGCGGAGAGGTAAAATTACTATTCCCACTCCAGTTAATGCAACAGTAGGGAAAATGTTGGATAGCGGAGAGGTAAAATTACTATTACCACTCCAGTGAGTGCAACATTAGGTAAAGTGTTGGATAGCAGAGGGGTAAAATTTACTACTCCCACTCCAGTAAGATCAACATTAGGGAAAGTGTTGGATAGCGGAGAGGTAAAAATTACTATTCCCACTCCAGTGAGTGCAACAGTAGGGAAATTGCTGGATAGCGGAGGGGTAAAAATTACTATTCCAACTCCAGTGAGTGCAACAGTAGGGAAAGTGTTAGATAGCGGAGGGGCAAAAATTACTATTCCCACTCCAGAGACTGCAACAGTAGGGAAAGTGCTGGATAGCGGAGGGGTAAAAATTACTATTCCAACTCCAGTGAGTGCAACAGTAGGGAAAGTGCTGGATAGCAGACGGGTAAAAATTACTATTCCCACTCCAGTGAATGCAACAGTAGGGAAAGTGTTGGATACCATAGAAACAAAATTACTATTTACACTCAAACACCTATTTTTTTTTATATATTAAAAAATCAAAAAAATAATAAAAATTAATACACAATATAAAAAATATATATATTAAACATATAAAAAGAACACATATTATAATATTAATTACATATAACAAAAACTTACAAATACTAGATATAATAAAATAATAAATACATTTACAAATAAATATTTCTTTTAAACTAGTAAATATTTACAAACAAAAAAATCCATTACTAAATAAATGTATTTATTTTATTTCCTAACCTATAACACCACACCAATAACAAAACACTTACAATTTTTTATTTAAATTTATTTACATAATTAACAATCAATTACAAAAATATTAGTAATAAAAAAACTATAAACATTAATTTACTACACACACTTTAACACTATAATTTCCACAACACAAACCTAAATTAAACTATACAATAATAAAACACAATTAAAACTTATTTAAAAATTAAAAACAATTACTATTAACAACTAATAATTAAATAATTAAAATGTATCTAATACCCACCCTTTACCCCTTTGAAAATAAATATTTAAAAAAATTACCCAGAATAATTATCTATTAATTAACATTAACAACTATATCTTAATTAATTAAATACAAATTACTTCCCACCCTTTATTCCTATAAACACCACAACTCACACCTAAAATTAATTACACAACTGCCAAAATTAATTACAAATTAATTAATGAAAATTAATTAACAACCAATTATTAATTCAAAGATTAAAAATAAATTATTTCCCACCCTTTACGCCTATAAACACCACAACACACACGTAAAATTAATTACACAATTACCATAATTAATTAACAATTAATTAATTAAAATTAATTAACAACCAATTATTAATTAATTAATAATACATTACTTTACACATTTAATACTATAAAATATCAATTAAACAAATATTAATAAATACAAATTAATCAATACATTTAATATAATTTAATTACTTCCCACCCTATTCCCCTATAAACCCACAACCCACTACGGAACTAAGGGGCTGATTACGATGGAGGGCGGAAAAGCATTCCGACCGCCGTGCTAGTGGGAAATTTCTGCCCGCAGGTACCGCGGCATAACCACCAGCCAGATTAGGATGCACCGCCAAAAACTCCCTACCGCGGCGGTCGGATTCCAGGATTCAGCAGCGGAAAAGCTGAAAATCCGTCTGCGGAGGTCGGATTTGCTGCGGAAAGGCCAAAGACCGACTTTTCCCCAGCGGACTGGAACACATGGAGCTATCCAGAGTATTGCCACCGCCATCCTGGAATGGCCGGATTCTCCGCAGCGGTGTGGTGGGCTGTTTGAGGCATCGTGATTTAACCGGCGGTCGTGACCGCATTCCGCACGGCGGTACCTCTCTTTTGGCTCCGTCCGCTACCGTTGCGGACGGAGATTTTCGGCGGAACCCGGAACACCACAGCGGATGGGAAATGGGCTATCTACGCCCATCATAATATGGCGGATGCAAAGACCGCCGATGGAGTGCGGAAAAGGGCATTTTCCGCCACCGCCAGCACGGCGGATGTGCCTCCGCCCGCCATCGTAATCAGCCCCCAAGAACGCAAAATTCATTAAAAAAAAATATATACATTTAATATAATTAAATTACTTCCCACCCTATTCCCCTATAAACCCACAACCTGCTACGGTACTAAAAGTGCAAAATAAAAATAAAAAGAATGTATAACTACTAAAAATGTAACACATATATTAAAAATACAAACAATTCTTATACACAAATACATCACATGCATATAAAATATATACTAAAATACATAACAATAATAAAAAATGATGGGCCTGATTCACAGAACTAACTTACGTCAAAAACGTAAACGTAAACGTAAAGTTAGTACGTTTTAGGTATTCAGAGAATACACTTACTCATTTTGGTATTCACAGAATGAACTTACTCATTTCGGTATTCACAGAAGTTAGTAGTCCTAACTTTAGGACTCCTAACTTCTGTGAATACCGAAATGAGTAAGTTCATTCTGTGAATACCAAAATGAGTAAGTGTATTCTGTGAATACCTAAAACGTACTAACTTTACGTTTACGTTTACGTTTTGACGTAAGTTAGTTCTGTGAATCAGGCCCGGAGTGTCCCATCCGCCAAAGTATAAATCAGGTTCTAAGCCAGATGGTAAAATCTTTAACCAAGACAAAACTGGCTGTTGTATCTGACCCACGATCCATCATGGTTAGTCTCTAATTTCCTCCAGATTGCGGCCTACCTCGATCAGTTCAATCTGCAGTTCCCCTTATTGTATTTTTGTAATTTGGATATTATTTTGTTTATTACATTTTACTCTATTTTTCAAATTTGGTTTGGGATTTTTACTATTTTGCCGTTTGACTCTATTACAGTCTTGGTACTGCATAAATGCTTTACACATTGCCCTAAATTAAGCCTGTCTGCTCTGTGCCATTGCAAGGAAGGGGTTTAGCTCAGGTTAAATGAGTGACTTTGAGTGTTCACCCTGACAAGGGTTTCAATTGTTCCTTGACCCGGATAGTCACTCCCCCCAAATACTAATCCAAGTTCTTTTATTGCGCTATTGCAGGCAGTGGCTTTTTTGGTTATGCTTTTATTGTTAAATCTTTACAGGATTTCATTAAGAAAGAATGCTCTGAACCATTGACTTGGTCCAAGGAGGGAGAACATGCCTTTGAATCTTTGAAAAATTCTTTGTACTATGCACCTTCATTAGGATTAGCTGATTATAACAATTCTTGTGCCATGTGAGGGAGGGCTTTGCTCTGTCAGTTTTGGTGCATGACACGGGGACAAAAAAACACCATTTGCTTATTATTCCTCTGCACCCAGTGGTGTTTCAGTAGAGCAGCCTGTATGTCTGCACA
Organism: Calotriton arnoldi; assembly: GCA_963921515.1. NCBI lineage: Eukaryota > Metazoa > Chordata > Amphibia > Caudata > Salamandridae > Calotriton > Calotriton arnoldi. The sequence continues at coordinate 560,848 of CAWUFW010007403.1, forward strand.
CAGTGGCTGCTACTGCCCACTGAGTTGAGATGTCAAAAACATTGTATTTGAGTCCCCCTCACTGCTGTTGTACCCCATGCTTTTACAACATTAGATTTAACAACTAAAGCTCAGCATCAGTCTATGTTTAAATTGTTGAGATATGAACTACTGCTATTCTCTGCTTCTCATATTATACTAGATGATGGCCTGTGTAGAATCTTGCTTCATTGTTTCCTACTGCTCTCAATCGAGAGCCATGACTGCCTGCTCACTACTGCCAACCTAACCAAACCTCACATTGATGTCACAGATTAAAGCTTGCCAGAATGAGGTTTTGTATATTAGGTTGATGCTTCTTGATTTAGAAACAATAAAGGACAACGTATAACGTTATGAAGTTTTTGAGAGTCTTCACCTCATGTACTCAAGTAGCTGAGCTGATAGTCCTCAATTGTGCTTGTAACCTAGCTGCACCGAAGACTATAACCATTTTCATGGACTCAAAGTACTCATACAGAGTTACTCACAGCTTTGGACTTGGCTTTTATCTAAAGGGTCTTTCTGATGCTTTCCAGATGCCATCTAAAGTAGCTATTGTTAAATATACTGCTCACCAAACCACTCAGGACGAAGAGTTCAAAGGTGATATTTGTGCTCATCGAAGAATAAAGGTTGTTCTATACCACAACCTGAGCTCACTCTGTATGTGTCCGAAATCACTGATTCCCTCACGCCCCCTTAAAGGATCTTGTTGAATTACAAAAATGTGCCCAAACAAAGAAAAGAGCACCTGGTTAAAACATCATTGAAGGATAGACTCAGATGGAATATGGAGAGTTAAATAGGAACAGGGAACAATGATTGCCCCCAGAGTGATACTCTCAAATTTAGTTCAACTAAATATGGTGTTGCTCATAGATTTTAAAAAGGGTATCAAAACTAATCCGCTTCCTCTTCATTCCCCATAGGACCTTTAGCCCATGTGTCGTTCAATACAATCCAAATGCCCCAAAGATGATCTTGTGTTTATGTACTGGTACTAGTGTGCATATTTTCTCAATGAATTGAAGCCTACCAATGTGACCGAGCTAATACAATGACTAGAAGATTACTCCTACACTCTAGCCCCAGGTTTGGAATCCCCTTTCATTTCAAGAGCAACAAAGAAACTTATCTGTGTCTTATGAAGTCCAAAAACTATATAAGGCTTCAAGGATTATGCAACACTTTCATTTGAAGAACAAAACATCTAAGATTTGCAATGAAACTAGGCTCAAGTGGCCTTATGCTCTAACTTTGGCACTACGATGATTTGATGAATTTGAGACACCCCAAACCAAATGACTATGTTGATTCTATACATCCATACACAATTTTAATAGAAAGAGCTATGGTTCTTTTTGCTACCCATCCAGGGCCTGATTCACAAGGGACCTCTGCACTCGTGACGGAGGCCCCGCACTCGGGGCAGAATCTCCACAATGAGAAATCTCATTGCGGAGATTCTGCCCTGAGTGCGGTGACTCCCCCACGACTGCGGGGCCTCCACCATAAGTGCAGAGGCCCTTTGTGAATCAGGCCCTTAGTGTCTTCATTTTAACTCTCTTTCCATAGGAATGATGATGTGACTTTAGAGTACTGCAAGCAACTGATTCGCTGTTTCGGCAGGCTTCTGTTCTCATGTATAAGCATTACTGCTCATCAGCTGATGGGTGCCCACTACAATCTGCAGCTTGGTGATGGGGTCCACATCAAGGTCCACCCGCAAAAGTCTGTGGTCCAGCCCTAGTGGCAGTGCCCTTACCAGATCCTGCTCATCATGTATAATGACATAAAGTGCAGAGGACTGCCTCGCTGGACCCACGTATCACACTGCAACCCAACCTCCAACCACAGAGGCAACAGACGTGCAACTGGAAATGCTCCTGCATCCTAAACTGCTCCTGCAAACCAAAGTCCTTTTGTTCTTGTTACCAGTGGCGGCCGGTAATTTTAGGAGGGAGGGGGGCGGACAGGAAACACATGCACACATACTCACTCGCACCCATGCATTCACACACACGCTTGCGCACACACGCATCCATGCACAACACTCATTACCAAATATTCAAACATACATGCACGCATGCCTCAAACATCTTTTTTTTTTAAATCACACTAACTTGCAGCTCTGCCTCTGAGGTCCCAGGAGGGACTGCTGCCTTCCCTCATTCAGCCAATGAGGGAAGGCAGAAGTCCCTAAGTCGTCACAGAGTGGGATGGTGTCAATGAGACTGCTGACCCCACCCCACTCTGTGACGAAGTGTCACTGATTGACACTCGACCCTGGGAACTTCAGGGCTTAAAACTGAAGCACCCAGGTGAACGGCAATGAGTGACGCTACCTCTCATCACTGAGGGGAGGGCCTCAAGGACCTTTTTCTGATTTGAGGAGGTCATGCCCACAGGAGCTGTGACAATCTCAGCCCAGCAAAGTTCAACTCAGGCAGCCAGGACCCTGCGCTTTTAACGCATGTCTAGCTCCTGGCTGCCTGACCTAAAAGAAGAGTGTCTGTCAGGCCGACCTTTGCTCAGCCTGACAGACACTCTTGTTTAGGGGCAAAAGGTGAGTGGATGTGGCCCCTAAGCCCCAATGGACCACCCTCAACTACTTGTTGCTATACTGTACAGATATTAGAATACATCCCCTCCTCCTTCTCATGGCTATGGCTAATGGCTTATGAGCTCAGTATTGGGAGCCATCTCAGCTACCTAATCTCTCGTTGGCTAGCCATGATTGCTACAAGCATGTCTGGTTAGCTCATTGTGTGGCTATGTCTGGAGAGAATGAGTGGTGCATGAAGAAATCTACTGCTCTGAGCCTGCTGCCGACTTGAAAGGAGGAATGCCTGTGGTATACCATTTCTACACACCAAAACTACACATACATAGGTATTATATTTCTGAATATGACAGTTGCATCACCCTCATTCTACTTTCGAATCAGGATTTGCTTTTGAATGCTCAACAGCATTTGCCCCCGCTGTCCAGCTTGGTGATAATGTTTATGGATTGGCTTGTGAAATTGAAAGCAGTAGTATCTTTGTGGGACAAAGGGAGTGTCATATACCCCTTCCCACATTAACTGAATCAGTCTTTTCTGTCACTTCTTTTGAACTTCTTTCCAGAATACCTTTTAGTGGCAAACCTGTCAGTCTGGGACTTTGTATGTATGAGGGATAGATATCTGATGCCTAGTAATACAAAGACAAGTCTAGATCTTGTTAGCCTGTTTTTGTTGTGCCTGCCATTAGACACTCTGAGAACGAATCTCCCTTACTTACAGAAGAGACTTCCAGAAACATTTAAAAACATCAAATTCTTCGCCAGTCTGTTTTCAAGTTACAGACAGGACTGTCCACCTATGGAGTATGCTAAGTTGGCAAAATGTTAAGAGTAAGTAGCAAACTTAACTCCTGTTACTTTAGGTTTGATCTCTAAACAAATTCAATGGACTGTGATTTTGCAGAACAGAATGCCTCTTGATTTCATCCTGGTTGCCAAAGATGGAATTTGTGCACTTGTAAGTGCAAAATTCTGCACTTTCATCTTGAACATTTCTTTAGGAATGCATGAACATTTTGATCATGTATGCAAAAGTTTAGACTAGCCTCCAGTGACACACAGTAGCTCCAAGGTTGGGTTGGGATCCGAGTTGGTGAGGTTTGAAATTCAAGGACATCATTTTTTGTCCATGGTCATTATCAGTACATGATCCGGTACACCCTCAGCGGTAATGTAAAGTGCTTAAAATGATGATCTGTTTATCTAGCATTCAATTCTAGGCACTACTCTGATGGACATCATTCTCCTGTAATATTGTCTATTTTGCTATAATAAAATGCAATAAAGTTTGTGTAAAAAAAAATGTATGCAAAAGTTTAAAGGGATTACACACTTTTGACGATGGATGTTCTTTGTCGAAACAGCATTTTTGGAGGCTGGGGAAAAGAAGATTCTTGGGTTTATATTAGCTCTTTTCATTGTTCTTTTGCTGGTTTATATCTGTGTCCGAGTCTGTACTGACTTCATCTCACTTCTCACTAAATGCTTTGCTACTTTCAATTCTTACGTTGTGAAGGCCCTAAATAATGATGGTCTTTATAATAGTATCAAAATAATATAGATCAGGAAGCGACTAATGAGTTATGAAATGTTTTAAGATTATGCAAATAAATTACATGAGTATTGTGAATACATAAAATTGTATTAGCACACCGTATTTGCTTCAGTCATTTTTTCTTACTCATGCTAACACTGCTCAGAGGAAATGTCTGTCTCCGATGTGAAGCCACTCCCTCCTCTTGGTTCCCTTGGAGCGAAAACAAAGCCTAGCTTTATCAGCTGAAAAGTATATGTATTATCAATACTATTTGACGCTCATTTCACTTGTTCTTATGAGCTCAAATTAAACATCTGCTTGTATCTTTTAAGAATTAATCATATGACACTGTTTCAGATTTATATTCACTAGTGTATAAATTTGTGCTGTGCCGTCGCTCGAGGAGCTTACTCTATTCATTAGTGCTAGGGGGAACTCTGGGCAGTTGGCTCTGTGATTCAAAGACTTAATTTTTCTTTTGTTGATACACCCTTATAGACTTTGATTGGCATGTGAAAAGGTTTTCTTTAACAATGTCAAGAATTCTCACAACTGTAGTGTCTTGTGAGTTAGAGATGACTGGACCCTTTTAGTCACTGACACACTCCGTAGAACAGTGACATAAGAGCTTGGGTGTGGGTGATAGAATTCATGATGTAGAATGTTCAGTTAATAGTTACATGCACAGGAATAAAGGCGTGTAATACCAAGCTCTCTGTGAGGCGTGATCATATGCATGTAGCCGGGCTGGGGAGGATACTACATCTGGCGAAGAGATAGGGGATTACATAAACCCCATGACCCAAAGAACTGAGAGTGCTCTCCCGGAGTTTCCAGTGGTCCAGCAAACTGCTCGTGTGTGCCACGTGTGCCTCAGTCGAAGCGAAAAATCGATGGGTGGTGTATGTGGAGTCAAAGCGCCACTCCAGCAAGTGCAAGACCGGTGAAGAAAGTGAAGGCCTTACAGAAAGTTTGTTTGTCATTGGCTAGAAAGTTGTTGGTAAAGTCAAGACAAGAGATACTGCGTCACAGCCTAACACAGAACCGTCATTCATACATCATGACAATGGTATAGGCAGTGACAACCAGGTATGGAAAGTGCAAAAAGCGGCAACAGCCAGGTGCAAGAGAACGCTGTGAATAGAAGCAGAAAAATGCAGAGAAACATTAGAGGCAGCTATAACCAGATATATAGAGAATACGATCACCTACCAAAATCTGAGTACAGAGAGTCATCAAACAACAGCATTTGGGCAAAGCAACCCAAGTAGAAGTCCAAGGGTTGTGAATATGAAGCCGTTGATCCCTGCAGCGGACACCCAAAAGGTGCCAGGTTCGTTCCGCACGACTTGAAAGTCTTTAAAAAGTTGAAAGGCTCCAGTGGCAACGCGAAAAGAAGCCATACAAGTTTAGATTGGCCATAACGATCCTGAAGCAAGCACGTCACAAGGACTTACAGATGGTATGAATGGTGCAATTTCAGGTGAACAGCACATACTCTCTTCAGTAAGGGCCATAACTTGTTATGATGCCACTGCATTCCTGAAACCACTGCTTCCATTAGATACATCCAAGAAACAAAATATTAGCACAAGATGGACTGCCTAGATTGAAACATTTGATGATTTCGTTGATGCACTGGAAGAAGCAAATGACAAAAACATCATGAAATATCTAAAGAATTTGATGGGTGAAGGAGTAAAAGAAGTGATAAAGAAAATGCCACACAGTGGCGAAGTGACATACCATCAAATCAAAGAGGTGCTAAAAACGACGTTCTATCCAATGCCAAATTTCAATTACAAAAAATAAATTTTCAGCCAAGAAAGACAGCAAGTTGGTGAAACGATCAATGAATTTGTAAAAGACTAGATATGTTTATCAAACATTGCCAATTCAATAAGTTTAATGATGAAGAAGCTATTCAACTAAGAGTAATAGATGGTTGCCTACTGATTCCTTCAGATGATGAATGATGAGAGAAACGCTAAGCCTCGAGCAAGTCGTAATGGCTGCCAGAGCTGAGGAACATGCTGACAAACAAGCCAGTGACATGGAGGCCAGAGGAGCCCAAAGTAAGTCAGTCATGAATGTGACAAGCAAGCAGAGATCTAAAGCTGAGGGACACAAAGGGATGTCTCCAAAGAAGAAGAAGTTGTGTTTCCGATGTGGATTTTCCTTTCCACATGAAGGTAAATGTCCAACCATTGGACAAATATACAAAGGATGCAGGAAAGAAAACCATTTTATAATGGTTTGTAAAGCGAGGAAAAGATCAAGTGTGTAATGTCTAGAAAACAAAATCGAGGCAATATCAAGTGCGTCACACTGAGAAACAAAATTGATGCCAGAAAGCTCCAGAGACATTCCAACCAAGCCCACAAAACCAAGCGGCAACATCGGTTGAGGCAAGTAGAAACTGAACGACATTGATTGTCATCTAATTCCTCATCTAAAAGTTTGTCACCATCATTGTCTAGCTACAGTGAGAAACATGGGTGTGCAATGTCAATGTTGACCGCTGGACGACATGTGCATGTAAGAAGAGCTTCGTTCAAGGAAGAATGCCGGTGAGACGCTGTCCCAAAATCAGGCTGAAAGCGAATGGGTACTCCATACCTTTTGTTTATCGCCACATTGGTGTGTCGATAAACATTATGCCAGCAGAAAAAAACAGTGAACTGTCTCCAGTGCCCCGTTTAACCCCGTCGAAAACCAAAGTGTATACGTGGGCTGCTTCAACGCCAATGCAAAGTCAAGTTTCATTCATAGCAACTGTGAAGCATAAAAAGACAAAGGTACAAACACCAATACATGTCCTGCAAGGCACTTCACCAAGTGCATATTTGCTCAGTTTCTGTACTGCTGCTGACATGGGGCTGATTTCTGTAAACTACAATGTCAATGCCTATGATGAGACAGTGAATCAGTTCCATCCTTGTTTCATGGACTAGGAAGACTTAAGACCATGAAAGTGCAACTTCATATAAATGGGGACATCCTTCCTGTTGCTCACCGACATTGTCGAATTGTATTTCATTTACAGAGGCTGTTGAGAAAGAAATAGACACTATTAAAGCACATCATTGAACAATCCACTGGTCCAACGCCATGGGTATCACCCACAGTGGTAGTGCCGAAGAAGGACAGTGAAAGTGGCGCGCACATCTGCATTGATAAGCACCAAGCAAACAAGGCAATTGAAAGAGTATGACATCCAGGTCCGCATATTGCTGACATAATTATGCATCTGAATGGAGCTAAAGTATTTTTCTGCCTTGATTTGAACAAAGGGTATCACCAACTCGAACAGGAAGAAAATTGCTGGTACATTAGTACCTTTTTGACTCATGTTGGTTTATTTAGATATAAAAGGCTATGTTTCAGAGTCTCATCAGCCGCAGAACTCTTTCAGGATGTCATTCATCACATAATACAGCCAGTCACAAATGCCATCAATTACAGTGATGACATACTAGTTTTTGTGGCCACATGAAAGGAACATGATAAAGTTCTTACACAAGTGTTTTGTATACTTGCCAATGCAGGTCTCGCTTTAAATGCAGCAAAGTGTGAGTTTCATGAAATCAAACTCAAGTTTTTTGGTCATATCTTTTCTGATGGGGAAATTACTCTGGATCCAAATAAAGTACACGCCTTGTCATCCACTTCTCCCCCACAAGATGTAACTATGCTGCGATTCTTCCCTGGTATGGCCAGTTACTGCTCAAGGTATATATGTGACTTTGCCACTGTAAGTGCCTCATTGAGAGACTTAAAAAAATGAAATGTTCCATTTTGATGGTCACATGAATGTGAACAAAACTTCAAGGAAATCAAGTACGCAATTAAGAACACCACTGAAATGGCAAACTTTGATCCGAAATTGCAGACGAAGGTCGTTGATGATGCAAGCCCAGTGGGGTTCGGTGCCATCCTTCTCAGCATACTGGACATCCCAATGCCCCAAGACACATTGTGGCTTATGCTAGCCGAAGTTTGTCATCGACAGAACTTGCCTATTCACAACCTGAAAAAGAAAGCCTTGCTGTGGTGTGGGCTTGTGAGCATTTTCATGTGTTCCTGTATGGAAAGCAATTCACAGTTGTCACCGACAACCAAGCATTGCTCATTATTTCCGGCAATCTTAAAGCCTAGATGTCCCCTCGCATTGAGAGGTGGGGGTTGCGATTGCAGGATTGTGCATCGTCCAGGAAACGATCAAAACCCCACTGACTACTTCTCACATGTATCAATAGTGTTATGGCACTACTTCTAAAGCAGCTGATGCTAATATTAACTCCAGCATGAAATCCAGTACACCTGCTGCCGTATCGGTGGAACAAATCATTGCTGCCTAGAGCACGGACAAAGATTTGCTAGTAATCAAAGACATTATTAGACATCAATCGTGGTGAAAACATACTCATCCTTTTCATGATGCCATGAATACCAGAAATTCTAAAGTGTGCAGGAAGAAATTTCAGTTACCCCAGAAGGCATCACCTTACGAGGATTGAGAATTGTCATACCTGAGAGTCTGAGACAACAAGTTATTGAACTGGCCCATCAGGGACATCGTGGAGTTGTTGCTACTAAACAAGCTTAATGGGACACATAATGGTTCCCTCGTCTTGATGAAAGAGTTGGAAAAGAGTAAAGGGCATGCCATTTGTGTAACTGCTTGTCATCCAAAACAACACCACGTCTGTTAAACATGTCTGATCTTCCAAAGCATGCATAGGAGAAGATTGCAATTGATTTCTTTGGACCCCTTGGCAATGGGCATCATCTACTAGTGATAGTGAATATTCCCATTTTCCCCTTGTGGAAGATCTGTTGTCAACTACGCATGACAGTCATTGAGAGATTAGAAAGTGTTCATTCGATTTTTTTTTGATTTTTTTAAAGTTTGAAAGCTTTATTTGAATAATGGTAAAATACAAAGGACCAGCAATACAATGAAGTACATATATGAAAACGTACTGGAAGGAAAAACTAAAGAATGGTTGGCATATAGACAAATGAAAGCTTTTTAATGATTTTTTGAGGAGTAAGGGAATTGAAAGGGGGAGAGGGAAGGGAAGGGGAAGGCAGGGAAAGGTAAGTCTTACATAATGAAAAAAAAATGCATGTTACCATAGGAACGTGAATAAACTCCTAATAAAATTAATAAGAATAAAAAAGTTAGGTATATATATATATATATATATATATATATATATATATATATTGAAGAACAGAGAATATATACATTCAAGGAGGTCTAAAATTTTCAGAATTTAAACGAGAGTTATTTGCTAACACTAGATTGTCTAAATAAGAAGGAAGAGGCAACCAGAAGAGATCTCTATTAACATTTGGCTTGCAGGAGGAGGCGAATGCAACATCAAGGCGATGAAAATGACATAGGCTATTCCACCAGTGTTGTACAGAGAGTTTTTGAAGAGATTTCCAATTGAGAGAGATATGTTGGAAAGCTAAGGCCAGCATAAGGTCGAGAAGACCATGTTCATGGGAAGAGAGGTCTAAGAGGTTGGAAAGGCTTCCAGAGAAAAGAAGAGGGAGGGAATAAGGAAAGAAAATATTAAACATACTAGAAATATAGGTCCAGACCTTGTCCCAAAAGTTAGAAACTGGAGGGCAAATGAAAAGGAGATGTATAAGATCAGCAGTAGGAGAGTTGCAGGTCCAACAGTTGGAGTCAGTGGAATGGGAGAAGCGAGCTATAGAAATAGGTCTAAGATAGAGTCTATGGGAAAGGAAAAATATAGATTGGGTGAGAGAAGCAGATCGAGAAATTTTAAGAGAACAGGACCAAAATTTGTCCCAGAAATTAATGGTCCATTCACACCCCAGGTCCGATTCCCAAGAGAGTTCCAATTTGGATTTAGATCGTTCTGGATTAGGAGCTGAGAAGTATTTATATATGAGAGAAGCTTTGGGTAAAGAGAGAAGAATCTTCAGAAGAGAATTGTCAGCAGCGGAAAGAGGAGAAGAGGGAAGAGAGTAATAGATATTGAGAATGACCGACATTAGAATAGCAAATTTCTGCAAAAAGGAACGGGGACAGTGGAATAAAGCTTGGAATTGAGGAAAAGAGCAAGGAGATGAACCATCAAAAAGATGTTTAACCCAGATTATACCCTTTAATCTCCAAGTCTTCCAAAAAATGGTTCTATTATTGATAAGAATGAGAGAATTATGCCATATTGGAGATTCTAAAAAGGATTCTCGAGAAATGGGATGAGACTGCACCAGAGGTTTCAAAAGGTAACATGTATGTTTAAACAAAGGAAGAGAGGTAAAAGTAGTTTTGGCAGAAAAAGCCATAACTTCTTTTTGAGAGAAGGGCAACAGTAAGGTTTGTTCAATGGAAAGCCAAAGTGGAGTGAAGGGGGAAGATTCTGAGAGAAGCCATTTGGAAGCTTGTCGAAGAGAAAAAGACTTATGGTATAAGTGGAAGTCGGGGAAATTCACACCCCCATTAGGTTTTGATTTACGAAGTAAAGATAAGGAGATTCTGGCTTTCTTATTTTTCCAAAGAAATTTGGAAAGGCAAGAGTCTATACGTTTAAAATAAGAAATATGGATGTGTACGGGGAGCATGGAAAGAGTATATATCAGAATGGGGGTAATCATCATCTTGATTGAGTCCAACCAGGCCCCACCAGGAGAGAAAAAGGGGATTCCAGGAAGAAAAAAGCTTATCGATTCGAGAGAGGACTGTGGACATATTTAATTTAATAGTGGAGACAATGGAATTGGAGAACCACATACCTAAATATTTGAGTTTTGAATTATTCCATGCAAAGCCAGTAGAAGCAAAAGAGTCAGGAAGACAAAATTTAGTAAGTGGAAGGTTTCAGTTTTATCGGAGTTGATTTTATAGCCAGAAACAAGGGAGAAAGATGTAAACTCTTGTAATAGAGGAGGAATAGAGACTTCGGGAGCAGAAATAAAGAGAAGAATATCATCCGCATAGGCGGAAAGTTTTAAATGCTGATCCCCATAAGAGAATCCAGATATTGAATCATTGTTACGAATTGATGAAAGGAAGGGTTCGAGAGCTAAAATAAAAAGTAGGGGGCAAAGGGGGCAGCCTTGGTGAACCCCGCGTTGGAGATGAAAGTAGGAGGAGACACAGCCATTAACCAATACCGATGCTCTGCGAGCAGAGTATAGCAAGGAGACAAGCGAGATCAGTTTGGGACCAAAACCATGCCATTTCAGAGAGGCAAATAAAAAAGACCAGTCAACTCTATCAAACGCTTTTTCAGCATCAACTGAAATGGCCGCCAAAGATGAAGAAAGAGAGGGAATTTTATTTAAAACATTAAGAAAAAGACGGGAGTTATCTGAAGTCAATCTGCCCTTGACAAAGCTGCACTGCTCCTTTCCAATTAAATGGGGCATAGGGGATCCAAACGTAAAGCAAGTGATTTAGCAAATAATTTGTAATCAACATTAACTAGAGAAATCGGATGGTAGTTTTTACAATACATGGGGTCTCGACCATCTTTATGTATAAGACAGATTTTGGCTTCCTGAAAAGTACCTTCTGTATTACCTGCAAGAGAGAAAGAGCGAAAAAGGTTTAAGAGTTTTGGGAGTAATAAATTAGAAAAGTGTAAATAAAATTCAACAGAAAAACCGTCCGGACCAGGAGTCTTCCCTTTTGTTAAGGCATTTAGGGCAGTGGATAATTCGTTAAGGGATATATCTGCTTCAAGGTCAGAGAGATTAAGGTGAGAGTTGGACGGAGTAGGAAGTTTAGCAAGATAAAATTGGATGAGAGAACTGGAAGGAGGAGCTTCTGGGGTATATAGATCCTTATAAAAAAGTTTAAATTAATTGAGAATGTGTTGGTCTTTGTGAATGAGAGAACCATCGGAAGAGTAGATAGAATCAATCAGAGTACGATCCTTACGTGTTTTGAGGTAGTTCGCTAAATGTTTAACTACTTTATTTCGACCACTGATTGAGGGTAAATGGGTGGCCACACCCTTCTGCTTACCGGCTCCTGAGAGCCTGACCTGCACTCTGCTCGTTCACTTGAAAAGAAGGAACAACGATGTAAAATACAGTGGCACTTTATTAAGCAGTTCAGAAACACAGAAAACAGTTCAATTTAAATGTTGCCCATCAACACATGAGCAGGATAAATACTAAGGCATTGACAATGTTATAAATCAGTTGTTCAAATGAAACAAAAATATATATCTATATATCATTCTATGCGCAGCTGCCCAAGGGGCAACCCTGAATTTAAAGATGATGAATAGGCTAGTGCCTAGAAGGCAAATCTTTTCTAAGAAAGCAACACCATCCAAGACTACGCAGTTTAAGCTAAGACAAATGCAATGGCTTGGGTTTGGATGAGCTAAATTAGATAGGCTGACAAAGCCAAAAGGCTAATAATCAGATAAGAGCATTACCACCTTGGGAGTAGAAGTTCTAGGCCCAGTCAGGATAACGATCGATCGGGAACCCTCACCATGCAACTAGGCAGTGGTTTGAAGAGTTCGGGGCGTTGGCCTAGGTATAGACCTTTTATATGGCTTAATGCCGAAGTCCTACCCATGTCTGACGTGGGTCCTGACGTGGGCCCTTGACCGCACCCTTACAGTAACTGTGGAAAGTTTTATGTAGTACTGAGAAGTGGTAACATGGTGAAATTAGGGGCTTTTAGCAGGTGGTCAGTGCTCTTGACTGCAAAAAGTAAACACACAAAAACAAAGGATAACTTTTACCGTAAAATGCTCAGAAATTAATATTTTATATATTATTTCTCTGTCACATTGCCGTCTTTCCAGTTTCAGTTAAGCAAGCGCGGAAAGGTTCATAAGTAAAAATATTGCAAACCTTGCTTGTGAAACAGCCAGATGTACCAGCAGAATGTCACGTACGTGTGGGCTAACTTATTCTCGTAACTGTGGAAATTTACAAGGGGGGGGGGCTGGTGTCGCGGTCGATGGCACAGGTCCCTGCTGTCAGATCAGTGAAGCCTACGAGATCTGTTTTATTAAAAAATGATAGCAAGAGGCACTGGGCTTTTTGGGCCTATATGTATGTATCTAGGGTGGTATGTTTGGGCCTATATGTGGGTATCTAAGAAGGTGGGCTTGGGCCTATGTGGCATGTGCTAAGAGGATGAAGGAAAGTGGACAACTTAGGACATCTATCAGGGCCTGACTGGTGGGGCCTATCTGGGAGTGGTTTGGTGGGTAGTACAGAATGAGACGTGGGGTTTCATACTAGATGGTAGAACGGGACCCTACTTCATATCCCTCCTCATGTTCATTGTTGAACACATCTCTGATATAATACTTTGCTGGACCCTCTGGTGTCTGGTGCATGCTGAGTGGGTCATTAACGTACACGCACGCAGCCTGGGGTGGCATTTCTGGGGTTATGGTAACATATTCTCCACCATCATTGCCAACTAACTGGTCATACTCGCAAGTGTCATGCTCCTCCCTCAAGGCGTATCTATGTGGCGGAACTGGTGGAGCTGTGGGTGTGTTGGGAGAAGCGTCAGGGGCAGCTAGTTCTGTGAGTTGTACGTGGGTCAGCCCATTCCCATCCCCAGGAAAGCAGTCCATGACCTGGTAATGTGCATTCTGATGAATTCCTGTGTTAGCGTAATTCATCCCTACCGCTTTGGTGCTACATCTGTTGACACATCTGATTATCACCCGTGCACCGCAACACACTAACATTAACACACAACAAATAGGTAGCACAATTTTCAAGATAGCAGACAGCCATGAAGGCATCCAGTCCAAGTTGAACCAATTAGAAATAACGTCTGCATCAGCACCTCCCTCGTCACGCATCTTTTTTCCCAGATTGTCCAGGTCCTCAATGGCCTTAGCTAGTGACCCGTTAGCGGCATCATTTGATGGTATGAACGTGCAGCAGCTTTTCCCTATGGAAGCGCATACCCCACCCTGCATAGCTGTGAGCTGATCTAGAACATATCTATGCTCTAGAACCATAAGCCTTATAGGCCGTAATTCTTCCTGCATTGCGTTGAACCCATCTCGGGTGTTATTTATCAGAGTCATTAGTTCGTAGCGTGTGACCTGCAGCCATCGGGCATTAGCTGATGTTTGCCAGAGGGGCCACAGGCGAATTCCTGGGCGCCATTGAACAGGCGAAATTCACCAGGAACTTCGCTAAAGGCGTCGTTAGCAAAATATTGAGCACTCCTTCGGTGCCGGTGGAGCAGGGTGACATCACCTGTCATGGGGTGATCAAGCACTTGGGAAATGTTGGATGCCGGGACAACGAGATGCAGATCATGCATAGTGACCATGGTGCATAGGCCATTCCATTGAGGAGGCAACTGGAGATAGAGGCGTTCTCCGCATGCCCAAAAGATGTCCATGAGGCCGGAGGTGCCGTCTTGGAGGTCCAAATTAAAGATAGTTGTGTTGCAGTTGGTGTTGCTGCCCACAGGGCGTGTGCCATTACCTAGGAAGCAAAGAAGAGGATGTTTTAGTTTGTATGCTTGTTTCCATTTATATGTGGTATCTTTACCAAAGGTATACCTTCTGGTTTGCTGTGCCCATATCTCTTTGCACTGAGTCTCAACATCCCAATCAATATCATGTTCGCGATCTTGATCTACCCCTGGTGTGTTTATAAACGGTGTTCCGAGGGAAGCTGCCTTACAGGTGAGGTTGTGTGGGCCATGCCATCTATTTTTGAATTAAATGTTGGCCTGCACATGTAGTGCAGCCCTGAGATCACATGGGTATTTAGTCCTGCGTGAAGTGTCGTCTAGAATTCGCCTGCTCTCTTTTGCTTGGCATATTGGTGAGGGTGTTGTAAAGAGGAAATACCCAACCTCCTTGAAGAAATCCTCATAACCCTGTATCAGTACCATAGGTTTTCAGCCGTGTAATCGTGTTCTAACTCCCTCTAATTCTCGTGTGTCGGTTATAACTTTATGTGAAATATACTTATAATCCCATGCTGTGGTGTTTACAAACACAGCGTCTAGTTCTGCTGACAGAAGCTGGATCAGTCCGTGTATACGGCAGAGAAACAAATGGAGGAGACATTTGGCTGTTGGGGGTGGGACTTCTTGTGGAAAAATCAGTTTGTCTGCACCCACGGCATGAGGAATGTATGAGCACACAAAACATATTTTGGACATGTGCCGGTACCACATGTTATCTAACAGGGCATTATGGGCTCCATGATCCTCATCGAATTTGTCAGGACGTGTGGAATGGAAGTCGGGCCTGGGATGATGGTGTGCAATGTGAACCATTGTGTCCTGGAGAGCGGTGGCCCAATCTAGTTTGACCTCAGGCTTTGGTCTACGGGTCCTCCAAAACTTTGGCCTACCTCGTTTAACTCTACGGATATTGCGGGGAGTGGAATGGCGGGGCAATTGGGGACCTATTGTGATGTCCAGAATACCATCCCATGAAGTAGTAGTAGTACTTGGGACCAGGACAGCAGGTGTGGATGTGGGATGTGTGCTAGTGTGTGCGCTATCAGTGGTACAATCTGGGAGTTGTGGATCTTCGGTGTGGTGTGGGAAGTGTTTTCGGGCATGTGTGACTGCTGGTACAACTCGTTGTCCTGAAAATGGTGTGGTAGCATTTGCAGAATAATACAGCCTAATGGTTGTAAGATAAAACATGTACCAGTTGAATGCGGCCAGTGCCACTGTAGCAATAATACAGAATGTTAGGACAAGTGAAATACATAACTTGGCATCTCCATTATGGTCCTCGACAATAAGCACGCGATGGTCATTGTCTTCTTCATCAAAGGAGGATGGAAGCCCGCTGTCTTCGTGGAGTGGTACCAATGGTATGTCATTTCCCTCCTCTAGTCCTCTAGTCCATTGGCTGAGGTGGTGGTGCGAGGTCCAAGCGGACGTGGCTGCGATGGATCCATGCTTTTCTCTCAGCTATTCGTACTGCAGTTGGTGATGAGTCTATCACCTGGAAGGGGCCTTCAAACCTGGGGTCCTTCCAACGTCTGTCGTTTTTCCGGACAAAGATCAGCGTCCCGGGACGGATTGGTGGGAGCTCAAGATCGGTGGGGCCCTTTTCCTTCCTCTTGGATACCTGGGTAGAAAGGAACTGCGCTGCGCTGGTTAGTTGACACAGGTATTGGTAAAGCTCAGCCCTAACTATCTCGGAAGATGATTCACTATCTGTTTTAGGGCGTGTGGATGGAACTGTTACATTTATGGATCGTCCAGTGACAAGCTGATGGGGCGTGAGGTGGTGATCCGAACTTGGGGAGTTTCTTAGTGCAAAGAGTGCTATGGGTAGGCAATAAAGCCATTTCTTTCCTATTGTGGCGCTTATTTTGCTTATTTTATTTTTGAGCAAGCCGTTGAGGCGCTCACAAATGCCGTTGCTTTGTGGGTGATAAGCTGATGTCAGTTTGTGTTTAATGCCTAGCATTGTGGTCAGGGAGGAAAAGATGGCGTTTGAAAAATGACTTCTGGGACGCCCCAGCGAGTAATGACATCACGGAGTAGGAATGTGGCTGCTGCTTTGGCATCGCAGTGGACACAGGGTCCAGCTTCGATCCAGCGTGAAAATGGACACACTACTACAATGAGATAGCGGTAATTTTGGCAGCGATCAATCATGTCGACATAGTCAATGTGTAGTTCTTTGAAGGGGCCTGATGGTCTGGGAATTGTGGAGGCAACAGTTTTGAGAGTCGGGTTTGGGGAATATTGTTGACAAATGAGACACTTATTAACGAAAAGCTGTATCTGTTCATGGGCATTGGGAATGAACCAGTCTGTCTGCAAGGTGGTGGACATGTTATCTCGAGTGACATGCGTAGGAAGGTGGAGTTGGTCCAACGCCACTTGCAATAAAGCCTGTGACATCACAGGTTTCCCTGTTATTGTCTGTCTGTAAATGAAGTCGGCGGAGTCCTGTTGTACTCCCCTCTTCTTCCACACCTCTTTCTCTCGATCTGGGGCACTTTCTTGCATTTCTCTGAGGTGTAATTGTGCAGTGTGATCATATTGCAGTGTTGTGTCAATGTCAAATGGGGTTGGTAATTGGGATGGTGTTTTTGAAGTACCTTCATTACTGTTGTCATGCTCTGTTGGAGGTAGTGGTTGGGAAAGTAAGAAGGGGGCAAATGGAACTTCTGGTGTCGTTTGAGGTGGGGGGCCTGTTGCTTGTGGGCCTCTGGCTGCAGCCTTAGCTGCCCAATCTGCCAGGGCGCTACCTCTGGAGACAAAATCTTGGCCATTGGTGTGCGCTGCGCATTTGACTAAGGCTACTTCAGCTGGTAGTGTAAGGGCCTCAATAAGTTCCTCTAGTAACTTCTTGTGAATGACAGGTGTACCATCTGATTTCAGGAAGCCACGCCTTTTCCAGCGAAGGATGCTGGAGTGTGTTGTTGTGGTGACGTATGCAGAATCGGAGTAAATTGTAATGCGGTCATCAGCTCCAATGTTTAAGGCAGCTATGAGGGCTACCAGTTCAGCTGCCTGGGCAGAATAATGTGATGGTAATGTAAGCTGCTGTACAATGTCTAGGGAATCAGAGGAATCATTCTGCTGTGCTCTAACTACTGCAGCTCCTGTGTACCTGACTCCTGTTTCTTGATCAATGGTAGAGGAGCCATCAACAAAATATACAGTACTGTTTGGCAAGGGGTCCTCTTTTGCTGCTCCTGACTCATCTGGTGAATATGTGGCACAATCATGGGGGTCATCATCATGAAGTGGCAATGGGATGGGCAAAAAAGTGGCAGGGTTTACTGTGTGGCATTTGACAATTTTCAGAGAAGGCAATGACAGTATGACTTCGTACCCTGACACTCTTTGTGTGGTTAACTCGTACCCTGACACTCTTTGTGTGGTTAATGTTGTCTTGGCTTTTTGTATTATTGCAAAGACGGCATGTTCGGTGTACATAGTCAGTGGGGAACCCATTACAATGGGGGTGCTTTTCTCAACAGCAAATGCTGCGGCAGCAAGGGCCTGCTCGCAGGGGTAATGACCTTTCATGACAGCGTCCAGCATGCCACTGAAGTAGGCAATGGGCTTATGGCCCATGGGGTATTTCTGGGTGAGTACTGCAGTCATGACTAGACCATCACAGTGGGTGAATAGGTAGAATTCTTTTGTGTAATCAGGTGATCCTAACACTGGTGCATTTGTTATCTCATCTTTGAGCTGGGTGTAGGCTGTTCTCATTTCAGGTGTCCACTCAATTTTGTTGTGTCTGTCTTTGCCCATTTTCACTGCTTTCATCAGTGGGGCAGTTATTGTTGCGAAATCAAAGATCCACTGACGAACATAGTTCACCAGGCGAAGAATTTTTGCATGTCTTTAACTGTTTGGGGTTCAGAAGTGCCTTTTATAGCCTCAACTCGACCTGGAGTGACTCATCTGCCTGATGCTGACAGTAGCTGACCTAGATAGTGTACCTCTTTTTGGCAATATTGTAATTTTTGTTTGTCAACTTTGTATCCTCTTTGTGCTAGGGTGGTGAGTAAGGAGATGGTGTCTTTCCTGCATTGTTGTTCTGTGGGGCTGCAAAGCAGTATGTCATCGACATATTGCAGTAGGGTGCTGTCACATTGGAAATTGGACAAGTCTGTTTTGACAACTCTGTTAAAGACGCTAGGGGACTCACAGTACCCCTGAGCCAGTCTTCTGTATGTTAATTGCACATTTCGGAACGTAAAGGCCAATAGGTATTGGCTGTCTGGGTGCAGGGGAACGCTGAAAAAAGCATTTTTCAGGTTGATGACAGAAAAGTACTGTGCATCGGGGGGGACGTTCGTGAGGATGACAGAGGGGTCGGGGACGATGGGGAACTCGGGTACAACTCTGTTGTTAATGGCGCGCAGATCATGAACTAGGCGCCATTGATTTATCTTCCCCTTGCGTACCGGAAAAAGGGCTGTGTTACAAGGAGAGATACAAGGATATATTACTCCTTGATCCAGCAGTGCTTGTATGGTAGGGGCAATACCCTCCTCTGTGGCCTTGGACAAGGGATACTGTTTTATTCTTGGCAGGATAGCGCCTTGTTTGAGAGTTATCTTAAATGGCGCGGCAGAGCTGATAAGGCCTACATCGTTTGGGCCTGTTGTCCAAAGATGTGCTGGTACTTGAGCCAGATCTGCCTCTCGGGCAGAATCATAGCTAGGGGTGACGGTTGGTGTTCTAATCTCCACTGTCACTGAGATGGGCACATTATTATCATAGATTATCTCTGTTTTAGAGTGTTCTTCAGGAGATCCAAATAGCTGGGTATCTGAAATGTCTCTTACTAACCCTTTAGGTTCAATGAAAATGACACATGCCCAAGTATGAGCGTTGTCATCGCATGCCAGGAATGCGCCGTAGGTGGGAGTTATCTCAAGGGCGCATATGTCAAGGGTCAAGTTTTTGTCTAATACCTGTGAGCCTGATGCTTGGGTCTGAAAAGAAATTCTTTTGGTAACTGAACAGTGCGGCCTTGTAATTCGGGAGTGGTGGCGACAATAGTGTGGACAGCTGCAGAGAAGGCGTGCTCATCCACTGGACATGCTCTGACCTGGCTGTTTAAGGAAGAATGTGCAGTGACTGCCATTATCCTAGTTAGTGGGGTACCTGGTATGGAGCAAATCATTGTTCCGTTCTCATCAAAGTGGATAGTCATGTTTAGTTTGGCCATGAGGTCACGTCCTAAAAGATTGAGTGGGGACCTGGGTGAATAGAGCAGTGGCTGTTCCACTACATGGCCTCCTATCTCAATTGATACTGGCTTGGTGAAGGGGACCCTTGCTATTGCCCCAGAAAATCCCTGTGTGTCCGCTATTTGGTCAGAAATGGGCAGAGGGCCACCTGTAATGCAGGAGTATGTGGCACCTGTGTCAACAAGAAAGCTATATATTTTGTTATTTATCGTAACACAAGCAATAGGGTCCTCTTCAGTATTGCTCGTGCATGACAAAATTGGGCACACAAGAGTTGTCTGTGGGCTGTCCTAGCCAGTGTATCCTCCAGTCTGATATTGATGGATGGTGCCCTGGGTAAAGGGGTTGTTGGAGGCAACAATCGTTCCTCCTAGGGGTACATTGTTTTGGGTTTGGGGGACCACTTGATAAGCAGGTACTTGCTGTTGCTGTTGCTGTGGCTGTTGCATTGGAACCTGCACCTGTTGGACAGATGGCTGAATTTGGGCCATTATGGGTGCTTGGAGCTGCACTTGTTGCTGCTGTGCTGGTTGGGCATAAGAGTATAGTATTTGGGGCTGTTGAAGGTGTTGTTGCGTGCACTGCTGTTGTTGGAAGGGTGCTGGTGATTGGTAACCGGAACCCATGTACTGTTGTCCCATATCTCGCATTTTAGTGCAGCACTCTCTTTGTATGTGGCCTTGTTTCTGACAGTAATAGCAGATGATGGGCGATCCTGTCTGCTGTGGAAACCTTGGCAGTCCCATCCCTCGCCCTCTTCCCTGTATACCTGTGTTCCTGTTCATGTTTTGTCTGTTATTGTAGTAGGACTGTATGTCGGTACTGTAAGCAGGTGGTGCTGGCATGTATTGTACCATTGGCGGTTGTTGTGGCTGCGCATACTGTATGATAGGCTGGGGTTGGGCTTGTATATATTGTACGGCTGGTTGTGCTTGAACCTGCTGTGGGGCAGGTTGGGCGTTGCCTGTAAGAGCATTCATGGCAGCCTGGGGGAAGGATGTTACTGCCGTCATCTGAGTGACCGGTGCTGCAAACATGACTGTGTCTGTATTGTCTTTTTTCTTATTTAGTTTCTGCTGTACCAATTTGGCAGCAGCATTCTCGATGGCCAGCTGTCTATTCTTTTCCTGTTCCTGCCTCTTCTTACAGTAATGTATAATGTGGTCTTGTATCTCAGGCCATGGCTTACATTCCATTGCTACTATGCCATCTAATTTTTCCTGCACTTCGGTGGGCAGACCCTTTTTTATTGTGTGATAAAATAGTCTTCCGTACCCTCCTGCTGCATCCCATCGTTGCCCTAACTCCTGATGCCATTTTTCTTTCATTCTGGAGAGATAGCTGGCAGGGTCTTCATTGGGTTGCATGGTCTGTGACAACAGAGCCCCAATATCGGGAACATTAGGAAATTTTCTACGCAACTCAGACCATGCAAGTGTTCTAATCTCATTAAAGGAGACACCATCATGTTTGGTGTTTGGTTTGGTAAGATTGGCATGGACACGTGTGAAGAGGTCTTCTGCGTCTTCTCCGATGAGGGAGATCAGCAGGCTTTTTACATCTCCTATAGCTATGTTGTTACCTGTGGTGTAGTTTTCAAAGGCCGCAATCCATTTTCCAGCACCCTCGGTAAGGGGTGGGAGATGTTTTTTGAGATTTTCTTTGTCTAGTGTAGACCACGGAATATAGATGGGGGGATCAGTGACATTTTTGTACAGCAGTGGCATTTGGCGCGTCACTCCTGTGCGCGGCACTGTAGGTCCTGTAGAGTCATGCTGGCGGGCATATTTTTGCCAGACCTTTAAACTCTCTCTCATGTACTCATAGTCCCAATCCTCATCTCCTACTCCTTTGAGGATACATTCAACTGCTGTTGCCATGTACTGAGGCTCAAAAGAGCCTTCTCTTGGCCAAGGGAGCATTTGCAGTGCTAAGGGTTCTGACCAGCCTGCCAAGTCGTCTAAGAAAGGGTTAACTGCATAGTCTGAGCCTTCCCCTAATGTGACTATCTTATTGGGAGTGAGATCATTGCTAGTTTGTGGTACGCATGGTCTGCTGAGAGACATGTTGCGTCTATTTTTCATCCTAACGGTACGCAAGGAAGCAGAGCCCGAGACGTCATATAGTATATCGTCTGGGCGTCCATGTGTCCCCAAGATTTTAAGCTTCTGCGCTTCAGTGGGCCTTTTCTTCCTTCTTACCACTTGGTCTTGTTCCTGTGGATGTTCACACAATATGGGGAGCTCACCAAATATGGGATTGTGACCTTCTCGTACCAGTGGTAATGTCCTTTCCGGCCCTAATGCTGTTGGTGATCGGAAGGCTTGGTGTGTGTTGGTGACTGTTGGTGTTATTCCAGAGGCGGCAGCGTCATAGTGGTGGGGGTGCTCATTATGGAGAGGTTGTGTAATCCCTTCCCCATTCCCACCGATACTTGTCTGTGGGTGGTCCTGCATGAGCTGGTGCAGTGTGGGTGGTCGTGGTGGTGCTGGAGAGTTGACCTTAGCAATCAGGTCTGCAAATGTTTTTTGCATGTTTTCTAATTTAAATGACATGCGTCTCATTGTGTCTATCTGTCCTGTGTGGCTAGGTGGTTGATGCATGTGTGACAGTTCTCTTTCGAGGTGCTCTGGTGAGATACTTTCCATGCTAATGCTTTTGCTCAAGTCTGCACTTGGTCTCCAATTCTGGTATGGGGTGGTAAGATCTGTGAGGGGGGTACGCTGTCCCTCAGTCATGCACAGCAATGGTGGGTTGTGGAACTCATTGAGCTGCTGCTGAGCTGTCATGAGGTCAGATCTTTGTCCCTCACCCAAGGGTGCAGTGGAAGTGAAGGGCAGGCTAGTTTGGGGTGGGAGGCACGAACTTGGGAACAGGTGCGTGCCGGTGTCAAGGAAGGGGTTGGTGACATTGGCTTGTTTAGTGCTGGTGTCACGGAAGGCATTGCTAGGTGTACGTGAGTGGCGAGATGATGCTTGAGAGGCAGAGTCAGAGTCTTCCTCATCCTCTTCACCTGGGCGTGGTTGTACAGTATTGACAGCTGGTGTAAATTTCAGTGACAGTTGTGCGTCTATAAGGCCTGGGAGACCTGATACTGCTGTCTCCATTATTGTACCGTGGGTAACGGGCATGTGTATGTTCTGACGTTCAGTTAGGCGTGGGTATACATCACCGGGGGGCATGGGTGGAGTCGGTGGTCTGTCCATGCGGTGATACGGGTGGCTGGGTGATGTGTGGGAAGTCTGGAATTCATCCGTTTGTGTGATGTCTGTGTCTGGACCGAGGTGTGGTGAGGGAGATGCATCATTTGGTAGTGGTTGGGAACCAGCAGCCGGACAATCATTAGTGGTAACTGGTGAATCTAGTTGTTCCTTGTTAGTGCGTTCGGTATACATACCGCTGAAGTGGTATGGCGGAGGAGGCGGGGGAGCATTGGGTATGGCTGGGTGTGTCAAGTCAGAGTGTGTTTGAGCCTTGTCTTTGAAAATGCGCCAGAGATCTAAAGTAGCCTTTCTCTTCTGTAACTTAGTGCCGGAGTACTTAGTGTCTAGGAAGGTGGTGGCATGCTCTAGTATGATTGGATCAAAACTTCCTTCTGACGGCCAGGGATGGCTCATTTTGAGGGTACCCTTATGCAATTCTCTGCAATGCTTTAGTATATGTTGTTCTTGCCCTCCGAATGTTTTTAAAACATGTTGCAGTGGTGTGGCCATGTTGGTGTGTCTAACGCAGGGCGCTATAGGCAAGGCCTGAATTAGAGAAGGTGTTGATATTAAGGGGTGCGTGTTTCAGGTGCTAGGGACAATGTCCCTGATAAGTTCTTGCTCTACTGCCTGAATGACAATGTCATACACACCGTCCTGCAAGTCTTGCTCTTGTGCTAGAGTATAAAGAGGGAAGCGAAGCTGGCCGTCAAAGCAAGCTTCAGCAATATAACTTTGGAGTGGGTGCCTTGGCCACGTGCTAGATAGTATGGCAGTGAGTAGTGATCCGGAGGGACGTATGATAAAAAAGATGTGAAAGTGGGTGGACGTTTTATACACTGTAGAGCTCAGTATGCCATTCATGAAGAATTATTTTAAAACACAATGCTTTGAGGGTGAATGTCGCTAGTTTAGAAAGGGATGCACTTAGGTGTCAGACGAGGGTTGAGTGTCAGGAGAGAGTTGGGTGTCAGAAGTAGTGGGAAGGACGTCTTTTACTAGTTCCTGTCCTATGGCGCTAATAATAATGTGGTATAATGTTTTTCTTAAGTCCAGTTCCTGCGGTCCGGTGTATATTCCGTTAGGGGAGAAGTCAGGGAATTGGAGCTGGTTACGAGAGAGAGCAGCAATGATCTTGCTTTGGAGCGGGTTGCGTGGGTAGGATGTGGTTAGTGTGGTGGGTATCTCCAAGCCTGGCGCTATTAAGCGGATGCGTATGTAAATGCAATCCGGTGTTTTATGGACAGAGGTACCTAAAATCCTGTTCATGGGGACCAGTAATAACTGAGGGACAAGAGTGTTCCCTGAAATGTCATTGCTTGCAAGGTTTTGGTTCTTTGACTTTGGTGGCAATGGGGTGCGGAAAGGACGGTGCTAGTGAGAGCGTTATCTGCTGTGCATGGGTATAATCAATCCCTAGAACTTGAAATATAGTGAGAAGGACAGTACTTGCTAATGGTGTAACGTGGACAAAGGAAGATGGGTGACCAGTGGAAAGACCTACAACGTGATTATTAACTAAATATACAAAAATGTGAGATGTTGTGCTGTCAGGGAAGGGTCACACATTCCCTACAGTGACTGGAAGTGCGGAGGTGGGCAGGCAGGGGGAGGCACAATGAAGACGTCTGGTGCTGAGTCCTGCAGGTCCACTGAATAGTCCTGCAGGAGTGCCGCGAGGAATGGGGACTCGTTACCCGGAAACGGTGGTTGGTGGAGAGCACTGCTAGAGGCTGATGCTGATACTGTGGGAGAGGCAGGGGCGGTAAGATTAGGGAGTGTTGCCTCTTCAGAGGATGTCGTGGAGTGTGTGGAGTCAGTATTAGACTCCACGTCTATGGGAATGACAATGGGAGAATTAGCAAAATAAACAGAGGAGCTTAAGGATGGTGCAGAGCGAGAAGAGGAATTAGAGGAGTGGTCAGGCCAAAGCAGGTCAGGGCGAGTGGTGTCTGGACGTGGCGGAGAGTGGGAGGAAGCGGTGGCTGAGGGAGGTAAGTCTGTGAGAGATAAGAGGGAAAGGCGTATTTCAGTGGTGGGTGTAAAGGTAATCCCTAAGATGTTCCAAGCAACAGCAAGAACGTCACTTTGATGGCGTGTAAGGGGGGTAAAACGATCAAGGGAGGCGTGGTAGACTGCAGTGGCTGTACCACGCACTGAATGAATAAGAAGGCTAAGAATTTGCGGGGGGTCAAGGGACATACCGGAGAGGAAGGGGTTTAAGGGAGCTGACAGGAGGAACGGAGATACGACTCCACCCCCCCTTTGGCTACCAATTGGCCTGGACAAATGGTAGGCAAAAGGTGTGAGAGACAGAAAAAAGAGGCGCAATGTAGGTGCAGTGTGCAACGAGGGTAAGTGAACAAATACCTAGCGGGATTGCGGCTAATGAGGAAAGACAAGGCAATCCAGACAACAGCTACCTGGCGGAGTCGCCGCTAATGGGGAGGAGAGAGTGGGGGGGCAACTCAGACAACAGCAATAACTAGCAGCCCTGTCACTCGGCTAGTGACTGTGGAGTTGGCAGGGCAGCAACAGATGGGGGCGGGGCTTGGAGACCGTGGGGCAGCAGGGCAAACAAATGGCTAAGTAAGGGAAGCACGAAAAACAGACACAATGAACAACAAATAGACAATCATTAAGTAAACGAAATGCATGTTTAAAAATAACAGTGATCACTGTGACAAATTTTGTTTAAGAGCAGTCGGTGAAGACAGAGAAAGGAGGGGCGAGGGGGAGCTGCTGCGAAGGGGAGAGGTGCACTTCCTCGTTCTGCGAACGCAGTGAGCAGAAGAAGGCGGAGGGAATCTCTGAAGGGCCCAGATGTCCCGAAAGAGGTAGTTCCTCAATTCGGAGTGGCGCAGTTATAAATCGAGAGAGGCGCCTGTCAGAGAGAGACATTAATTTGAGAGATAAAAAGAAGAAAACACCCAAGCCATGCAGAATGGAATCAGAGAGGGACACGGCAGAGAGGGAGAAAAAGGGATGTGTGAAAACACGGGAAAGAGCCCTGAAAAAATGAAGGTGCATTGAAAAAGGGCACCCTAGCAAGTAAGACACCGGAGAGATTGAATGGAGGTGCAGGGCGTGGTTGAGCCACGGACGAAGATAAAAAGCACAGAAAAGGAACAACGTAATAGGAAACAGAATAAAGGAACAGCTGGTGTAGAGAGCAAGCGACAAAGCACTATAGAATGTAACCACTGTAATACAATATGTTAAACAAAAAAACCACTGCAAAATGTAACCACTGTAATATAATATGGCGCAGAGAACACGTGCGGTGGACCGAAAGCTAGTGAGAAGACGAAGACCACACCTTAAGTAGCACAATGCCGGAGGACCCCAAGCTGGAGTGAGCAAAAAGAGTTTAGACACATGTGCCACCTGTGCACAGTGCCAAGGACGCAAAAGCCCTGTGTCAGAATTTAGACAGCATGGACAGTATCAAGGATTCCCAACCTGTGTCAGAATTTGGCCAGCCACGTGCTGGCGCAGGACTCAAGCCTGTGAGGGGCTTTAGACACCGTTAAGCGGTGCCAAGGACTTCCAACCTCTATATTATTTTAGATAGCCATGTGTCCAGGACTCAAACCTTAACCTACGTATGCATCATCATTTCTCCAAATTAAGAACGTCAACGTAAAACTCGATCAAAACACACTTAGAATATACATGACGGCAGAAAGCACTACAAAGCAATACTGAGAAATGCCAAGAGAACGCAAGCATGAGGAAGCCAAGACGGAGTCGATGACAGCAGAAGGGAAAGCACCGAAGAGCCTCGGCAAGACGTGACCAGCCACAGAGGACGTCGTGGCAAGACAGTCAACCACAGGGGGACAAGGGAGCAGACACAAGGGAGACCCTGGAGGGCAGAGGCAGCCAGACCTACCTCTCTACACACGCCACACCCTGAGGTAAATTCAAGGAAGAAAAAATAAAACCATCCCTGACTTACCCAGGTGGCCGTGAGGAGAGGAGAGTCCGAGGGGCAGCCACAGGTGTAACCCCAGTGTGTGTCCCAGGACCGCACCGTAGAGGACCCGCCAACCGAGACCTTCTTCTTCGTGGTCGCCACTGATTGAGGGTAAATGGGTGGCCACACCCTTCTGCTTACCGGCTCCTGAGAGCCTGACCCGCACTCTGCTCGTTCACTTGAAAAGAAGGAACAACGATGTAAAATACAGTGGCACTTTATTAAGCAGTTCAGAAACACAGAAAACAGTTCAATTTAAATGTTGCCCATCAACACATGAGCAGGATAAATACTAAGGCATCGACAATGTTATAAATCAGTTGTTCAAATGAAGCAAAAATATATATCTATATATCATTCTATGCGCAGCTGCCCAAGGGGCAACCCTGAATTTAAAGATGATGAATAGGCTAGTGCCTAGAAGGCAAATCTTTTCTAAGAAAGCAACACCATCCAAGACTACGCAGTTTAAGCTAAGACAGATGCAATGGCTTGGGTTTGGATGAGCTAAATTAGATAGGCTGACATAGCCAAAAGGCTAATAATCAGAAAAGAGCATTACCACCTTGGGAGTAGAAGTTCTAGGCCCAGTCAGGATAACGATCGATCGGGAACCCTCACCATGCAACTAGGCAGTGGTTTGAAGAGTTCGGGGCGTTGGCCTAGGTATAGACCTTTTATATGGCTTAATGCAGAAGTCCTACCCATGTCTGACGTGGGTCCTGACGTGGGCCCTTGACCGCACCCTTACAGTAACTGTGGAAAGTTTTATGTAGAACTGAGAAGTGGTAACATGGTGAAATTAGGGGCTTTTAGCAGGTGGTCAGTGCTCTTGACCGCAAAAAGTAAACACACAAAAACAAAGGATAACTTTTACCGTAAAATGCTCAGAAATTAATATTTTATATATTATTTCTCTGTCACGTTGCCGTCTTTCCAGTTTCAGTTAAGCAAGCGCGGAAAGTTTCATAAGTAAAAATATTGCAAACCTTGCTTGTGAAACAGCCAGATGTACCAGCAGAATGTCACGTACGTGTGGGCTAACTTATTCTCGTAACTGTGGAAATTTACAAGGGGGGGGCTGGTGTCGTGGTGGATGGCACAGATCCCTGCTGTCAGATCAGTGAAGCCTACAAGATCTGTTTTATTAAAAAATGATAGCAAGAGGAACTGGGCTCTTTGGGCCTATATGTATGTATCTAGGGTGGTATGTTTGGGCCTATATGTGGGTATCAAAGAAGGTGGGCTTGGGCCTATGTGGCATGTGCTAAGAGGATGAAGGAAAGTGGACAACTTAGGACATCTATCAGGGCCTGACTGGTGGGGCCTATCTGGGAGTGGTTTGGTGGGTAGTACAGAATGAGACGTGGGGTTTCTTACTAGATGGTAGAACGGGACCTTACTTCACCACCATAATATCGGGCACTACTGCGGAGAAGTATTGAAGATGCATTGTCAGTTGAGGATTTATTAAATGCTAATTTAGCACGTATCAAGGCTGGAGGTATAGAATCCGTCGAAGAAGTATAGAATTCATGTTCTAGAGCTTTGATATGAGCAAATGTGGTTTTTTGTTGTTGGAGGAAACGTTTCTTTTCCTTTGAAACAAAGTCTATTATAAAGCCTCTCGTGGTGGCCTTAAAAGAATCCCACAATATATAGGGGGAGGAAGAGGGGTCATTATTTAGTTCAAAAAATTCAGTAGCAAAGGTGTTAAAGGAAGAAGAAAAAAGAGGGTCAAGGAGAAGAGAATTATTAAAGCGCCAACGGGAGGACCTGGGGCGAGGAGGGAGCAAATCAATATCAGTCACAATTGGAGCATGGTCAGAGATGACGATAGGTTCAATAGAGGCGGACAACAGATTTTGAGACAAAGACTGAGAAAGAAAAATATAGTCTAGACGGGAAAATGAGTTATGAGGAGGAGAGAAGAAAGAAAAGTCAAGAGTATCAGGGTGGGAGAGTCTCCAAGAATCTACAAGGTGTGTTTGAGAAATAGTATTGAGGAAGTGTTTATGGGTTTTGTGCGGGATGAAGCGAACCTGAGATTTACGATCAAGAAAGGGGTCAACAACTTGGTTGCAGTAGACTCCTAATATGAAGAGATCATCCTTAAATAGAATACATTTCTGTGTAATCAGGGGCCAAAAGGAACAGTCAGGAAGCGTAGGACCATAAATATTAAAAACAGTTAAAGAAATAGTATTAATTAACAACCTAGCTAACAGCCATCTACCTTCTGTGTCAGTTTCTTGTGAGAGAACCTTACAATTTAATTTCTTGTGGCACAAAATTATAACACCGTTTTTCATATTGTTAGTAGGTGAGAATAAAACTGAACCCACCCAGCCTCTTTTCAATTTTAACGCCTCAATTTCTGTAAGGTGGGTCTCTTGTAAAAGAACCAAATCGGGATTATAGGAGGCAAGATGGGAAAGTATTCTCTGTCTTTTAATTGGGTTATGAAATCCTTTCACATTCCAGGAGATTACTCTGAATTTAAAACCATAAAAAATACATAAAGAGCAAAATATGCAATATTAAAAGAGCGGAGTAAACGAGAAGTAGGAAACCAGTAAAGAGAAGGAAAATGCACATCAAATAGGAAAAGAGGGGAAAAAATAACAACAAGGAAGGAAGGAAGAAAGGAAAGGAAGACTGAAAGCAAGAGAAGACAGTACATGTCAATGACTACTGTAGTACGTACCTTACAGGGAACAAGGAAGGGATGAGAAGCGGCAAGGGACAACGAAGGTAGCACACCCAACAAGGGGCGACACAGCACACCAGAACTTCAATAATATAACGTACGTATAATGAGGAGCGGGGATGGAACATGGAGGGAAGTAGAATGATTCAAAGAAACCTGTGAGGAAAAATAAAGAATAATGTAGAGAAACAAGACATAACAACCAGAGCAAATAACATAAAGCATACAACAAATAATTGTGATAATGAACAGTAAAGAGCTAACAATAATATCAGAGGAAGAAGTAGGAACAATATCCATCAAAGTAATGGAGCAAAGAGAAGGGTGAGGAGAAAACGGACAAAGAGAACAGTCCATCTAACAGGGTCAACATATTGTAACAGAACAACAATCATCAAATAGGAGCAGGAATCTGAGGAGAAGTGAGATAAGGTATCAGTGAACCTGTAGAAAGAAACAATGAATTAAATATTACAGTCAAGATCCTGAGGAATGAGGAACAGTGTCCATGGAAGAAGTAGAATGAGACTGAATAAATCTTCGGAGATCAGTTGGGTCTTCACATGTGGTAGTCTTGTTGAGGAAGGTGACTTTGAATAAACATGGATGGAACAAGCCATATCTTGCACCCAAAGAGCGAAGCGCTGGACGAAGATCCAGGAACTCCTTC
Source organism: Calotriton arnoldi (assembly GCA_963921515.1). Classification (NCBI taxonomy): domain Eukaryota; kingdom Metazoa; phylum Chordata; class Amphibia; order Caudata; family Salamandridae; genus Calotriton; species Calotriton arnoldi. The sequence goes on from CAWUFW010007403.1 coordinate 591,232, forward strand.
CGTCGTTTAGCAGTCGCTGAAGAAACATCCTGGGAAATAAATACTTTGGTGCCATGCCAGGAGAGATTCTTTTTGGATTTAGCGGCATTTAGTACAAGCATAAGTTCAGTAAACTGTAGGAACAAGATAATTATTCCACGTGGGTACGAAGGAGCAGATGAGGAAGAAAGACGGGGACCCAGTCTATGAGCTCGTTGAAGATTCAGTTGAGTTGTAGAAGGGAGACCCAGGAACTGTGGCAAGAAGGAGGCAAAATATGTAACAGGATCATCACCTTCAAGTCCTTCAGGAAGACCGTAAATACGTAGGTTATTCCGACGGTTTCTATTTTCTAAATCTTCAGTCGCCTTTTTTATTTTTCCAACGACGAGATTTTAGTAGACGAATCCTGCACTTCATTAAGCTGGTGTTCCATCACGGAGATACGAGACTCCATAGTAGACCATTTAGTGTCCAATGTTTGTAAACGACCATTGGTTTCCTCAATAAAGGGTCGGAGGTCACGTAATTCTTCCCAAACCATGTCCAAGGAAACCGGAGAGGAAGATTTTGGAGGGGAGGGAGGGTCTTGTTTAAGCCTCTTGCCGGTGGTCGAAGACAGTGGTGTTTTAGACGCCATGTTAGTATCGTTCTCTACCAAGGTGAGACAATTACTATGTGACGACCAATCAGATAAACAGGAAAACCTGTTAAAAGTAGTGACACTGGTCTCAAAGGAGGCAGGAGCATTCAAAACCAACTTCCTGGCGTGATGTAGTAGGCGTTTGCTTCTACCCGTGAAGTGTGGTAGAGAAAATGTGAGGAAAGCAGAGACACCACACAGAATAAAGGTTAAAGTACCTCAGAAACATTGATGAAATCGACCCTCCACATCAAAAACCTCAGTCATGTGGTAAAAATGTAAAAAATTTGAAGCAGACGATGACATAAAGCAACCAGAAGCATCGTATGAGGAATTATGAGGAAAAAATCGGAGGAGAAATGCACAAGATGGCGGCCATCAGGCAGTGTGAAGGAATCACCTGGAGATAAATAGCATTTCCCACGGAGATGATCGCCAAAAAAGGTATCAATTGGAAGCGCTAACCTTCCGATTCATGAAGGTGTCCGCATTACCTAAAGAAAAGCTGCAGAGCCGCTCCGGCGGCAAAACGAAGTCCGACGCGCTGCGGAGCCGAAACGCTAGGCAGCCATCTTAGGTCGTGGTGCGCGCGACTCCCCGTTCATTCGATTTTTAAATCTGACAATGGTCTGACTTTCAGCAGTCGAGAATTTAAAGATTTTCTCACTCATCTAAAAGTCAAGCATCAGAAAAAGCACACTTCTTTGGCCACAGGTGAATGGTGTTGTTCAGCCATTTAATCAATCAATCAATCAAGCATTTGTATAGCGCGCTACTCACCCGGAGGGTCTCAAGGCGCTAGGGGAGGGGGTCCGCTACTGTTCGAACAGCCAGGTCTTGAGTTGCTTCCTGAAGGAGAGGTGGTCTTGGGTCAGGCGGAGGTGGATGGGTAGGGAGTTCCACGTCTTGGCAGCCAGGTAGGAGAAGGATCTTCCTCCCGTTGTGGCTCTTCGGATGCGGGGGACGGCGGCGAGGGCGTGGTTGGTCGATCGTAGCTGGCGGGTGGGAGTGTAGAAGGTCAGACGGTCATTGAGGTATCTGGGGCCTTGGTTGTGGAGAGCTTTGTGAGCGTGGGTGAGGAGTCGGAACGTGATTCTCTTGCTGACGGGGAGCCAGTGCAGGTCTCTCAGGTGTCCGGCGATGTGGCTGTGTCGGGGGATGTCCAGGATGAGTCGAGCTGAGGCGTTCTGGATGCGTTGGAGTCTTTTCTGAAGTTTGGCTGTGGTTCCGGCGTAGAGGGAGTTGCCGTAGTCCAGTCGGCTGGTGACGAGGGCCTGGGTGACCGTCTTCCTGGTTTCGGTGGGGATCCACCGGAAGATCTTCCGCAGCATGCGTAGGATGTTGAAGCAAGACGAGGAGACGGCGTTGACTTGTCTGGTCATTGAGAGGGAGGAGTCCAGGATGAAGCAATGCTTTAGTTCTGAATGCTAAAACACCTCTGCCATGAATTTGTTGTCTCTCCTCCTGTGGCTGAGGTTTTGAGGGCTGCCAGAAGGGAGCTCTAAAGAAGTGTCTAGGGACGATGTATCGGACAGTACTTGACAAAGCATCTGTGGCATCATGAACCAGCTATTGCGAAATAAGCCAAATTCAAGAGTGAGATAAAAAAGGCTTTATTACACAAACATGCTAAGCACACAAGGGTGCCCGCTCCTGCCGATCTGACATAAGGCAATTTCAAAAAGCATTTGACAGAAATGCTATGGTTTGTTAGCGTGCGATGTAGCCAATGAGCGTGATGCGATATGTGTAACTTGAGCGTTATTATTGGTGTGAGTGACATAGAGGTGTGAGCGATGCAAATGGCATCAGTGACCAAGTGGTGTGCTGCCAAATTACTAGCCTAACTGTGCAGGAAAAATTGTCAGACTTTTAGCATCTGTTACTGGTGAATAAGTGCGTGTTCCAAGCGTGCTTACACTAGCAGACTGCTCTATCAGTCTGTTATCAGTGTTTAGAGAAACTTTAAGCTGTACCGTGATACGCCATGCTGTACCATCAGTTGGAGTAGGCGATTCCACACGATGCCTGTTTGTGGTTTTTAATGCATATGTTCCCCTTGACAACGTATCAGGCAGAAGAAATGTCATTAATTAATGCTCAACGCACAGCATAGGCCAGCTTTCTAATGCTTTTCAAGTGACGCACAAGCTGATCTACCACCTATCAGAAAGACGCATTGGTCCTGTGTGCCAAGAAGACACATGAATCCATACATGTATTGTCCAGGCATTTATACTTGGCAGCTTAACAGAGTGTGTATTCACCATGCCTTTATTCTGGGAGGAAGTGTAATATATTTAAATTACAAAAAAAAATATTTAGAAAAGAAAAAAGATTAATTTGAGAGTATTTACTCTCAGAAAGTGTCACTCCTGTCAAATCGGTCGGCGATTTGAATGAAGGGCCAAGATAAAAGTAGTTCACAAAATACCAAAATAAAATACTAATTCACAGACTTACAGACACGTTCTGTTGAGAAATGTGCACATTCAGCTGTGAAAAACATAAATACAAGCACCAGCTGTAGTCTACATTTAATATTCCTTAATAATAGCAGATTTATCTTTTCTTCAAAGCAAAATGCTGATGGTAAAATGAATAGCCAATCACGCTGTGGGCCGCCCACACACGCTATGGCAATTTTCAGTCGTACTTGGATTTACATATTTCATCTCCAATATGAACATGCATGTAACATGCTTTCTCTGTGCCATTATCTGCCCATCTATAGCAAATCATTGATAGTAATTAATGCAAGCTGAACAAAGGTCTCACCAGCCAAAGACCCACACACTGCATGCCAAGCAAACACATCTGAGAATCTCAGTCACACTGTGGGCCAAAGCTTAACTACATTTCATGGAGACAGTCATCCTTAAATAGAGCCAGTCTGTAACACCAACATCGACAAAGCATAAAGGAAAACAATATGTACAATCAAAATAAAAACTCTTGCAGTGAAAATTAATTGATAACAAGAATAATGAAAGCATATGCATAAAAAATGTAATTGTAATTGCATTTATATAGCACTTTCTACCCCTGACGGTGTGACGAAGCGCTTTTCAGAGAAAAGCACACTACTCTTGAACCCAGAAAGGATTATTGGTGAATTTGTATAGGGAAATGTGAAATTAATTTAAGTGGTGGACTTGTGAGTCTGTTAGTTGGATTGAAAAGGATATTGGAGGGATAGAAGAGGGAAGGGTCTAGAAAGTGGTTATTTGGTGATCATAGCAGTAGGAGGAGGTTTGTGATGAGTAAAGGAGAGATGGAAGGGGGAAGAGTCTCTAGAAGTGGATTGGGGGAAAGATGATGTATCGGATGAGTCTAGAGGGATCCATGAGGGAAGGGTTTAGAAAGGTTTGTTTAGGAGATCTGAATAGTAAAAGAGGTTTGAGATGATGCAAGGAGCAGTAGAGGAGGGAAGAGTCTAGAAAGGGTTACTTTTGGGATCATAGTAGTAGAATTGGGTTTGGAATGAGTGAAGGTAGAGGATATATTGAGAGAGTTATAGGATAAGAAATAGGGTAGTGCATTGGAAATAGTAGTAGAATGAGGTTTGGGATGACTCAGTGAGTGGAGGTAGAGGATATATTGAGAGAGGTATAGGGTGAGATATAGGGTAGTGCATTGGAGTAAAGTAATAAATATAAAGATACATAAGTATATATATATTTATAAACATAATTATTATACACATTCATACAAAGGAATACACATATCTAGATACATACATATAATCGAAATAAATGTGTATATACACAGGTATGTGCTGTACATTCACGTTTGAGTACAGTGGTTATGTGGGGAAGAGCCAACTATTCAGTAGTGTTCTGAAGATAAGATGGTTATCAGTAGATCTTATGTTTGGGGGTAAAGAGTTCCATAGTTTGGCTGCTTGAACAGAGAAGGATGTGCCACCTATTTTTTTTATCTTGTATGGTGGGATTTTGAGGCGAGGTGCCAATCTAGAGAGGAGGTTCATTTGTTGAATGTATTTGGTGATTTTATTCCTGATGAAGAGCGGCCCTGTTCCATGTATTGCTTTGTGGGTGATACAAAGCAGCTTGAATGTGGATCTTCTGGCAAGTGGTACACAATGGAGGGTCTTCAAGGCAGAGGAGATTTGGGCTTATGCCTTTACATGTAGGAGAAGTCTGGCAGCAGAGCTCTGAATCCGTTGTAGTCTTTTCAAAGTTGTTAAAGATAATCTGCAATAGAGGCTATTGGTGTAATCAGGTTTAGACAGTACAAGAGAGATAGTAGCCTGGACCTTCTGTGGAAATCTCAGGTGGGGGAAGATGTGTCGCAGAGTTTTTATAGTAATGAAGCTCTATTTTGCTAGCTTGTCCACTTGGGCATTCATTGATAGCTTGAAGTGCATGGTAATTCCGAGGTTTCTTATTCCTTTAGATACTTAAGGCAGTGTTCCCAGATCATCAGGCCAGGCGGCGACTCGGTCATAATACATACATAAATTGGCACTACACAGGATATTTTAAATAAAAAATACAGACTCGTTTACTTTAGAACATGAACCAGTGAGATTACTCCATAAGTGTAAATAAAGGCATCCAAACCAACAAATTATTTGAAATCCATCTGTTAGGTCCGTAGTCTCAAGAGAGAACTAATGAAACTATGGTGCTGCCTTGGATTGGGTACCTCCCTTTTACCCATATTAGGAATTAGAGTGTTGTTTGCTGCTGCAGTGATACCAATCATAATAAATGAAGCTCTCTGCATCAAATCCTCAGGGCTATCCCACCAATACTTGGGCTTGACTCAATAACAGGTGACAGTAAAAATGGGATTTCCCCTTTGGAAGTACAACATCAAAAGTACATACCACATTCAATTCAATTCCAATCTTTATTCGATCAAATTAAAATGATCATAAAAGCACAGATAAAAACATAGGTTCTTAAAAGAATTTCCCCCCTCTAATTCATCATAAATTCTGAGACAAAAAAAGCGCCTAATACAATAAAATTATTTCATATGTTAAAAAAACTATACAATTGGGTTGTCATGTAGTAAGCTCACAGAACTTAGCACCCCACCCTTCCTCTTTCTCATGCAGGCCCATAGGAATGTCGCTACCGAATAACAAGTCAACGGGTCGGGTAATGATTTAAAAAAAAATTTAGTGCCACCCGACACTGGTTAAAATTCCTTTGTTTTAAAATTCTTATAGAGCCTGCAGAATAAAACTAAATGCAGCTCTGTTTGTGGTGAGAGATTGTCACATGGACATATACTTAAGTCTGAGTGATTATACATTTTTTCTGGATACCCTAGCATCAAAGGGATCATGTTCAGGCGGAACCTCAGCAATATAAATCTGTGTTGCGGCCAAGTAACATTTACTAAGTATGAAAACCCCTCCTCTGTTAATGGGGGATTTTGACGGTATAAACAGACCGCATGTTTCTCTTTATAGTGTTCCTTTCGCTTGTACTCAGACATCAATAAAAACATGTTTGTAACCTTTTGTTTGGAGACCTTTCGGAAAGCTAGTGGATTCTTAAAGAGTTCAGGGAGGCCAAATCTCCTTTAGAGCAGATTCGACATAGCTAAGCCATCTAGAAGTCTTCCACTTATCCATGGTTAGACAACTCTTTATTATTGTTTGGGTGAGTGTCACTGTATCTCTCCGCCAGATTGAGTGCCAAAGGAGAATTGGGGCTAGCTGTATAGAATCAGAAATGTAGGGTAGGCCCAATTCCGAATGTAAGATATAGTTTGAGATCGAAGGAGAAAGGCCCACTATAGATTTGAAAAAACTGTTTTCAATGGATTGGAGTGGTGTCGATGTTACCATGCCCCACACACCCGCCCCATAAGTCGCTGCTGCCTTTACCTTAGCCTGATAGATGTTTTTCATGGGTAGGATAGGTTAAGCGCCCAGTTTCCGAGCGAAGGATTTAACAGCAGCGATACCTCTATCCATTACCAGCTTCCTTCCTTCTATCAACTTTGACCATGAAAGGTCTTTATCAAAGAGGACCCCCAGGTAAGGGAAGGAATCCACCACCTCTATTCTTTTGGCATCCGCGTGCAGATACGGCGTTTTGTCTCTTTTTTTCGCCCCGCTATTATTACAAAGGACTTAGTTTGATTAACCTTCAATTGAAGTGAATCCATGAAGGAAACATATGCATTTATCAGTCATTGTAAGCCAAGTCCTGTTCTGGCGATTAACACCGCATCATCCGCGTAAGGCAATATTGGTAATGGTTGGGAGTCAAAAACAGGGACATCTTGGGAGGCCATAGTGAGTGCTTTCTCTACTCCATTTGTATATAGGGAAAAGAGGAATGGGGCAAGGATGCAGCCCTGCCTTACTCCCCTAGCAATTTTGAAAGGGTGTGTACAGTCTCCGTCCTTGGTATAACGGACTGTTGCCACAGCGTTTAGGTACGATTGTCTAATGAAGTTTAGTATGGGTTGGTCGACCCCTATCACCTCCATTATATTCCATAGCTTAGCATGGACCACACAATCGAATGCGGCCGTCAGGTCCATGAAAGCCATATAAATCCTTTCGCCCTTCATTCTGGTGTATTTTTCTATGGTCAATGCTAAATTTAGGCACTGATCCACGGTGCCCCTTCCCTGCTGAAATCCATACTGGGCCTGGATCAAGATGTTATTTTCCTTAGCCCACCCCTCTAGCCTAGAGAGGAGGAGGCAGCCCATCAATTTAGATGTTGTATCCAATAAGGAAATCAGTCTATAATTCTTTGGATTATCCCTGTTTCCTTTTTTGTGTATTGGTACAATCACAACTGTTGACCATGATGGGGGGGACCTACCAGAGCTATACTATTCATGACATTTGTCAGGAGCGGTGCCCATAGATCTAGATTTTCTTGGAAGAAATCAATTGGGACACCATCTGGTCCTGGAGCCTTTCCCATACTACAAGATTCTAGTCCTACTTTGACTTCATTGAGTGAGAATGCGAGGGGGGCATAAGACTTTTGCTCTACAGTCATGGAAGGGATTGGGGAGTGAGGTTTTAAAGCAAAGATATTCTCAAAATAGGAGACCCATGTTTCCTCATCCACATTTGTGTCTATTGTGGGGTCACTATGATTTTTGAAATAAGGTGCATTTACAAGCTTCCAGAAATCTTGGCTGTTTCCTGTACTAGCCGCCTTGTCAAGATCTGCCCATAAATCCTCCTTGATGACCCTTTCTCTGTTTTTCCGTGCCAGTTTATACGAGGCCCGTAATGTTTTTATTTCTTCCGGAACTCTAGGCCCAATTTTCAATGCTAGGGTCAGTGCCTTCCTCGCTTTAGAGCATGGTGAGTCAAACCAACCCCTGTCCTTTTCTTTATTTGACTTTTTTGTGCGAGTGAGGGCCAATTTTACCTTCTCTAGGATATTGCAGAAAGCCAGCACCACTCCCCCTGCATCAGCCTCTGGATCTAAACACAATAATATATTGTCGTGTGTGTTTGTTATGACATCTGGAATCATCTTTAATTTATCGATGTGTGCCCATTTCAATTGGACTCCGTTTTTCCTTGCCACTATTGGAGTTCCAACTTGCTTGTGGTTGTGTATATCCCATGTAGATACTTTCATCTCCATAGATAAAATAGAATGATCACTAAAAGTTGTAAAACAGTTTCCTACCCTGGAAACCCTTAATCTGAGGGGGGTTGTTAAAAGTATGTAATCAATCGTTGACTCCTGCCCGTTTCGGTGGAAAGTTCCCCCTGAATGTTCTATAGCGAGATCTGTATCACAGACTACTTCCATATTTAGGGAAGCTAATGACCTATTTAGGGAGTTACCATACTCGTTGTGAGTAAAATGATATATAGGGTTCACCCCCATATCCTCTAGTCCACAGACGGGGAGTGCGTTAAAATCACAAGGGTGTATATTAAAGTCACCCATCCAAATAATATTGGCATTCACATCCTTAAAGTTGTGTACAATGTTTTCTATTGCCTTAAGGATCTTACCCATGATTAGGTGCATGTTTGGGCCAAATCTATTATTATAAAAGTTTACTAATAGCCCTATCCCTTCCTGTTGTATCTCCATCATCAGAATATGGAAATTTGGATTTGTACAATCACACTTTTTCACATTAACTTTTAGATCGTTTCGAATTAGTGT